>CM072923.1:192603796-193233796 GCA_036971965.1 Nyctalus aviator
AAACCGGCTAGGGCAGAGGTTAGCTTTGAATAAGTTAAGTGTGAAGGGCCCGTGACACATTTGATTAAGATATCAAGTGGACGATTGCATATACAGGCCTGGATTGTAAGGGAGAGATGGGGAAGGTTATACAAATGTGGAGTCAGGGCCGGTTGACAGTATTTCAAGCCATCAGACTGGCTGGAATCATCTAGGTCAGTGGTCGGCAAACCGTTGCTCTCGAGCCACATCTGGCTCTTTGGCCCCTTGAGTGTGGCTCTTCCACAAAACACCACGTGTGGGCGCAGGTTGGCCTCAGGCTGGGGTCACCAGAGGTCCCTCTCATCCACTACAGACTGTGCCCATGTTGTTGGCATGATGAATAGTGGTTCCTTTTACCCCAAAAAGGGCTGCAGTTGGGGTGACACTATGGTCGTCCCAGGAAAGAAGTCCCAGGTGACGTCTCTGTGGAGCGAGGGCGTGGAGTTTCAGTGACCATGACCGGGGCCCCGGTGAGGTGCGTGGCTCCAGGCCTGGGATGGAGGACTGGGTCCAGCTGCTCCTGCCTGTGACTAACGCATCCTGGGGTAGACTGTGCAGCGGGAGGCCCTGCCTGTGTGCGGGCAGGAGGCAGAGTCCACTCCCAGCCCTGTCCCAGGGTCCTGAGGGCCAGCGCCCGGCCTCGGGTCCGAGCCATTCCCGGGACCTGAGGCACTACAGGCAGGGGGCTCCTCGTGACAAAGCCTTTGGCTGCGATCTCTCCTGCAAGGATTCCCAGCTCACCCAGCGCCCGCCCCGGAGGGACCATCTGCTTATTTACAACGCAGCGCGCTTCACCTGTTGGCGTTCGCACACACGTGCCAGCACTAAGAATAGCCGGCCGGGGGGAGGGGGCTGCAGGTCCCGGGTCCCCCACCGCCCTCCCTCCTCCCGGCGGGGCGGCTGCGAGGCGGCCAGAGACCAGGAAGCTGGGGGAACACATTCCAGAACCCTGGTGACCCCCAATATTTAACTTGAATGAACGAAGCTCCAGGCAAAACAATGGCCCTTGTCTCATTCTGAAGTTGCCGTGCACATGGGCACCATTTTATCGCAACCTTCCGTTGCCTTGGAAACCATCGATGATGCCACAAAGGGGGATTCTGACCGGAGTGGGAAAGGAGGCGGAGCAAGGAAACTCGGGTTCCCACGGAGCTCCTGGGGGAGGGAGGGGATGGGGAGCCCCGAGCTGTCCCCGGAGCTGCTGCTGTGAAGTGGGGTGCTCTCTGGGGAGCTCCTGGGGCCCATGCAGAGCCCAGAGGAGGTCCCAGAGCTCTGCCCGGCTGGGTGGCCCACCCCAAAACTGCCCTACGGACGTGCACTGGCCGGTCCCCGGGAAGGGGTCTGCGGCCGCTCCAGCACGGACGGGCGTGGATGGGCCTCAGGGTCCCGTGGCTGCGGTTACACAGCTGGGGTGCGGGTGGGGGGGGGGACGCTTAAGGGACAGGAATTCATGGCCCTAGCCAGTTAGCTCAGTGGATAGAGTGTCAGCCCAAGGATGGAGCGTCGGTCCCAGTTTGATTCCGGTCAAGGGCATGTGCCGGGAACCAATCACCGTTTCACTCACAGAGAGATGTGGCCAGGGAGCCGGGAAGGCGGGTCAGCAGCCTGAATTGCTCTGACTGCTCAGCTCACCGCCCACGTGTAGTTGAGGCATTGTGAGCTGAAGCAGCCTCCACCTGTTTGTCTCACGTAAATTCCTGCCATTTCCCGCCTCGGGGCTATCAGTGTTTCCCTGGGCCTCAGTGAAAGGGGTGGCAGGGCCAGAGCAGAGGGCAGCCCTCCCCCTAGAGGTGGGCTCCCGCCTGGCCCCCCGTATCGCCAAATGAATGCTTTTCCGGTCTCTTTTCATTTGTGAGCGGCCTCCTCCAGAACCCGCACCCTGAACCGGAACCCTGAACCGCGCAGGACGTGAAAGGGTTCCTGCAGCACGTACCCTGAACCCCAGCCCTGGCTGGGAGCATTCGGAAAGCGGTCACCTACTGTGTGTGTCTCACACTGAGGTTTCTTTCCCTGGGTCTCTCCCCATCAATGGGAAGCCCTCACCGGTGTGGCTCAGTGGATAGAGCCTTGGCCTGCGGACCAAAGGGTCCCGGGTTCGATTCCGGTCAAGGGCACGTATCTCACTCACAGGCTCCTCCCGGGCCCAGGTCCTGGTCAGGGCGCTGCAGGAGGCAGCCAGTCAGTGTGTTTCTCTCTCATCCATGCTTCTCTCTGTCTCTCCCTCTCTCTTCCACTCCCTAAAAACCAACGGGAAGATATCCTCGGGTGAGATTTACCGGTAACAAAACAAAACAGGAATTTATCCCCCTCTTCTGGCTTGCAGTCCGGGTGTCGGGAAGCCACAACCCCCCCCCCCCGAAGACTAGGGGAGAGAGGGGGCCTTTCTTGCCTCTGCCAGCTCCGGGCACCTGTGTCCCTCGGCTCTTGGCTGCATCGCTCTGGGTCCGCCTCCATCGCCCACGGCCGCCTCCCGGTGTGTCTGCCTCAGACCCCTCGCCTCCATGTCGCAGGGCCTGTGGTAGGAGGTGGCCCCCTCAGTGCAGGGGGATCGCATCGTGGGAGCCTGGGCATCTGCAAAGACCGTTCCCACATGAGGTCACGTTCACAGGCTCCAGGGATTCCCATGTGGACATCTCTTCTGGAGGGACTCCATCCCCCTCCTCTGGGGAGCACCATCCCCCTCCTCTGGGGAGCACCATCCCCCTCCTCTGGGGGACACCATCCCCCTTCTCTGGGGGACACCATCCCCTCCTCTGGGGGACTCCATCCCCCTCCTCTGGGGGACACCATCCCCCTCCTCTGGGAAACACCATCCCCTCCTCTGGGGGACACCCTCCCCCTCCTCTGGGGGACTCCATCCCCCTCCTCTGGGAAACACCATCCCCCTCCTCTGGGGGACACCACCCCCTCCTCTGGGGGACTCCATCCCCCTCCTCTGGGGGGCACCATCCCCCTCCTCTGGGGGACACCACCCCCTCCTCTGGGGGACACCACCCCCTCCTCTGGGGGACACCACCCCCCTCCTCTGGGGGACACCATTCACTCCTTTGGGGGACACCATCCCCCTCCTCTGGGGGACACCATTCACTCCTTTGGGGGGACTCCATTCACTCCATTCCCCTCCTCCGCCCATGGGATAGGTGGCTTCGCCTGGGAGAACCCCGCACGGGGAGCACCCACGGGCAGGCCGTGGGCCCCGGCCTTGGGCCCCTGCCGAGATGCCAGCCAGCTTCTCTCAGCCTGAGCCCGGGGCGCAGCAGAGCCCCTGGCGCGTTGCCATGGTGACTCTAGACCTGAAACTTTGGTCCTTTGTATGTTTGAAGGAACTCATGCCTCTGACATCACAGGAAACACGCGAGTCAGGGAGGCGCTGATTCTGGAGGAAACTCTGGCTCAGAACTTTCCTCTCTTTCCTCAAACGGCCGGAGCCGTGCCATTATAGGGATTTCCCCAAAGAGCCGTTGTCCTGGCTCAGAGCAGCCTTAAACCTGAACCAGTCAGACCGTCTGGGCGGCGCACGAAGCGGAAGCAGAGAGATGCCCTCACCCTCACTCCCTCCCTCCGGCGCCAGCGCCAGAGCCGGAACCTGGAGCCCAGCGGTGCGCGCGGTCCCACAGCCAGACGGGCAGGGACGGGAATGGGGACGGGGAAGGAAAAGGGGACGGGGACAGGGATGGGGACAGGGACAGGGACAGGGATGGGGACGGGAAAGGAAAGGGGGATGGGGACAGGGACAGGACACATGGATTGGTTGCCGCCTACACTCGCCCTCACTGGGGGTGGGGATCGCACCAGGTAGGTGCCCTTGGCCTGAATCCAACCCTCTGCCTCCCTGAGCACCCTCTAACCACTGAGCAACACCGGCCAGGGCACTGTGCTGGGTTTTTGTTCCCATGATAGTGGCAATCCAAGATCAGCTTAATAGTGAAACGTCAGAAAAAGGAAAGCAAAGCTTAGGGCGTCTTTTCACTTCACAGTATCTTCATGGAAGGAGGTTACGCATTTGAAAAGAAGAGGCCGATTAAACACATCATCCACAAAGTTATAAAAGCCGCCCCAGCTCCTGACCAGCGGGTAGTACAGCCGCCTTTGCCCTGACCTCCCCGTCTCTGCTCCAAGAACAAGCATCCATGGGTGGGACCCAGGTCTGCCCTCTGCTGGTCAATGGGCACTGAGCAGCATTACAACTAAGGCCAGTGGTCGGCAAACTCATCAGTCCACAGAGCCAAATATTAACAGCACGAGGGTTGACATTTCTTTGGAGAGCCACGTTTTTTAAATTTAAGCTTCTTCTAACGCCACTTCTTCAACATAGACTCGCCCAGGCCGTGGTGTTTTGTGGAAGAGCCACACTCCAGGGGCCAAAGAGCCGCATGTGGCTCGAGAGCCTCAGTTTGCCGACTATGGAAGGAAGGGAAGGGCACTGGGCCCCTTCCCGCTGCCTTGCCATGGAGGCCATGACCTTGCCTCCCGGTCAGAGTCAGGGCGAGGGAGGGGGCAATAGAGCAACGTCCGCCTAAGCGGTCACTGACGGCATCCTGGCACCACGCGTCACCAGGGAACCCTAAAATAAGTCAGCGAGCCTGGCCGGCGGGGCCCAGGGGCTGAGCATCGACCTATGAGCCAGGAAGTCACGGTTCCATTTCTGGTCAGGGCACAGGCCTGGGTTGTGGGCTCGATCCCCGGTAAGGGGCGTGCAGGGGGCAGCCAGTCAATGATTCTCATCATTGATGTTTCTCTCTCTCTCTCTCTCCCTTCCTCTCTGAAGTCAATAAAAACATATTTAACCGTGGGGTTTGCAAACAAGTGTCACCATGTCTAGCCCGAGGTTCTCAAACAAAGCGACTGTGTGTCCCAGGATTTGGGGGCGGTGTCCGGAGACGCTCTGGTTGTCACAGCCGGTGGTTGGCGGTCCCACAAGGACTGGCCCGGCACCGGCTCTGGCCTCGCAGTGCCTTCGCGTTACCTGGGAGAGGGGAAGCTGGGCTGGCAGCTGCCTCCCGTGGGCCGAGCCCCCTGGAGGGCCACCACCTGCGGGGTGCAGGCTGCGCCCCCCCCCGGGGGGGCTGCCTGGTGTGGCCTGAGCAGCGGAGACTCTGCCCTGAGTGCTGGACGCTCAGCCCCTGACCCCCGGGCCGCATCTGCTCGTCACTCGGCTTGCTGGGTGGCCGTGAGGTCAGGAGACCGTCTCCGGATGCCGAAGCCACATGAAGTCAGACAAGCACCATTTTTGACTCCAAACATCGTTTTCCTCTCATGACTCGTTGTGACGAAGGCACGTCACAGAAAAGTGAGCGTCCCCGGCGTTCCCTAGCGTGTGGCTCCGCCGTGTGCGGTGCTCTGAGGTGCAACCCGCCTTCTGGATCCTTCCCACCGTCCCGAGCTGAAACTCGATGCCAACTTTACCTTTTTAATTTTTGTTTTGTTAATCCTCACCCAAGGATATTTTTCCATGGACTTTTCAGAAAGAGTGGGAAGGAGGGCAGAGAGAGAGAGAGAGAGAGAGAGGAAGAGAGAGGGAAAGACAGAGAGAAACATCAGGGGGAAAAGGAGCGTATCCACATTGTCGTTTCTCTCGCCCAGCCTCCTGTAAGGAATTCTGAGAGACCAGCCAGTGTCAGCCTGCCTGGAGCCTAATCACGGCTCTTCAAAGGAGAAAAAAGCAAAGCCCATTAAAAAATCGCGGGATATGAGAAGCTATTGTGGGAAGCCTCCCACGGCCAAAGACATAGCGCCTCACTCACACCCGGGCGACAGGGCTGCACACGGGCTCGGCGCTGCCGAGGAACCCAGCGCCGGGCACCTCGGCGTCTCCGGGCGTGCAGGAGGCAGCCAATGAATGAGAGAGCCTCAGAGAGAGCCAGAGAGAGCCTCAGAGAGAGCCAGAGAGCAGCGGGGAAGGGGGCTGCGGAGGCCCAGATGGCACACATCTGGCCAAAATGAGAAGAGAAAGAAATCAACTTCTCAAACCCACGGGCAGGTGGCCTGCTGAGGAAGGGCAACGAGGAGGGTCTGCACCTCTGGCTAGTTAAGGCACACTGATGTTCTGGTTAAGGCACTCAGCTGGTCTAGTTAAGGCACTTCTGGCTAGTTAAGGCACACTGATGGTCTGGTTAAGGCATCCAGCTGGTCTAGTTAAGGCACCTCTGGCTAGGTAAGGCACACTGATGGTCTGGTTAAGGCACCTCTGGCTAGGTAAGGCACCACAAAGGTCCCTGGGAAATCATGGAGACCAGGACAGGTCACACAGGTGGCCAGAGCGCGGGAGGGAGCCCGGATGTCCACCCTCTCTTGATAACTGCATCCTTTCGAAGACATTTAAATTATTTAGGCGGTTGTAACCGAGGCATCTTTAATAATGCACCGAACAGCGGGCACCAGGTGGAAATCAATTAGACTCCACGGCTAAATTACAAGGTAGAAATTTACAACAGGGCGGCGGGGACGGGGCTGCAGGTGCAGAGGCCTGCCAGAGACAATTAGATCAGCAGCCAGATGGGGCCTGCCTCTCCACCGCAACGGCAGAACGCCGGCCTAACGCTCCCAAATACAGGGCGATCGTTAGCAATGAAAATGAGGAGGCCCACCCTCTGATCGGGGCTCTGGATGGTCCAGAGACGTGGTGGCAGAGCAAATCCCTGTGCAAAGAGACAAGACGGCGAGCGGCTGCGGCCCCGGTGGGGCTATTTGGGAAGCGGGTGCACCCCGCCCTGGGAGCCGGTCAGGCAGACGGGGAGGTCCTGCGGGGACCTGTCTCCGCGGCGCCCAGAGGGTGACCACCACCTCCTGCGGCTGCGAAGTCTCCCTTTCCCGCCCAGCACGTGGCGCGGCTCCGGGGCGCCGCTCCCGCCCTCGGCCGCGAGGGGGCGCAGGGCGCAGGCGCGCTGCTCTCCGGCGCGGGCGGTGGCGGCGACGCGCCTCCGGGCCGCCAGGGGCCGCTGTGGCGCCGCCGGGGCCGCCGTGGCGCCGCCGCCGCCGGGCCCTCTTGAGCGCGGCCTGCCGGCTTGGCGGGGTGAAAGGTTGCGAAGATGGCGACGGCCTTGAGCGAGGAGGAGCTGGACAATGAAGACTATTACTCGTTGCTGAACGTGCGCCGGGAGGTGAGGCCTGCGGCGGGGCGCCGGCGGGGCTGAGGCCGGGCCCGGCCGTCCGGGGGCGCCGGGCTGGCGGCCGGGGCCCCGTTCCCGCCGCCGGAGGCCGCGGCCGGCGAGGAGGCCGCGTGACCCCGCCTGACGTGCGCGGCCGCCGCGATCGGGCGGCCCCACCGCCCGGGCCTCGCGCGGGGGTGTCCCGCGGCCTGTGCCCCGCGCTCGGCGGCCGAGGCGCCGCGGTGCCGTCCGGGGCGGCGGGGGCCCCGCACCCGCGGGGGGCGCAGGGCCCCGGGGAGGAGGCGCAGGGGGGCCCCGGCCCCCCAGGACCCGGGCCACGCGCGCCTCCCACCCCCACCCCCGCCCGGCGGAGGGCCGGGTGGCGTCCTCGCCCCGGCCGGCGGGATGGGAACAGAGCCTCGGGCACCAAGGTCAAAGCCGCCCGGGCTCCGGGGACGAGCCCGCCCCGCTCCCCGCCCCAGAGGCGGAGGGAGGGCCTCCCGGCCCCGCAGCCTCGGTTCGGGGGCTGCAGGGCAGGAGGCAGCTCCGTGGCCGGGAAGGAAGCGGAGCCCCACGCGCGATCCCACTCCCGCGCCCCGTCCCCTCCAACAGCAAATAGCGCGCGGGGCCGGGCCAGGGTTTGGAGGGATCGGAACCGGCAGGGCCACCTGCTGAGCGAGCGAACACACCGCCTCCCGTCACTCTCTGAGCCCTGGAGGGAGGGGTGTGATCCTCTGGGCTCCAGGCGGGGGACACTGAGGCAGATGGAGAGGAAGGCCCCGCCTCTGGGAAGAGCAGGGGTCCGTGCTGTCACCCTCGCCGCCCCGCCCTCAGACCACAGAGCTGCGGGCCCCGGGACTGTGTTCTGGGGGACCCCGCGTGAAAATCCCTACAGTGTTAGCCACTTTGAAACCGTAGGGAAATGCTTTTTGGGGACTGGAAGTCATGTCAGGCTGCCATAGGCACCCGGAGCTGTGTGTGACTTAGCAGCGAGGCTTTGGGCAAATCACTTGGGCCTTTGGTTTCTTCCCGCAGCTTCCACCCCCGCACCCCCAACCCCCCCTAATCCTCACCCAAGGACACGTTCATTGATTTGAAAGAGAGACGTGGATGTGAGCATCCGCTGTCCCCCATACTGGCTCCATCTGGGCACTAAACCGTAGCCTGGGTACGTGCCCTGTCCAGGAACCGAACCCAGGACCTTTCATTGTTCAGGACGACCCTCCTGAACTGAGCCACGAGGCCAGGGCTCTTGCCCTTTAAATGAAGCTGTCTGGCCAGTTATTCTTTAAGCTTTCTGCAGTTCTTAAAAGGCAAGGCAGGTGATGAAACTAGCTTTTCTGAAGTCAACCTTCCTTATCATCCCTTTATAGTTAGTCTGCGTTATCAGTAATTTAGCTGCCACTGACCTGTTTGCCAGATTTACAGAATACTAGCTGCAAATGATCAGAACTAGCTACACCAGTAGGCTAAGCCAGACTCCTTGGTAAACATTTGTCAAAAGTGTATCTTGAAACCTCTGGAATCTGAGGGCCTGTCACTGTTCCTGGTCTGATGGGCGGGAGCCAAAGAAATACTTCTTTTAAAAAGCTTTACTACTACCACTCTAGCGGGTGTGGCTCAGTGGATAGAGCATGGGCCTGAGCTGAAGGGTCCCGGGTTCGATGCCTGCCAAGGGCATGCAGGTTGCAGGTTGGATCCCTGGAGGCACCAATCAATGTGTCTCTTCACATCGATGTTTCTCTCTGTCTCACCCTCTCCCTCCTACTCTAAAAATCAATGGGAAAACATCCTCGAGTGAGGGTGAATAAAAATCAAATAAAATCCCCCAAAATGTCTTAGGAAGTTTACTGCCAATGAGTGAAGGCACGTCCCACATTTATGACGACGGGAAATCCCTGTGGAACGCGTCCTCTGGCTTTACGTCATTTTGTGTGGCCTTTGTCCACAGACTCCGTGTAGAAGGTGTGCTGTGCCAACTTTACCTCCTGATTCTGTAAGATACGCTCTGAAGGGTGTTCTCTGGACTTGACATTTACTAGGACCTTTTTGTGAAATCAGAAGGCAACCTGAAGGTGAAACAACATCCAGTAGGAGAGTGAGAGGAAAAATAGAAGTCTTCTTATTTCTTTTTCTTTTTTTTTAATTTGGCGATATGGGGGGCCAGGCGGGAGCCCACCGCTAGTGGGAGGACTGCCGGTAGGCTCTGGCCTTGCTGTCTCTTTTATGGAGACTATGGGGTACACCCATAGCCCTTAGGCAGGTTTGGGGTACCCCATACCCCTTAGGCAGGTTTGGGGCACACCCATAGCCCTTAGGCAGGTTTGGGGTACCCCATACCCCTTAGGCAGGTTTGGGGCACACCCATACCCCTTAGGCAGGTTTGGGGTACCCCATAGCCCTTAGGCAGGTTTGGGGTACCCCATAGCCCTTAGGCAGGTTTGGGGTACACCCATAGCCCTTAGGCAGGTTTGGGGCACACCCATACCCCTTAGGCAGGTTTGGGGCACACCCATAGCCCTTAGGCAGGTTTGGGGTACCCCATAGCCCTTAGGCAGGTAATAAGTGGACTGTCATATCAGTAAGTTGCCTCGGGTACGTTGTGTCAGTTAGATTGGCTCAGACCGTTCAGAGATAGTCCTACTTCTTACCCTTGTGGTGGGAAGTGGCCGGTGACACCTGTCTTGTGTGCCACCAGTTGTAGGTGCCGAGTAGCATTCCCACCAGACATCAGAGCTTCCCGCGGTGCTGAGGACGCTCAGGTTTTCCCCGGGAGTCTCAAATGGAAGCAACCTGCGAGTTCTAGTTAGAAATGTAAAAATTAGAAAGAATAAATAGCCGAAACCGGTTTGGCTCAGTGGTAGAGCGTCAGCCTGCGGACTGAAAGGTCCCAGGTTCATTCCGGTCAAGGGCATGTGCTTTGGTTGCGGGCACTTCCCCGGTGGGGGTGTGTGCAGGAGGCAGCTGGTCGATGTTTCTTTCTCATCGATGTTTCTAGCTCTCTGTCCCTCTCCCTTCCTCTCTGTAAAAAAATCAAAGTATTTTTTTTTTAAAAAAAAAAGAAGGAATAGCCGGGACCGGTTTGGCTCAATGGATAGAGCGTCGGGTGAAGGACCCGGGTTCGATTCCGGTCAAGGGCATGTTCCTTGGTTGCGGGCATATCCCCAGTGGGGGGTGTGCAGGAGGCAGCTGATCGATGACTCTCTCTCATCGATGTTTCTAGCTCTCTATCTCTCTCCCTTCCTCTCTGTACAAAATCAATAAAATGTATTTTAAAAAAATAAAAAAGAAGGAATAAATAAAGAGACAAATAAATCAATAAATAAAAATGTAAAAATTAGAATCAGAATACAATTACAATTGTATAGTTACAATTGAAGTAATTAGAAATAGTCAAAAACCAGTTTAAGAATCTTCCTTCCACCTGGCCAGGTAGCTCATTGGGTTGGAGCATCATCCCTGTATGTCAAGGTTGCAGGTTTGATCCCCCATCAGCACATACAAGAGACGCCCAATGAATGAAGGCATGGATAAGTGGAACAAGTCAATGTTTCTCTCTCTCTCCCCTCCCCTCCCTCTAAAATCAATGAATGAGCCCTAACCGGTTTGGCTCAGTGGATAGAGCATCTGCCTGTGGACTGAAGGGTCCCACCTTCGATTCCAGTCAAGGGCATGTACCTTGGTTGTGGGCACATCTCCAGTGGGGGATGTGCAGGAGGCAGCTGATGGATGTGTTTCTCTCTGTCTTTCCCTCTTCCACTCTCTCTCAAAATCAATGGATAAATATCCTTTTGGTGAGGGTTTAAAAAAAAAAAAAGAGGCTGAGAAGCAGGCGTTGCAGCCCACGAGGCCGCTTGAGTGACCTTGAACAAGTCATCGCAAAGCCTCCATTTACTGACACTCCTGCATAGAGCTTATCGCTCAGAGGCCTCCATTTACTGACACTCCTGCATAGAGCTTATTGCTCAGAGGCCTCCATTTACTGACACTGTCCTGCATAGAGCTTATTGCTCAGAGGCCTCCATTTACTGACACTGTCCTGCATAGAGCTTATTGCTCAGAGGCCTCCATTTACTGACACTGTCCTGCATAGAGCTTATTGCTCAGAGGCCTCCATTTACTGACACTGTCCTGCATAGAGCTTATTGTTCAGAGGCCTCCATTTACTGACACTGTCCTGCATAGAGCTTATTGCTCAGAGAGCTGTGAGTATTCGGGCTCTGCAGGAGGCCTGGCGACTCCCCCTTCCCGTCCAGGAGCTTCGTGCCCCTGGCAGGTTCGCCTTGCCTTGTCTTTGACACTGAGTGTTAGCATCTAATAAAGCATTAACACGCACTCCTGTGCCGGGCTGCGGGAGCTGCAGCGGAGAGGGAATGTGCACAGCGCCTGACAGATGAGATTCACTGTTAGTTTTGATGTTTGGTAAACATGCGGTTTTGCTGATTTTAATTTTTTTTTAATATATTTTATTGATTTTTTTTAACAGAGAGAAAGGGAGAGAGATAGAGAACTAGAAACGTTGATGAGAGAGAAACATCCACCAGCTGCCTCCTGCACACCCCCTACCGGGGATGTGCCCGCAACCAAGGTACATGCCCTTGACCGGAATCGAACCTGGGACCCTTCAGTCCGCAGACCAACGCTCTACCGCTGAGCCAAACCGGCTTTGGCCGGTTTTGCTGATTTTAAAAAGGCTACACGTGCGTCTGTTGTGCTAATGAAAACCTGGTCCCAGAACTTAGGGATAGCAGCGGGCTCTGGCTTCCCAAAGCTTTCTTTGCTCTTTCTGTTCAAGTGTTGTTTGATTTTTGGGTTTGTTTTTTTGTGTGTGTGTGTGTGTGTGTTTTCAAAAGACCGTCTCTCTCTGAACTCTGCTTCCTGCGAGTCATGAGTTTGATTTGGAGGGGAGGGGTCCCAGGAGCTGGGCTGAGCCGGGAGCGGGGTGCAGGCCTGGTCCACACAGGGCGGGGCCCGGAGATACAGCTGTGGGCGCCGGCGGCGGGCAGGGAGGAGGACTAGCTGGAGGCGGAGCTCTGCCAGGCCCCGGCTGGACAGCAGAGCTGGTCAGGGGGGCCGGGCCCAGTCCAGAGGGGCGCCTGGTGGGGAGGGGACTGTTGGGAGACCCAGCGCGTTCCGCTGACATCTGATAATGTGATCGGCAAACATCATGGGGTTAAACTGAAAATGTGTTTTCTTTAATGAACCATAAGCTAGTTATTACTCTGCTGCTTTGGGCGTTTCAAGCAATTGCCTCTGGAAAGTTTAATGCTCTACTTCTGCATTATCTACCCAAATACCTTTCTTTCCCCCGCCTGCTTTCTTAAAGGGAATTCGGTGGGAAGCTTTTCTCTTTGCCACGAGCGCAGTGAGAAAACAATGGATCGGAAATACGGGGCATGCAGGCGGCACGTTTTGTGCAGCTATGGAATTTTAGTGTTTACTTTGTCATTAAACTTTTCATTTTACTTATGTATTTCACTTATGTCCTGCCTTGTCCACGAAAGGATTTAAAACAACTTAATAAAATAGCATAAACGTCTGAAAGGGCCACACACTAAAAGCCGCTGGGAAGGTGCTGTTGTCAGCACTGGGCAGCGCCCTGAGACCCCTCCTCCGGAGGAGCCGGAGCCGGAGCGGCCGCTCCTTCCAGACCAGGATCCTGGCTGCCCGGGGCCGCAGCGCCCACGCCATGTCCCTCGCTGGTGCGGGAGCCAGAGGACTCCTCAGCGTCAGAGGGCCAGCCGTCTCCCGGGGGGGCAGGTGGAGCAGCTGGACATGGCGAGGGGAGGTCTAAGGCCAGGCTCTCGGGGAGAAATAAGCCACGCTCTGGATGTGGAGATAGGATTCAGACCGTTAATTTTTGTTGTGTCTCAGGGCGTGCCAGGAAGAGAAAGAAAACAGAACTGGCCAGTGGCAGGGAAGTACTGCCCAGGCCCTTGGCGTGACCTCTGCTCAGGAATGAGAATTTCTGCAGTTTTGGCCCAACTGTGCTTACGCTGTGGTCAGCAGAGACGTGCACTGGAGGCCAGGGGTCACCCGCTGCCCCTTCACCCTTAAAGGTCACACTTTTTTAGTGTTTACAGAGGTCCGTTATTACTAGTTGCCTCATACTTTTTTTAAAAATATATTTTATTGATTTTTACAGAGAGGAAGGAAAAGGAATAGAGGGTTAGAAACATCGATGAGAGAGAAACATTTATCAGCTGCCTCCTGCACACCCCCTACTGGGGATGTGCCCACAACCAAGGTACAAGCCCTTGTCCAGAATCGAACCTGGGACCCTTCAGTCCCCAGGTTGACTCTCTATCCACTGAGCCAAACCAGTTAGGGCTGTTGTTGCTTTTTAATTATTTTTATTGATTTTAGAGAGGAAGGGAGAGGGATAGAGGGAGATAGAAATATCAATAATGAGAATCGCCAAAACCGGTTTGGCTCAGTGGATAGAGCATCAGCCTGCAGACTGAAAGATCCCGGGTTTGATTCCAGTCAAGGGCATGTACCTTAGTTGCGGGCACATCCCCAGTAGGGGATGTGCAAGAGGCAGCTGATCGATGATTCTCTCTCATCGATGTTTCTGACTCTCTATCCCTCTCTCTTCCTCTCTGTAAAATATCAATAAAATATATTTTTTAAAAATAAATAAATAATGAGAGAGAATCATCGATCAGCTGCCTCCTGCACACCCCCTACTGGGAATGGAGCCCACAACCCAAGCATGTGCCCTTGGTCAGAACCCTTGGCCAGAATTGAACCTGGGACCCTTCAGTCCACAGGCCGACGCTCTATCCACTGAGCCAAACTGGCTAGGGCTTTTTGTTGTTTTTGATCCTTACCCGAGGACACGTTCATTGATTTTTAGAGAGAGGGGCAGGGAGAGAGAGAAAGAAACATAAATCGTTGCCTCCTGTACGTGCCCTAACCAGGTCAGAACCAAACTTGTGACCTTTCTGTGCATGGGACAACGCTCAACCAACTGAGCCACACGGGCCAGGGCAGCCTGGCACCTTTTTGAACTTACGTTACATTTTGAGGTTAGCGCATTCCGTAAATTGTGTAATTTCTTTCCTTTTAAGTGGAACTTACTTCAGTTCAAAGGTTATTCCTGATTGTAGAGCCTGGAATTGTTTGATCAGCCTCCGGTCTTGCTTTCCTGGCTTATCCATGATGTGGTTGTTTATCTCTCATGCCCACCTGTCCCCAGTGAAGAGCCTGCAGTGGCTGCAGGAGGCAGCTTCCAGCGCAGAGAGGCAGTGTCCGCCGCCCTCACCCGCAGCCGCAGCGTGGGCGCCGGAGCCCCAGCCCAGGCCTCGCATGCGGGCGCTGTGAGCCGTGGCGGGGGGGGGTGGGGGGGGCAGTTACCTGGAAAGCCAGAGACCCGGCCCCGGAGCTGGGAAAGGCAGCCGCGGCTGGCACAGCACAGCCCGGGAGTCACTGTGAGATAGACTTCCTAGCAGCCGCGGCTGGGCGAGTCCCCTCCCCTCTCTGGCCCGTTTCTTTATCTGCCCCGGCCAGACCAGAATGTCACTGTCAGGGGCTGTGGGGAAACTGGGCAAGCTGCTTACCATAGCACTGGGCGCATTACTGTGGAGAGTAATGCCAGTACCTCTTTATTACTAGCCTGAGCATAAAAGGTACGAGGATTGCTTTTATTGATTTGTTGCAGTTCTTGGTGTAAGGTGGGTGTCTGTTGTCTGAGAGGGGGGTGTGAACACCTGATGCCTCTCGGTAGGCTGCCTTTCGCTCCCCAAAGGCGACCTGTTTTATGAACCAGAGTTTGGTTTGAGCCGGGCTACACGTTATTAACTTCTAGCCAGCTTCTGGGTCAGGGCTCATCGTCGGGTGAACTCCTGCAGCTTAGACAAGTCATTGAATTGTGTTTGGTCCTCACTGTTTATCTGTACAATGGGGCTCTAACACCGGCCTGCAGACTGCTTGTTAGTCCTGAGCGAGGAGCACCCGGGAGGTGCTCTGTGGCTGTCAGTCTGTCCAGGGCACTGTGGCCTCATCGGCCCCAGCAGCTCCCGGCGCTCCTGGTCACCTCGCCGGGCCGGACTCGCTCTCCGGCCTCAGAATTCCCCAGTGCGCGCCCACATCTGCTTTGTGACCCCTGCGGGCAAACGGCGCTGCTCCCGGGCCCACGTGTGTTTTGCATGTGGAATGCGTGTGTTCTTGAGGATCACGTTGCAGTTCTGGCCACAAGTCATTCTAGAGGAACTTCCTGGAAGTGTCCGTGTGGAGCCATCTAAATTTTCACTTTAAAAATAGTTATAGTCAGTTACAGAGGAAGAGCAAATTCACACACATCCTTTATGCTGGAGCCCAGGTGAGTCAGGCCCGGAGCTCCGTCCGGTCCGAGTCCGAGTCCGCGTGGCCTCCCCGCGGGCTGTCCCTTCCCGCCGGCCAGACGGGCGGTCTGCCCGTTTCCTCGGGGCCACGCGAAGGGCTGCTGTTGGCCACCTTTGATGGTTTTGTACAGTTTGGCCTGTGGCAGGTAGGCAGCTGGGTTTTCCCCGGAGTTCTGTCCTGCTTGGAAGCTCCAGAGGCGGTCAGGCAGGGTGAGCAGAGGCGGTCTGCCGCTGGGGGTGGGGGGTGGGGGTGGGGGTGTCTGTCACAGTGCAGGCCAGAGCCTGTGCGGGAGCTGCTCCGCACCCCAGTGGACAGCGGCAGTGCGGTGACCAGGGCCGCTGCGTCCGCGGGCGGGGTTCCGCGTGAGCCTTCCCCAAATGCAGGAGAGCCTGTGCGGGGCCGGGCCAGGGTGCGGCTAGTGCGTGGCGCGTGGTGGCCTGTCTCCGCACTGACACCCGTGCCCGCTCAGTGACGCCAGGCCATCCTGCACGCCTGCTCCTCGGCCCCTGTTTTCTCCTTAAACTGTAGGAGTACCAAGCATCATAAAGAAAATTACAGGTTTTATTAGCCGCTGCAGCTGTCAGTCTGATTGTCATGGAGCATATGGACAGTAATGAATCTTCAATTGTGGTGATTAGGCAGACGTCCCAGAACCTAATTGCATACAGTTTGGGGGACTTGGTTGCTGAGCTGCAGCAATGTGCACACCGCCTGGACGCTGGAGCTTCAGACCAGAGGCGTTCTGGTCCCGCTCCCCGGGAGGGTGTGGGCTGAGCTGTTCCGTGTTGCTCCCTCCGCTGGTGGGTCTTCCTGTCGGAGAGGCGGCAGCCTGTGGCTGTCCGTGTGTCCGCCGGCCTGACTGCTCTTGGTGCCCGGCGCACGGTGGGGCCGTGCTTCCAGGGGCCGTGGCGGTCACGGGAGGCCTGTGATTAGTTCTGGCAGCGATGGGAGGGAAGCCGTGTGTCCGCTCAGGCCGGCATTTAAATGCCGTGTGACTCGGCGTGTCCTGCTCCTCCCCGGCCTCGGGGACAGCGGGGTCCCAGAGGGGCTGGCCGTCAGCCTGGGCCTGCGGGCGTGGCCACGCAGATCCTAGCGGCCGCGGGTGGGCGTGTGCGCGAGGAAGAAGCACTGTTGGGGACTTTGTCCTGAAACCCAGCAATTCTCAGACGTCCCGCTGTCAAGACCCTGTTACAGTCTGAAGTTCCTGTGGACCCTGGAGAGCCCAGCACACATGGGTTACAGCCCACGACACGCAGTTAGAAATAAACTGACGGTTGGGAAATGCTGTCAAACGAGACAAAGGGGGGTGCTTCTTAGATGGCAGTACAGTAAGCACAAGGAAGACTTAAGGATTTCAAAATGCCTGTGTATCGAAAAGTAATGTATACAGATATGTGCCGCTCCCCGCAGATATAACTGAGCAGCTGAAGAGGGTGCTCCATTTTTTTTTAATTGGTTTTTTTACAGAGAGGAAGAGAGAGGGATAGTCAGAAACATCGATGAGAGAAACATCAATCAGCTGCCTCCTGCACACCCCCCACCGGGGAGGTGCCCGCAACCAATGTACGTGCCCCTGACCGGAACCGAACCTGGGACCTTTCAGTCCGCAGGCCGACGCTGTATCCACTGAGCCAAACCGGCTTTGGTGAGGGTGCTCCATTTTCTCTTAGAATTCTAGTGCAGGGACCTCTGAATTGATGTGACAACACGTATTCCAAGAATATGCCCCTCTCTGCTCGGACTCCATCTCCCCAGAGCAAGCTGGGGATGTAAGCACCGGTAGCCAGTAAGCACCCAGAAACATAATGAGAGCCGGGTGAGTTAATCTCTGAAAACTCATTTATACCTACAGCTGCCACTTTAGACATTTCTTAGCCATCAGAACAACGATGTCATTGATCTCATGTGGCCTCCGGAGGAAAGGGCGAACACAGCAAAGTGTTATTGTGAACACAGCTTTGGTCTGAGGGCCTCCCAGGGGCCGCGCCGCCCGGAGAAGCCTGCCCTGCCCTGCCCCATCCTGCCAGCCCCATCCCATCCCAGTCAGACGTGCTCGGGCTGCAGTGCACCCTGGGAGGCAGGGGGAGGCATATTCTCGGGATCCGCGTTGTCACATTGATTGCGGAGAGGCCCCTGCACTCGAATTCCAATAAGAGAAGATGGAGCAATCCCTTCGGTTGTTTAATTATTTAGGGAAGCAGACGTGATGAGCTGGGAGTCAGGAGACTTTTCCAAGCATGATGCCACAGCACAAGTCAGAAAAGACACAATTGATAGCTCTGATTTTGTAAAAATGAGGAACTTCTGAGTTAGTTACCAGAAAAACACTAAGACCTTAAAAAAATCCTAGATACAAAAGACTCAAAGGAATCTACAATGTGTTTATTTGATAAAAGATTCATGTTTCTAATCTCTGTAAAGAACTCTTGGAAATCAGAAAGCAAGGTGGGTACCCTGAGGAGCCCCGTAGGAAGGAAACCAATAGCTTCTTTCTGAAGGAGAAATCGAAAATGCAAAACTGTGGAAGGGCTCAGCCTCCCTAGTGACCGAGCAGGCCGTTCACACTCGTGTCTCTCTCCCCCGCTCTCCCTCCCGCCCTCCCTTCTTTAAGATCAGTAAGTAAAGCCGAGGGCCCCTTTGTCTGCAGGAGAGGTTTCTCCTTTTCCGTGGTAGTTCTCGGTGCTGAGGAGCCGAGAGGGGAGGGGTGCGGTGCAGGAGGCGGGCTCTGTGCCTGGTTAATCCAGCCTGAGCCTTTAGAGCCAGACAGACAGCGGAGGCACCCGGCGAAGGCAGGCACCCCCCTGGCCACTGGTTCTCTGGCGCCCCCTGGAGGGACTAACTGTCACTGAGGAAGCTCCCACTGACCCTCCCAGGCCCTCCGGGCGCTTCCAGAGCAGCTCCGCAGACCAGGCAGCTCCCTCCGCAGAGCTTCCCCCGGCCCTGCAGCCCCCGTTCCTGGAAAGCGCTGGCAGAGAGCGTGAGATGGCGAGGGAAGGGTCCGGTGGGAAGTTCTGAGCCCGCATGGACAGTGAGGGGAAATGGCAAGGAAGCCGACAGTGGGGGGGGAGGGGGTTCAAAACGAGATTGTCCTCAGAGAGACAATACATGCAAGACAGAAGAGTATGCTGGTACCTTCAGAAGACATGTATTAAAAGGGAGCACTTGGAAGTTAAAAATAAGATGTGCCCTGGCAGGTGCTCAGTGGTTAGAGCAGTGGCCTGCGCACCGAAAAGTCTGGGGTTCGATTCCCAGTCAAGGGCACGTACATTAAATAAAGTAAATAAGTAAGATAACAAACTAAAACGAAGGGGAAGACATTATTCAACTAATGGGAGAAAATTTCTCCGAATTAAAAGATGGGAGACTATGAAAAGGGCAGTCAAGCAACTCGCACCGACAGGTGAAGGGAAACGCAGGTGAAAGGCCACGGAGGATGGGAGGTTGGAATGACAGGTCTCTCCGGCAGCGCTATGAGCTGGAAGCCAGTGGAGCAAGACAGTGAGATCCTGAGGGGAAATGCTCCTAGGCCGATCCCACACTCAGCCAAATGCTTCCAAGCCTGCCCTGACCAGTGTGGCTCAGTGGATAGAGCATCAGCCTGTGGACTCAAGGTTCCTGGGTTTGATTAAGGTCAAGGCAACCCCAGTGGGGGGCGGTGCAAGAGGCAGCTGATCGATGTTTCTCTCTCATCCATGTTTCTAACTCTATCCCTCTCCCTTCCTCTCTGAGAAATCAATAAAATATACATATTTAATTTTAAAAAAACACACAAAAAACAAAATGCTCCCAGGCCGATCCCACACTCAGCCAGCTGTGGCGGTCCAGGCAGCATGCGAGGTAGCGGTGTACCAGCTGTGCCATCCCACCAGCAGTCGTGCAGGGCACTGCTGGGGTTCGAGCCACTAAGATACAGGAGAAGATGTAGGAAGAGAAAGGCGTTTGATACGGAAAGGGGGGACCCGTCCAGGAAAGATACCTGGGGAGACGGGGATGGGGGAGGCAAGGAAGGAGTCTGGCTGGGCCTGACCCCCACGCCCCGGCAGAGCCCCGGGGGTGCCTCCGGGGAGAAGACCCCGGTGTTTGTGTGTCAGAGGAAGCTAGTCCGTAAGGAGCGCTGGCAGATGTGGAGAAGTCCTCACTGCCGTCCTCCTGTTCCCGCTGCCTGCTCTCCGCTCTGGCCTTGCGGCTTCAGGGCTTTCCTACCCTCTTTCCCCGAAAATAAGACAATGTCTTATATTAAGTTTTGCTCCCAAAGATGCGCTAGGTCTTATTTTCAGGGGATGTCTTATATTTCCATGAAGAAGAATACGGTACACATTTATTGTTAAATGAAAATAAAGGAAATTTGTTTTGGTAGTTGTCAACACAAACCAGACAAACTGTGAATCCTACAGTATCAAGAATTTACTCATTTATTCAATGACAATCAAGTCATCATCTTCTGGGACATCATCATAACAATCCAATTCCTGAATTTCCTGGTGAATTTCTTGTGACTCCATTTCTTTCAGAATCCGTGGACCAAATCTCTCATGTTTAGCCTAGGGGCGGGGGGGCCTTATTTCCAGGGGATGCCGTATATTTCACTCAGAAGGAAACCTGTGAGTAGGTCTCATTTTCGGGGAAACACGGTAGTTCCTTTGCTCGTGAAGCTGGATGGTTGATTTGCGGCCCTCCTTGGTTTTTACTGCATTTATTGATATATTTCCCCTTCGCACTGCTTTCTCTGCATCCCCCGCGTTTTAGTCTATTGTGTGTATTTTCATCTGTGTCTACGTATTTTCTCATTTTCCTGCGATTTCTTATTCGATCCATTGGTTGGTTGTTTTAAAATACTTTTTATTTATTTTTATTTATTTATCTATTAAATTAGTATCTGTGTACATATACCATTGTCCTCCCCTCCTATACATGCCCTCCCTCCCCAGAGTTTTGTGTCCATTGGTTGTACTTATATGCATGCATCCAAGTCCTTGGGTTGATCTCTTATCTACCCCAGAGCTCCCTACCCTCCCCGCTGTAATTTGACAGTCTGCTTGTTGCTTTACTGTCTGTATCTATCTTTTGGTTCATCAGTTTATAATGTTCTTTATTATCCATAAATGAGTGAGGTCATGTGGTGTTTCTCTTTCATTGACTGGCTTGTTTCACTCAGCATGTTGTTCTCCAATTCCATCCAGGTTGCTGCAAATAATGAGAATTCCTTCTTTTTTATGGCAGCATAGTATTCCATTGTGTAGATGTGCCATAGTTTTTGGATCCAATCATCTGCTGATGGGCGCCTAGGCTTTTTAAATCCACAAAGTTGTGACTTTTCCAGTTGCCTTCCTGTTGCTGGTTACTGACTTCATCCCAGTGCCCTCTGTATGATATCTGTATGTTTAAGCCCATTGAGACTTCTTTTGTGGCTTAGCAGAAGGTCTACCCTGGAGAATGTCCCCTGTGGCGTAAGAAGAACGTGCTATATTGTTGGTTAGATCTGGCTGACTTATTGTGCTGTTCAAGTCCTCTGTTTCCTTATCTTCTCTCTGATCGTTGTCACCATCATTGAAAGTGGGATATTAAAGTCTCCCAACAACTATTATTGTGAAACTATGTATTTCTCTTTCAAGTCTATCGATCTTTGCTTCATGTATTTTGATGGTCTGTCATTGGGTATGTAAATGTTTATAACTGTTACATCTTGTTGTATTAAACCTTGTATTGACGTATGTCTTTTGTGTTTTGTAACTTTTTTAATGTAATGTCTGTTTTGTCTGATACCATGTTTCCCCGAAAATAAGACCTACTTACAGGTTTCCTTCTGAGTGAAATATAAGGCATCCACCCGGAAATAAGCCCCCACCCCACCCCCTAGGCTAAACAAGAGAGATTTGGTCCACGGATTCTGAAAGAAATGGAGTCACAAGAAATTCACCCGGAAATTCAGGAATTGGGTTGTTATGATGATGTCCCAGAAGATGATGAAATGATTGTCCTTGAATAAATGAGTAAGTTCTTGATACTGTAGGTTTCACAGTTTGTCTGGTTTGTGTTGACAACTACCGTACTACAGTACTATATACAGGTAATAAATTTCCTTTAGTTTCATTTAACAATGTGTACCGTATTCTTCTTCATGGGAAAATAAGACATCCCCTGAAAATAAGACCTAGCGCATCTTTGGGAGCAAAACTTAATATAAGACACTGTCTTATTTTTGGGGAAGCAGGGTATTAATATAGCCACTCCCACTCTTCTTTTTGGTTACTGTTTGCAAGCAATGTCTTTTTTCATCCTTCCGCTTTTAACTCTTTGTGGTTTTGGATGTAAAGGGATCTCTGTAAACAGTATATAGTTGGTCATGTTTTGTTTTTAACTATTTTTTTTTGTTTTCAGAGAGGGAGAGAGGGAGAGAAGCATCAAGAAGGGAGAGGATCGTTGATCAGCTGCCTCCTGCACGCCTCCTACTGGGGATTGAGGTGGCAGCCCAGGCATGTGCCCTGACCGAGAATCAAACTGTGATCTCCTGTGACCACTGAGCCACACCCACCAGATTGGTCACTTTTTGTGTGTGTTTTTTAAATATATTTTATTGATTTTTTACAGAGAGGCAGGGAGAGGGATAGAGAGCCAGAAACATCGATGAGAGAGAAACATCAACCAGCTGCCTCCTGCACGCCCCCCACAGGGGATGTGCCCACAACCAATGTACATGCCCTTAACCGGAATCGAACCCGGGACTCCTCAGTCTGCAGGCCAATGCTCTATCCACTGAGCCCAACCGATTTCGGCTGGTCACGTTTGTGTTTTTTTTTAATCTATTCTGCCAACGTCTGCCAATTGATTGAAGAATCTAACCTGTTGACATGTAAAGTAATTATAAATGAGATGGCCTTATTTCTGCCACTGTGCTGTTTTGTCTTTTTTGTACCTCTAGCCTTTGTCCCTCACTTCCCACATTACTGTCCTGGTCAGCTGACTTTTTACATGAAATGTTGTAATTCCCTTCTGTCTCCTTTTTTACATATTTCACAGCTGTTTTCTTTGTGGTTACATTTAACATACTCAAGGTCTCACGCTCGGATTTGAATTTATATGAGCTATGCTCTGTCGAGTCTCTTGTGGGTGCTGGGATTTCCGGTGGCTTGCACTGGATCTGTACATCACCTGGGAAGATGTGACCTCTTACAATATTAGTCTCCTGGTGGGAACCCCTTTCATGTCCCGCGTGGTTCAGGATTCCGGTTCAGGGTGCGGGTTCTGGAGGTGGCCACACACAAATGAAAAGAGACTAGAAAAATATTTCATTTGGCCATATTGGGGGCTACACTCTGCTCTGGCCTTGCTATCCCTTTTATTGAGACTATGGGATACACCCATTACCCTTAGGTTTGGGGTACACCCATAGCCCTTAGGCAGGTAATAAGCGGATTATCATATCATAGGATTTACATGATTACAAGATGGGTAAGTGGCCTCAGTTACCACTGTCTCACTTAGATAGGGAGCGGGTGGCTCTGACCTTTCAGCGCTTCCAGGTTGACCAGCCTTTTACATCTTCCTGTCAGTGAGACAGTGCTCGGTTTCCGGCTTCTCCTGTCCGTGAAGATGGCTTCTCTGATTTCTCAGGGGTGTGTTGTGGTGTGCAGTGAGCACGTTCTGCACTACTTGATAAATTTATTGGGAACTAGTTTGCTTTGTTGATGATACTCTAAATGGTATTGTCTTTCTAAATTTCAATTTTCTGTCTGTGGAAATAAATTGGTGTTTGCTATTAACTCTGTATCCCGCGACTTTGCTAAAATCAGTAGCTTTTTTTGTAGACTATGGTTCTGCTTCCCTTTCCAATCTGTATGCCTTTTATTTCTTTCTTGTGCCTTACTGCGGGAATTTTGTTTTTATGTTGTATAGCAAATATTTCAGCAATTTTAACAACCCCTCCCCACAAGCTCGATCGTCAGATTACAGAGGGCCTTTTAACTGCGGATTTATGATTGTAGGTTGAATTTATATTTAGTTTTCATTGAAAATGATTGAGATGAAACTTTTCATACTTCAAACATGATACATCTTGCCAAAACTGGTTTGGTTCAGTGGATAGAGCGTCGGCCTGGGGACTGAAAGGTCCCGGGTTGGATTCCGGTCAAGGGCATGTACCTTGGTTGTGGGCACATCCCCAGTAGGGGGTATGCAAGAGGCAGCTGATCGATGATTCTCTCTCATCAATGTTTCTTTTCTTTTTTTTTGTAATATATTTTTATTGATTTTTTTACAGAGAGGAAGGGAGAGGGATAGAGAGTCAGGAACATCGACCAGCTGCCTCCTGCACAACCCCCACCACGGATGTACCCACAGCCAATGCACATGCCCCTGACCGGAATCGAATCTGGGACCCCTCAGTTCTCAGACCGATGCGCTATCCACTGAGCCAAACCGGTTTCGGCAACTCTCATCGATGTTTCTAATGCTCTATCCCTCTCTGTTCCTCTCTGCAAAGAATGATGCATCTTATAATTGTTACCGAATTTTAGAAGTATATAATTTAGGTATCATTTTTACTGATAGCACATGTTTTGAAAAGATATAGTTATTTTTATAAAAATGAAAGGTTTCATTTTCATTTAGGAAATATTGAACCAGTGACCTTAGCTATTCAGTTATGATGAAAGGCCTAATCTAACCTTTTATTGAATGTGATATTTATTAAACATGAAACTTCTCATTTCTAGAACTTAATCAATAGGACATTAAGCCATTTATTACTGCAATTAAAGAAGGCCTGCAGACTAGATATTCTACTTCCTTGTCACCCAATTTAACTTTATCTTTAATTGAATTTATTGGGGTGACATTAGTTAATAAAATTATAGTATAGGTTTCAGGTGTAAAATTCTATAGTATATCATCTCTGTGTTGTGTTGTGTTGTGTGTGTTCACCCCCCCAAGTCTCCTTCCATCACCTAGCCCCCTATCTAGTTCAGCTTTAACAATCAGGACATAGACTGAAGGGTCCCGGGTTCAATTCACCGGCCAGGGCATGGTCCTGGGCTGCAGGTTCATCCCCAGCCTCTGTCAGTCAGGGCTTGTGCGGGAGGCAGCTAGTCAGTATGTCTCTTTCACATCAATGTTTCTCTTTCCCTTCCTCCTCCCCTCCCTCCCTCTCTGGCTACCCCCTCCCCTCCTTCCTGGGTGGTTAAAACACCTGTGCTCTCAGCATGGCCCGTTTCCCCCCCAGTTGGCTGCTTAGAGAACTGAGAGCTGCATTGTTGGGGAGCCCTGGAGTCGGGGGGCTTTTGTTTAGCTCAGGAGGGTGAGGGATTTTATCTGCTTCACCTGGTGCCTTTCAGAGTTAGGGATTGAGGGGTTGTCTTAGATGTGTGAGTTGGTTTTACACTTTTACTCATTTGTCTTTGACCTTCACGGGTGAAATTCTTTGCGGTTTTTTGACAGAACAATGACGGAGTGTGTGGCATTTCTGGCTCGTGCATGTAGTTTCCTTCCTTCCGACCAGATGCCCTGTGGGGTACCTTGCGGTGCATTGGGCAAAGAGTTTTTACTTTCAGCTCAGACCCCGATGCCGGGAGGAGACAGCTCCCAGCCTCCTGGGCGGCGTTTCCAGCGGCCCGCGGGGCTATTAGTGTGTATAATCGATCGCTTCGTTAGGGGGAGGAAGGCTCACGGGGAATAAAGCATCCCTCACTGCGTCCTGGGCGGCGGGCAGGCGGGTGGGCGAGGGGCTGCAGGTGCCCGTTGGGGCGGCCGTGGGTGGGCTGGGTGGGAGGTGCCGTGGGTGCTCTAACCGCCCCTCTCCTAGGCCGCCTCGGAAGAGCTGAAAGCCGCCTACCGCAGGCTGTGCATGCTGTACCACCCCGACAAGCACCGAGACCCCGAGCTCAAGTGCCAGGCGGAGCGGCTGTTTAACCTGGTGCACCAGGCCTATGAAGGTCAGTGCGGGAGCAGGCCGTCCATTTCAAGAGACTTGATTTGGAGCGGACAGCAGAGAGTCCTGGGAGGTGTGGAGAAGGGGTGTTAGCCTGGGCTTCCTGCTGACGGGCTCTTTGGAAGAGAAGGATTCTCTTTGGAAATCAATGTGTGTCCGGCGGCAGGAGACGGGCGGGGGCGGCCGCCGGCGGGAGGGAGGTGCAGGGAAACGCAATTTTCACATCGTCCCCTGGCCAGTCCTCCGAAAGGGAGCTCAGAGATGAAAGGCCGATCGTTAAGACAAGCTCTCTGCTGTCTTTTTGAGCGACGTACGTACGAGAGCATTTTTTCATCTGAAAGTGGATTTATTGACTCAGGAGCATTCAGTTAAGGAGAGGTTCTAACAGAAGGGAAAAAACGATATTAAGAAGGCTATCAGAACTAAGAAATTCAGACTTTTATACTTACACCTTATGGATTTCAGAAAGAACGTTTGTGACATGCTTGTTTATAAAATATTGAAGTCATTAATAGCTACAGTTTCTTTTTTTTTTTAATATATATTTTATTGATTTTGTACAGAGAGGAAGAGAGAGAGATAGAGATTTAGAAACATCGATGAGAGAGAGTCATCGATCAGCTGCCTCTTGCACACCCCCTACTGGGGATATGCCCGCAACCAAGGTACATGCCCTTGACCGGAATCGAACCCGGGACCTTTCAGTCCCCAAGCCGACGCTCTATCCATTGAGCCAAACCGGTTTCGGCTAATAGCTACAGTTTCTGTTTGCGATGATGAAATGGTGATATTTGCACAACAAAGTGAATGTACTTCATGCCCCTGGCCTGTGCACTTAAAAATTATTAAAAGGATCAATTTTATGTTACATATATTTTACCAAAATTTTAAAGATACAAATTTGTAAGATGTTAAATCACTTTTAGGATGTATATCAAGTAGAATAAGTTGTTTATTCCAGAGCCATTTGGTGATTTGCTCTTTAATTAGACTAAAAATTAGATGATATGTTCCCTTACAAAATAAAGGCTTCTTATTATAGGTTTATCAAAAAGTTAGGTTTTTTTATTTTATTGATATTTTACAGAGAGGAAGGGAGAGAGATAGAGAGCTAGAAACGTCGATGAGAGAGAAACATCGACCAGCTGCCTCTTGCACACCCCCTACCGGGGATATGCCCGCAACCAAGGTACATGCCCTTGACCGGAATCAAACCCAGGACCCTTCAGTCCGCAGACCGACGCTCTATCCACTGAGCCACACCGGTTTCGGCCAAAAAGTTAGGTTTTAATGACTGAGCCCGGGGCCAGGGCTGGTGATACATGTGCGTCGGCATCGTGTCTTTACCGGATCCGCTCTAACCAGGCCACTTGGTGGGGCCTGGCCACAGGCCTGGGCCTTCGGTGGCAGCGGTCGCCAGCCGATGGTCCGAGGCCCGCGGGTGTCCGTGAGCTCCGAAAGGCTGGCGCGCTGTCCGCGTGGCTGCGCTCGTCTCCCTGTGGTCTGTCCCCGCATACCCGGGCGCTGTTGGAGGTTTGGGGAGCGTCGGGAAGGCCTCCAGTGGGGTGAAATGCTGCCACAGCCCTGCCCGCGCCCAGCCCGGAGGGTTCCAGGCAGAACACTGGCCGGAGAGCCCTCGTCAGCTCCCGGATTGACTCCAGGCTGCGCCGCCTCCCCGAGGCCAGCACTTCCTCTGCCCCCGGACTTGAACCTGGACAGGATCGTGTCCATCGTTTTTAAATTAGGCCTAAAACACACGGGCGTCTCCAGGGAGCAAAGGTGCAGTCTCCACAGGAGTTGGCGGAGCAGACGGGAGCTGATGGCTGAGCTTCCCGGGCTCCCCTTCGGGGGAAGCTCCTTCAGGGGCTCTCGGCCTCCCTGGAAAGCCTTTCCCGGGCAGCAGCGGGTGTGGCCAGCGGCAGAGTGGCACGTGTGGGTCACTAAATGGCTTACCGATAGAGGAGACGGGGAGGAAGGACAGGAGGACAAGTCAGACTTGGCCGGGGTCAGAACCTTGCCCTGACCTTAGCCCGCCGCCTCAGAAAGGGCGTCAGCTCCTTCAGGCTGCACGCACAGGCCGAGCGGCTCCTTAGCACAGCCGTCCTCCGTGACGCAGGGGCGCCTCTCAGTGCACGGTGGCTCACTCGTGGCCGCCTCTAAGCACGGCCTGGTTAGGAAGGAAAGAAAGAAAATAAGCAAACACCGTCAGGGTTGGATCTGAGGGCAATGAGGAGAAGGACGCAAAGGGAAGGAGAGGTCTGTCTAGGAGAGTGGGGGGCGGGGGAGCTGCCGGGGGGATGCTGTCAGGACCGGAAGGCAAGTTCTGTGCTTTGTCAACATGTCCGGCTTCTGTTCGCAGTGCTTAGCGACCCGCAGACGCGGGCCATCTATGACATCTATGGCAAGAGAGGACTGGAGATGGAAGGCTGGGAGGTAAGAGCGAGCCTGCTGCCGCCCCAGAAAGGCCGTCTGACCCCTGCAAACTGCCACCCCCGCCCCACCCTGGGAGGGAGGACTCGGCAGCCATTCCCCAGGCGCCCAGGCCACAGCTCTGCCCAGGGCCTGTTCTGTGTCTCATGGAATGTGCTGGCTGCCTTTCCCCCTCTCGTCCGTCTGACTCCTGTCTGCTCTGCTCTCTCGGTGTATCTCACAGGCCGTACGCAGCATCTGGGCCCTTAGCACGTGGTGTGCTTCCTCTCACCACGTGACCCTGAGGTCCCGGGCCTGCCCCTGCCCCTGACCTCAGCCAGACCGTCTCAGCCTCCTCAGCGTGTGCATCCCTGGGCGTGTGCTGCCCTGGTCTGCTCTTCATTGTCTCAGCGTTGTTATATAACGCGTCCCCTGTCACAGCCTGAGGTTCGCGTCATCCTGGAGGGGAGCGTCCCATAGCTCATAAACACCCGCTCCTGGGCGCGAGGTCCCCCATCTGAGAAGCGTGGGCACCTCTGGGGACGGCCCGCACACGGGAGCGGCGGCGGTGCCACCTGGACACTTTGCCTTCGTCTGGATGTTTTGTTTTGTTTTTGTTCTTATTTTTAATATATTTTATTGATTTTTTTACAGAGAGAAAGAAAGAAGGATAGAGAGGTAGAAACATCGATGAGAGAGAAACATCGATCAGCTGCCTCCCGCACACCCCATACTAGCAATGTGCCCGCAACCAAGGTACAGCCTTGACCGGAATCGAACCTGGGACCTTTCAGTCCACAGGCCGCTGAGCCAAACCGGTTTGGCTTGTCTGGATGTTTAACATTGTTATCTGGAACTCATTAGGGAATTTAACTGAGACGTGAGGTGGTGTTTTCTTTATAAGATTCCTGCAGCCTCAGAGACAAGTTACTAAAAGGACGGACCGTGACCTTGGTCATTATGAGGGCGCAGAGCTGCGAGGCTGTGCAGACAAACCTGTCATCTGCTGTAAAACTCTCACCCCGTTTCGTTGACGTCGCTCGAAGCCCTGGCCAAGGGGTGCACAGCGGTTAACGATGTGAGCTCCGGTGTGTCCTTGCCTCCGGGTCCCTAACGCCCTCCCCTCGGTCCGGTCCGCCCTAGGTTGTGGAGAGGAGGAGGACTCCGGCCGAAATCAGAGAAGAGTTTGAGCGGCTGCAGAGAGAGCGGGAGGAGAGGAGGCTGCAGCAGCGAACCAACCCCAAGGTGAGCGCTCCCCTGGTCAGCATCCTCAGAGCTGCTGGTGTGAACAGCGCCGTGCGGAGCAGCCTTCGGGGGAGGAGACCCCCGGCAGGAACGCGGCTCGCTCTCTGCGACGGCTGTCTGGTCGTCCCGAGGCCGTGGCCGTGGGAATCGGGAGAGGCCAGAGTCGGGAAAGGAAGCGAGAGCACCTGGCAGCAGGTTCCGGTACCGGTCAGGATGGCAGAGCCGGTGACGCGGACGGGCTGGGCCGTGCCCCTCACCCAGGACAGCGGGGCCGCCGCCAGTCCCAGGCCGCTCTGCGGTGACGAGGCGCCCCTGACTGGAGCAGGGCCGTGGCGGATTTGTGTCATGTGATCAGTGACTCCTGAATCGGCTTCCGTTTCGGGCTGCACATGCAGGCTTTTCCTTAGGTTCGTGGGGAAGCAGCTTGTTCTGAGTGCGTGCCCCAGCCTGTGGCTAGTGGCTGGGTGCATGTGCCCGGTGACCCTGTTCCTGGCTTCGCCGGGGGACCCCGCAGCCGGGCTCCGTCAGTGTTGGGGGAGGGGGGCTGGCGGGCAGCCTGACATCTGGAGGAGGACAGGAGCGGCCTTACAGCTGGAGAGCACGAGGATGGGAACTTTCTAGAAGGCGAAGGCCCTGGCGTCTAAAGGACCGGAGGGTTAGAAACCTGTCTCTTTGAATCCTGCCTTTCTGAGTGCAGAGCACATGCCAGCGCCTCCCTCCCACCCCCACCCTCATGCCAACGCCCCTCCCCCCCAGCGGTGGCCGCTGCAGCGCACCGTTGGCTCTGGTCCCGTGGAGTCGCTGCTGCACCGCTCAGGGTGTGGGAGGCGGGAGGCGGAGGACTCCGGGTGCCCTGAGCTATGGCTCCCGCCTCGGTCTCCCGCTGGTGCGGCCGGTCTGGGCGGAAGGTCAGCCCGGGCAGATGGAGGGGAGGGAGGGAGCCTGGCGGAGCGGGCTGTGGCTCTGGAGCCTGCTGTTCTGGCAGCGTTTGGAGCGGTTCGGGAGAGAGACCGTCCCCGAGCCTGGCCTGGCCTGTGATGAAACCGGCCTCTGGCTGTGCACCGGCAGCCGCTGGGAGCTGTGGAAACGGGGCTCCGGCCTGTTCTGTGGAATGAGGTACATCAGACATCGCCCACGCAGGCAGCTGCCGGAGCCCCAGCACTTGTCCTGCCTGAGCTGCTTCCAGTGCACGGGATGGCTGTGACCAGCAGTGCTGAGCGGGCCAGGCGCAGGCTCCAGTGCTGTGAGGAGGGTTGCAGACTGGACCTCTGGCCCCATTTCTGGGTATTCTGCTTTTCAAGACGAGTGGAAAGGTTAAGGACACTCTTGTCCTCAGCAGAAAGGGTGCTCTCTTGTCAGAAGACTGTGGGGGGAGGGCCCTTTCGGGCTCAGCACTGCCTGTGCCTCCCGCCCCGGGAGGATCGCCGCTCGTGGGCATCGGCAGGTGAGACAGCATTCGTGAGCCGCCATCTGAAACCGGATGCTGTTTCTCTCCGTTTCCATCAACAAGGGGCCGCTGGCAGAGGTTCTTGGTGGGATGTGTGTGCCAGGAACGGGGAAATCAGAGGTCGGAAGTTCAGATCTGAAAGTGATGTGGGACCAGGCAGAGCATCTGACTGTGTGTGCTTTCCTCACTCACAAAGGAGGGTGTGTGTCCTGGCTGGCACACCAGGCTGTTCAGTGGTTGAGAAAAGAGGAAGTAGATACTGAGTGATTAGAGCGAGGCCAGCTGCCAATAAACGCAGAGGTGCTCGGCCGGGCGAGGCTAGGGGCTGGGTTTTGTTTCGGTGGTCCGTGCAGCACTGCCAGGGAAGCCCCTGGCAGCTGGTCAGGCAGCCCCTGGCCTGGGGTGTGGCTGTGGTTGTGGCTGGGGTCGTGGATAGCACTCTGGGACTGGAACGAGGGGAACCCCCGCTCCAGCGTGGAGCGCACACACCTACGCGGAAGGCAGTGAGGCAGAGCTGCTGGATGGGGGTCAGATCTGCCTCCAGCCTTCGCTCAGTTTCTCCATGTAAAGGGGGGAGGGGGGGAAACTTCCTCTGTGTTTCCGGCTGGGGAGGAGTCCGGGGTCTCCTGGGCCGTCCTCACTGGTGGGGGCACCCGCCACCTCCCTCCGTCTCAGGCCTGTCTGTGGGCTACTCCGTCCCCTCTGCCTGTAGGAGACTCAGAGCACACAGTGCTGTCAGGCCGTGCTCATCCATCTTGGTTATTTCAGTTCCCTTCTGGCAGCACCCAGTCTGGTCTCCCGGGACAGCGGCCGCGGTGAGGGTCTGTGAAGACGGGCTGCCTTCCCGGTGAACTGCCCGGAGCCCGGTGACGCCGAGCTGCAGGAGGCCTCTGGGGAGCTGGATGTGTGTCTGAGGGGAGAGCTTCTTTCTGCGTTGACCCTGTCACGTACAGTTTCCTGGAGATTGTCAGGGTTTCCTGGACCCCGTTATCCGCTCTGGTTTCAAAAGGCCGTCTTCTCAATGGTCTTGTAACAGCTTACAAACAGTTCGGCTGTAACAGAGACAAAATTAAATCATGCATCAAGGAAGACAGAACCATAAAGACACTTTTAAGTCCCCAACTGTTTTCATAAAGACAGATGAGCACATCGCTCGGTTATTTGGAAAGGACTTGGTGAAGATTGGTTTTGGTTACCGTGGCTAACGGTTATCGCCATCGGAATGGCCCGCGGTTATGGCTGCCGCCCGCTCTGGGGAAGCTCCCGGTGTCATACCGGCCGGCTGGCCTGCCGCGGGCTCATCCGGAGGAAAAGCAGCCGGACCCCCTGCTCGCTGTGTGCCATGTGGAGGCCATTTGCTGCATCAGCGCTGGTTGCGACGGAAGAAGTTGGGAAGCTGTCACACAAATGGGCAGAGCGGGCAAGTGCTAGGACGTGGGTAGAGCCTCTGCCCAGAGCCCGGGCACTGGAGAAGGCGCCGAGAACTGCCCCGCCCTCCTGTGAGCATGGGCACCGGTGACAAGGTGTCAGCACCAGATCTGCTGCTCAGGCAGAGGGACGTGGGGCCACGGGAGGGTAAGGCTGGGACCCCGTGGTTCTGAGAAACCTGTGAGGTTTGCGTTTGGGCCTCCGTGGCATTGGGGAACCGGGTTCTGCTGGATCTGAGTGAGTCTCAGCCGGTGTCACGTTCATCTGCAGTAACAAAGGGAGCGAGCGTCACGTGCCTGGAGCGGAATTGCCTCCCTGGGTGGCATTTCCATCAGGAAACTGCTACCATTGAGACTGCATTGACAGAGATCGCTCACATTATCCTTATGGCCACACAGCAGCACGCAAACATGGAAACGGTTCGGAATGGAAGGCTCCTGGTGGGAGAAGAACTGACTGACTCAGTGAGGCTGGCTCGGCGGCATCTCCCGCTGCTCAGGCCTCGTCCTGGGAAGGGCTCCTCCCAGCCTGCCAGCCCAGGGCACGGGGATGTTCCACGTGGGCCAGCTCCCCTGGGCCCGTCCCCAAGGCCCCGGGAAGTGTGTCGTCACCGCCACTGACTTCTCTTGGGCAAAAGCAGAGCAGGGAGCGGCCCTGCCCACCGGCCCCAGGGCACCCCGGCGAGGCCGCTGTGGCTCCAGGGTCACTGAGAGCCTTTCCCTTCCGTGACATGGCCTGCCAGCTCCATAAAAGTGGCGTCTACATTTAAATGTGACGTTTCTGACGTTTAATTGACTCTTCCCTGCACATGATAGCATTAATTGAGAAAATAGCGTCTGCTTTCTAAATCTCCCCATTCAGAGCTTATAAATGTTTGGCCCACGTACTTCCCCCGGCTTTGTCTTTTTGCCTCCGCTCGGAGTACTTTTCTCTGACGGACCTCTTCTAAATCATCTGTGGGCTTCTGATGCCTCATCGAATCTAGATGCCACAAAGCTGGAGGCTTTTCAGTTTTGTTCCATTCCAAGACGGAATATAAGTGTAACTAATTATAAGTGACAGCCCCTCCGAAAGATTCTCCCGAAAGTTAAACTCTTCCCTGAGGCCACTGGGATTCACAGCGGCACCAGCTGCGGGAGCTCTGGCCGTTGGTCTGTTTGGGTTTTCCCTCAAGAGATGAACTTCAGGGTGTTCTCAGCGACGGGCCTTATGATTGCAGTTTCTTTCCTTTTTAAAATATATTTTTATTGATTTCAAAGAGAAAGGGAGAGAGGAGAGATAGGAACATCAATGATGAGAATTGGATGGAGCCCACAGCATGTGTCCTTGACTGGAGTCAAGCCTGGACCCTTCAGCCCACAGGCCGGCGCTCTATCCACTGAGCAAACCAGCTAGGGCAGTGGTTGCAGTTCCTTACGTGTTTTTAAAGCTGCGGGCTTATGGCGGTTGGTTTGAAAGGGGCCTCTGCACGGACTCAGACATGCCTACTGCAGCCGGTAGCGCCAGGCTGAGGTCTGTGTCCAGAAGCAGCCTCACCGAGGTGACTGGCACTGAATACCCAGACACGCTCGTGCCGATTGGCACTGGCAGCTGTTTTCCGGAGGTGGGCTCGCCAGCCGGTTCTGGCACAGGCGGGCACTATCACATGTGGCTACTTCCCACAGGGTCCTGCCCCGTGTGGGTTTCTTGCTTTGGTAAAAACATTTTACCGTGATGGTGTACCTCCCAAAGCTGGTGTTTGAGTCCGACCACAAAAACGGGTCTAGAGCTGAAACCGTTTGGCTCTGGATAGAGCATCAGCCTGCGGACTGAGAGGTCCCAGGTTCAGTTCCGGTCAAGGGCATGCAGCTTGGTTGCGAGCACACCCCGCTTGATTTTCAGAGACCAAACTGGGGGGGGGGGGGGGGGGGGCAAGAGGCAGCTGATCGATGATTCTCTCTCATTGATGTTTCTAACTCTCTATCCCTCTCTCTTCCTCTCTGTAAAAAAAATCAATAAAATATATTTTAAAAAAACAGGTCTACATTCAGTGACCAAGTTTATAGGAGCAGGTTACCTTGGTAGGTCCAGTGATCATGAAGGTTGGTAACTCGGCTGATTTTCTGTTTGAAGCATCTAATGGAACTCGGGCATCACGTACGGCCGACCGTGGGGTCTCTGCTAGGACCACAGCAGCACCCTAGCCAGTTTGCTCAGTGGGTGGAACATCAGCCTATGGACCGATGGGCCCCAGGTTTGAGTCTGGTCAAGGGCACATGCCTGGGTTGCGGGCTCGGTCCAACATGCAGGAGGCAGCCAATCCATGATTTCCTCTCATCATTGATGTTTCTCTCCCTCTCCCTTCCTCTCTGAAATCAATAAAAACATTTTTTTAAGAGAATGGTGGCTTCATCTTTCATTCCTGCGTCAGACCTTCAGGGGGAAGTGAGTACAGGTCACGGAGGAGCGACCCCGGGCTCGCCTCAGGTCACTGCCCAGTTCCAGGGAGCACTCCGTGCTCTCGCAGAGCAGCTGGCGGGGCGGGGGGCTGCCGGGGCGAGCCGGCGCGGGTCCGTGTGTGCCGCTGGCACTGGTGGTCAGCGCTGGGAACAGTCAGCTTACCCAACTTCAGGAACTTCCCGGGAAAATAGACATTTCGTGCTTTTTTTTAATTCTCACCTGAGGACATGCTTATTAATTTTTAGAGAGAGACAGGAAAACATCAGTCAGTTGCCTTCCCATAGACACGGGGATCAAACCCGAAACCTAGGTCTGTGCCCTGACTTGGGATTCAGCCCGCACCCTTGTTTGGTGTACAGGCTGCTGCTCCCACCAACTGCGCCACGCCGGCAAGGCACTGTTTTTTTTAAACCTACAGGGTGGCCCCAGCTGGGGTGGCTCAGTGGGTAGGGTGTTGGCCCGAGGACTGAAGGGCCCGGGGTTTGGTTCCAGTCAAGGGCCCGTACCTCAGTTGCAGGCTCCATCCCTCGCCCTGGTCGGATGGCTCATTTGGTTGGACCATCACCTGTACACCAGAAGGTGGCCAGGTACATTCTTGTGGCCTCTTATCTATTGGTGTTTCTGCCATCCATGTTTCTCACCTCTTTCTTTCCCTTCCTCTCTCTCCCTAAAACACACACACACCATCGTGTGAGGATAATAATAAAAAGAGAGGCCCATTTGAAAAGTCTTATGACAAAAAAATAAACATTGATTTTCTGAGTAAGGAGCATTTTTTTATCAGTCAGCAAAATTTTAACTTAGTACTTTTTGAGAATATGGTGGTGTGTTTCTCAAAACCTAATTCTCAAATTAATGTTCCCAGGCGGAACAGTTTTTCATTTGTTCAAATTTTATTTTGTTTGCACTTCTTTACCTTGGAAGGCATTTTTATGTTTTTAAGTAGTTTTGTGATGTGAGAATATTTACAAGAAAACCTTAGATCCGTGCAGCTAGTTTCTGGTTGTTTTATTAAATCTGGAGATGATCTCTTTAGAGCCATGAAGTGAGTCCTGTTTGGTCTCTGAAAATCAAATTGTGGAGATTTTTTTATTGATTGACTGATTTCAGATAGAGAGAAACATGGATTTTTTTGTTCCACTTACGTATGCATTTATTGGTTGATTCTTTTTTCTTCTTCATTGATTAAGATATTACCGTACATATGTGTCTTCATCCCTCCCCCCCCATTGCCTCCCACCCCCGTCCTTGGTTGATTCGTGTATGTGTCCTGACCGGGGATCGAACCCGCAGCCACAATGTGTAAATCTTATTTCTTTCCCTAACACTTGTCTTTGGCTGCCCTTCACCCAGGCGACAGGTGTCCCGACTTGAAGTCGGTGGAACCTGCCGCTTCTTGCCCTGAGCCTGACGCCCACGCTCCGTGCTCTGTGGGCCTGCCCCCGGGACCAGACACGCTGAAGGTAGTGCCTTGTCCCCCCCGACACCTGCCCCGTGCTGACGGCTCGCTTCTCTGCCCAGGGGACCATCAGCGTCGGCATCGATGCCACCGATCTCTTCGACCGCTATGAGGAGGAGTACGAGGACGTGTCCAGTGGCGGCTTTCCGCAGATCGAAATCAACAAGATGCACATATCCCAGTCCATCGAGGTGCGGGGCCCTGGGAGGGGAGGGGGGAGGGGGGCTTCCGGGGTGTCCTCCTCTTTGTGTCTGAGAGGAAGCAGCGAGCCCGAGAGAGCTGTGTGCAGCCTGTATGTGATGCAGCCTCCGGGCCAGGCCGGCAGGGGCTTCGCTTCCTGAGGCTCAGTCAGGGCGTCAGGCAGGAAGTGCAAATGGCCTGGGAGCCAAGGTCGTGGTTCCAGGGGAGAGAGCAGACCTCGTGGGCAGGCAGGGACCAGGCCATCCTCCTGAGGGTACAGTGGTCTCCGCCTCTCACCTCACTGTTCTCAAGCCCACCAGCCCAGAGCCCGCGGTCCTGGCTCAGTCGGTGGGCCTCCTACGGGAAGGCACAGAGCAGGCTGGCGCCGTGGGCACACGGAAGGCCAGCACTCAGTTTGCTGTTTCCCTGGCGTTTTGACATTTGCCCGTTCAAGCTTTTACAGACCGTGCCCTTGGTGGCCACATGCAGTTCAGATGGCCAGGAGGGCGAAGTGAAGCCATTGAGGTGCTTCCGCCTCCCAGCGCCCCTGACGGTGGAGTCGCCTGCACTTGGCGTGTCAGGCTAGTCCCCGGCTGCTGCCCCGGCACTTCCTGTCACTGGGACTCACCTGTTACCCGCACCTGCCATTCCCCAGGCGCCCCTGACAGCGACGGACACAGCCATCCTCTCCGGGAGCCTCTCGACCCAGAACGGGAACGGAGGCGGGTCCATCAACTTGGCGCTCAGGCGGGTCACCTCCGCGAAGGGCTGGGGAGAGGTGAGCGCGCAGTGCGGCCCTGGGACACTCACCCTGAGGGCGGCCCTGGGACACTCACCCTGAGGGCGGCCCTGGGACACTCACCCTGAGGGCGGCCCTGGGACACTCACCCTGAGGGCGGCCGGTGGTCGGGGCAGGCCTCTCGCCCCACAGGGCACCAGGTGTCAGACTCGGGGAACTCCCCAGGAGAAACACGTCTCCGGTCTGAGGGGACCCTGACGCCGAGCAGCTCAGGCCGCGCAGAGCTTTCCCAGACGCCGCCTCCAGAGAGCGAGCCTCTGGAGCCCGGGCTTTTCCGCTTTAAGCGAAACCTGGAGGCGGTTTGCCGTCCTCTCGGCCAGCAGGCAGCGCCTGTCCCGGTGCCCGGTCCGCCGGTTGGCAGCCATTTAACAGCGAATTGAACAGCATCGGATTAACGTTGAGGAGTTGCCTTGAAAGTCACCCAGACTAACACATGAGCAGCCGGGGCTGGCGGCTCCCAGCTGTGAGCCAGACCGCTCATGGCTCAACGTCAGGCCTCGGAGAGCCATCGCCAGTCCCCCGAGACCGAGCGGCGAGGCTGAGCGGAGGGGCAGTGCAGGTGGCCCTGCGAGGGCCAGGGCCCACCTGACCGCACAGCAGGCGCCAGGCTCCCTGAGCTGGGGAAGGGGGGTCTGCGGAGGGAGGGGCTCCTTTCGGAAACACGCCTCAGTGAGGTCGGGATGGGCAGTGAGTCGGGAGCCCTGCCGGGCCGGGACCTGGCTTCGGGGGAGGGATCACAGCGGGCCAGCCTGGGGCCTGGCTGCCGCCGGAGGAACCCCCGTTAACGCTTCTCTCTCTCCTTCCTGAACAGTTAGAGTTCGGAGCGGGGGATCTGCAGGGCCCTCTCTTTGGTGTAAAGCTGTTCCGTAACCTCACGCCAAGATGGTAAATATACAGAGATCAACCCTCTTTGAGGCCTTTGTGGCCTGGAGAACAGGCTGTGTGTCTCTTTGTCAAGGTCATCCGGATTGGCCGGCTGCTCTGCGGGCCACTGGGCAGGCGCGGAGGCTGAGAGGGTGCAGAGCCCGGGGGCCTGCTCTGCCCGGGGGTCCGCGGTCCTCTGAGGACCCCGAGACTGGGGGAGGCGCCCTCATGGGGACATTGGTTAGCGTCTGGCACTTCCATGAGCTCGGGCACCATCTCTCTGGCCCCGAGAAGGAGGGTGAGCTCCGAAAGGGGCCTCTGAGCAGTGGAGCTGCTATGTGTGTGGGCGTGGCCCTGGCCTTGTCTGCCTGGGGGTGTCACCTCTGTCCAGCCCCTAGTCTGAGCAAGCAGAGCAGGGCACTCTGAAGATGGGACATGTGAGGAGACACGAAGACAATCCATGGGCCATGTCGTCCAGTTGAGCCTCGATGTGTGCGCAGAGTGGTCCCCGGGCCTAGGGCCGGCTCGCCCTCAGCTTTGCTGGTGTTCAGGTTCCATCAGAGCCCCGGGCAGCAGGCCTGCATGGAGGGCATAACAAGGACACTGTCCTCAGTGTGCCGTGTCAGCTCTGAGCACCCTGTGAGTCCAGATCAGTGACGAGAAGTTTATTGTGTGGAGTCGGCCCTAGGAAGGCAGCACTGTCTGCAGAAGGTTCTCGGTCTCTGTGCGGGAACGGTCCCCCCCAAGGCCTGTCTCTCTAGGACATGCTAGGTGAAAATCAAGACACTTTCTATACTTTGGTTCTTTTAAATGTCACTGTCACTCTCTTGAAGTCCAGGGGTGACTTCTCTCTCTCTCCCTGCTCACTCCCATTGTGACTAAAGCAGAAGTCATAGCCTTTGGGTGTGACATGAGGGTGAGCTAAATGCAAGGGGAGGTGAGAGGTGAGGTTGGGCCTGAGGAGGGCAGGCTCATTCAGTGGGCTGTGGAAGCCATTGGAAGTCTGAGAGGAGCGGGTGTGATCAGAGTTACCACCTTTGTCATTTTAATGGGAAAGGGATGCCTCGGAGCTTGGGAAGAAGAGAGAAACCAGATTTAGGCAATCTAGTGCTTGGGCTGCCGGACACCCTATTTGCTCACCTCTGAACACCTCAGTCAAAGGGTGTGAATTCCTTTAGCTTCCGAAGTGAAGTACCCCTTCGCACCAGAAGGTGGCGCTGGCTCCCTGGAAACTACAGTAGCTGCAGAGGCCTTTCTGGAATGGCCGGCCCTGCGGGTGCTGGGCTGTGCGGTGCTGGTGTGAGGTCGCAGCCGCACACACTTCCCTTGTAGCTAATGAGATGCCAGGAGTGGACTCCGCTTGTGTCAGCCAGCTGTGGGAAGGCTGGCTTCCTTACCCGCCGTGTGGCTTAACAGCCACGGGGCCTACTGGGGACACTGAGGGAGGGCTGCGGCACCACTCCGCACTGGCTTCAGTCTGTGGGTGGCCGTCCATCCCGTGGGCAGGCTTGTCGTGCCTGGGCCCCGGGACATTGGGGCTGAATTGGTCTGGGTGGACTCTGGGCCGTGGTTCTCAAACTGCTGCCGTTAGTCACCTGCCGCTTTTAACGCTCCAACCGGAGCCCCGGCAGGAGCCTACCCGCAGCGGCGTCTAGACTCGAGGTGAGGCTAGAGTGCGGCTCCCCGGGCAGTTCTGACTGGCTGGGCCTGGTGGCCTGGCGGCCTGGCTGGGAGCAGGCAGCTGAAGTGGGGGTGGGTGGGATGGGGGTGCAGATTAGCGGGTGACAGCGGGAAGATTTCCACTGAGTCGCCCTCTGACTCCTTCTTATGACAGAGGCTCGGTCTCCTGCTCTCCGTGCTGGGGGGAGCCCAGGGGTAATGGGCGTGCAGTGAGCAGGGTCTTAGCAGAGAGGAAGGGGCCGGGAGCAGCTGAGAGCCGGCGTCATCCGGGACCTTTCTGTCTGCCCCCTCCCCCCAGCTTTGTGACAACCAACTGTGCACTGCAGTTTTCGTCCCGGGGGATCCGGCCTGGCCTCACCACGGTCCTGGCGCGGAACCTGGACAAGAACACCGTGGGCTACCTGCAGTGGCGGTGGGGCATCCAGTCCGCCATGAACACGAGCATCGTCCGGGACACCAAAACCAGCCACTTCACCGTGGCCCTGCAGGTGAGGCCGCGTCCGCCGCTCCCTAGCGTGCCCCTGGCAGCCTGCCCATCTGGCGGTGCCCAGAGGGACCTCAGGGGGCGTGTCCCGGTCAGTCCCTCTCGGGGGCTGGCATGCCGTGTTCTCAGGCTCCCAGGGTGGCTTAGCGTGTACAGTGTCCTAAGCCAGAGGCGCCCACAGGACCGGGGAGGGGCAGCCCAGGTTGGCAGGTGACCCAGAGCAGAGTTGTGCACTCAGATGCCACTTGGGCTGGGCAGGGGAGTGAGACAGGCCGCCCCTCAGGACAACTCAGTGTTACCAGGTGTACCAGTTACTAATGCGGATTTTGTAATCAAAGAAAACACGGTAATTTCAAGAGAAACATCAAAAGTGCTTTATTCAAAGTGATGTCCATCGCTAGCTAACATTTCCCCATCTTTCAGGGATTTTATGGGTACCGTCCCAAGAGAACTTTTCTTGTTTTGAGGCAGACCATTCAGAGACCCCATTTCCCACTTCTTCGTATGCTTTGAAGTGCTGCTCAGACAGTGCATGTGCCATCGATCGGAACAAGTGGTCATCTGAAGGAACGAGGGCTGGTGAACACGGCGGGTGGGTTCATACTTCCCAGCAAGATCTTTTAACGAGTCTTAACTGGTTTTGAAGTGTGCGATGGTGTGTTACCGTGAAGCAAAATTACTTTGTCGTGTCTCCTGGCACATTTTGGTCGTTTTACGATCAAAGCATGGCTCAAATTGATTATTTGTTGTCATTAGCGATCAGTATTAACAGTTTCACCTGGTTTTAAAAGCTCACAATACAGCACACCTTCCTGATCCCACCGAACGCAGAGCATTGTCTTTCCGAAGCCATTTGGCCTGGCAGTGGATGTTGATGGTTGACCTGGATCAGCCCATGATTCTGTGCGTTTGGGATTCTCAAACCCACTTTTCATCGCCAGTCACAATTCCATGCCAAAAAGACTTTCTTTCATACTGTTGAAGCAACATTTTCCTGATGACTTTTCGGTTTTCCATTTGTCTTTCTTTCAGTTAATGTGGCATCCATTTTCCTTCCTTTAAAATCTTTCCCATTGCTTGTAAATGATCGGAATTGTTTGCTGAGCAACGTTTAATCTTCAAGTTGCTTTTGAGTTTGACACTCATCTTCATCCAATAATGCTTGTAATTTTTGGTCTTCAAATTTTTTCGGTTGACCTTTTTCGGTTCTTTGTCTTTCACATCAAAATCATCACTTTTGCCGAAACCGGTTTGGCTCAATGGATAGAGCGTTGGCTTGGGGACTGAAAGGTCCCGGGTTCGATTCCGGTCAAGGGCATGTACCTTGGTTGCGGGCATATTCCCAGTGGGGATGTGCAAGAGGCAGCTGGTTGATGACTCTCTCTCATCGATGTTTCTAACTCTCTCTCTCTCTCCCTTCCTCTCTGTATAAAATCAATAAAATTTTTTTTTTTTAAATCATCACTTTTAAAGCGTTTAAACCAGCGTACACAAGTATCTTGAGATGGAGCATGTTCACCATAAGCTTCCCGAAGTATACAATAACTTTCAGCAGCACTTTTCTTCAAAAAAAGTAATGAATTAAACTTCTCACAAATGCTCTTATTTTGGCACGAAATGTGACATTTTTTTAAGCGTAAAAATATATGATGTTAACACCTTCAGAAAATTTGACATACAAAGTTTTTAATCTTGTCAATACAAAATAGCATACATATCAAATCACATATATATCAACGTATGTGTAACTCTATTTTAAAAATCCGCATTATTAACCAGTACAGCTGGTAGACTTCCTTCTCAGGAGAAGTAGGAAGCTGGGTTTTATGTGAAATCTTCTTGTGTAAATATTGGCTATGGGTAAGTTTCCCCACACCTCGTGAGCTGCCAGGTGGTGGCCCTGCCGAGAGGCCGGCCTGCGGTGTGTGCCCAGCGGCCAGTCAAGGACAGTGCCCTTTTGGCCACAGGGTCCCCCACCACTCTCTCCCTGTCTTCTCAGCTCGGAATCCCTCACTCCTTCGCCCTGATCAGCTATCAGCACAAATTCCAGGATGATGATCAGACGCGCGTGAAAGGGTCCCTGAAGTGAGTGCTGGCCCCTGCCCCGGAGCCTGCCCACGGGGTCTGCAGGTGGAGCTGGTTGGCGGAAGAGCCGCTCTGTCCACCTGTCATGTGTGACATTCTCAAGCGCGCCCTGCGAGAGGCAGTGGGGTTCACTCCTGTGGGGGCCCAGGGGTTGAACTGGGGAGTTGAAAGGCCAACTTGGATGGTCGGTGTCCCGGCTTTGTTCCGCCCGCTCCCTGTGGTGGTGGCAGGGCAGGCGGGGGCCGGGTGGGACCCACCCTGTTGTGATGACAGTGCCGGGCCGGGCGCTGAGGCCCTGTCCCATCTGCCCCAGGGCCGGCTTCTTCGGGACGGTGGTGGAGTACGGGGCCGAGAGGAAGATCTCCAGGCACAGCGTGCTGGGGGCCGCGGTCAGCATCGGCGTCCCGCAGGGCGTGTCTCTCAAAGTCAAGTAAGTGGGACCCGGATACTCATGACCGCCAGTTACCTGGCTCCCGTGCTCCCTGGGCTTGGCCGACGTGGACGGATTTCACTGAGTGATGCTCTCAAAGGAGCAGCTGCCTCTTCTGTCCTCGGTGTGTAAGCAGATGCCAGGGAGCCCATGAAGCGCCCACAGTGGCGAGGCCAGCTTCCACGGGCCTGTGTCTCACTGCCCTGCCTCCCCGGCACCTGCAACCCCAGCCAGTGCCAGCCCCGTGCCCCTCACCGACACCACCCGGCCCCAGCGGCCTCGGCATCACTGTCAGCGGCTTTATCCCTCTGCCCCGGTCCTCCTGCCTCTGCCTCTGCTTCGCCTGGCCGGTGGCTTCTGATGGCCCCGCCGCCTCCCGTGTGTGAGTGACGGGAGCCCTGGCCAGCCTGCACGCAGACGCGGGAGCTGCGCTGTGAGGCAGGGGAGGCCACCCGTCTGCTTCAGGCCCGCACCGCCTCCGGGGCAAACCAGCGTCCCTCAGGCCCTGTGACCTGCCGTCCGGTCAATAGGGACTTTACTGGTCAGAGAACCAGGTTTTGGCTTTGCTGATTTTCTTTACTGTTTTCTGTTTCACAGATTTCTAATTTTATTTCCTTTTTTCTAACTTATTTTTAATTGGCTCTTCTTTTTCCAGCTTTTTAAGGTCAAGCCTTAGATTATTATTTTTTTTAAAATATATTTTATTGAGTTTGTACAGAGAGGAAGGGAGAGAGATAGAGAGTTAGAAACATCGATGAGAGAGAGTCATCGACCAGCTGCCTCTTGCACACCCCCTACTGGGGATATGCCCTCAACCAAGGTACATGCCCTTGACCGGAATCGAACCCGGGACAACTTCAGTCCCCAAGCCGACGCTCTATCTATTGAGCCAAACCGGTCTCGGCAAGCCTTAGATTATTAATTTTAGACTTCTCTTTTGTTGTTGTTAATCCTCACATATTTTCATTGTTTTTTGTTTTTTTAGAGATTGGGAGGGAAAAAGGGAGGGAGACATTGATGTGAGGAGGTGTCCATACTGATCGGACCTGCATCAGTCGTGCTGCTTTTGATTGCTTGCAGCATCACGGTGTGTAGCTGTCCACAGTCTGTCCATCGGTTTAAAGATGTTTGCACTGGGTCCTGCCGGGTGGCTCAGTGTTTGAGCATGAGCCTAGGAACCAGGAGGTCACAGTTCGATTTCGGTCAAGGGCACATGCCCAGATTGCGGGCTCCATCCCCAGTGGGGGCATGCAGGAGGCAGCCCATCAATAATTCTCTCCCATGGATGTCTCTATCCCCCTTCCTCTCTGAAATCAATACAAATATATATTTTTTAAAAAGACGTTTCCATTGCTTTGATGGCTACAAACAGTCTATCGGACGTAGGTTTGTGTGAACAGTTTTGATTTCTCTGGGGTGAGCAGGAGGAGCAGCTGCTGGTAGCGGGGAGCTGGCACCAGGGATCTGTGCTCTTACTTTACGCCACTGCCCGGCCTCCTCCGAAGCGGAGCTTTCTCCCACTTTCCCAGCAGCGGCCTGAGCGTCCCGTTTCTCCGCTGCCTCGCCAGCCTTTGGATTCGGTCTTAATTTTGCCCATTTGAGTGGGTGTGTAGGTATATCTTGTTATGGATTTTTTTGTGGGGTTTTTTAAAAAATATATATTTTTATTGATGTTTTAGAAAGGGAGAGTGATAGCTAGAAACATCAGTGAAAAAGAGACATCCGTCAGCTGCCTCCTGCACACGCCCTGCTGGGGCAGGCCACCACCCGGGCCTGGGCCCTGACTGGAACGGAGCCTCGCAGTCGGCAGGCCGCCGCTCTGTTGAACCACAGCAGCCAGGGCTTCTGGTGGGGCTTTGATTTGCATTTTCCTAACAGCTGGTGGTGGTGAGCCAGCACCTTTCCTCAGCCCGCAGCTGAGCTGTGGAATGGGCCCGCACAGGACAGGTCCCTCCGCCCAGCGTGCGGTGTGTCTGAGGCTTCCCTGGGCCCGAGACCCGCAACGTCCCTGGAGCCTGACTCCCCTCCCACGTGTGCCTTTGTTTGCAGGCTGAACAGGGCCAGCCAGACCTACTTCTTCCCCATTCACCTGACGGACCAGCTGCTGCCCAGCGCCGTGTTCTACGCCACAGTGGGGCCGCTCGTGGTCTACTTCGCCATGCACCGCCTCGTCATCAAGCCATACCTCCGGGCCCAGAAGGAGCGGTGAGTGAGCGTGCCCCCAGAGTGTCCTGGCTTTCCAATGGCGCTGACGCTCCTAGAGCCCGCCCCGAGTGTGTATCAGGAAACATTTAATGTGGGCAAATGCGCCGGTGGGGCGTGGCCCACAGGAAGGAGCCAGCAAACCTTAGCTGTTCTGGAAGGGCCCTCTGGGCCTGCGTCATTCATTCCTGCTTTCAGGAGGGATTAAGTCGTTTACAGAATTGGGGAGACTTTGAACCAGGAGTGGGGAACGGCTAGCCCGCGGGCCCTGGAAGGCCTTTGGCCCGGCCTGCCACGGCATGGGCGTGCGCTAGGTCAGGGAGTTCGGGTCCTGCTTTCCCGGGAGGCTGAAGCTGGTCACGGCTTCTAGCGGGAGAGTGTGTGCCGCCCGGTCCCTGTGCATTGCTGAGGGGAGAGGGTGTGTGTGGCGTCCTCCCCAGAACTTAGGGGTAAGCCCCGAAGGCTGGCATCCCCTGTGACGCACCTGCTCTGCCCTCCCGCGTCCCTGCGTCCCTGCAGCTGGGGCTTCTCCCCGGGGGCGGCGGCGGGTTTCCGTCCGCTCCGGCGAGGCGGCGGAGCCACCGGGACACGGCGGAAGCTGCACGGCCTGTGACAAGCAGCTTGGCGCGAGATTGTCTTGGAATGAAAGCTCTGACGGCGTGCAGCAAGCTCACAGGCTGTTGGCTGGGCACGGGTCCAGCGCGGGTAACACTCGCTAACTGCGGCTGTTTGTGTCGCACAGGGAGTTGGAGAAGCAGAGGGAAAGCACAGCCACCGACATGCTGCAGAAGAAGCAGGAGGCGGAAGCCGCGGTAAGTGCAGGCCGCCCCGCCCCTCCGCCCTGTGTCCGCCCCGCCCCTCCGCTCTGTGTCCGCCCCGTGTCCGCCCCATGTCCGCCCCATGTCCACCCCGTCCCTCCGCTCTGTGTCCGCCCCGTCCCTCCATCCCGTGTCCGCCCCGTCCCTCCGCCCTGTGTGCTCTGAGCGCTGCGAGCAGCCACCTGCTCCTCTGGCTCCAGCCCCGCTCCCACCTCGGTCTCGGGCCTCGGGCTGCTTCCCTGCAGCTGCGCTCACATCGGTCTGTACGTCGCCACTGGCGTGTCATTCCGGGAGCTGCAGCTGTTCCGAGGGTGAGACTCGGTGGCCCTCGGAAGGCACAGCCAGGTGTTTTCACATGTGGGTGGTGCCCCTCTCACTCCCCCTCACGGGGCTTGTTATAGTCCAGAACGAGTGGCAGCACTGCCGGTGCCTGCGGGCAGGGGAGGCGGTGTCTGGACAGAACGGTGCCCGGCGAGGGCCCTGATGGCCGCCTGCCCCTTCTTTGCAGGTTCGGTTGATGCAGGAATCTGTCCGAAGAATAGTCGAGGCAGAAGAATCCAGAATGGGTGAGAAGGCGTGGCCTCTCCTGGGACAGGGTGCTCAAGGGGGTTCTCAAAGGAGCACCCGCTCCTGCAGGCCGGCTGCGGGTGGACGGGCGAAGGTGTCGGCCGGGGCCCCCGCTCTGACCGAACCGGTCCTCAGGCCTCATCATCGTCAACGCCTGGTACGGGAAGTTCGTCAACGACAAGAGCAAGAAGAGTGAGAAGGCAAAGGTGATCGACGTGACGGTGCCCCTGCAGTGCCTGGTGAAGGACTCGAAGCTCATCCTCACAGAGGCCTCCAAGGTAGGCCAGGCCCAGGACTGCACCGAATGGCCTCGGGGCCGCTGGCCGCTGGGAATGCCCTGTGGCCGTTTCATCGCATCACAGGCCTGCCCACGCTCACCCAGGTCACGTCCACATGGGAGCAGCTTACTTCTTGTTTCACCCATCGCTCCCCTCAGCAGGCCTTTACCGAGCACCTGCTGTGTGCAGTCATCGCTCCCCTCAGCAGGCGTCTACTGAGCACCTGCTGTGTGCAGTCATCGCTCCCCTCAGCAGGCCTTTACTGAGCACCTGCTGTGTGCAGTCATCGCTCCCCTGAGCAAGCGTTTACTGAGCACCTGCTGTGTGCAGTCAGACAGCACACAAGCCCTCCTCTCCCCTCTCCCCGGGGCATCGCCTTGGCCTCTCCCCTCCTGAGCTCCAGGGCCCTTCCCTGGCTCCTGTCACGTGTTTCCTGAGCCGCAGAGGCCAGCTGCCTCGTTCTGCTACCTTGTGCTCTCCGCATGAGCTTTCTCAGAATCTGAAAAACAAAACACAGTACACTTCCTGCCTTTGTGGAGCTCACCTTGGGCCAGAGGCATATGAGTTCACGCTGGAGCCTGGGGTGTGGACAACGAAACTGGGTTAAAGTGCAGATTCACACCTTGGCCTGTGTAGCTCAGTGGTTAGGGCACCAGAGGGTCCAGGGTTTGATTCTTGGTCAAGAGCACAGACCTGGGTTGCAGGTTCAATAGTTGGTCCTGGTCCTGGTCCTGGTCAGTGTGTGTGGGAGGCAGCCAGTCTGTGTGTCTCTTTCCCTCTCTCTCTGCCCCTCCCCCTCCCTCCACCCTCTACAATCAGCGGAAAGGATAGCCTCTGGGGAGGATTAACAAATGCATATAAAGTGCCTCGCTCAAGGCCTTCCAGTGTGTTCCAGTGTGTCCCTCTGGGTGGGGCTTCTGTGAAGACTGGTGTATGGGGGGGAGGAGGGGGGAAGAGGGAGGATTAGGACTAAATAGGCGATTTTTTCAAACTCGTTTCTTTCTCCTCAGTGGCCAGAGTGTGCGTTCCGAGGGAAGAAGGCCTTTCCGAGGGCGCCCCTCCTGAGGGGGCGGCCGGGAGGGGGAATGGGGCTGGGGGTGGGTAGACAGGCAGCGGGCATGCGCATTCAGACGCCTGTCTCGGCCCCCCTCGATCCGGGTCTCTGTTCCAGGCCGGGCTGCCCGGGTTCTACGACCCGTGTGTGGGCGAGGAGAAGAGCCTGAAGGTGCTCTACCAGTTCCGGGGCGTGCTGCACCAGGTGATGGCGCTGGACGGCGAGGCGCTCCGGATACCCAAGCAGTGTGAGTGCTGCCCGCGCCCGCACGGGGACCCGAGAGCCCTGTGCCACGCTGGACCGGGCCTCGTGTGGACCCACAGCCACAGCCCGCCCCTCCTGCAGACGTGGGCGCCCTCGGCCCGGGACGCGCTGCCCTGGGGCAGGGGGCAGTCTGGGGCGGAATCACAGCGAGCGCTGTCCTTGACCTGCAGTGAGGGTGGCAGGGTATGAAGCAAACCCAGCTGCTCCTTTACGTTCCAGAACCTTCCTCCGGCCTCTGGTCTGCCGCTGGCTGCGCCCCAGTAGAGGCCGCTGTGGGAACAGCCGCCTTTGCCGCACTGAGTCTCCTTTCTCCCACAGCTCACAGGATCGACACAGACGGATAGACTGCTGGAGAGAAAGGATTAAAAGAGGCTGCAACAACTTTTCCTGGGAGTGTACATATTTGGAAGCAGGGAAACCCAGACATCAGAAATTTATTTTATATTATTCCTCAGGAGGGGGTCCCGCATCAATTATGTGAAGGGGCGCAGACACCTGCTTGGTGGGCGCTGCAGGCAGACTGCGGCAGCCCCCCAGGACCAGAGCCTCCGCAGCGTGTCTGTCCCAAGGATCATGTCCCGGGAGGCCCGCGTGGCGGCGGCCGGAACACCCTGCCTCCGGGACCGGCCTGCCTCTCCCGACGCCACCTGACCCGGAGGGAAGGACAACAGGACTCCGGTCCAGCGAGCATCTGGGTGACCGACCTCCGGAAAGGCCTTTTCCTGCTGAATGTGGAGGAGCGGGTTCATAAATCTGCTTTTTATCTGAGAACCAATGGCTCGGGGAATTAATTAGTCTCTCTGTCTCCCAGAACTTCTCCGATCATTCCACTGGCCCGGCTCGGGACAGAGCAGTGACCTCTGTTCCAGGCCCCCCATCAGCGTCCCTTCCTTCCACCGGCTCAGCCTGGCCTGCCTGTGCCCCTCCACCGGCAGCGCTGGGTGGAGGGCAGGAGGTGGAGCGGGGGGTAGAGGCCTGGGCCACCGCAGACTGCCAAGCCCGCCCAGCAGCTCCCAGGCCGCGCCTCGCCCGCTCGGCCAGGAGGTGGCGCTGCCACTCTGCGCACCCTGACTGGCCCAGCCCCCTCAGGAGACTCCTTTCCCGGCGCTGCTCCCAGACCTCCCTCCTCCATGCCTCCTGGTGTACGAGCCAGGAAGCTGTGAGCAGCGGGTCTCACCTGTCAGGCCTGTGGGCGGTGGTTCCACAGCTCAGGCTTGGTACCAGTGGATTCATTAGTAACCCCTTCCTCTGGTCCCTCCAGTTTTTACAAACCATTCAAAGTGTCCAACTATGAAATACTTATCTCCGTCTTAGAGGCCTCTGAGCTGCTGCTCCGATGTGAATCGTGCAATACGCGTTGACTCTGGACCCACCCCGTCCCCTCCAAGCAGGTGCTCCTCTGGGCACCTACTCTCCTTCCGCCTGAAGGGACTGCAGGAGGCCTCCCCCCAATAAACTTCCTGAAAGCGGGGTGTGGCGTGCGTCTGTACGTGAGTGAGCAGGGGGGTGTGCATCTGAACACTGGGAGTGAGCAGAGGGGTGTGCATCTGAACACGGAGTGAGCAGAGGGGTGTGCATCTGAACACGGAGTGAGCAGAGGGGTGTGCATCTGAACACGGAGTGAGCAGAGGGTTGTGCATCTGAACACTGGGAGTGAGCAGAGGGGTGTGCATCTGAACACTGGGAGTGAGCAGAGGGGTGTGCATCTGAACACTGGGAGTGAGCAGAGGGGTGTGCATCTGAACACTGGGAGTGAGCAGAGGGGTGTGCATCTGAACACTGGGAGTGAGCAGGGGGGTGTGCATCTGAACACTGGGAGTGAGCAGAGGGGTGTGCATCTGAACACGGAGTGAGCAGAGGGGTGTGCATCTGAACACGGAGTGAGCAGAGGTGTGTGCATCTGAACACGGAGTGAGCAGAGGGTTGTGCATCTGAACACTGGGAGTGAGCAGAGGGGTGTGCATCTGAACACTGGGAGTGAGCAGAGGGGTGTGCATCTGAACACTGGGAGTGAGCAGAGGGGTGTGCATCTGAACACTGGGAGTGAGCAGAGGGGTGTGCATCTGAACACGGAGTGAGCAGAGGGGTGTGCATCTGAACACGGAGTGAGCAGAGGGGTGTGCATCTGAACACTGGGAGTGAGCAGAGGGGTGTGCATCTGAACACTGGGAGTGAGCAGAGGGGTGTGCATCTGAACACTGGGAGTGAGCAGAGGGGTGTGCATCTGAACACTGGGAGTGAGCAGAGGGGTGTGCATCTGAACACTGGGAGTGAGCAGAGGGGTGTGCATCTGAACACTGGGAGTGAGCAGAGGGGTGTGCATCTGAACACGGAGTGAGCAGAGGGGGGTGTGGTGTGCACTGTACACGGGGGAGTGAGCCACCGGAGGGAGGGGCCTCCTCAAAGGCCATCCCCCCTAGCCCGCACCGCCCAGCGTCAGACCCTGCGGCGCGCTGTGACGGGCGCGCTGGGCGGCCCGCAGACAGAGTCCAGGCCGGAGCTCAGGCAGCCCGCTCACTGCTGGTCATTCTCACTGAAAGCCCGTTTGTCAGGGGGCCTGGCCCTGCCTGCTCTTTAGCGGGACCGGAAGTCAGTCTTCCAGCAACACCAAAGCGAGGAGAGAACTTCGAATTAGTGCTTGTTTTCATTTTAAAAAAAAATATATTTCATAGAGAGGAAGGTCGAGGGGTAGAGAGAAACATCAATGAGAGAGAAACATCGGATCAGCTGCCTCCCGCACACCCCACAGTGAGGATGTGCCTGCAACCAAGGTACATGCCCGACCGGAATCAAACCTGGGACACGAGTCCACAGGCTGACGCTCTGTCCACTGAGCCACACCAGCCAGGGCTCATTTTTTTTTTTTTTTTTTTAATATATTTTACTGACTTTCACAGAGAGGAAGGAAGAGGGATACTTAGAAACATAGAAACATCAACCAGCTGCCTCCCGCACGTCTCCCACTGGGGATGTGCCCGCAACTAAGCCACATGCCCTTGACCGAAATCGAACCTGGGACCCTTCAGTCCGCAGGCCAATGCTCTATCCACTGAGCCAAACCGGTTTTGGCTTGTTTTCATTTTTTAACTTTAAAGATATTTTATTGCCAAAACAGGTTTGGCTCAGCGGTAGAGCGTCGGTCTGCGGACTGAAGGGTCCCAGGTTCGATTCCGGTCAAGGGCATGTACATTGGTTGCGGGCACATCCCCGGTGGGGGGTGTGCAGGAGGCAGCTGGTCAATGTCTCTCTCAACGTTTCTAGCTCTCTCCCTTCCTCTCTGTAAAAAATCAATAAAATATACTAAAAATATATATATATTTTATTGACTTAGAGGGGTAGGTAGAAACATCTATCAGTGTGAGAACGAAATAGATCTGATGCCTCCCACAGCCCCCTACCAGGGGTCAAACCAGCAACCTTCCGAGGCATGGGATGGCACTTAACCACTGAGCCACACCAGCAGGACTTTTTAATTTATTTAAATGTGTTTTTTATTGGTTTCAGAGATGCAGAGAGACAGGAACATCAATATGAGAATCACTGATTGGCTGCCTCCTGCATTCTCCCCCCTGGGAATGAAGCCCACAGCTTGGGCATGTGCCCTGACTGGGGAATGAACTGTGACCCGGTTCATAGGTCAGCGCTCAACCACTGAGCCCCACCAGCTGGACCCAGGACCGTATTTAAGTTGAGATAAATGTGAGTTTGTTGTCCCATGGATTTGTGCACTCACTGGTTGCTTCTACTACGTGTCCTGATCAGACACGCCAACCTCAGTGTATTGGGATGGTGCTCTAACCACTGAACACCCCAGCCAGGGTCCCTTCCCTGCAGTGTAGGAAGACGCTTGGTCGCCTAGTTCGGTCAAACCAGGCCGGGCAGAAGCATCTTCAGCACAGAGGCCGCCGTCAGCCGGAGCTGGCTGGCCAGGCAATGGGGGGTCCGGCCTGCTGCCCGAGTCCTCCGTCCCCCTCTGTGTGGTGACCCCTGCACTAAGTCCCTCCCCACGGGTGTCTGCCACTCAGCCTGCTAGTTCTGAGCACGCTGGCCTGGCCCGAGCCGAGCGGACAGCTGGGGCAGGCACTGGGTGACCACATTTCTCACGTGCACAGCCCGAGGCCGCACTGGGCTCCTCGCCTGGCGTGCCTCCGCCCCGTCCTGCCCGCAGAGGGACGGCAGCCCCACCGCCCAGGCTCGGGGAGAGCCGGGCTCAGCTCCGCGGCTCCGGCCGGGGGGCTGCCGGGGGGCCGGGCCGCCCCGCCCCGGGGGCCCAAAGGCGGCGGCACAGCCTCCGCATCACCAGCCGCTGGGCCTTCAGGCGCTTGCGGAGCTTTTCGTTCTCCTTCAGGGTCACAAACAGCTTCTTCTTCAGGGCGCCCACGTCCAGCAGCGCGTAGCTGTGGTCAGAGAGCTGCGGGGGGCCGGCCGGCCGGCCGGGGGCCTCGGCTGCGTCCGGGGTGCATGGCAGGACCTGCGGACCGTGGCGGAGGTAAGCCCGGAGGCCACGCCAGGCGCCTGCAGGCCGCCCTCCCGGGAGGCGGAAGGGCCTGGGTCTCCCCGCGGCTCTCCTGCCCCCGTCTGCCCACCTGGTGGCGCTGCTGTCACTGGGAAGGCCTGATGGCAGGGCCACCCCCAGGTGCTCAGTCTGGGCCCTGGTTTTCCTCTTACTGTCACCACCCCCCACGTGGCACCTTGGCGCCGGCCTTACCTGCCCTGCAGGGTCTCCGGCGCCGGGAGGCGGCTCTTTGAAGGCAGGATCCGTCTTCCCCTGCGGCCTGCGCTCCCTGGCCTGCGCTTCGGGGAGGACCTGGGAAGGCAGGGAGGGCTGCAGGAACACCAGCCTGTCTGCCTCAGAGTCGGCACTCCCACCCTGCCTGCGGGTCTGCGTCCTCCCTCACCAGCTGGGGCAGAGGCCTGACGCTGCACCCCGAGACCCGCATTCTCAGGCCCATGTTTACCCAACCCACCTCCACCCCGCCCACTGGCATCTGTTCTCCCGAGATGCTCCCAACCCGTGGCCAGAGGCCTGGGAAGCCAGCGACCTAGCTTGTGTCGCCCCTGGGCTGGCGTCCTAGGCCAGGAGGAGGGCCTCAGGTCCTGTCAATGGGTGGCCGCCTGTGGCACAAACGCCGGCCTCAGAGCGGAGCCGCCCGCAGCCAGACCAGCTCGGGGCACCAAGCACATCCCCGTGTCTCCTCACCCCCCACCCCCCACCCCCGTGGCTGACTGCAGTCCCTCCGGGACACACAGGACCACAGGAAAGTGGCCCAATTCACAGACCCGCTGGGGGGGGCGGTCGCTGACTGGGCCGTTCGCAGAGAGCTCTCAGCCAGCACCCGCCGCCCCTCAGGACGGACCTCAGGAGAGGTGCTGAATGGCAGTGCGGCCTCTGGCTTCCTGACCACAGGTGCCCAGGCCCCGGCTGGCTACTAGGAAGGCGTCCGAGTGCAGCTCCGGGGCTGCCCCTGCTGGGAAGGTCTCAGGTCTTCGCTGCGTGGCCTGGAGCCCGTGTGGGACCAGCATGAGCGAACCGCTAAGGGCCAGGCTCTGCCACACACGCAGTCACCGCTTCAGCAGCCTGCTGGCGTGAGGCGGGACTCATTTCTAAATCGGCTTTATGTTGGGGGCCTCCTGAAACGGAGGTCAAGGCCATCAGGGCTACGCATGCTGCCCTCAACTCCCTGCCGCTCCCGCCTCCCTCCTGGACGGTCACCCTCCCAGAGGCAGCGCCCCGCATGGCGCCCGGGCAGCGGTCTCAGCCTCGGGTGTCCCTGGAAGCCCACCCCGTGCCACCCTCTGCCGGTGGCCCCCACCCCGTGCCACCCTCTGCCGGAGCCCCCACCCCCTGCCACCCTCTGCCGGAGCCCCCACCCCCTGCCACCCTCTGCCGGGGCCCCCACCCCCTGCCACCCTCTGCCGGAGCCCCCACCCCCTGCCACCCTCTGCCGGGGCCCCCACCCCCTGCCACCCTCTGCCGGGGGCCCCCACCCCCTGCCACCCTCTGCCGGGGGCCCCCACCCCGTGCCACCCTCTGCCGGGGGCCCCCACCCCGTGCCACCCTCTGCCGGGGCCCCCACCCCGTGCCACCCCCTGCCGGGGCCCCCACCCCGTGCCACCCTCTGCCGGTGGCCCCCACCCCGTGCCACCCTCTGCCGGAGCCCCCACCCCCTGCCACCCTCTGCCGGTGGCCCCCACCTCCTGCCACCCTCTGCCGGGCCCACAGGCTGGCTCCGGCGGGCGCTCACCGGCCTGGCGTCGCGGAAGGCGAACTCGGTGGGCACGGCGTTGTGCTTGAGGTTCTTGCGGTTCCCAAAGGCGCTGAAGCACTCGGGGCGGAAGTGCTCCGAGCAGATGACCGTGTGCTGCTTGGGCTCGAAGTTGCCCCGCCCGATGTTGAGCACCCATTCCTTCAGCAGCTCCGGCCGGCTGAACGGGAACCTGCGGCCAGAGGCGGCGGGAGGGGTGAGCGGCATCTGCACATCATCACGCGGCACTTGCAGTCCGGTACCCTCACTGTGAAAGCACATCCCATTTCCGGAAGCTCCCGTCACGCCGTCTACAGCATCCTTAGGAAACGTGGGACCATGAACGTGGCCCAAGAGCCGGTCCCAAAGCTGCATGTGCCAGGTGAGCCTCCATCCGGCCCCCCGGGAGCCCGCCGGTGCGGGGCCTGCGCTGGGTGCCGGGGGGAGGGAGGGAGACACCGGGCCTCCTGCAGCCAACGTTCCAGAACAGCGCAGACAGACAGACAGACAGATGTACGTAGGCTGTGGGAACGGAGAGAGGACGCGGTCCGGGGCGGCCGCCTGAGAGCTGTCGTGCGAGCCCAGGTTGCTGGGAGCGGGAGCGCAAGCGTGTGGAGCTCACCGGTGTGCGTGTCAGGAGGGGAAGCAAGCGGCAGGTGTGTGCCCGGTGGTTACAGGAGTGACCAGAGCAGACGTGGCTGAGACAGCGAGAGGGGAACCGAAGGACAGGAGTCTCAGGCAGATCTGGACAGAGGGGGATGACCGAGCCCAGCCTGGCCGCTGCAGGAGGGCAGGAGACGGCTCTTTTGTGGAGGGGGGTGGGGTGGGGGGCAAGAGTCTAAGCGGAATGGGTTGGAGAGTGAACCGAAGGCTACTCCACCCCCAGGCAAGCACCTGGCTGAACCACACGTCCCGGCAGCACTGCTGGGCCTGGTGGCCGAAACACAAGTTAATCCCGGCTCTGCATCCAGTGGAATACTACGCAGCAATGAACTGCCACTGAGCACGACGCACAATTACGGACAAAAACAAGGTTCTGTGGAGACTCCCAGGTGACCTGATGGTAAATCCCTAACTGGGCGGGTCATGCTGGGTAGTCACGCCCCAAGCCTATCGTTTCTTTAGTAAAAGGTTGGCCTTGGCCTTGGCCTTTATTTTTATGCATCTAGTTAGCACACCGTGTTATCGATCTTGTAATCTAATCCCCCCTTGCTTTCTCCCACCCTCACGTGATCTTTACTTTCCCTCCTGAATTTCGAATGCAGAACAGAAACGTGGAAACAGCCGAAACCGGTTTGGCTCAGTGGTAGAGCGCTGGTCTGCGGACTGAAAGGTCCCAGGTTCGATTCCAGTCAAGGGCATGTACATTGGTTGCGGGCACATCCCCGGTCGATGTTTCTCTCTCATCGACGTTTCTAGCTCTCTATCCCTCTCTCCTCTTCTCTGTAAAAAATCAATAAAATATACTTAAAAAAAAAAAAAAAAAGAAACCTGGAAACATATAAAACCCTCTCAGGTTTGGTCACTTCTTACATCGACATAAAGGTAACGGTGAGAAAGAAAAGCTCTGGCCAGTGTGCTCAGCTGACTGGGCGATGTCCCATGCCCCCAGAGGTCGCCGGGGCACGTGCGGGTTGCAAGCCGCCTAGAGTTTAGCAGATGCCCGCAGGGGAGGGGGGGTGCGGGCCTGCCCGGGGAGAGCCAGCTGGGCATTTGTCTTTTAGGGGCTAAAGGCTGGTGCTTTAGGTCTTGAGGGTCACAGAATACTTATCAGCCTGATGCTGATGGCCCACCCCTGTCCTTCGTGTGGCTGGCAGTGCCCAGGGGGAGCGGTGCGCTTCCCTTCCTCCTGAGTGTCCTTGGGGCGGGAGACGGGTGGCTGGGAGGCTGCACACTCCCGCCTGCGATCTGCTCGGCCCCCCGGCTCCCCGGCCCCCCGGCCCCCCGGCCCCCCGACCCCCCGGCGCCCCTCCGCTCGCCCCGCTGGCCGCCGGTCTCAGCGCCGCCGGGAAGCCCCAGCTCCCAGCTCCCAGCGGGCCGCCGCCTTCCCCGGCTGGCGGAGGCTGCGCCCTCGGGGCGGTGACCAGCCCTCCCGCTCCCACGCACCGGCCGCCCCGGCTCCCGGGCCCGGCCCCCGCCCGCCCGCCCCGCGCCCCGCCGCCAGGCCTCGGGCTCCTGCGGGGCCCGGGCGGGGCGAGGCGGGCCGGGCGGCCAGGACCCGCGCCCGGCCTCACCGGTGGAAGGTGAGCTGCTTCCTGCGGCTGCTGTAGCGGTTGCAGCACTGCCGGGCCGCGCACGACTTCGGCATCTCCGGCCCCGGGCCTGGCGCCCCGAACAAAGATGGCGGCGGCGCCGGGCGGGGGCGGGGGGCGGCGCCTGGCCTGGGGTGGGCGGGGCCAGCGAGAGGGGCGGGGCCGCGGGAGGTGCTGGCAGGCCAGGCTCTGCTCCGCGGCCCGCATCCTACGTGCTGCCCTCCTCCTCCCCAAGTGAGTTGTCTGATGGGCTTCCCCTTCGTGAAACCCCGATTGGCTGAGGACCGTCGCCCTCACCCCGTTCGGGGCCCCTCCAATTTTATTCCCACCAACAGCTCAATGCCCAGCCTGGCCAGTATTTCCAAGACTTCAGGTGATGCTGAGATTTGGGGGCTCGAATGTCACTACAGGTGTTACTGGGTCCCAAACGAGTTCCATCCAGCTGACAGAACAGGCTCACGCCCTCCAGGTGTCAGGTGTAAAGGGGCCGTGTGCACCCCCAGATCCCAGTCCTGCTTAGGGAAGCTGAGGCTGCAGCTTTCACAAAGCCGGTAACCACTCACTGGGATTTAAACAATTTGATGAAGGAATTGTGGCCCTCACCGGTGTGGCTCGGTGGATAGTGTTGGTCTGCGGACTGAAGGGTCCCAGGTTTGAGTCCAGTCAGGGGCATGCAGCTTGGTTGCAGGCACATCCCCAGTGGGGAGTATGCAGGAGGCAGCTGGTGGATGTTTCTCTCACCCATGTTTCTAACTCTCTATCCCTCTCCCTTCCTCTCTGTAAAAAAAAAAATCAATAAAATATATATATATATATTTTAAAGAATTGTGAGCTGCTCGTGTCTATTCGTACTACAATTTCTGGAGAATTTACTAGCAAAGGAGGTTGAAGGCTGTGAGCATTTTTCATCCGGCTAAACCGAACTCAAACTTCTCAAGTCTTGTCGTGGTCTGGGGAAGTGATGGAGGCAGGTGGAAGCACCTTCAGCACAGAACAAACACACCTGAAGCTAGACATCAACCTCAAAGTAGTAATATCTTTATTTACAAAATATACAGTTTCACAGAAACAGCTTCGCTTTTTACACAAACTTTACAATTACACAGAACCATGTAAACGATGTTAAGTGTCTGGCCCGGCCAAAGCCAAGGGGAGGGACCCGCTTTTGGGGTGACATCTTTCCCTCCTCACTTCATCAGCCACCAACCAAGAGCCCTCGCTGGGCCATGCCTGATTTGCATAAAGCTGATTGCAGCTGCCAGCCCAATCAACACAGCACACACAAAACGAGGTGTCCTGACTCCTCAGACACCACCCAGGGGGATGCACCTGCGACCAGAGCCAAGAGGAAATGAAGAAACAAATAGAGATGCATGGCCAAGCCTTCCAGGAGCCCCCAGGCCTTGAACCTGCTCAGTCGCCATGTTGGCTGTCCCACTGTGAACCCACAGGTGCTCGGAAGCGCACCTCTAAAACTTTGTGGGTTATTTTTAAAGAAACAAGGGAAACACTTTGGAACTTTGGCTATTCTCATGGTGAAGACACTGGACAGGCAATGTCCTGGGGCAGATCTTTGGCAAATTCCTCTCCCAACTTCTCCCGCGTGTTCGCCCTCGCCAGTCAGAGCCAGCTGTCTGGGGAGGGGGGCGTTTCTGAACATTTCTCTCTACTGCACAACTTCTCCTTTGGGGATCTTGACAGTAAACTGGGTTTCGGAAATCATGCCTACTTTTGTGTTAATAAAAACAACAGGATTAAAAACAAAACAAAGGCAGCTGGCTTGCCAGGCACGAATGCTGCCAGCAAAGAATGTGGGCTCGGCCTGGCCCCCCGTTCGGTGTGTGGTGCTTCGGTGAGAGTGGAGGGGAGACGGGTCCATCCTGCTGTAAACAAATATGACCAACCTGGGCATCCTTCCCTCTTCACGCTTTTACAAGAAACAATGTTTATTAAAACACACCCATCGATTTACAAAATAACAAACAAAAAATAAAAACACCAACTTTCAAGAACCGGTATTTGAGCTGCTGAGCGCACTGCCCATCTGGGACAGCGCTGAAGCCCGCCCCCCGTGGGGCCCTAGGACCACCGGTGTCCCAGGGTCCAGAGGCCGGGGCCCACAGGGGGGTCCCCAAGTCCTAGGACCTCTGCCCCACTCACTGGTGTACAGCTGGAGGCCAATGTTAACGTATCTCCCTCACCAGCTCAAACCAAAAGGCTTCAGTCCTCCTTGGCCTGTGGGAGCAGCAGGCCAGCCTGTCCGGGGACAGTAAGGACCACCCGTGGGAGAGGCCTCCTCCGTTTTCCTCCACCCGCTCGCTCCCCATCCCCCGGGACTGCCTAGCTTTGACGCTGCTGCTGGAACAATGTGAGGGGAGGGAACACCTTGCCTGGGCGCCCACAGGCCCCCGTACACCCATGGAGAGAGAGGGCACCCGGGCAAAACTCTGCCAACACTTTTGGCTGTATCGTGCAAAAAGACAGTTTTTACTTCGTGCAAAACGGGAAACGGTTATGAACACGGGCTGCTTCAGTCTCCCAACCAGCCCTCTTTCACCAGACCTCTCTGAACAAACAGAAGGAAAACGAGGGACCACGGGCTCGCCCCGCCCCTGGCTCCTCTCAGTGAGGCCGAGGAGTCCGGCAGGCAGCCCGGACTGCGGGCCGCCGCGGGGGGGCAGCGGGTGGCTGCTGTACAGACACTTACGGTAAAGTTTGCACGTCTGGCTGTTCGTTGCCGGGCCGGGAACCGATCGTCCCGGCGCAGCGGAGGAGTAACAGTGCTTGTTCCGGCCGGCGGGGGGTTCGGAGGGCTCCTGGGGGCACGGACCCTCCGGGCGGCTGGCCCGCCCGCCGCAGAGCAGCTCCGGCAGCCGCCGGCTATGTACAGTCTACACCGCGGACGCCTGTCCTGCGTAGGCACCTGAATGGCAGGGGTCTGGCTGCATCCGAGCGGGGAGTTCTGTGCTCGACTAAGAAAGAGGCCAAAGAGCCCACCGTCCGTGCCCCCGGCTCCCCGCGGCCCCTGGCGCCAGCAGTCAGTCCAGGAAGAGCTTCCGGGAGCCCATGCGGGAGCGGCTGGAGCGGCGGATGTCGAACTTGGAGTCCCGGCACTTTTGGCAGACGAACACTTCCGGCACGTTGGATTTTCGGATTTTGGCACAGGACAGGTGGATCCAGGTGTGGCACTCGTTGCACTCGATCATCGGGCGGCCGGCAAACGGCTTCATGCAGAAGCAGGTGACGAGGTCCCACGAGTCGTCGTCTGAGAGAGAGGGACACGTGAGAAGGAGGAAGACATCGCCTGACCCTCCTCCCATTGGAGCCGCCCTCCGGTAGGACGGCAGAGCCAGAGCCCATCTGCCCTCCCGGCGCCGCCTCCCCCCAAGCGTGTGGTCGGGCACGGAGAGGGCGCCCAGCTCCGTGCTGTGGGCTCCAGGAGCCGCACTATCTGTGTACGCCGACTGGCGGCGATCGCCCTCCCTGAGCGCCTGTGCCCCCGGAGGCAGCGGGCACTGGGGCAGAACCTCCCACCCGCTCACCTGAGTCCACCATGATGTCCTCGTCATTGCCGGTGCTGTCCTCATCGCGGAACACCACCTGCTTCCCCTGCCGCACGACAGTCCGCTTGCCCTCAGTCTTTATCTCCGTGGCCTGCTCCGGCGACACGGTGGCGCAGGAGCCGCTGGACGGGGTGTCGGAGTCCCAGCCCGAGCAGGGGTCGGCGGGGGCGGCGGGCATGCCCTGCAGCGGGGGGCTCGTGGGGGTCTCCGCGTACGGGTCGGCGGGCTCCAGCTTCAGCAGGCTGCCCACGTAGCCCTCCTTCCCGGGCGCCTCGCTGTCCCGGCGCCTCCTCTTCTTCTTCTTCTTCAGCTTGTCCGTCTTCTTCCTGTCCAGCAGGAAGTTGCTGGGCTTGGCGCGCTGCAGGAGGCCGGGCTGCAGGTGGCCGAAGCAGCCGTCTCCCGGCAGGGGCACCCCGGACGAGATGTCAGCGAAGCCGGAGTCCCAGCCATCGCTGTCAACGGTGCCCGCGGTGCTGTTGGCGGGGCTGGGGCTGCTCCTCAGAGGGAGTTCCTGAAGGACAGGCAGAGGTTCCGGTTACTCCCAGCTCTCCCAGCCCCTGGCAGCAGGCCGAAGCCCTGCACTCACACCCCGGCTCCCTGCTCTCCTCAGCACCGCTCTTTAAGAAAATGGCATTTGCATTTCATTGCAACCTTCCAGACCACGTGTCCCCAGGAGAGGGGACCCCCTGCCCTGCCTGGGGGGGCCCTCAGGCCCCTGGCTGGTGCTGGGTGGACCCCTGAGGGCGGAGGGGAGACCCGCTCTCCAGCCAGGATCCTCCCCTGCCTGGAACCTCTCCCTCCCTGGCCTCCCACAGGGTGCGTTTTTAATTAAGTGAGTTTAAATTAGTTTTGAGAATTTCCCAGTACATTTTTTAAAAACTGGAGATAGCTCAAAACATTGCCAAGATTAAAGTGGGTGATTATTGCCCAAAGCAGGGAGCGAGCTCCTCTGGTCCCTTCAGCCCACTCAAGCATTGTATTTGCAAATAACGGCCGCGTTCTGCCTGGCACAGAGCAGGCAGGATCCGAGCCGCGATGAAAGGGGTGAACCAAGCGGGGCCTGGCCCCTGGGAGCACTGGGTCCGTCTTCTCAGCCTCGGTCAGTGTGAACGAGGCTCTGAAGTCTGAGGACCATGGCAGGGCTGCTCCACAGTGCTGCCCACTTCTCTGCAACGGGGGTAGGGGATCCCTGAAGTCCCGTGGGATTTGGGCGGGAGTCCCCGCAGATTCTGTATCTGTGCAAGCAACCAGGAGGCTGCTGCCAGACCCGACTCCACCATTGGCCGGGCAAGGCGTTCCCTGCCTGTGCCATGTCCGAGCTTTAAAACGGGGACAAATAACTTCCCCTACCTCATGCTGTAAGAGCCAAAACCAGTGCCTGGCCATAGCACTCAAGAAATGCTGGCCATTCAGAGCCAGCAGACAAGCACAGGATAGGGAACACAGGCGGTAATATTGTAATAACTGCCTTAGGCATCAGGTGGGAACTGGAATATGACTGATTGTCTATCCACTATGCTGTACTCCTGGAACTGATACGATACCATACTGAATGTAAACTGCGGTTGAGAAATTAAACATAAAAAAAGAGCAGGCTGATAGCAAATAGTTATTTTCTTTTCCTTTTCTTTTTAAATATATCTTATTTGTTTTTTTACAGAGAGGAAAGAAGAGAGAGACATAGTTAGAAATATCGATGAGAAGCATCAATTCAGCTGCCTCCCACACACTCCCTATTGGGGATGTGCCCGCAACCAAGGTACATGCCCTTGACCAGAATCAAACCTGGGACCCCTCAGTCGACAGGTCGAGGCTCCATCCACTGAGCCAAACCCTCCAGGGTGCAAACAGTTATTTTCAAGCAAACTAACTCATTTCTAGACAAGCCTGCATTTTATTTCCTACCGGTTTGAGGAACCATTTCCCAGGCTGGTCTAAGTTTCCAAGAAAGATTTTTGCCCAACTCTTCTCTGAAGTCCTCCCACCCACCCCGGTTTCCCTGCCAGAAAGGCCCCCGGTGCTGAGCATTACCTCCTTGGGGTAAGGGATATAGCCGGCATAGGCCAGGACAAAGGTGCAGAATTTGTTGAAATCCTCCACGGTCCTCCTCCTCTTGTAGCCGGGAGAGTACTCCTGTGAGCAGGGAGAAAGGGGTGGGTTTGAAAGCAGACACTTGTAGGTGGAATCACACAAAAAAGCAGCAAGCCGGAGCTCTTATTGCTGCCAGCAAATCACGCTATAAGGCTTCTTAAACCCCTCAGACACAGCACCAGTGAGCGCAGGTCAGGAAGGAACACTTTCCAGAGGCTGGAAGGGGGGGTTGAGCCAATCCTGGGAACTGGCCGCTAGGAGATACAAGCTTGTCCAAAGCCATTCCTTAGCACTCCGGCGCGTTCCGGTTATCTGCTCGCCTCCTATCAGTGCAGTGACTGGTTTGCTACAGGTTTTCCATTTGGAAAATAAGCTGCTGCCGCCGGGGGAGCTGAAGGAGCGACTTCAAAGGCCACTGCTCACTCCGGCCTGACCCTCCCCGGGCGGGCTGCTGGGGGGCTCCCCCCCGGGTCCCCCCTGGGCAGGCACTTCCTGCGGCCCCCGCTCCCCGGATAAAGCAGAACCGCCGGCCGCTCTGAGTTCTGGCTTCGGGCCGGCCGGTCCGCATTCAATCTCAGGATGCCCTCGCCGACAATGAACTTCCCCCGAGCAGCGCAGCTCCAGGAGGGGGAGCCTGTGTTTGCTCGGGTCTGTGACCGGCGGACTCTGGGGTTTTAAGGTTTTATCCCCGCACCGGCCCGCTTCGCACGGCCCAAGGGCCCGGCGCCCCGCCAGGGTGACTGAGGGGGTGGGGGCGGGCTCAGGCCCCCAGGACAGGGCCGGGGCAGCGTGGCACCAGCGGGTTCCCTCCAGGATTTTCCCAACTCGGTTCCAGCAGCCCACCTCCCCTCCCCGCTCCCCCGGCCCGGCCCCGGGGCGCAGGGTAGGGAGCGCCGGGCGCCGATCGCGCAGGAAGCCAGGGACCTGCCTCCGCCGGGAGCCGCCGCCGCCCTCCCGCCGCCGGTGGGCGGCCCGCGGCCCTCCGCTCCGGGAAGAACTTTGTTCCGGCGGCGGGGGAGGCGCGGGAGCGGGGCCGAGCGGGGCCGGGGCCGGACGCCGGGCCCCGGGGCGGGGGGGGGGGGGGAACCGGCGCCGCCCCCGCCCGCCCTCCCGCCGCCGCCGCCTCGGGAAAAGCAGATGGCGGTGCGGCCCCCTCCGGCCTCCGCCCCCGCCGCCCCCGGCCCCGGAAGGTGCGGGGCCCAGCCCGCGGGGAGGGGCGCGGGACGCCGGCGGGGTCGGGGGCCGGGGCCGGCGGGGCCCGCACCCCCAGGCGGAGCGCGGCGGAGAGCGAGCCCGGCGCCGCCCCCGCGGCCAGACCCGCACCCGGACCCGCGGCCGCGGGAGGGGCGAGGGGCCGCGGCGGGGGCGCCGACCGGGAGGACCGAGGGCCGAGCCCCGGAAGGAGGAGCGGGAGGCGGGGCGAGCGAGCCTGCGGGCGGGGGCCCCGGAGGGGAGAGCGAGCGCGGGGGGCGGGGGTCCCTGGGCCCGCAGGGGGGGGACCCCAAGACCCGGCCCCCCGGGGCCGGGGGGGCGGGGGCCGCGCGAGCCAGGGGGCGGGGCGCGGATTGGGGGGCAGCGGGGGCGCAAGGCCGGCCCGGGTCGGAGGGGGGTGGGGGCCCTCCGGGAGGAGGGCGAGGGGCTCCTCCGAGAGGCGAGCGCGGGGCGCGGCGCCCGCCGGAGGCCCGGGGCGGGAGGGGGCGAGCGAGGCTGCGGGGCGGGGCCGGCGCAGACAGGTCCGAGGCCACCGAGGCCCGGGAGGGTCGCCTCACGGCCGCGGGGGGACGCCGAGCGGGCCCGGTGGGGGGCGGGGTGGGGCGCCGGGGGGCGCCGACGGGAAGCGGGGGGGGCGGCGGCGCCCGGCGGCGGGCCCGGCTCCCGGGGACCGGGGACGGGGCGGGGGTGGTCCGGGGACCCGGGCGCAGCTCTTACCTCCGGGTGGAAGGCGGCGGCGCAGGAGTCGGAGTCCATGTTCGGGGCGGGGGGCGGCGGCCGCGGGAGCGCCGGGCCGGAATGCGGGCGCCGGGCCGTGGGCCGCTCGGGGCCGGGGGCGGCGGCGGCGGCGGCGGAGGACCGGGGCGGACCGGGGAGGGGTCGCCCCGGCTAGCGGCGATGGGGGGGCTCGGCGTGTCGCGCCCCGGACTCCGTGTTCCCGGGCCGGCGGCTCCACGGCCGAGCGGAGTTCGCGATGCAGCTCCCGCGGCCGGCGCGGCGGGAGAGGCGGGAGAGTCGCAGCGGGGGGCGGCGGCGGCGGCGGCGAGCGGGAACCCGACCGGCTCCCCGACCTGACGCCCAGTTCGGCTCGTGTCTCAGGAGGGAGGGCGGGAGATCCGCGAAGCCTGTCGGGAAATGTAGTCTGAGAGGAACTGGACGCCGATAAGGAGGGGGCGGGGCGCGGGGGCGGGCGCGGGGCATTGTGGGAGTCGAAGTCCCAGGCTCCGCGGCTGAGGCGCGCAAAAGCCGCCTCAGGGACTCCAAACCCCATAGAGCTCCGCGGCGCTGCGGAGGCGGCGTCTCCGGGACTGGTGACCGCCGGAGCCGGGGGCCGTGCGGGGGCTCGCGCCGGCCGGGGTGGGGGAGGGGCCGCGCGGGCGGCAGCGCCTGTGTCTCCGCGGGGGCGGGTGGGGGCGGGGCTGGCGGCCTTGGTCTGGGAGCGCGGCGGCGGCCTCCTCCTCCTCCTCCTCCTCCTCCTCCTCCTCCTCCTCCGTCTCCTCCGCCTCCTCCCCCTCCTCCTCCTTTAGGATTAGGGGTTCGCGCTCCTTTGTGGGGCCGGGGTCCCCGCGCGGGAGTGGGGGTGGCGGCGCTGACGTCGGGCCACCCCCGGGCTTGGCTCCCCGCGCGTCGGTCCGGGGAAGCGAACTTGGCTTCGCGGCCGTGGGCTTTCTGGCCGAGTCCCCCGTGCCCCGCGATCCGGGATCCGGGTTCGGGGCCGCGGGACCGAGACCCTCGTGGTCCCCGGAGGACCCACCGAGAGGTGTCGGGTTACGGCGTCCGAACCCCTCCGGGCGGGACGGACGTTTGGGAAGGTGCTTGCTTGTCGCTCCCTCCCCCAGCCCCGGGCCGTCCTCTCGCGGAGGGACTCCCCGAGCCCGCTCCCCGCGGGATCGCAGTTGGGGCGGCAGTGGAGGTCTTCGGGGTCGCCTTTGCCTCTGGGTATGGATATTGAACCGGCGCCTGCAGCGTGAGTTTTACAACTTCGGTGCTGGAGGCTGGTCGCCTGTGAACACCGCGTTGAAAATGAACTCCTCTGGTCAAATTACCAGGAGGAGGCCTGGCGTTCTTTCCCATTTTTTTTTTGAAAGAAAAATCTGTGTGCCAGGGGCTCGGTAGCATCTTCTGAAGCTTGGAAGACGAACGCTTAATGTTAGAGACGAGTGACGTTAACATTTTAAGTTTAAATCAGAAAACTGGCTTTCCGATGCGCCAAGTCAGAGGGATGGCTGGAAGAGCCCCCGCGAGATAAGGTTGTTTCCGAGGAGGGAGCGCAGGCCAGCTGGTGGTTGGGAGAATGCCGATGGAGACGTGCAGTGGTTAGGGCCTGGCTTTATTTTAGAAATACTTTAATTGAGCCTCAGTTTCCTAGCCATAGGGATTTCTGGGTAGCGCTGGCCTCAGGCGGTGGTAGTTTATTCTTGTTGTTTGTTAACGTTATTTCAGCAATATCCCGGCAGATTGGAGGGCTCCCCACTGGGGATAAGGGCCAGGCACCTGGCGCTCTGCAAAGCTAGCGAGGTAACAATAGGCATTGGGCTTGGTCTGTGGAAACAACATGGAGAACTTTGTCCTTTTTTACTTTACAAAAAAGGGCTTTCATTATTTGTAGCATAGGCACCGTTAGTTAAAGTTAACGAGTTGTTATTTAAGGGATTTCACATGTTCTGAGTCCTTCCACTGCCTTAGTTCCTCCTGAGTTTGAGTCTTAATCACCAGGGTCAGGCTCACCAGGAGCAACTTGGTTTGCCTGAAGAAGGGAGGGCCAGGAAGGGTACGGTTTGAAAGTACAGATGCGGCCCTAGCTCGTTTGGCTCAATGGATAGAGTGTGGACCTGCGGACTCAATGGACCCAGGTTCGATTCTGGTCAAGGGCATGTACCTTGGTTGCAGGCACATCCCCAGTGGGGATACCCAGTGGGGAGTGTGCAGGAGTCAGCTGATCGATATTTCTCTCTATTCCTCTCTGTAAAATATCAATAAAATATGTATTTAAAAAATAAAAGTACAGATGCCAAAGAAGAAGTAGTAGAGGTGGAATCCAAAGGGAGAAAAGGGAATTACTATTATTATTATTATTACTATTATTATATAGAAAAGAGGAAGGGAGAGGGAGAAAGAGAAACATGGATTGGTTGCCTCTGGTACCCAGTCCGGTTGTGTGCCCTGACCAGGAATCGAACCCGCCACCCTTTGGTGCATGGTACAATGCTCCAACCAACTGAGCCACACCAGCCAGGGCAAAAAGGGATCATTATTCCCTATGAAACCATTTTTACGATGTACACATTCACACCGCCTCCGATAAGAAACGGAAATGAAGAACTTGTTCATAATAATGACCGGATGACAGACAAACAGCCTGGCACGCAGGGACCGCTCGGGCACACAGGAAAGAGCCCGGCGTGGACTGTTCCCAGGACAGTGCTCGCCTTCTCACCAGGTGTCCTACAGCTGTTTCCTGGGGCTTCCTAAAGAGTCCTCAGCAGGGCTGTGACCGACCGCCTGCCTGTCTCCCGCCTGACACTCCAGGGCAGCGAGTTTCTTTCCCTCCCTCCCTCCCTCCCTTTTCTTCCTTCCTTCTTGTTTGAATCATTACACATGGTAGTGCATATATCTCCTTTCCCCCCCCCTTGACCTCCCCCAGCTTCCCCTGCCCACCCCCCCACCCCCGCACGTGCCTTCACCTGCCCTCCTCCCCTGTCTTGTTTACATGCATGCATACAAGTCCTTCGGTTGATCTCTCATAACTGCCCCCCAACCTCCCTTGCCTTCCTGCTATAGTTTGACAGTCTGTTCCACGGTTCTTTATAACTATTTTCCCCCATTTCTTTTCTTTGAAAAATCTTGCAACTGCAGACTAGAAATAAACATCTAACAACAACAACAAAAGTTTGAGTCCCAATTTCAATGTCTAACAGTTCCGAGGCCCAGTTTCAATGTCAAATAGTTCCTTATGTGTAGGCAGCGATTTTCAAGCTTTTTTCATTTAATGGCGCTCACAAACTACTAAAATTCTATGGCACACCCAAAAAATATATATTTTGCCGATCTGACAAAAAATAATAGGTATAACTCTAATGCATTCACACCAGACAGCTATTACAATATTGGATATATATATATATATATATATATATATATTTTAGAGAGAGGAAGGGAGAGGGAGAGAGATGTCAATTAGCTGCCTCCTGCACCTAATCCCCCCGCCACACACACACACACCACACACACACACACACCACACACACACACACACACACCACACCACACACATACATACACACCACACCACACACATACATACACACACCACACACACACACACACACACCACCACACACATACATACACCACACACACACACACACCACACCACACACATACATACACACCACACCACACACATACATACACACACCACACACACACACACACACCACACCACACACATACATACACACACCACACACACACACACACACACACACACACACCAGGGATGAAACCTGCAACCTGGGCATGTGCCCAGACCAGGAATCCAACTGGCAACCCTTTGGAGTACTGGGTGACACCCAACTAACTGAGCCACAGCAGCCAGGGCTGGTGCTACTTTTTTGACACTCTAAGAGAAAAGAGATCACCCTCTGACTAAACAGGTAATTGCATCTTTAGTTTTGCTTTTTATTTGATTTGATTGATTTTTAGAGAGAACGGAAAGGAAGAGAAACATTGATTGGTTGCTTCCTGCACGCCCCCTTCCAGGGATCAGGCCCTAAACACAGGCCTGTGCCCTGGCCTGGACTTGAACTGGTGACCTCTCGGTGCGTGGGAAGAGCTCAGCCAATGGAGCCACACCAGCAGGGCAGGCACTGCACGTTTTCAAAGCTCTGGCGGCACACCAGCGGGCCGTGGCACACCCGCTGATACTGCTGCTCTTGTGAAACAGGAAACGTCATGGAGAAGGACCCTCTTTGTCTCTCCTTCCTTTGATTTCCCTTAGAAACGTCACCCTTTGGAGAAGGTATAGAATTAATGCTTACCGCCCTGGCTGGTGTGGCTCAGTGGATAGAGCCTCGGCCTGCGGACTGCAGGGTCCCGGCTTTGATTCCTGTCAAGGGCACACACCCTAGTTTCTGGTTCCAGTGCAGGAGTCAGCCGATCGATGGCTCTCTCTCACCATTGATGTTCCAATCTCTCTCCCTTTCCCTCCCTCTCTGAAATTAAAAAAAAAAAAAAAAAAATATATATATATATATATATATATATGTTTTGTTTTTGTTTTTTTAAAGAGGAAACCGGGCTATTTCAGGTGAAGAGCACTGCTGGCGATTTTTTTTTTTTTATTGATTTTTTTTTACAGAGAGGAAGGGAGAGGGATAGAGAGTTAGACACATCGATGAGAGAGAAACATCCACCAGCTGCCTCCTGCACACCCCCCATTGGGGATGTGCCTGCAACCAAGGTACATGCCCTTGACCAGAATCGAACCTGGGACCTTTCAGTCCTCAGGCTGATGCTCTATCCACTGAGCCAAACCGGTTAGGGCAAAATATACATATATATATATTTAAAAGTATTTTATTTTATTTTATTTTATTATTTTTTTTTTTAAATATATTTTTATTGATTTTGTACAGAGAGGAAGGGAGAGAGATAGAGAGTTAGAAACATCGATGAGAGAGAGTCATAGATCAGCTGCCTCTTGCACACCCCCTACTGGGGATATGCCCGCAACCAAGGTACATGCCCTTGACCGGAATCGAACCCGGGACCCTTCAGTCCCCAAGCCGACGCTCTATCCATTGAGCCAAACCGGTTTCGGCATATATTTAAAAGTATTTTAAAAAAAGAATTGATACTTACCATCCAGTCCCTAAACTCAAAAAAAAAAAAAAAAAAAAGGACTATCACGCCAGTAATTGACTCACTCAGTGGCATAATGCGGGATAACACAGCTGATCTCTCGGGCCGCCAGGCCTGGGTGTCCCCGGTGTATGGTTTATTTCTCGGGGGCTGCGCGCTCCGGGCCCCCGGGCACCTTGGAATTCCTGGGTTCAGACAAGAGCATGAGCCACAGTAGCCAGCCCCTCTGAGTTAATGATTTTTTTTTTAATTTTTTTTTTGCTTTAAAAAATAAATTACACCTCCTGCTTGAATGCTAATTCTCTGATGATTATTGTTACTTAGGAAAGAGGAAGAAAAAGCCAACATTAGCACAGGTTGTGACAAGTTTAAAAATACTAAGAATACCACGGTTTCCCAGTAAGTAACTTGAGAACGTAGTTATTTCAATCGGGTTACCAAATATAGCTTCACCTTCCTAACGCTCACCGGCCGCTGTGTCAGGGAGGGCTGTGTCTCCCTCTTTCCCTCTGCGTTTGTGGACGTGAACTTAACCAAGGGCTTGTTTTCCTGAAGTTATTTTATGGTGTTGCAGCTTTTTGTTTGTTTTGTTTGTTGTTTTTTAAGAGAGAGAGAGAGAAGGGAGCAAGAAACGGATGTTTTTTTGTTCCCCTCAGTGATGAACTCATTGGTTGGTTTTTGTATGTGTCCTGACCAGGATCGAACCCTTGGCCTTGGCCTATGGGGACAGTGCTCTAACCAACTGAGCTACTGGCAGGACTTAATAGTCTATTCTTACGGAATTTTTTTCTACCCTCAGTTTCCTGCCTTTCTCACTTCCATTTCCAGGAGAGGAAAAGAATGAAAATCCATCAAAATATTATTTCAGCCCTGACCAGTTTGGCTCAGTGGATGGAGCGTAGGCCTGCGGACTGAAAGATCCCAGGTTCGATTCCGCTCAAGGGCATGGACCTTGGTTGTGGGCACATCCCCGGTGAGGAGTGTGCAGAAGGCAGCTGATTGGTGTCTCTCTCTCATCGATGTTTCTGACTCTCTATCCCCCTCCCTCTCTGTAAAAAATTAATAAAAATATATTAATATATATGTTTATATATATTATTTCAACTTTTAGTGCCTTGAGTAGTGTATTGATAAAACTTAAAATCATTGCCGAAACCGGTTTGGCTCAGTGGTAGAGCGTCGGTCTGCGGACTGAAGGGTCCCGAGTTCAATTCCGGTCAGGGGCATGTACATTGGTTGCCGGCACATCCTCGGTAGGGGATGTGCAGGGGATGTTTCTCTCTCATCGACGTTTCTAGCTCTCTATCTCTCTCCCTTACTCTCTGTAAAAAATCAATAAAATATATTTTTTAAAAAATCATTAATAGCACACCCATGCCATTCCCTTCCCCCTCTCCTCCCCCCCCCCAGGCACATATCCCCTAATCTCTGAGGGACCCCATGAGATTTACAACCGAGGGAGCCCTGGGGGGGGAACCCCTGAACTGTCTGCAAGGCCCCCCACTTCCCAGTGAGCTAAAGCAGCCCAGCCAAGCTCTCCTGTGGCTGCTCCTATGCCCGTCCTCATTTCACTGCCCTAGGTGTGCGTTTGCTGCGGCCGATGACTTCTTGCTTGCTTTTAGATGAATACCAGAGCCATTTGGGCCCGGGGGGAGCCTGGGCCTGCGGAGCGAACAGTCCCTGGTTTGGATTCCGAGGTTGCAGGCCCCTCCCTGGCCTGGGGCCTCATGTAAGAGGCCATCCATGCATTTCACATCAGTGTTTCTCTCTCCTTCCCTCTCCCTCCCACTCTCTCTAAAACTCAATAGAAAGTATCATCAAGTGAGGATTAAAACAAATAGCACCATTAATAAATAACTCCTAAATTATATACTGTCAACTTTTTTCTTTTCAATATGTTTTATTGATTTTTTTACAGAGAGGAAGAGAGAGGGATAGAGTGTTAGAAACATCGATGAGAAAGAAGCATCGACCAGCTGCCTCCTGCACACCCCCTACCGGGATGTGCCGGCAACCGGAAGCAAACCTGCGACCCTTGAGTCTGCAGCCCGACACTCTATCCACCGAGCCACACCGGTTTCAGCTGTCAACTTTTCTTACACTGAGGAAAGGAACCTATGCAGAGAGGAATCAAATGCATTTTTTTTTTAAAAAAACACTCCCGCCATCTAGCCTGATATTCTTCAGGGCTATCCACCCACCCTCCCTTTTTATTTTTATTTTATTTTGTTATAGATCTTTTTATTTTTCACTTAATATATTTTTATTGATTTTCAGAGAGGAAGGGAGAGAAAGAAACATTAATGATGAGAGAGAGAGAGACAGTGATTGCCTGCCTCCTGCACAGCCCCCTACAACCTGGGCATGTGCCCTGGACCAGAATGGAACCCGGGACCCTTCAGTCCGCAGGCCAGAGTTCTGTCTACCGAGCCACACCAGCGAGGTAGGCTCACATGCATTTCTTATGGTTCCTTCAGGAAAAAATATATAAAAATTAATAGCAACACCGTGTGCCAAACACCGTAAATACTGTCGCTTATAGTATCTCATTTACATATAATAAAGCACTTAATGGATAGAGAATACTGTAAAATTCCTTAAAGAGAAAAGTTTATGTATAATTAGTGTATTACACTCCACCTGGTAGGCAGCCCAGAATCAGGGAAAAAATCCGTGTCTCATAGGAAGAAAAGGTGGAGTCTGTTTTTGACTAAAAGCTAAGGTATGTGTTCCCGAATGTTCCCCAAGGAAAAGAAAGAAAAAATAACAGCAGCCTTTAAAATGATCTCCGCACTTCTTGTCCTGCCTGCCTAAAATTAGAATCGAAATATCTCCGGGTCAGGGCGCAGATAGGAGTCAACCAGTGGGTACGTGGATAAGTGGAGCAGGTCAGCGTTCCTCTCTCCCTACTTTCCTCTAAAATCCAATAAAAATTTAAAAATAAATATCACAAGTAGTTTGGATTTTTAAAATTGCATAGCATCATTCTTTTAAATATATTTTATTGATTTCTTACAGAGAGGAAGGGAGAGAGATAGAGAGCTAGAAACGTCGATGAGAGAAACATCGACCAGCTGCCTCTTGCACACCCCCCACCGGGGATGCGCCCACAACCCATGTACATGCCCTTGACTGGAATCGAACCTGGGACCCTTCAGTCCGCAGGCCGACGCTCTACCACTGAGCCAAACCAGTTTCGGCCATAGCACCATCTTTTGTTAAATTACACCATCATAAAGAAGTTACTTAGGCAAAGATGATTTTCCTCCTTTTAAAAAAGGTAAACTTGCATGGCTGAAGTTTAACCATTCAATACAAACGTTTCCCCACCAACGATTGCGTGCGTCCGTTATTTTTCAATAAAGCTGGGAAGAATCGTCCTGCTGGTGTGACTCCGTTGTTTGGGCGTCATCCTGCGCACCAAATGGTTGCTGGTTTGATTCCCGGTCAGGGCACATCCCAGGGTTGCAGGCTTGATCCCTAGTAAGGAGCATACAGGAGGCAACTGACTGTTGTTTCTCTCTCACATCAATATTTCTCACTCCCTCGCCCTTCTTCTCTCTCTAAAAATCAATTTAAAAATCTTAAGAGGAGAAAAAAAAACAAAACTGGAAAAATCAAAAACTATTGTTTTTTTTGGCAAATGTTAACATCTTCGCCACCAAACAATACAGTAGTAGTAGCGTTCCAGTCTGGCCAGGGGGTGGGTGCTGTCCGAAGAATGCACGTCCCCTTCATTAATAATTAATACAATTTGGTGATTGTGTCTGTCACACTGTCATACAGCAATGAGTGAATTTCTCACACTTCCGGGCTGAACTTAAGGGATTGATGAAAGAAAAACAAAACACAACACACAATACAAAACTAAAATGCACACCTGGATTGGTAGGTTATTAAAGATTCCAAACAGCTGATAAGTCTAAATCTGTTCCTTTCTTTCCTAACCACATTCATTTATTGACTTAGATATACCCACCTGGTTTCAAATACTTGTCTCCTAGGTCTGAGATATTAATAATATAGATCCCCCCCATAACTGAATTTTTAAATTTTATTTTGAACTTGTATTCTTTCTTGAATGCACAGGTTATATATTTAGTACCACCTAGAGAAAACGTTACCTTCACAAGTTTTTGTAAGCATCTGAACGTGACAAATTGGGTCATATTGTGGGTGACATCTTTCCATTTCAATAAGTATCGACATTATTCTTCCCACTCAGACTCAAACATGATTTGCTGAAATAGCCCATGACTGGACTCAGTTCCTAACGACGGAGCCATGACTGGTTTCAGAAAGAGGATTCATGCAAGGTGGGCGCGTGCTGTCTGACCCCAGGGACCTCGGTACTTTTCCCTGCAAACGTCCCACTTCCTGCTACTCAGCTGCTGGTCACAGGGCCCTGCGAGGACGCCATTGGCCAGGCTCCTGGGCCAGGAATGCCGCAGCCGCTCCTGGCTGTGTGAACAGGCCTTCTATGGGCAACGCCGAGCTGGTACCTGTCTGCTTCCCTCAGGCCTGTGCTCCCCGCTGGGAGTCGGACAGGGAGAAAGTCCGGAGCGGGAGAGCCCCAGCTCTCCTTCAGACCCGCAATGAAAACAAGATGCCTTTCGCAAGAGCTGTGCACCCTGGGCTGGAAGCAAGCAATGACAGCCACTCCTGGTGCGGGCGGGCTGGAGCGTTCATCCGGAATATATGTATTTTTAAAATGTATTTTTATTGATTTCAGAGAGGAAGAGAGAGAGAGAGAAACACCCACGATGAGAGAGAATCAGGGACCGGCTGCCTCCTGCAAGTCCCCCACTGGGGATCAAGCCCACCACCTGGGCTTGTGCCCTTGACAGGAACTGAACCTGGGACCACAGCCCAACGCTCTATCCACCGAGCCAAACCGGCTAGGGCAGGAACGTTTTTGTGCCGCTCACAGGGCAAGGGGATGGGAAACTATTAAATAGAGAACCCAGGTTTCATCTGCAAAAACCGGGGGCTGCGGGCGACCGAGGGATCTTGTCTAAAACTCACTGAGCACATGTTACAGGAGCCGCTCTGCAAGCCGGGGCCTTCTCTGCCGGTGGGAGCGCAGCCGGGCCGGTGCTGTGGCTGCTGGAACCCCAATAAGACAGATTCCTTTCTAACTGAGACAGGTTTCTCCCTCCCACCCGACCAGCGACTGAAGCCGCTGCAGGCCGCACTCCTGCTTTGTAAGGCAGCGGCTCCCCTCTGACCTTGAGCTGGAGGCCCTGACCCGGGGCCGTGTCCCCTTTTGGAACAGGAAAGCTGCTTTCCCCTCCGGATTGTTTCCTAGTGCCTTCGGGTTTTCTGTTTGTTTAACGGTGTCTGCCTTGGGCCTCTCTCCTACCCTCCGTCCTCTGCCTGCCTTCCCCACGGCCCCGCCGGGGGAGGAGGCGGGGGCCGGTGTCCAGGTGTCCGGGCCCAGGGCAGGCCCGCCCCCTCCGGAGCCGCTCCGGAGGAACCTGAGTCCGAATCGGAAACCGAAACCGCGCCGCGAGGCTGACGACGGTCCCGGAGCCGTGAGTCAAGTTTGGAACCGCGGCCCGCGAGCCAGCAGAACAGCCGCCTCCGGGCCGACGGCTCCCGCTCCGGGCCCGGCCGTACGATCCCGCCGCCCGAGGTGCCCCGGTGGCGGGGCAGCAGCGCCCCGAGGACTAACGAGCGGGATAAAGTTCCGAAGCCTCCGCGCGGCGCGGCCCGGCTGGGCGGGCGCAGCGGGGAGTCTGGCGCGGACCGAGCGCTGCGGTCCAGGCGCCGCGCTCCCCCCGCCCCGCCCCGCCCCGGGGTTTGCTCAGCAGCCGGGGGGGGGGGGGGAAGAGGTAGGGGGGGGCCCGGAGGCCCATCCCGGGGCGCAGGGCCACCCCGGAGAGAACAGTCACCGCCGGCCCGGAAGGGCGCGAGGGCCGCGCGGGCGGCGCTGACTCAGCCGGGCGGGGGCGGGCGGGACCGGCCGGCGGGGCGGGGCGCCGGGCCCCGAGGGGTTAAGTGGGCGGAGTCCGGCGGCGCCACGCCCCCCGGGCCCGCCCCCCGGAGGCCGCGGGGGCCGTATTTATAGCCGCCGCGCCCGCCGCGCCGCGTCTCTCCCGCCGGCCCGGCCGCGGCCTCCCCCCTGCGCGTCCCGGCCCTGCGCCCGCGCCCCCAGCCCGCGCCATGGAGCGGCCGGCGCCCCTGGCCGTGCTGCCCTTCTCGGACCCGGCGCACGCGCTGAGCCTGCTGCGCGGCCTGAGCCAGCTGCGCGCCGAGCGCAAGTTCCTGGACGTGACGCTGGAGGCGGCGGGCGGGCGCGACTTCCCGGCGCACCGGGCCGTGCTGGCGGCCGCCAGCCCCTACTTCCGCGCCATGTTCGCCGGGCAGCTGCGCGAGAGCCGCGCCGAGCGGGTGCGCCTGCACGGGGTGCCGCCCGACACGCTGCAGCTGCTGCTGGACTTCAGCTACACGGGCCGCGTGGCCGTGAGCGGCGACAACGCCGAGCCGCTGCTGCGCGCCGCCGACCTGCTGCAGTTCCCGGCCGTGAAGGAGGCGTGCGGCGCCTTCCTGCAGCAGCAGCTCGACCTGGCCAACTGCCTGGACATGCAGGACTTCGCCGAGGCCTTCAGCTGCGCGGGGCTGGCGAGCGCGGCGCAGCGCTTCATCCTGCGCCACGTGGGCGAGCTGGGCGCCGAGCAGCTGGAGCGGCTGCCGCTGGCGCGCCTGCTGCGCTACCTGCGCGACGACGGGCTGTGCGTGCCCAAGGAGGAGGCGGCCTTCCAGCTGGCGCTGCGCTGGGTGCGCGCCGACCCGCCGCGCCGCGCCGCGCACTGGCCGCAGCTGCTGGAGGCCGTGCGCCTGCCCTTCGTGCGCCGCTTCTACCTGCTGGCGCACGTGGAGGCCGAGCCGCTGCTGGCGCGCTGCCCGCCCTGCCTGCGCCTCCTGCGCGAGGCGCGCGACTTCCAGGCGGCGCGCTACGACCGCCACGACCGCGGGCCCTGCCCCCGCATGCGCCCGCGCCCCTCCACCGGCCTCGCCGAGATCCTCGTGCTCGTGGGCGGCTGCGACCAGGACTGCGACGAGCTGGTCACCGTGGACTGCTACAACCCGCAGACGGGCCAGTGGCGCTACCTGGCCGAGTTCCCCGACCACCTGGGCGGCGGCTACAGCATCGTGGCGCTGGGCAACGACATCTACGTGACGGGTGAGTGGGCCGGCCGACCGCCCCCTGCCCCTGGGGTCCCCGGGGCTGGCCTCCTGCGCCCCCCCTGGGAACGGGCCTGCCTCATCGGGGAAACCGGCAGAACCTGGACCGGGAAACCCCCAGAACCCGGACCGGGCACCGCGCCCAGCGGGCACTGCCCGTCCCCTCCAGCTGGACGGCGGCTCCTCCCAAGCCGGTCCTCGAACCCGGTCCTCTCGGCCTAAAAGAAGGGCCTCCCGTGTGAGCGGGACACACAGCTGTCGGGTGTGGGTGTCTCCCCGGGGAGCCCACAATTTTCCCCGGGAAGCGTCACTCCCCCCGCTGGGTTGGCAGAGACTGGGGCATTCAGCCCGCACAATGGGTGCTTTCTTTCATCCCGAGGGAACCCAGCGACAGGCCGGGGCCGCCGCCCTGTGACACATCCACCCCCTCCCGGGGCCCTCTCCCGGCCCGGCCTGAGGCCGCGGGGCTGGCATTCGGTCCCCCTGACCGGGCGTCCCTGGCCGGGCACGGGGCTGAGCTGGTGTCACATGGTGTTTAGGCTGCGCGCTGCCCAGTGACTGTAAACAGAGTCACATGCCGGGAGGTTTTCTTGCAGGGACTTGGCTCAAACCCCAAAACACTGCCGAGTCATGCTGGGCGGGCCCGCCGGCTTCTCCCACATTCTTTACTGAGGATAAGCCTTGGCGCAGACGGAGGCCACCTCCTCGCGTGCGGTGAGGAGGGGTGGTCCCGGCGAGGGCTATATAAGGAAAGGAGCCGGCGGCCGGGCGGCACTGGGCTCGGTGAGGCTGTGGGCCGGGCCTGGCGCGGGAGAAAGTCGCTCTGAGACGGGCAGTGTGTCCCTGCGGGCTCGGAGCTGACCGGCCTGAGGACACACACCGCTCTGTGGCCACAGCTTCCTGACCCGCAGCTCGGGGCCGGCCTCTGCGGCCAGCCCCCGGAACCGACCCCTTTGCAGGCTGAGGCCGGCCCTGCGTTTGGGAGCCAGGCCCCCGCCCCCCAAGCCTGGCAGGGAACTCCCTCCCAAAGCCGTCAGGCTGGCCCTGACTGCACACCCCGAGTCCCAGCTGAGCAGCTAATCCTCTGGGCGGACAGGTGGCGGTCCTCCCGGCAGCTGCCCGTCGGGAATTTCATGGGGGAGCGCCCCCGCTGCCGGGGCCCGCAGTTCTCCCCTAGAAGGAAGCAGGCCCGCCGAATGCCCGCACATTACCGGCCTGTTTCCTCCCCTTGAAAAGCCCAGGGCCGCCAGCCGGATAGAATGTCCCGTCTACGGGGCCCGTGGCGCCAGCCTGGGGGGCAGGGAATGCAGCCCCCCGATCCTGGGGTCCCCTCACCCCGGGGTCCGCCGAGGTCCTGGGTGGACTTGTTTACTTCGTGGTTACAGCCTTTGAGCTTTGATGCTTATTTTATTTCCGCTCTTTCTGGAACTGCAGACTGAAGGGGATGTGTGAGCCGGGTGGGGGGAAGGAGTTTGACAGTTGTCTGCGTGGGAAAGTTTATTCTGGTCATTACTTATTAATCTTGTATTGGAAAGTGGATTCAACTGTAAAGCTGTTCTTTTTTTTAAAAATATATTTTATTGATTTTTTTTACTGAGAGGAAAGGAGAGAGATAGAGAGTTAGAAACATGGATGAGAGAAACATCGATCAGCTGCCTCCTGCACACTCGCTATTGGGGATGTGCCTGCGACCAAGGTACATGCCCTTGACTGGAATGGAACCCAGACCCTTCAGTCTGCAGGCCGACGCTCTATCCTCTGAGCCAAACCGGTCAGGGCTGTAAGCCTACCCCTGCCCCGCCCTGTGTTTGTACACCTCGATGACTTTTTCCTAAGTCAGGAACTGACGCTCGGACGGCCGCTCGGCATTACGTTCCGGGTTGGGTTTCTGGCTTGCGGCCTGAAGTGGGGGGTGGCCAGGCCGCCTAGATTTCGGGGAACAAGTCCCAGTGCAGCCCGCTCCCGGGCCGTGTCCCTGGGAGAACCGACTCTGAGGCCGGATGCCCTGGTCCAGTGGAGGAGCTGGACGTGTAGGTGGGTCCAGACCCAGGTTGTTTACTTACAGCGGTGGCCCCAGGGCCCTTGCTTGGCCACAGGGCTTGGCGGGGTGTGTGTGTGTGTGGCAGGAAGCCGGCGCCTCGGGCAGTGAGCCTGGTCAGTCTGCATCGCCCTGGCGGCCGAAGCCCCAGGCCCAGGTGCAGGAGGCCGTGCGTTGACATCAAAGCCGGGAGGTTCCCTCCTGCCCGGAGGTGCCCTCTGGGGCGCAGGGGAAGGCGGGGGCGGGTGACTCAGCCCGCGGGCGGGCGGGCGGGCGCTGACTGCCGCCCTGCGTGTCCCGGCAGGTGGGTCGGACGGCTCCCGGCTGTACGACTGCGTGTGGCGCTACAACTCGAGCGTGAACGAGTGGACGGAGGTGGCGCCCATGCTCCGGGCCCGCGAGTACCACAGCTCCTCCGTGCTGGACGGGCTGCTGTACGTGGTGGCGGCGGACAGCACCGAGCGCTACGACCACACGGCCGACTCCTGGGAGGCGCTGCAGCCCATGACCTACCCCATGGACAACTGCTCCACCACGGCCTGCCGCGGCCGCCTCTACGCCATCGGCTCGCTGGCCGGCAAGGACACCATGGTGATGCAGTGCTACGACCCGGACACGGACCTCTGGTCGCTGGTGGCCTGCGGCCAGCTGCCGCCCTGGTCCTTCGCCCCCAAGACGGTGACTCTGAACGGACTCATGTACTTCGTCAGGTGAGGCCCGGGGCCCGGGCGAAGCGCCTCGTCCGGTTCTCGTCCGCGAAGACCAGGCGGGCTGGGGTCCGGGCTGGTCTTTCTGACCTGCGGCCCCTGCTGACGGCGGTGTCTGGGCTGCTAGGCTTCCAGGGTAATGGGTTCCCGGGTGGAGCTGGGTCCCTCCGGGGAGCTTCGAGGCGCTAAATGGATGAAGCCCTTTGCCTGGACCTCCCCCTGGGGCGCCCCAAAGGCCTTTGGTGGAAGCACCCTGTCCTGTGGAGAGCGATTCTGAACCTCAGACCCGGGGACACTGTGGACATGGGAGACCTGGTGTCTTTTCTTTTTTTCTAAAAATATATTTTATCGATTTTTTACATAGAGGAAGGGAGAGGGATAAGAGAGCTAGAAACATCGACGAGAGAGAAACATCAATCAGCTGCCTCCTGCACATTCCCCACCAAGGCACATACATGCCCTTGACCAGAATTGAACCCGGGACCTTCCAGTCCGCAGGCCGACGCTCTATCCACTGAGCCACACCGGTTCTGGCAAACTTGTGGTCTTGACAGAACTTCCCTTTGCTCGCTGAGCAGTGTCCGCCCCGCTCAGGCAGGTGGGGCAGCGGCCAGGTGGCCAGTGCTCTTCTGCCGGTTCTGGGCCTGCCTGTCCCCTCCCCGCCTGGCCTGGCACCGGGAGGGCCCTGACTGGCCTAACGAATGCCGTTGTCCGAGGCCCTGGGGCCTCTCCGGACCGGGCAGGGCACGGTGCTGACCGGCTGCTGCTGCGGCCGCTCCGGACCGGGCAGGGCGCGGTGCTGACCAGCTGCTGCTGCGGCCGCTCCGGACCGGGCAGGGCGCGGTGCTGACCGGCTGCTGCTGCGGCCGCTCCGGACCGGGCTGGGCGCGGTGCTGACCGGCTGCTGCTGTGGCCGCTCCGGACCGGGCAGGGCGCGGTGCTGACCGGCTGCTGCTGCGGCCGCTCCGGACCGGGCAGGGCGCGGTGCTGACCGGCTGCTGCTGCGGGGATGAGGGCCGCGGGAGCACTCGCTGGCCTGGACCTGCCGGGCGCTGGGTTGCCTGCTTCCTGGATGTTGGCACGGTGGGCCCCAGGGTCGTCCCAAGTCACAGATGGCGGAAAGGCCTGCGGGCAGGGGGCTTACTGCCACGGGCTTCCCGTGGACGGACAAGGTGCGAAACGAGGGAGCCAGGTCCCTGTGGAGCCAGCGCAGCGTGGCAGCACCCTCAGGCCCCGGTGACTAGTCACAGCCACGTGCCACCGCCGCAGGCAGGAGGGCGCCCCGGGGCCAGCACCCCTGCCCGCTGTGCACAGCTGTGTGCTGGGTCCCCGCCGCTCCCCTCCCTGGCCCTGCGTGCACGGACCAGGAGGGAGGGGACCGTATGGACAGCATGCCCCTGTGTCCCCTCTGTCCCCTTCGGCGGGGACTTTGGAGCCTCAGAAGCTCCCCCCCCCCAGCCTCGAGCCATCTGAGCTGCCACCCTCGCCCCCGGGCTCTCTGGTGAGCGCACCCAGGCAGGGGCCTTGCTTGCACGCGGCCGAGGGACCGGGCATCTCCGTGGCCGGAGCCGGGGGTGGGGTGGGGGCTGCTCCGAGAAAGGCCTGGAACCTGCGGCCCCGTGTCCCCTGTCAGTCACCGCCTGACCCTCCCCCAGCTCTCCCTCCCGGAGCCGGTGGTGTCCTCCGAGGGGCGGGGAGGCTGTAAATACCTCGGAGCAGAGCCAGCCTCCGCGGGCTGGTGCCTTTGAGAGCGTCCTCCGCCCCTGGTCCCTCCTCCGCCCCTGGTCCCTCCTCCGCCCCTGGTCCCTCCTCCGCCCCTGGTCCCTCCTCCGCCCCTGGTCCCTCCTCCGCCCCTGGTCCCTCCTCCGCCCCTGGTCCCTCCTCCGCCCCTGGTCCCGGGCAGGTGCACCCAAGGCCACGTCGGCGCTCTCCTCCCCCAGCCTCAGGCCCAGGCTGTTCCCCAGCCGCCCCATGTGGGGGCCTCCGCATTGTTGGCCTTCGTTAAGGGCTTACCTAAGCGTGGGGGGCCAGGGGAGGGGGGCCCAGCCCGGCAGAGAGTGAGTGGTCGGGAAAGGCAGCGGTTGTCCTGGGGTCCGGCCGTGACCCACCACGTGCGGCAGCGCCCGCTCCGATGCCCTTGAATGTCTGTCGCAGAGCCGCCCCGTGGTTCCCTTGGGCGCCTCCTGAGCCACACGCCCTGCTCGCAGCGCCACCCGCGGGGCGGCTCCTGAGGGCGTCAGGGAGGCGGCGGCTGGTCGGGGCCGCATCCTACGCCTGCTCCCGTCCTGGCTGTGAGCAGGGCCCCCCAGACACCCCCCTGGCGAGTCCACCTCGGTCCCCATTTCAGCGGCTCCTTGGCTGGGGGCCCGGCAGAGCAAGGGGCTGGCACTGCCCACCTGGGCCCGCCGGGGCAGCGGCAGCGTCTGCTCGGGGCGGACCCGCTGGCTCCGGGGTTAATCACCGCGGTGTGTGCGGCCCCAGAGGAGGGAGGGCTTTTGCCTTTTGAAGTAACTTGAGGGGGGAAATCAAAGCGAGAGTGCTATTGTGCTTGTTTCTAAGTATGTTTCTGTTCGTTTCAGAGAGAGGAAGGGAGAGGGAGGAGGAAACGTAGACGTCAGTTGGCTGCCTCCTGCACGCCCTGTATGGGGATCAAGCACGCAACCTGGGACTGTGCCCTGACTGGTGCCCAGGTCAGTGCTCAGCCACTGCACGACACCGGCCGGGCAAGAGTACTGCGTCACGACGTGAAGAGCGTGGACGCAGGTTTCTGCAGCCCGTGAGCGAGCGTGATTGGAGCTGGCCAGCCGCTCTGTTACAGGGGCCGTGGCCGGGAATACTCTGCCTGGCCCGCCGGCCGCCGCCTTGCCTGCGATCGCTCTATTCTGGGGAGTGTCTGCTTTCCAAGGCCGTGCCTGGGCCTTTAACACGGGGGTCAGGCGTGTGTCAGTCAGGGTGACCCCAAAGGGAAGGGCGGCCCGGGGCACCTCCCTTCCGGAAGCCGTGGTTTCCCAGCTGTGCCGAGGACGCACAGTGGGCGGGTGGGATGGGGCTGGCAGCGCGGTGAGGCCGTGGTCGGTCGAGGATCGGTCCGGGCCACGTGGGCGTGTGTGATCCGGTGGTCGGCCACGGAAGGCTGGCCTGAGAGGTGGCACAAGCCCACGTCAGAAGGACGAGGAGGAGGAGGAGGACGAGGCGGGTGGGAAGAAGCCAATAAGTTAAAGATCTGAAGCCAGTGTGGCTGCAGCGAGGGAAGGCCATGGGTTGGTGCGGGTGCTGGTGGTAGGGAAGGGGTTAGGAACCTGAGGGTGTGATCTTCGGGTTCAGGGAGGAAGGCTGAGTTGCAGGCACCTCTAGCCCAGGCCAGAGGTGGGGGCGGGGCCTGGAAGCAGGGCTGCCAGATGGCACCAAAGAAGCCCCAAAGGCGAGGGGCTTGGAGGAGCCTCCTCTCCAGTCCCTCCCACCCGCTCTCCCCTCCCCTCCGCAGGGACGACTCGGCCGAGGTGGACGTGTACAATCCCGGGAAGAACGAGTGGGACAAGATCCCGTCTATGAATCAGGTGAGTCTGCCTGCGTGGGGGGCACAGGGCGCCCTGGGGAAGAGAGTTCTCCAGAGGCCACACGTGCAAAGGCCCTGGGGCACGGCGAGCCCGGTTCCCAGAACAAGGTCTCAGCTGCTGTGGCTGCTGCTGAGCGAGCAAGCTGACAACAGAGGGACGAGGTCAGACAGGAGGCCTTTGGGGGCTGACCTTGGCAATGTACTTGGCGCCTGCTGTGTGCTCTGAGCTGGGCCCCACTCGGTGCTGGTGCTGGTGCCTGATGGGGTCTCGCCTTCTCTCTGCGTCGAGGAGGGAGGTGCCGAGCCTGAGAGTGTCATGGAGTCACAAGGCCGGGGCAGCATCTGGCCACGTGGACAAATTTCCTCCGTCCCAGACCCACCTCCACCACCTCTTTTCTTTTTTTAAAAAAAATATATTTTATTGATTTTTTTTACAGAGAGGAAGAAAGAGGGACAGAGAGTTAGAAACATCGATGAGAGAGAAACATCGTTCAGCCACCTCTTGCACACCCCCTACTGGGGATGTGCCCGCAACCAAGGCACATGCCCTTGACCGGAATCGAACCTGGGACCCTTCAGTCCACAGGCCGACGCTCTATCCACTGAGCCAAACCGGTCAGGGCAATCTTTATCCTTAAGAAATTAACTTTACGTTTTCCCCAAAGTGAGCGACACGTTCTAAAGCAAGAGCGAAGAAGACGGTGGTCCAGCCTCACGGCTCAGCGCTTAGTCTCAGATCGTCCCAGGGGCTCGGCGCCCCCTCTGTCAGGCGGGGAGACCGGCCGCACCTGCCGAAGAGGCCGGTGCTGCTCCCAGGGAGGCTCGGGCCTTTGTAGCGCCCTGAGCACGGCCGGGACTGCGCGCGGAGCCCCTTTCCGGGGTGGGGGTGGGAAGGGTGCTGGCGGGTCCCGGCTCCCGGCATCGCTTCCCGAAGCATCGAGGCCGCCCCTCCTCGGGGACAGGGCCAACGGGCTGAGCAAGTGCGGCGCATGTGGTTTATTGGGGAGGGCTGGGGCTACGAGTCACAGGCCAGGCTGCTTTCCACGCAGGCGCTTTCTCCAGGGAGGGACGGCGGGGGCTGTGCCAGGCCGGCGCCGGCCTCCCTCACCGCTGCCCTCGGCCCGCAGGTGCACGTGGGAGGCAGCCTGGCCGTCCTCGGCGGGAAGCTGTACGTCTCGGGCGGCTACGACAACACGTTTGAACTCTCGGATGTGGTGGAAGCCTACGACCCCGAGACGCGGGCCTGGAGCGTGGTGGGGCGGCTCCCGGAGCCCACCTTCTGGCACGGCAGCGTCAGCATCTTCCGCCAGTTCATGCCGCAGACGCCCTTGGGTGGGTGCGGCTTCGAGCTGGACAGCAGCGCCGGCGACGTGGACGTGGGCCAGCCGGAGCGCCCCCGCGAGCTGCACTAGCCCCGGCCCGGCCCGGGGAGGGCCGCGATGCAGGTACTCAGCGCCTCGGGGCGCCGACCCGCCTCTGAGCCCGAGGACAGGCTGGGCTCACCAGGTGGGACCCTCTGCATCCAGACCCCGAGTCACAGCTGCGGGGTCAACGCCGTTGTGAACGGCCCTCCCTCGGCCCAGGAAGGACTGCCGCCTCAGGCCACCACCCCTGCCCCCCGCCTCCCCACTGCCACCTCCTCACACCCCCCTCCGGGGGAGGAGAGCCACCCGGGCTGAGTGGAGGGGTCAGGACGCATTGGGGGTCAGGCAGGCGATGGCTGTTCCCCGGATGAAGGGGGTTGCGCACAGAAACACTCCACAGGGCCAGGCCTCTGGCAGCTGAGCTCAGACCCAGGGGCGCAGGGCAGGGGGACATGTGGCTGTGGAGGAGCCCAGAGGGCCTGCTGAGTGCCCACGCACCTGGGCTGAGCCTGATGTTGGTGTCCCTGCCCACCCACCCCGCCAGCTGGCATGTCCGCCCTCCGCCCTCCGCCCTGGCTCGGAGGCCTCCACGTTCGGACCCAGTGCGGTGGGGAAAAGCCTGCAGGTGCCAAGGTCGGGCTCCCTCCGGGAGGTGCCGGGAGCTGGCTGCGCCGCCCTCGCCTGTGGCCAGGAGCCCTGTCTCGGGAGCAGCCCGGGCGGCGTGGCTTCGGGTTGGTTGCTCCGGTTTGAAAGGCAGTTTGGGCTTAAGAGGCGGCGGGAGCAGGGCTAGTAGTTGCCTGTGATCTGTTGCAGGCCTCTGCGGAGGGGTGGGGGACCCAGGAGGTGGGCGCCCAGGGCTCAGGGCGTGTTTCTCCGGGGAGAGAGCGTTCCCGTGGATTTGGTGGGCTTGTCCCTCGGGCCCCGGCGTAGCTCTGCTGGAGTTGGTCTCCCGTCCAGTGAGAAAGAATGTACGTTCTCACCAGGAGAGGTTCGCGGCCTCACAGATGCCACTGAAGACCTTGCGTGGCCAGTGGCCCCGGCTTTGAAGGAAGCCTGTGGCCTGCAGGGCTGCTGGCCGGGCCCTGCTGCGTGTGGTCATCGTGGAGGGTTAGACCTTGTGTCCACACACCTGCTGGACCACAGCTCACCGCCAGCCCTTCCCACCCCCTTGGCATCCTTCCCAGTGAGGGAGGGCATGTAGGGGTCGAGCTCAGAATGAGCCTTCAGACGTGTGTCCTGCCCTGGATCTCCCTGGCCTGGGGTTCAGGCTGGGAGCCCCCACCACTTGCAGATGAATGTACTGACTTGGGGACAGAGGGCTGGACCAGCTCGGGGTGGGCTGTGTGGGGGGCACACCCTTCTATCAGTCTCCGAGAAGAATTAAGTTATGAGCTCGGGGTGGTATTTAATGCTGACCCAGCGTATCCTGTATTTATGACTAGCCACCCTCCCCCTGGCACCCAGGCCGGCCTGAGGGTGGGGGTGTGTGCGTATTTATTGTCTGTTCTGGAGGCAGATGTCCCGTCCAGAATGCTGTAAGGTTTTAGGGCGCCTTCGATACTTTTTGAAATAAAAATGTTTCCTATACACGTGGAGTCATTCCTTTTCTCTGCTGGCATCTTGGGCCGGAGGCCAGCTGTGAGGCGTCCGGTGCTGGGCAGGGGCACAGTGTGCCAGGACAGGGCGGGAAGGGCCAGGGGCAAGGCCCTTCCTCATCTTGAATGGCAAGGTGTGAAGTGGGGGAGGAGGCCTGCTGGAGTGTCCAGGCCCCGCCTGCTGCTACTGGCCTGTGGGCGCTCTGTCCTCGCCCCCCCCTCAGTCCAGCCTGATGCTCTGCAGGTGAACCTGGACCTGGGTGGGGGTGCCCGGGGAGGACGGAATCCTGGGGTCCAGGAGCTCAGGAGCATCACCTGCTGGAAGCAGGCCCTTCTGAGCCCAAGAGAAAGGCGTTGCCTGCGCCGGGAAGGGCAGCTTGAGGCCAGTTTGCCTTTTCCGCACTTTCGAGCAGCTCATGATTGGGTGTCAGTCATTGCACCTGAGCTCATCACCTGAGCTCCCAGTGGCCAAGGAGTGGAAGGTGGGGAGGGGCTTCCTCACCAGGAGGCCTCGGCCTGCTGCGGGCTGTTCCAGGAACCCTCCAGGGCTTCCGGCCTGACTCAGGCTCATGGGGTCATGATCACAGTTTGGGGGGAGGGGGGTATCCCAACAGCAGCACTGCCCCTGGGGCAGCTGGAGGTGCACAGGCTGATGCCTCCCCAGGGTGGGGGCTGCAGCAGAGGCGACACTGACTTTGGGGCCTGCCCGCAGAGCGTCCCCCAAACGCCAGGCTGAGTGAGCCGTCCTGAGAGCAGCCTGACCCAGGGAAGGTCTGGGAGTTGCTATCTAGCAGTGATAGCAGAATGGGGGCTCTCCCTTACCCCGCTATGAAGCATGTGCTGTTGCTAATTCCATAAAAGACCACACGAAGCGGTAGGAACTTGCCCGGGGCAGCGCTAATGCCTCCCGCACCGTGACGAGCAGCACCCGCTCCTGTCCCCGGGTCACAGGGCAGCGACCTCTCACCTGGGCGGGCCTTGTCTGCGCCCAGGCCTCCTGGACAACTAACCAGACTCAGGCCCTTCCCTCTGGGCGGTGTGCGGCCAGCGGGTCCAGAGCAGCTCAGCCATGAGCCGGCCTCCTCAGGCCCGTTATGCTGGGCTGCACTCTCCTGGGCGGGAGCCTGGAACCAGTGAGGCCATGGGGGGAGGGAGGGACAACTGGCTGTTCCTGTGGATCTGCTCCCTGCTCCCCCTGCTACAACCAACTGGACAAGGGGTGGGAGACAGATGACTGTCCTGGGCCAGAGTCGTGGCCCCCAAATTGCCCGCCTGGGTGTCCAGCTGAGGTCTGAGCAGGTGGGAAGGGCTGGGCTCGGGTGCAGAGGCTCAGCCTGCGGTCTGCTCTGGGGGCTGGGAAAGCGCAGCATGGCGGGGCCGGGACAGACGGCGGGACAGGGACAGACGGCCAAGGGGCTGAGCAAGTGTGGAGCATGTGGTTTATTGGGGAGGGCCGGGGCCGGGGCCGGGCCGGGGCTACGAGTCACAGTCCTCGGGGATGGCCGCGGTGATGAGCAGCGAGGGCTCCATGACGCCCGGGAAGCCCTCCTCGGCGCACAGTCTCTGGGCGGGGAGCGGGGGCGCCAGGCCGCCCTGGGCCAGCGACTCCACGATGACCTCGGCCGAGCCCACCTCCAGCTCGGCGGGCGGCTGCAGCGCGACCACCACCACCTTCTCGTCCTCGATGACCAGGTTCCGCAGCTTGCGCTGCCGCGGGCTGTAGTTCTTCACGCGCTCGTGGATCTCCATGTGCCGCCGCAGGTGGGCCTGGGGGGAGTGGGGCTCAGGCTGGGCCGGGAGGCCCGGCGGGGGCGGGAGGGGGAGTGACAGGCCTACCTGCCGCGTGAACTTGTAGCCGCACTTGGTGCACTCGAACTTGCGCACACCCTTGTGCCTCCGCACGTGCACGCGCAGCTGCTCCACGGCTGTGAGGGAGGCCACGGGGGGGAGAGGGGGGTTAGGGTTTGGGAACGGGGACATGGCGGGGCCTGCTGAGCTGGAGTCCCCGGGTTTAACCGCTGCTCGGGGCCCTGCCACCTACAGTGCCTCCACGGTCACTACTGCACAGGACCGGGAGCTGCCGCCGCCCCCCCTTCCCGTTTGAGAGACGAGGATCCCTGCCTCTATCACTGCTGGATGGCACCCCCCGACCGCAGTGGGGACTGGGAGATCCCCGCAGGCTCGGGCAGGCGGCGGGCACCTTTGAAGGTCTTGCCGCAGATCTGGCAGAAGTGGGGGCGGCCCTCCTGGTGGCGGCTGGCCACGTGCCGCAGCAGCGGCCCCTTCTCCGTGAAGCGCTGCCCGCAGAACTCGCAGCCGAAGGGCCGCTCGCCGGTGTGCGTGCGGTTGTGCTTGTCCAGGCTGGCTGTGGGAGCGGCGAGTCAGCGCGGCCGGCCCCGGGCACCCCGCGGGGACCAGGAGGGGCGCGGGGAGGCCTGCTCACCTTGGGTGCGGAAGGTCTTGCCGCAGAGGTGGCACTGGAAGGGCTTCTCGCCCGTGTGCGTGCGCAGGTGCGTGTTGAGGTTGGCCTTCTGGGTGAAGGCGTGGCTGCAGAACTCGCAGACGTAGGGCCGCTCGTTCCTGTCCGGGTGGGGGACGCGGACGGGCCATCACCCAGGGAAGGCCCAGGCCCAGGCCACAGCGAGGAGGCTTGGGCAGTGCCGGCACGGGGACCCGCCTCCTGCCCAGGGAGGTACAGAGCCTTCTCAGCCTGGAGCCCCCTCCCCCTCTGCCTGGCAAGCCTGCTCGGCCCTCTGATGCCCCTGCAGGCACCGCTCAGGGCGGAGGGCACTCTGCCTTCCGGGCCAGCCCCACCTGTGCTTGGCTTTGGTGTGCATCTGCAGGCCGTTGCGGCTGGAGGCCCGGTGCCCACACTCCTCGCACACAAACAGCTTCTCTCCGCGGTGCTTGAAAGCCTCGTGCAGCTGCAGTTCTGTCCGGGACAGGAAGCACTTGGCACAGGTGGGGCACTGCAGGGCCGAAGGGGCCGGACACAGGGAGCGGGGTGAGGGCAGGGCAGGGCGGGGCTGCCCAGGAGCCCGCACCCCCTGGACACCCCGCATGGCAGATAACGCACAGCCACCCCCGGGGCAGCTCCAGTCCCGGCGTCTGAGCACGCTGCCCAGCCCCCGCCCCGCCGGGCACTCACAGCGTGGGGCTTGGGCGCTCCGTGCAGCCTGATCATGTGGCTCTGCAAGTCCTTCTTCTGCATGAACTGCTGGGAGCAGGAGGAGCACTGCAAGGCAGGCGCGGGCACCTGAGGCAGCCGCACCCAGCCGGGCACCAGAGGGCAGGGCACCCACCCGGCCACCCTGCAAGGTGGGGGGACAGAGGGCAGGGCACCCACCCCGGCCACCCTGCAAGGTGGGGGGACAGAGGGCAGGGCACCCACCCCGGCCACCCTGCAAGGTGGGGGGACAGAGGGCAGGGCACCCACCCCGGCCACCCTGCAAGGTGGGGGGACAGAGGGCAGGGCACCCACCCGGCCACCCTGCAAGGTGGGGGGACAGAGGGCAGGGCACCCACCCGGCCACCCTGCAAGGTGGGGGGACAGAGGGCAGGGCACCCACCCGGCCACCCTGCAAGGTGGGGGGACAGAGGGCAGGGCACCCACCCCGGCCACCCTGCAAGGTGGGGGGACAGACCTGGGTGACGCCCACGCCCGGAGGGCGCCCCATGCCATACCCGCAGGAGCTGAGCCTGCCCTCTACGGAAAGAAACAAGGGCCAAAAAGGACCAGTGGCCCAGCCTGAGGTGTGGGCACCAGATGGGCAGGGGAGGCGGGGCTCCCTGAAGCTGCCAGGAGGAGGCACCCAGAGGGAGGGTCCTGGGCACAGGCCGAGCCTGACCTTGTAGGGCATCTCCCCCGTGTGGGATACCATGTGCACCCGCAGCTCCATCCTCCGGCGGAAGGTCTCCTGGCACACGGAGCACGTGAAGACCTGGCAGTGTGAGGGGCAAACGGGGCGGCATCAGCGGGTGCCTCTGCCGGCGACGGCGGCCTCTACCCTCTGCCCGCTGCCGGAAGGAGCCTGCCCGAGGAGGGGCCGCTAGGGTGGAGAGGGAACATGCAACCTGCCTTCCTGAGCCTGACTGTCCGAACCCCCCACCAGGCCCCTCAGACCCGGCAGGTGGGGGGCAGAGGCCTAGCGGCCTTGCCTGCAGCCCCCCACCACGGTACCCCTTCTCCAAAGCCCTGCCTGGCAGGCAAACCCCAAATGCCTCCTGGGCTGTCCCTTCCACTCCTGGGACCTGTGTCCCCACCTGGAACACCAGGCAGCCACCTGACGGCATCCAGGAGCCCTGCGGCTCTCCAGGTGTGCGGGGCCCTCCCGAGGGCGGAGGCTGCAGGCCCGGCCCACACACCGGGCAGCGCGCACCGGACAGCACGCACCTGCTCCGAGCGGTTCATACAATTCCGGGCTTCGTGCTCCAGGAGGTTCTCCTTCCGGAAGTAGCACTTCCCGCATTTGGGGCACTCGAAGGGCTTCTCCCCAGTGTGTTTCCTGCCAGAAGCCACAGGGGCGTGGGGCTGAGCCACTTCCCGCCTCGCCCTCGCCCAGGGCCCCCTCTGGCTCTCACCACACGGTTTCACTCCCTTATTACGTGGGTCTGCTCCCCCTACGTGGCCCAGAAGTGGGGAGCACAGGCCCTCCCCCGACATGGAGCCGCAGACAGGAAAAGCCAACAAACACGGAGCGTTTACCTGTTGTGGACTTTCAGGTAGTATTTGCTGAGGAACTTTTTATGACAGGTGGGGCACTCGACTGGCACCGCTGTACCTTTTCTGTTCGCGGGGGGCTCGGCTGCCAGGGCGCCTGCGCTCAGGGCTGGCTCGGCAGGGCAGGGCTTTCTGAGCGCGTTTGACTTCCTCCTGGTCAGCACGGTCTCTGTCTCAGAAACACAGTCGCCATTCCCGTCATCCTCAACTTGAACCACCACTTCCCACTAAAGAGGCAGGAGGAGGAGGCGTGTCACCCAGCTAATCAGCAGGGCCCCTGGGGTGGATGCAGCCAGCTCCATCCCAAGGCCCACCCAGGCCCGTCCGCAGACCAGCCCCCAGGCCTGTGGCTGTTCCCGTCGGGGCCCCCGGGGGGACAGCATCAGAATCTTGCACTGAGGCAGGGGCGCCATCGTGGGGAACTGGAAGAGGCTGGACTTCACTGCCCTGGGGGAAAGGCCTGCAACCCTGATGCTGGCCACGCCATGCTGAGAAGCTGGCATCCACGGGCAGCTGAGGCTGCAGGGCAGAGCCAGCTTCCTGTGTTTGGCAAAAGCCTGTTTTAAGCCCACACCACAGGGATTCTACCTTGGGGCCCAGCTTATGCCAGAAAAGTGTCAATCTCTTCCCCTACGCCCACTCCCCCATCTCCAGCGCCCCGCTTGCAGTACCTCATTACTCCTGCTCTGCAGCTGGGCCGCTTGAGCCTCCAAGGGCCTCGGGGGCGCTTTGCAGTCCTCGGGCTCCTTGTCCTCCGGGGGACAGAGCTTGAGGGCCTGCTGCAGTTTCCCGCGCAGGGACGGGCTCTCGGTCAGAGCGGGCGGCCCGAGCTGCGGCCTCGGAGGGCTGGTGCTGCCGCCGGGCTCCCGGTCCCCGGGGACGTGACCTGCAGCCCCGGAAGCGTCCTCCTCCTCCACGCCCGCCAGCTCCTTGGGGTGGCTGCTCACATCCCCGCGGGCAGGTTTCTCCAGCCCACCCTGGCCAGCCGGTGCCGGTGCCGGTCCCGCCGAGGGCGCGGGGTGGAAGCTCTGGCACAGTTCCACAGCCTCCGGCACGCACAGCTCCCTGGCCGCCAGGAGCACCTGGTCCCGGTTCCCTGACGTGAGGGCGAGGTGGCCCGTGTAGAAAAAGTCCAGCAAGAGGCCAAAAATCTCGGCGAAGCCGGCCGGGAGGACAACGCTGCCCCCGGAGCCCACCCCATAGAGACTCTCGAAGAAGTGGCTGCAGCAGGCGAGGACGCTCCAGTGGGCCTTGAACACCAGGTCGCCCACGGCCAGGGTGGCGTCGCAGTACTGGCCCTTCTCCCGCTGCCTGTTGAGCTCCCGCAGGACCCTCACGCTGTGCCGGATGAAGGAGCCATCCATGATCTGAATGGAGGGGAGGAAGGCAGCAGTGACACCCTGGCCGGCACAAGCCGGAGGTAAAAGAGAAAGCCCTTGCATGTGCGAAGTGGGAGGGGGGAGGTGGCTTTTACTCAGAGTAGCACCACGAGAGTCAGATCGAGACTGGAGTGTGCATGCAGAGGCGGGAACAGACTGAAGGTTTCCCCGGTGAGCAGCCCACATTAGGGTTGGACAGAGAGTGGGTGGCGGGGCGCAAGGGACGAGGAGGGGAGGGGATGAGGCATGGCTTAGTGGGACACAGGGCAGGGTCGTCAAGGGGTGCTGCTGGAAGGGATTGAAGTGCGAGGAAAGGAGCAGCGGATCGGCACGCACTGATCGGCCTGGAGCAGCGAGAGGACCGAAGCGGCGGAGGGCGGCGGCTGCACACGGGTGAGCGAAGCCCACGCCGCTCCCATGGCTCCCGAGCGGCCGGACGTAAGGCGGCCGCAGCCCTTCCCTCTCTCGCCCGCGCCCCGCCCTTCTCACCCGGGCCGGTCCTCCCTGCGCCGGCCCCACCGACTCCAGACGCGTCCACGCCACAGCCCCACCCGCCAACTGCCCGGGGCCGTGTGTGCCCAGCCCACACTACCGAGCGGAGACGCCGCCGTCGCCCACGCCGGACGTGACGTCACGGCGCGGCCGCCGGGGTGGAACACCTGAAAGGCGCAGGGTTTTAGCGCTACGTTTGGGGGCGGGGCCACAAAGAAGGTGACCAATAGGATGAGAAATGGGAATAGGGGCGGGGCCAGGCCCTGGACTTCCGTTCTCGGCCGCCTCCCAGAGCTGCCTAGCAACGCCAAGCTGGCGCGGGATTTTCCTCCAGTTCCGGCCGAGTCCTGAGGTTCCGGCTGCGGTTTGCCCGCCGCTGCGCTTTCAGGCTTGAAGAGGTAGCGCCCCACACTCTCCCAGCCTGGGAGCGCAACCAAGACGCACGTGTGTGTGTGTTTTTAAATCCTCACCCGAGGATATATTTAATGGTTTCTGCCTCCCTCAGGCGCCCAGACCAGGGTTGGAACCCGCAGTGTCTTGGTGCACAGGACGCCATCCAACCAGCCTAGCCTGCGGGCCAGGGCACTTGTCCCCACTTTATTGGTAGCCCAGGCGCCGCCCTGACTCTCTGGCCGGCAGGAGCCTTTGAAGTGGCGGCGGAGGCTCAGGACCGCCGGCAGAGGGCGCCCGCCGCTCCCAGGCCGCTTCCTTCCGACGCTCCAGGAGCCGCGGGGCGGGGCGATGAGATCTCGCGAGATTCTCGCGCCGCCAGCGCCGGCGACCAGCATGGCGGACACCCTGCAGCCGCCGAAGCGGGGGCCCCTCCGCTCCACGTGGGCGCGATGCCGCAAGGCCCGGCCCCAGCTCCTCCTCAGCCGCCGGCCCCGCCGCCGGCTCCGGCTCCTGCGCTGGGGCGGCCGGCGGCTCCTGCGGCGGCGGCTGCTGCAAGCCCAGGCGGCCGGCGCGGACTGGCGGGAGGGCTGCGGGCCGGTGTCGCGCTCGGCGGCTGCCCCGAGGCCCAAGGCCGCGGTGCCCAGCCCGGCCCCTCAGCCGGCCCCCAGCCCGACCCCCAGCCGGGCTTCCAGCTCGACCTCGGACGGGGACGCCGCCCCGAGTGGCCCCGCGAAGCTCGCCATCCCGCCGCTGCGGCCGGCCGGCGCGGGCCGCGCGTTGCTGCTGCTGCCGCGGGAGCAGGTGAGCGGAGCGCCCGGCGCGGAGGCGGGCGGCGGGGAGGCGGGGACGCAGCCCGGGTGCGGCCGGGAAGACCGTGGTCCCTCCAGGCGGTGGTGCTGAGAGAGGCCAGAGGACTCCGCTTTGGGAGATGCCTTCAGGGCTGAACGGGACTTGAACTGGCGATGGTTTGGGTCATGGGGTCGCGTTTCCTGGGTGCCTACTGACGTCAGGCTCTGCGTGATTGGAGGGTCTTGGTTGTGTGAACATTGTAGTACTCGCAGCTCACCTGGAGTCACTGCCGCGATTGCTGCGAATGGCGACAGGAAGAACGGAGGGTTGGCTTAGGTAACTTCCCAAAAGGGACACGGTAGTAGGGTCCGCAGCCTGATTGCAGGGTCCCTGCTGTTCGCTGGGACTCTGGTCTGGGAGGCCCCCCTCCAATGAGGAGGGAAATAAAAGCCTTGGCAGGCAGGGAGCCCGAGGACAGCAGAGCTGGGCTCGTGGGACCCCTTTGTTTTTCTTTTCTTCTTTTTAATATAAAAAAAAATTATTGATTTTCCACAGAGAGGAAGAGAGAGGGATAGAGAGTTAGAAACATCGATGAGAGAGAATCATCCATCAGCTGCCTCTTGCATACCCCCTACTCGGGATGTGCCCGCAACCACAGTACATGCCCTTGACCGGAATCGAACCCAGGACCTTTCAGTCCGCAGGCCGACGCTCTATCCACTGAGCCAAACCGGTCCCGGGGGGACCCCCTTGTTTTTCATGTGTTCATGCTCTCCAACTGCCGTGGGATGCAATCTTAGGTAAAAAACACGCAGTACCTGAAAGTCACCCACTACAATGTCTCCGTTATTTAGAAACCTGCCACCTTTTGATATGTGACTAGCAATGAAGATTTTAGAAAATTCAGTCCCTATTTAAAGTTATTTCTTTTCCTTTTCTTTCCCTGCTAGGTCTTTACCTTTAGCGGGACCTGTCGCGTGACCTGCCTTTACGGCCAGGTGCAGGTGTTCGGCTTTACCGTTAGCCAAGGTCAGCCTTCCCAGGACGTCTTCTCCACCTACACCCACTCCCGCCTGGCGCTCAGCGCTGTCCATTACTCGGCGCCTGAGAAAAGCAAGAAGGAGATGAAGAGAGAAGCCCGGGCTGTGCTCAGAGCGCATCTGAACCGGGGTAATGAGGAGACCTGGATCGTCTGCTGAGGGTGTGCTGTGATGAGGCTGAGAACGCCTAGACATCGCCCCCTTTGCTAGATCTACTTCAACCCTCACCGCCCTGGCCAGCTGGCCCAGCGTGTTGGATCATCATCCTTTATACCAGTGGTCGGCAAACCGAGCCCCGCGAGCCACGGTTTGCCTCTGTTGACTAATGAGTTTGTCAAACACTGGTTGATAACACAGGATGGGGCATGGGGGTCCCATTCCTGGACAGGGCATATGTTTATTTTCCTCTCCCTCCCTCTCTCCCTCTTCCTCTTTCTCTAAAAGTAAGTGGAAAGAATATCCTTGGTGAGGATCAATAAAAACAAATAATTAGTTTGTTAAATATATCCTCAGGTGAAGATAAAAGTAAACCCTAGCAAATGTCCTGAGTGAGTGACTTTTCACCATATTGTTTTCACCAATTTACAGAGAAAAGTTGCCCCAGGCCACCCAGTAGGTACCAAACCTGGATTGACTTCTCAACCCAGTTGTGCTCCAATTATGCAGTCCGGCCCCTGAAAAGGGGCTTAAACCTAATGTTCCCCTCAAAAAGCTCCCGGTTTAGCCAAGAAAACGGGGTCTTAAGGGCGTCGAGTTTGACGGAGTGATGTCTGTAAGCAGTTTAACCTTCTCGCAGATGACAGGTGCTGGGTGATGAAGAACTTCTCTCCGCTCTGCTCCGTGGTGCTGCTGGAAACCCTGAAAAGCTCCACCGTGCGCTTCATAACCAGCCACCCGGGCTTGTCCTACGTCTTCGAACAAGAGGTAAGACTGGGCTCCGTTCAGAGTTTTGCAGATGACCTTCCCAGAGCAGGCATCTCACACTGTGTAGGTGCTCCCCTCGGAGGTCAGCCTCCTGTGCCGTGCCCCCCAGGCTGTGGGACGTGTGCTCGGTAAGAGCAGTCACTGTGGAAAGGTATACCCTGAAAAGGGCCCCCCCTTAGTCTCATTCCCCAGCAAAAGCCGCCGTCTTGAATTGTCGGTTAAGTGCTTGTTGGCATTTTACAAAAATGGTCATCTTGTATCTGGACTCATTAACGTGAGACAGTATAAGTCTTCTCATAGCTGTGAATGAGTATTTTCGGTGTCCTTACACCTCCTCCCGCTCTCTCTTCTCACCTGTATATGTTGCTGGTCCTGTTGATGATTTCCTAAGGTCCAGTTTGTACTTTCTTTTTTTTTTTTTTTTTTTAATATATGTTTTGTTGATTTTATACAGAGAGGAAGAGAGAGGGATAGAGAGTTAGAAACATCGATGAGAGAGAATCATCAATCAGCTGCCTCTTGCACACACCCCAATGGGGATATGCCCGCAACCAAGGTACATGCCCTTGACGGGAATCGAACCCAGGACCCTTCAGTCCCCAGGCCAACGCTCTATCCACTGAGCCAAACCGGTCTCGGCCAATTTGTACTTTCATTGCCTCCCGTGAGCCAGTCAGGTGGTTGGACAGACTGGATGGTGAGGAAGAACCGAGGACTAACAGGCCTTTGGGCTAAATGCCGGGGTGCCTGGCAGTTCTGTTAACTCAGAGGGGGCGACCTCAGGAGCGGATGTAGTCGTGTGCACCTTGAGGTGCCTGTTAGATGTCGAGTCTGGACTTGGGAGAAGCGGTTGGAATGAAAATGTGGAGCTGTGAGCAGAAGAGGATCCAAAGGCCTCAGCACCGAGGGAGTGATTGAGTGAGAAACGGGAAGTTTCCAGGTCTGAGCCGAGGCACTGCCAAGAACCGGGCTCCGTGAGACGGAGACAACGTGGCCATTGCTGTCAGGACAGGCCTGCTCCCTCGTTTTCTAGAAACCAGAGTTGCTGATAGCAAGCCTTAGGGCCAGGCGGGTTCCACGCCTTTTGTGACGCCCTTTCCTGTGCTCCTGGGCGGGTCTCTCCCGTGATCCCCTTCCACACAGTGCTGTGCCCCGTCCTGGCTCCAGCTGCTTCCGCGGGAGTGAGCTCCTGGTGCTTCTGGGGTGCCACCCGGCTTCACGGACCCGCCTTCCGCACCCCTCCCGTTCTGCCTGCTGGCTCTGCTTGGGTATTGCCTTGACTTCGTTCAAATACCCAGCGGGCTCTTGGCCTGCGGCCTCCAGTTCCCTCTTCTGGAATCACTCTCACGCCTGTTCTTTCTCCTGGGCGTGTCCTAGGGCGATGGTGCTTTGGGAGGAGAGCTGGCAGGGTGGGTTTGGGGCTGGGAAGACGGAGGGGTCCATTTACCTTCAGCTCACAGCTGCGTGAGGCTCACTAACTCAGAACTGAGGGGAAGGGCGCCTTTGGTTTCACCTTTTCTAAAAGCTGATGCTGTTAATTTCAGAGGACAACTTTCCAGATTAACGCCGAGTATTTCACCATGAGGTCGGTGGGCATTAAAAAAGAGAAGAAGAAAAACGGCCTGCAGTTAACGGAGAGCGTCCTTTCGGCCCTGGGGGAGCTGGTCAGCGTCGCTTGCGGTGAGCGAGACGTTGCTAAGGCTGAGCACTACCGCCAGAGCCCCGGTCCCGGGTGAGAGAGCCCTAGGGAAAGGCTGACTGGGGCCGTGTTTGTCTCCCCTCCAGAGGAAGCGGACGGCTGCCCCATCATCCTGGTCTGTGGCGCTCAGGACGTCGGAAAGTCCACCTTTAACCGGTACCTGGTGAACCAGCTGCTGAACAGGTAAGCGTGCTCCTGTTTGGAAAGGTTGCTCCAATTGGGGCAAGAAGGTGGAGTTTGGATTTAGGAAACTGGCCGAGGTGCCTCTGGGCTTCTCAGGAGGGTATTTACAACTCCGTGCCCAGCAGCGAGGCTAGGCGAGGCTCGGGTGCTGACCTGCCTGTCAGCGCGCCTCGGGGAGGCCACTTGGTCTCAGAGTCTGTATTTGTCCCCATGGAGATTCAGAGCAGGTCAGCTCCGCTGTCTACAGGTAACGTTTTAGGGAAGATGACCGTGTACCCTATCATGGATGGACACTGACCCATCCCATGTCCTCTTTAGGCACTGTACATGGATTGAGCCTGCCTACGGGGGGTCAAAACCACCCCATCTAATAAAAGGCCAGCGACCATAACGGTGTAACGACCAGTCGCTATGAGGTGCATTGACCACCTCTCAATCTCTCCCCTGGCCCACAGGCTCCGATTGCCAGATGGCAAAGGGGAACCATGGGGAACCAGGGTAGATGTAGGCAGTGGAGTGGGACTGGGGACTGGCGAGCAGAAGGAAGATGGCCCTGATTGCAGGTTAGGCCTAGGGACCCTACTCGTGCAGTGCACGATTTCGTGTGCTTGGCCTCTAGTATAGCACATAAAATCCTCAAAATCTGCTTCATCCTTTCCACATAGTAAAGCTCGTTAAGATTTCTTTTTGAATTTCCAGTATTTCCTGCGTTGACTATTTGGAATGTGACCTGGGGCAGACAGAATTCACTCCTCCGGGATGTATTTCTCTACTTAATGTCACAGAACCGCTTCTGGGTGCGTATCGTAGATTCCTAAATGTTCTATAACATGTGAGAGTAATGATACTTACCAGAAAGTCAAAGAACATGGAAGTCTAAAATACAAATGTGAGCATAACCCTCCAAACTCAGTCTTCCCATAACTGTTTGTCCAGCCTCCAAAAATTAAAAAATAAACTATGACACTTAGTGGGGTTCCATTTTAGTAAACGGACCTACTGTCCATTTTGTTACAAGTAAGTTAGAAACACAGCTTCTCACCGAAGCCGGTTTGGTTCAGTGGTAGAGCGTCGGTCTGCGGACTGAAAGGTCCCGGGTTCGATTCCGGTCAGGGACATGTACATTGGTTGCGGGCATATCCCCGGTGGGGGGTATGCAAGAGGCAGCTGGTCGATGTTTCTCTCTCATCGACGTTTCTAGCTTTCTATCTCTCTCCCTTCCTCTCTGTAAAAAATCAATAAAATATATTTAAAAAAAAACAAAAACAAGTAAGTTAGAAACACAGCATCTTTTAATACTAACATCTTATATAACCCTATATAACGATTTAAACCAGGAAGTTAACATTGATACAATGCATTAATTAACCTGTAGATTTTATTCAAAATTAACAAGTTACCCACTAATATCCTTTTTCTGGTCCAGAATCCAAACCAGAATTCTACATTGTTTGTTTTTGTTACTTTATTATTACTTAAAAAAAACCACATCTTTATTGATTTTAGAGAGGAAGGGGGAGGGTTAGAGAGAGAGAAATATCAGTGATGAGAGAGAATCATAGATTGGCCTCCTGCATGCCTCCTACTGGGGATCAAGCCCACAACCTGGGCATGTGCCCTTGGCCAGAATCAAACCTGGGACCCTTTGGTCCACAGGCCAAAGCTCTTTACCCACTGAGCCACACCAGCCAGAGCGGTTTTATTATTTTTTTAATGGATTTTTTTTTTTTTAGAAAAAGTGGGAGGAAGAGGGGAAGAGAAAGAGAGACATCTTTGAAAGAGAGACACATTGATTGGTTGCCTTCTGTGCTTGCCCTGACCAGAGCTGGGGATAGAACCTACAACCCCAGGCATGTGCCCTTGACTAGGAATCGAACCCGAGACCCATTGGTGCCTGGGCCGACATTGGCACCAGTGAGGAACACTGGCCAGGGCACGGATTCATTGCTGTTATCTGTCTTCTCAGGACCACCGTTCACCCACCAGAGGACACCGCAGAAAATGGTGTATTTTGGGAGATCTACTTGTAAAGACAACTATGAGAATTACATCGAGATCATCAAGTATGTGTTCAGCTCCTACAAGAGAGAGTCCCCTCTCATCATCAACACGATGGGCTGGGTGACAGGTAAGGTCACCGCGGCCCACGGGCAGGGAGGGCCCGGGGAGTGAGCTCCCGGCTCAGACCTGCGGCTGGAGCCAGTTTGGGGAGGTCCTCCGGCCGAGCGCGGTCTCAGTGACACGGCGTTCCCGGGCGCTGACGCCGACGCCCTCTCCTTCCCGCAGACCAGGGCCTCTTGCTCCTCGTCGATCTGATCCGCTTGCTGTGCCCCAGCCACGTGGTTCAGTTCAGTTCCAGCCGGAGCAGATTCATGCCGAAACTCACCCCCAGCTACGTCGACGACATGGATGGCTTGTACACCAAGAGCAAAGCCAAGGTCAGAGACCGAGGCTTCTACCTGCCGGAGTTCGCAGACAGTTTGGAATTTGGTGACGAAGAAAAGGAGAGTCCGGCGGCCTTTTCTGGACATAAGCTGATGTGCGTCCAGTCGGACTTTGCGTTTAGAAAAACGCCAAGAAATCGGTAAGTAAACCGTCGAGGCCGGAGGATTCTGTTTTCTTCAGTTTAACAGGCCTTCTGCCCTCAGTTCCTTCGGAGCGGTCAGTCCTGTATCACGCAGTTTGGGGCTGGGGGGGCAGTCAGACGTTTTCAGTGGGAATGTCCAGAGGGGGCTCCCGCTAGGAGAGTCTCCCCGCTCTGTCTCCCCACTCCGTGTCCCAGGGCTTAGAAAGGCAGGGCTGGGGGTTCCAAGGTGCACATGGATCTACGTAATGAAAGTGAGGGGGTGGGCCTGTCGGGGCCGCTCCTCACCTCCTCCTGTTGCTTTGCAGAGAGTCGCATAACAGAGTTCTTCGGGACTTGGCCTTGTTGGGGTACCTGGGCCAGCTGCATCCCCCCGCGCCGAAACCGCTTCAGCCGCTGCACAGCCTGACCCCCTACCAGGTACACGCTGGCTGGGGGGGGACCGCTGTGTGCGGTGCTCTTCTGTCTGCTCTGTAGCTCCTCGTAACCCTCAGCACCAGCCCGGGGAAGGCTCGGTGACTCCCCGTTTTGCAGATGGGAGCTGAGGAATCCAGCCACAGTGGCAAAGTGGGCATCAGGCTGGGCTGTCCTGGGCACAGCTCTGGTGCCGGGCCAGTGGGCATGTTCTGCCTGACCCCAGAGGTGGCCCTGAGTTGAACCCAGGCAGTCTGGTTCCAGCGCTCCCTCTGCCGAGCTGTGTAACTCGTTGGCAGAGCAGAGGCAGTACCGACCTGTGCGGAGTCCACGGGAGTGCACAGTGGTGCCTGGCCCCAGTGGGCACTCTTAAAGCCTTGAACGTTCCTGTCACCATTAGATTCTGGCACCAGAGTGTGTGGATCTTGGGATCCAGAATTATTTGGGGAGAAACCACCTTAACGCTAGAATTCTGGTGACGGGAGAATGAAACAGTGACAGGCAGCGCTTCCTAAGTGCTTACTCTGCTGTGCTGTGTCCTACACCCGTGTTTCCTCCTCTGCTCACGATGGCTGTTACAATCCCCATTTTACAGATGATGGGCTGAGGCCAGCTGACCCTAAAGGGCTCAGTAAAGGCTTGGGCTGGACTGCAGGCCGTGCAGCCTGGCTCCGGAGGCCAGAGCATTCGCCCTCCGCTGGGTGCCCTGCCCAGTGTTGAGCCCTCGCTGCGCTGAGCTCATTACCAGGAATGGCCTGGTGCCTGCATGGCACTGGACCTGAGCTCAGCGACCTGGGCACAGTCGGGTGGAGAGGACAGGGCTGAGGCCTCGCAGGCAGGCGTGGCGGACCTGCCTCAGCCTGACTGCGAGATTGGCCGAGGCCTCCCGTCCCCCCCGAGAGCCTGAGGCAGTTCGCTCCCTGGCGCTCTGGGAGAAGCTGTACAGCTGAGTTTGGAGTTTACTGCCAGTACCTAACCTGCCTTCTTTTTACTTCGCATTTGTTCTGAAACCTAGATAATGTGTGTAACAAAACACTTTTCTCGTTTAAGAAGTTGAAATTACCCAGAAAGTCACATTAAAGGTGGTTCTTTATCTTGTGCTCCAGGCATGCGATGCATTTGTTTTAATTCGGTGTGCTGCATTAGGAGCGGGTGGCGGCTCCTCAGAGTGGGTGTGGCTTTCTTACATCAGAGGCCTCCATGCCGGGCCGCCACCGCCTCCCCCGGTGGCCCCGGCAGGACCTCTGCAGACCGTGTCTGTGTGTCTCTTCAGACAGCAAAGTCCCAGCATCGGTTTAGCTTTCCAGCGAGTGTGGCTGGTGCGCAGGGGCTTGGCGTCAAGCTCTCAGGTGCCCTGTTAGAGCAGGGAGCCGAGCAGAGCTGGCTGCTGTTTCCGTGCTTTTAGAGACTGTTCGGCAGGCGGTTCGGCAGACAGAACTTCCGAGAGCTGCCAGCCAGCTGATATAAAGGAACGTAGTTTCCAGAATTAACAGAGGGAGGTGGGCAGTAAAGGGGAGGGAGGGCATGTATACGGTGACGGAAGAAGATTGGAGTCTGGGTGCTGAACACATGGTGCACTAGACAGATATCATGGAAGTGTACGCTTAAAACCTACGGGAGTTTTTTAACCCAGGTCACAGAGAATTTAATAAGGAAGAGAGAGCTAACGGGGAGGTGCCCATTGGCTTTGCAGGTCCCTTTCAGTGCCGTCGCCCTCCGGGTCATTCACTCCGACGTCGCCCCCACCCACGTCCTGTATGCGGTGAACGCCAGCTGGGTCGGCCTCTGCAAGATCCTGGATGAGGTGGGCGGATACACCGAGGGGCCCGTCCTGCTCACGCAGACTCCCATCTGCGATTGCCTGGGCTTCGGTGAGTGAGGGGACCGCGTCTGTAACACACTGAACCTGACCCCCTCGCCCCTGTAGGTGACCCGTCTGCCTCGGCGCTCTCGCCTCGGTGGTCAGAGCTGCTCCGGCTCCACACTCGTGGGCCTCGGGCCTCGGGCGGCAGGAAGCAGGTCTTCCTCTGCTTCTCCTCCGGCCCCTCAGGCCCGGATCCCGCGGCCTGGCGGCGCCTCACCCGGCGTGCTATTTCAGTCCGTCTCCTGCTGACTTCCCACAGGGTTCCGAGACCGTGGTACCGGGCACTCACTCTGCTCGGGTATCTCACGGCGTCTGGGTCTGAAACAGGTCCTGATGGTCTGCAGGCCTGATGTTCTCCCGGTCCCTCCTCTCCACCTCCTGTCCCCAAGGCCCTTCGGTCCTTAGAGATTCACTCTGGTGTTTGGGCCGGACCCCAGATCCACCTCGCTCTCCACATCCCCTTCTCCCCCCACGCCAGGTCAGGCGGCTTCTGTTCCTGAAACGAGTCCGGCTCCTCCGGGTCATGTCCTCCCCTGCCGTGTGAGCATCCTCATCCCCGCACTGGACCCCACACTCGGGAGTGACCTGAGCCAAGCGACGCAGTCACGTCCTGACATCCTGGTCGTCATAGCGCAGGCCCAGGCCTGGCCGCGCAGCCCTGGGCCCGTCCCCTCCGAGAGCCACGGCAGTGTTTATCTCTTGGCTCCTGAGGTCAATAAACGTCAGTGAATGTTTCTGGAAAGTTCACCCAGAACTAGCCGAGTCCTTGAGTAAAGACACGTTTCTGACTCGTACAGCACTGTGCTGCTCACAGCGTCTCATGGAGACGGGCCACTGTGCAGACCGTGGACGGGGCGTGGGTGAAGGACTGTCTCCCCAGGCGCCGGCGCCGGTGTCGGCGCCGACTAGGACTTCGGCGGGAGGACCACTCGGTGCCTCAGCCGAGCAGGGAGGAGCTACCACGGCTTCCGGCATGCCCACACTCTGTCTCTGCCACTTTGTATTTCCAAGCAAAACCCAGTTGAAATTGGGGCTGTGTCTTAAAAGCTGCTCTGCCGTGGGCGTGGGGGGCCGGCACCTGGCGGAGGGTGACGGCGTGTGCTCTGGTCTTCCAGGGATCTGCAGAGGGATCGACATGGAGAAGCGGCTCTACCACATCCTCACGCCTGTGCCCCCGGAAGTACTGAGAAATGTGAACTGTCTGCTGGTCGGAGCCATTTCCATTCCCCATTGTGTCCTCAAGAGCCAGGTGAGTGGGCTCCGGACGCCCAGGGGGAGCGGCTGTGACCGGGCAGAGGGAGCACCTGAAACTGGGCAGGAGCAGGGCAGGTCAGGGGGGGAGACAAGGCCATGAGCCAGCAGCTGCGGAGAGCCATTCCTGTTCCCGAGGCTGAGGCCATCTCCAGGGGCAGCCCGGGAAGGTCACGGGAAGGTGACAGTGGCCAAGAGCACCTGTGTGGCCCCCGCCAAACTGCAGGGCCTGTGCGTGGCCTGGCTGCTGCTCCCCTTCTTACCTGCTTGTTTGAGATGGAAACCCCCCCACTTACCACTGGCTGTTGGATGTGCTTGTGGAGTTGACTAGACCAGTGGTTGGCAAACTGTGGCTCGCAAGCCACATGTAGCTCTTTGGCCCCTTGAGTGTGGCTCTTCCACAAAATATCTGTGCAGCTGAAACATCCAGCGGGTTTAAAACTCCGTGGCCCTCGTGCAGAGGTCGGTTTTCAGCTCTCAGAAGGAATTTCAGTCGTGCTGTTGATATTGGGCTCATTGACTGATGAGTGTGCCGACCACTGGGCTAGACAGACAGGAGGCGGCCATCTGGCCCTGGCCAGTGCTTCCGGGCCTTTGCGGGGAGAGCTCAGAAGAGGGGGGGCTCAGGAGGGGGCGGGGCTCACTCACACTTCACATTTTTCGGGGGGGTTGGGGGGGCAGGCAGAGGAAGACTGGGCGGCCTGGGAGTTTGCATGTTTTCCGTTTCCTTTCAGCATGGGTTCGAGGGGACGATTCCTTACGTCACAACAGATTACGATATTAAACTTCCTGGAGCGACAGGGAAAATCGGAGCCAGAGAAGCCGAGGAGACGTATGTAAGGAGACAACACCCAAAAGCAAGGTTCCATCGGAAGGCACACTGACGTTTCTACCCAGTGAGGCAGCTGCCTCTGTCTCCGCCTGACGCAGCGGATGGTGGGTCGGCGCTGCGAACGCGCCCTGGGGAGCCGTGCCCTCGGCTCGTGGGAGCCGTCCACCTCAGTCCCTCCTTTAGCTCCGTGACCGCGCTCACCTGCCGTGCGGTCCGTCAGACACGATGCTTTACTCTAAAGGAGGAAGCCCAGGGAAACATGCGCCATCGAACAAAGTTCTTCAGAACCTGCTTGTTGGAATCTGGGAACAACAGGGAGACAAGGGCCCCGAAAGATGGACCAAGGAGGAAGGCAGGCTGGCCAGCGGGGTCCGAGGGTAACAGGAAATGGGGACGCGCCTCGGCCATCTGTGATGGCCGGCCGGGCCCCGCTGGTGGGTCGGTCCATCCCCCGGTCACGTGATCCCATCCTCTTCCATTCCTCTGGGACCAGCAGTAAAGATCGTGTTTCATCTCCAAATGTAATCAAGGTTTAGCAGATGGAGGTTTGGGCTGGAGAAGCTTTCTCTGTGTTTTTAATCCACTGGTTTTATGCCGAAGGAAAGCTGCTCTCACATCCAGGCCCCTCTGGGTTCTGCCCTGATTGGCTTCTCCGAGACCGAGCCTGGGCAGAGCTCTGGGAGAGGCCTGGAGGGCAGCTCCGAGCAGGCCCGTTCCTGCCATGGCCGGCCGGACCTGAGCTCGAACATGCGGCAGCTCTGGGCTGTGAGCCCCCGTCCTGAGGGCGGGAGCCGGTGCCTGTGCGTTCTCTTCTGCCTGGTGCTCAGAGTCCTCACCCCCTGAGGTGTGGGGTTTTGGGGGCAGAGAGGAGCCGTCTGAGGAGAGCGGGACACCGAACCGAGGCAGCATCTCAGACTTACTGTGAACGTCCGCTTCCTGTGGAGCGTGTGGAAGGAGGTCCCCGGACTCGCAGGGTTTAGCACCTTCTCCGTTTAAATCGCTGGTGATGGCTGCCTTGAAGCTCTCGGACCCTCCGAGTGCGTATTCTCCCAGGAGCCCTGGCCCTCCGGGTGAATTTAGGATTCTGGAGACATTTGAGGTCTCACTTCTTCATTGCCTTTATTTATATTGAAGTTTATCGTGTACGCATTTTTTAATTTTGACTTTGCAAGTAATTGTGAGACAATCCACCACCGTCAGCTTCTCGCCTCCTTCCCTGCCCTGCGTCTCGGTGACAGTCAGGTGACAGTCACTGCCTGTCTGTAGGGCGCTGGCAGCAAGTCGCACTGCCTCTTCTGGACCCCAGGCTGCTTGCAGCTCCCCTCTGGCTGGCGATGCAGGACGCGGTCCGCTCCAGGCCCCTCTGTAAAGAGGCAGACGGGGCCACTAGGGGGAGTTGTCAGCTGCGGTCAGAGGGCCAGACCCTCCAGGCCCCTGGCTCTGGTCAGGCCGCTGTAGCTGTCCATTTTTACCAAGGTCAGTGGTTTGGGCTTGTTATTTCTAGGCGGTTGTGGTTCGGGGTGTGTGGGAATGAGTCTGCATTGAGTTATTCTTTTTTTTTTCTTTTTTTTTATTTATTGCATTGAGTTATTCTTAATCATCAGTGTGTGATTCCCAAAGAGGTACATGTTTATTCTAGGTTTATTTTATTTTATAAACAAAGACAGCTCAGTGTTCCCTCCTGCTAGTCCTGGGGTAGGAGTCCGTGTACACCCAGGCCCGGTCTGGAAATGAGGTTTGGGGGCGGGGGGAGACAGAGCGACACGCCCTCAGGTGCCTTGGGTTCGGGTTTCCCAGAGATCGGACTCTGGAAGTGGCTCGTGGGGGAGGTCCCAGGTGGAGCAGAGGCCCCGCCTTTGACAGCAGTGTCCCCCTGCCGGACACCAGGCTGCCCGCCTGGCGGTGTGGGGAGGCCCTGTGCATACAGGGCTCCTTGTATGCCAAGCACTGAGTGTTTAAATGGACCGGCAGAGGCTTTTAGATCGGGATGTGGTGGTGTTGTGGGTAAGACGGCAGGCTATGATGGTGGAGCTCCAAGTTCAAATCCTGGCTGGACTGCTGGCTCCATGAGGCTGTGAGGGAGACATTCACTGAGCCTGTTCCCCTTTAAGACGATGGCAGCTCTCCCCGGGGTCCCTGCCCGTGCAGCGCCGAGGCTGGGCCCTCGGGAGCAGGGACTGCGGCCGTCTGGGAGGCCGGGACGAGACTGGGGGTTCGCAGTCGCTGGGACGAAGCCGGACCTCCGTGTTGTAATCAGAAGCCTCTCACCTGGCCCCCTCCAGCAGCCTCACTTCGCACCGTCCTTCCGGCCACGTGTCCCCGAAAGAGCTCCCGTGAGGCACCCCCTTCCTGGGAGTCTTTCCTAAACCTCCGCCCATGCTTTTGACCTTGGACGAACGGGTCCTGCATTTAGAACTGCTCGGCCCCCTGCACGGAGCCACTGGTGCCATGTGCCGACTCGTCTGGATCTTCGAAACTGGCGTTTCCACCACGTTGGTGTCCTGTTGTGTGGTTTGCCCAGCTCTTGTCACTCTCGTCTCTTTTATATCATTAAATGTTTTTGAGGACAAGACTTGGTGTAATTCCTTACGTTTGTAGGCCATGTTGTCCCAGGAGATGACGTCGCGGTTAGGAGCGACGATGGCAGAAACGCGGGGTAAAATAAGACCCTGCGGGGCTGGGGGCCGGGCGGGGCCACAGGTGTCTTTCCCGCGGTGCCGCACGCGAACGCGGTGGCAGTTTGATTTTTCTGTTTGGGTCCCGGTGTGCGAGTTGAGAGGGTGCGAACCCCTGTCTGGCTGTCTGGAGAGAGTATTAGTATATGTGCTGCCGAAGCGAGCACTGTCGAGAGAGAATTAGAAGGAGAAAGAAGGTTTTGCTCCCGGAAAAGCTCAGATTAAGGAGAGAGAAGCCCGGGTCTGACAGTGAGCAGCTCCGCTCCCGGCTCCCCTCCCAGGCGGGGCCTGCCCGGGGACGCCGGCTGACAGGCTGGGCCTGAACGGTGGCTGGAATACATGTGGGACCGTCCGTGCCGAGAAGGGGAAGGAGCCACGTGATACTCGGGCCTCTGGGAGGAACAGCTTCCTAAGCTGAAGGTTTCCGGGGTTTGCCAGGAAAAGGGGAGAGGGTTGGGCAGGCACCGCCTGCCGGGGCCACGCTCCAAGTCCAGTCCGGGCAGCGGGTCCCTGGAAGAGCCGGAGCTGAGTAAGCGAACAGCTGAGCCGGCAGACACTGTTGGGCTGGGAAGCCAGGGTTGCCATGGCGACATGCTCAGCAGACTGGCTTGGGCTTTCCTTGCGCTCTGGAACTGACTTGATCTCCCGGGTTCACGGCTGCCGGGCAGGGAGAAGCCACCGTCCTGCAGGCCTGCCTCCTGCCAAGGCGGCTGGCAGGGCTGCTGCCGGGCCTGAGCAGCCAGGGTCCCCGCTGCTTTTCCCGGAAGGAAGGCAGGCGAGGCGGCCGGCAGCCTGATGGGTGCCTGGGAATGGAAAATCCGAGGGGAGAACACCATCAGCAGGGAAACGCGGTGCAGACCTCAGCCAGGAGGCCCGTAGCTAGAACACACAGCGCCCCGGGTGCCCGCAGCGCGGGGAGGCAGCTCGGCTGTGCCGCCGGACTCCGCCGGAGGAGCGAGGACCGGGGCTGAGGCTGATTCCGCCGGAGTGAGGACCGGGGCTGAGGCTGGGAGAGGCCTCCGCCGGGGGATCTGCCGCCCTGTAGGCAGGGACACAGGCCTGGGCGCCTGGCGCGTGGCTCGAGGGCCGGCGAGGCCACCAGAGTCAGGCATGAATTCGGTCCTCACCAAGTACGGGTCCCCGCCTCGCGGCTGGCTGAGCCTGCGTCTGGGGAGCAGTGAGTATGTTTTTCTCTCTCGTCCAGGAAGGGGGCAGCGGCTCTGAGCCAGGAGAGGAGCCGGGGGGCGGGCGGCCGGGGCGGAGGGAGGTGGCCTTGAGGGCCACTTGGTCTGGGCGCTTTAAGAAGCCCCCGTCACTGATCTGGGGGTTCGTGAAAGGGGGGAAGGCAGGGTGGCCCAGCCGTGAGGGTCGGGACGGCACAGGGGCTCTGAGCAGGCCGAGCAGGGGCTCCGTGCCGGCCTCCCGCCCCGGAGGGGAGAAGGAGCGAGGTCTCTGCTGAGGGGCTGTGTGCGGCAGACGGGGGGCACGGGGGGGAGTGCCCGGGGCCGTCCCACGGCCACGCGCTGTGATCACAGCCCTGTCCCATCGCCAGGGAGTTCTGAGGAGGTTCTCGTCTTGGCCTTGGCAGCTATTTGTAAAAGCGCCGTGAGCCCTGGCTGGTGCAGCCAAATGGCGAGATCATCCGCCCACACACTAAAGGGTCACGGGTTTGATGCCCGGGCAAGGGCACGTACCTGGGTTGCAGGTTTGATCCTCGTGCCCAAAATCGGGGTGCGTGCGCAAGGCAACTGATCAATGTGTCTCTCATATCGATGTTTCTCTTTCCCCCTCTCCCCCTCCCTGGTTCTCTCCAAAAACCAGTGGAAAAAGTAACCTCGGGGGCGGATTAACAGCAAAGAAAAGGGCCGTCAGTGTTGTCTGTGCCGGACACCAGGGCGCATTGGGGGTGTGGGATCAGGACTAGTGTTTATGAGACCAAAGAGCCTTCCAGCGCCCCAGACACCCCATTCCTGGCCGCAGAGCAATGACTTGGCCACGTTGGCCACTGACCTCTCGATGCTCAAACAAGCACCCCATTCCCGTCATTATGCCCCACCTGTGGCCGGCCGACACAGACCTATGGAGCCGACAGGGAGTCACGGGGAATTCTTCCAGCGCCCACACGCCTCCTTGCAGGGGTTCCCCCCCCCAGGAAGGAGTGTGCGCCCCGGCTTCCTTCCCTGCTCACCCAGAGCGACTTACCGTGCGCGGGGCCCCCGGGGAGCGGGAAGGGGCCGAGGACCCTGGCAGGTCTGTGACCTCTGTCTCTGAGCCCCAGTGACGACGTCAGTTAACTGAAGGCCCGGCCCGGCTCGCTCACTGTGGCCGGGGGGGGGGGAGTCCCGGCGTGGGTGAGCGGGGTTGAGGCCTTTGGGAGCGTCCCCCAAACCATACCAGCCACGTGGGCGGAAAACAGCCACCTACTCTGTTTCGGTCTGATTGTGTCTATAAGCTATTTATTTATTGGACAGATGTGAATGTGTCATAGCTTTTAATCACTTAACACATATTTATTGAGCACTTTTGTTGTTGTTAGTCTTCACCCGAGGGTATTTTTCCCATTGATTTTTAGGGAGGGAGGGAGAGGAGGAGAGGGGGAGAGAGAGAAACATCGATGTGAGAGACATATCTGCTGGTTGCCTCCCGCACGGGCCCTGGCCGGGGATCAAACCTGCAGCCCAGGTACATGCCCTTGTCCAGGAATCGAACTCTGGCCGCCAGTGTGGGACCGACGTACTGAGCACGTGCTGTCTGGCATCGTAGGGGCTGAAGACGCTGTGAACAGGGTCAATGCAGGCCTTAGAAGCTCGGTGACTAAGGAGCGATAAGGGCTGTAAACAGGAATGGAGAAGCAGTTTGCATGTAAACACAGTGATGGTGGGGCGATGAGTTCATAGCTGAATGATAGCCCTCTGAGACACCAATCTGGGGGTTTTCTGAGCAGTAACGTCACCCACAGGGCAAACCGAAGTCGGGGGAGGGGGTCAGGCACTTCAGGGGGAGAGGGACAGGCAGGGTTTGTGCAGTGGACGGGCTGGCCCCGGGCTGGCATTCCAAGGACGGATGGGGGCTGAGGGCAGGGGCAGAGATGGTGGAGGAGTGGTCGGGGAGCACGCTGGCGGCAATGAGAACTGAAGAGTCTCGCAGGGTGAAGAGCACAGTCTGCTCGCCTTTTGGGAAAGTCCTCTCTGGTGGCAGTTTGGCGAGTGGCCTCGCACAGTTTGGGGGGAGAGTCTGGCAGACGAGGGGCGGAGCGAAGAGCCAGGAGCCGCTGCAGGAATGCAGATGCCAGGCGGTCGTGCGTGCCCTCTGTTGGCACATAGACCGGCGGTTGCCAGCCTTCCTCACGAACCACCAGTGGCGACCGCTGATCTAGACCCGGGGTTGGCAAACCGCGGCTCGAGAGCCACATGCGGCTCTTTGGCCTCTCGAGTGTGGCTCTTCCACAAAACAGAACACCGTGGCCCGGGCGAGTCCATGCTGAAGAAGCGGCGTTTGAAGTTTCAGTGTAAACAATGTGGCTCTCCAGAGACATGTCCATCGTTGCCTGTTGATATTTGGCTCTGTGGACTGATGAGTTTGCCGACTGCTGGTCTAGACAAATAAAACACACACACACACACACACACACACACACTCTTGCCTCTGCTTCTCTGGCTGATGCATTTGCATTAGTAAGAGGCTCAAACACACCTAAGGAATGAAGCCACGAGTCCTCTGGTTTTCTGTTAGCTCAGTTGTATTTGAGATTTTCCCCCATGAATATCACAAATGCTACATACGTGTGTGTGTGTGTGTGTGTGTGTGAAATTTTTGAACCAGTAGAAAGCATGCCGTTTAGAATTGCTTTTTTCACTCCCTACTCTATTTCAGACATTAAAGAGGGCCGGTTCGGAACCACCTGCCTCGTTCTGTTCATGGCTTTGTGGGATGGGGATGTGCTTTCCTCTTCCCACCGGCCTCAGCGAGGGGAGGAGCGCCCTCACCGCCCCCCGACCCCTTCGCGCCCCTGGGAGGCGACACCCAGAGAGCCAGTTCCCGGAGGGGAGCTGCGGGGGGAGGGGGGTGCGAGCACCTTGCATTGTAACTGAGAGTCCCAGGAGCCTCTCTCTCCCGGAAGCCCATATGCTGGCCCTTCGCATGCTCTGTCTGGTCATCACCTCCATGGGCCTGTTCCCGACATAAGAGGGCGGTGGCCGGGCAGGTGTCCCCTGACCTGGTCCCCAGGCATTCCTCTTCTGTCCACTCCCACTCCTGAAATGCTGTGGCTCTCGGCCCAGGTGCAAGGGCAGCTGCAGGCTCTGACAGCAGGCCTCCGGGACTTTCGGGGCGGAGGGTGGGGGGCATGCAGATTGGACAGCATCCAGGGCAGAGTGTGTGCGGGGCAGAGGGCGTGCGGGGCGGAGGGCGGGCAGGGCAATGCCTGGCAGAGGTCACAGCGGCACCCGCGAGCCCATCACAGCTCCCCCTCAGTGGCCTGGGGCCTTGGACAATCACTACTTGCTGGGCTTCCATCTCATTCTCTCGGAAGGAGATAATAGGAGTGTCTGCCGCTCAGGGTCCTTGTGGAGATGAGGTGAGGCAGCTGAGTCTGTGATGATTCCGGGGTCTCCTCTGCGGGTGCCTCTCGGCCTTCAGTCAAGGGGTGTCATCTCCTTGTGTGCCTCGTTATCTCTGGCTGTGTGCTGGACATCGTGTTTTTAAAATTATTTGCAAGAACCATGTGAGCCCGGGATGCTAGAGGGGTTGCATGTGCTTGTGCCGGATGCTGGAGACACTTCTGGTCCACGGAGACCTCGATCCAACTCCCCCTGAGGCTCCGGGCTCCCAGCTCCTCCCCTAGACCCGTGAGGCCGGTCAGCGCGAAGCTCGGTCTCCCCGCTCTTCCTTCCGGACGGAGATCCCGGGAAGGCAAAACCGTCAGCAGATCCTCCGGGGCCCCTCTTCTGCCTTCCGACTGGGTGGATGTTTGTAAGGTTTTGAAGAACGTTTTTTCATTCAGCGCTTTTCCCCCCAGTTGGAAGGTGGGTCTCGCTGGCCAGTCCACCCTGCAGGGAGCAGTCCCCGCCGAAGCCGCAGGCTCTCTGTGGCCGGAGGCTGCGTGGCATCTCAGCCACAGAGGGTCAGGAAGACCCTTCGCGCCCCCCCTGTTCCCGTCACTCCCGTGATCGCAGCCTTTCGGCCGCGGAGTCAGGTCTCACCCTTCTCTGCAGGAGCCTCCAGTGGCCTCCCTCTCACTCAGAGTGAGAGCCGAGTCCGCACAGGCCTGTCACCTGCGGGCTTCCCACCCCCCGCTCCCTCATCCCCCCATCGACCCTGCTCCAGCCACACTGGCCGCCTTGAGGTCCCCTCAATAGGGTAACCAACCCCTCCTGGTTTTAAAACTGCACTTCCAGCCCCGGGCGGTGTGGCTCAGCGATCAGCCCATCAGCCCGCGCCCTGGAGGGCTGTGGCTTCATTCCCAACCAAGAGCACAGACCTGGGCCGCAGGTTCAATCCCTGGCCCTGCTCAGGGCACACGGGGGAGGCAGTCAATCAATGTGTCTCTCTCCCTTCGATGTCTCTCTCTTCCCCGCTCTTCCACCCTCCCTTTCAGTCAGTCTGGAAAATTAGTGGGAAAATACTCTTGGCGAGGATTAACAAACAAGCCAATAAAAACAGACCCGACATCCCCGTGTGCCGGGAAGCCTGTGTCTGGGACAAATTTAACATGAACGCAGGCTGGGCCCAGGGCCCCAGGGCCTTTGCACCTGCTGCCTGGGATGCTGTTCTTCCCAGACATCATCCCGCCTCCGCTCATCCTCTTCCTCATGGGCCACTCGAGCCATGTGCACATGCAGGTGCAGACACAGACACAGACACACACACACAGACACACACAGAGACACACAGACAGAGACACAGACACACACGGACACACACGCACACAAACACAGACACACACGGACACACACACAAATGTATACACACACACAGACACACACAGACACACACAGATGTATACATAGTCACACACACAGAACGACACAGACACACACAACAGACACACACACACACAGAGACACACAGATGTATACACACACAGACACAGAGACAGACACACAGACACCGATACACACAGACATACACAGAGACACACACACAGACACACAAATGTATACACACACCCAGATGTATACACACATACAAACACACACACAGAGACACACACACACAGACACACACAGAGACAGAGACACAGACACAGACACACACGGACACACACATGCACACACAAACAGACACACGGACACACACATGCACACACAGAGACATACACGGACACACACATGCACACACAGACACAGACACACACGGATACACAGACACAGTCACACACAGACACACACAGACACACACAGAGAGACACACAGTCACACACACACACACAGACACACACACACACACACACAGTCACCCTCTGCCCTTGGCCCGCTTGGTTTTCCTTAAGATGCAGATGAGCAGGCCCAGCAGCACCTGTCCGGGACCTCGAGGACCCGCCTTCGCTACGGCACCGCGACAGGCCGAGACCCAGCAGCTGCCCTGCCAGAGGCCTCCTCCGGGGCTCGGGGGCAGGATGGCCAGGGGGACTGGAGGGCAGGGCGGGGCAGGCGGGCTGGGAGGCTGGGGGGCGGGGTCCTCTCTGGGCAGCTGAGCCTCTGCGGGGTGTCCTGGGGGGTGTCCAGGGGGGGTGTCTTGGGGGTGTCCTGGGGGGGTTTCTTGGGGGTGTCCCGGGGGGTGTCCCGGGGAGGGTGTCCCGGAGGGTGTCCGGGGGGTGGTGTCCCGGGGGGTGTCCTGGGGGGGTGTCCCGGGGGGTGTCCTGGGGGGTTGTCCCGGGGGGGTGTCCCGGGGAGGGTGTCCCGGAGGGGTGTCAGGGGCAGTGAGGATCCTTCCTGAGCAGCGGGCTGCGTGCTCCCGCGATGAGCTGGCCGTGTGGGCTCAGCTGTCCTGTGTGTCTGGCCCGTCTCCCCTGCGGTCAGGGCCTGGCCCCGAAGCCTTTGTTCCTCGGACAGACTTGGCCCGGAGGAGGCCCAGCCTCTCGGTCTGTCTGGCCAGGTTTGAAAGGCGGCGGCGGCCGGCGGGAGGCTGGACCGTGGCCATCGCGCCGCGGCCACAGACGACGCTGGGAAGTAGGCCTCCGCTCCCCTCCCCACGGGCCGGGCAGCGCCGGCAGCCGCCGGGCAGGGCCCCGGGTCAGGCCCGGGTCTCGGCTCCTCCTGGGGGTGGTGGGGGTACATCTGACCCCAGGCTGGGCGCCCAGGCCTGTGGGCTGCCCTCTGCGCGGGTCCTCCTTGGAGGCAGGGACCCTGCCACCTTGGCCTTGGAGGCTGCAGTGAGCCCGGCCGGACCACGTCCTCAGGTATTGGGAAGTCAGCCCTGGCGAGAAACAGTGGGTGGAGAACTGATCCAAGTTCAAGTCCACAGGCATTCCTCCGGCTCCTGCCCGGGCCAGCTGGGCCCAGGCCTGCATTCGGGGAGCATGAAGCCAGCAGCTGCCTTCAAGGGGCTCCCAGTCCAGACGGAGCCGAGACCCCACCCGCCTCCTGCCTGACCCCAGCTTCCTGCGCTGTAAGATGGGGGTGATCCCACCCTGGCCCGTGTTGCTCAGTGGTTGGAGCGTTTTCCTGTGCGCTAGAGGAGTACACGTTTGACTCGGAGTCAGAGTGCGTGCAGGGGGAGGGGCAACCAACTGGTGTCTCTAGTCAATGTTTCTCTCTCTCTCCCTCTCCATCTCCCTCCCTCTCTAGAATAAAATTTTAAAAAACATGGCGACAAGGATGGTTGGCACACAGGGCCTGGCACACAGTGTCCCTGTCAATGTCAGTGTCCCTACTGTGTGCCCACCAGGAGCCAGAGACAGAGACAGAGCACGAGACAGGGTCCCTGGCCCAGCCGGAACTTCTGCGTCTGAGGGGATGAGAGCAACGGGGGCATCCCTGCCCTGGCCGCAGGGCCCAGGCCATGGTGCTGGGGTACGCACATTCACACCCCGAGGGCTGGGGTGGCCAGCTGGGGGGCCTCAGACCAGAGCCTGCAGGAGCCCCTCGGGGGACAGAGCAGAAACTACGGGCTGAGCCCTGCTGGGCCCAGACGTAGTCCCAGCTCCAGGGAAAATGGAACCCTATCTAATGAGGGAATATGCTAATTGACCCCACTCATGCCCTCACAAAGATGGCAGTGCCCAGTCCCCTCAGCCCCACCGGGGCAACAGGCGCATGGCATGGCTGGGCCCGCCCACAGGCCGGCCCAGCTGCTCCGCATGCCTGCCTCCAGAGTCCCCAGTCTCCTCAGCTCCCTGGCCACCCAGGGCCACCCGAGGCTCAGGTAACCAGGGCCGGCTGAGGCTTGCGCTGCCGGCAGTGGCAGCAGCAAGGTGTGATGGGGCGTCATCTTCCCCTGATCGCCGGGTCGCCTCCTGCCCCTGAAAGCTCCCGGACTGTGAGAGGGGGCAGGCCGGGCTGAGGGACCCCCCCTCCAGTGCATGAATTTTCATGCTCCGGGCCTCTAATTGAAAAGAAGGCCGAAACCGGTGTGGCTCAGTGGATAGAGCGTTGGTCCGCGGACTGAAGGGTCCCAGGTTCGATTCCGGTCAAGGGCATGTACGTTGGTTGCGGGCACATCCCTGGTGGGGAGTGTGCAGGAGGCAGCTGGTCGATGTCTCTCTCTCATCCATATTTCTAGCTCTCTATCCCTCTCCCTTCCTCTCTGTAAAAAATCGATAAAATATATTTAAAAGAAAAGAAGGCCACGTGGGCAGCACAGGACCCTCTGCCGGGGAGTGCAGCCAGTCTGGAGGGCGGGGGCCATGGGAGCCTGGGCTGGAGGCGGGGTTGTGGGGAGACGGCCGGGCTGGCTGATGCTCAGGGTCGGGCTGGCTTGAGGCCAGGGAGCTGTGTCCAGGCTTCCACATGGCGGCCCACAGGTGGCCGAGGCCTCGGGCCCATGCTTCCAGCCTCTGGAACGGTCTGCTCTGCGGGGGAGGGTCTGTGCCCCCCACGCCAGGCCCACTGTTTGCCCTCCTCCCGGGGCCGGCCGGCACTGCCTCCACCCCCCAGGGCCACCACCGGGCTGAGTCCCGCAGGGTCCCTGGCCAGCACCCTGGCAGGTGGGGACAGAGGCTTCTCGTTCCCGGAGCGGGTGGGGGGCGGGTGGTCAGGGACCCGTCCTCTCGGCCTGGCGGGCGGCAGAGGCCCGGGCGGGGGGTGGGTTACATAACGGGCCTCGGGCTGGCGGCGGCGTCTGCGGCCCCACCTGGGAACACTTAGCACAGCCCGCGCGAGGCCGCTTCTCACGCGAGCCGGCGGCTGGCACCGGGCACTGCCTGTCAGCGCCAGCTCCGTTCCCAGCCCCTCCCCACACACACAGCTGGCTCTCGGGCTGCCCGGGGTCCACACAGGCCCCCCCAGACGCCAGGAGGAGGAAAAGGATGTGGTTGCCAGCGCCTGGGGGGCTCAGGGGACCACAGAGGGTCATGGTGACCTTGCCTGGGAGGGGGAGTGAGGGGCAGGTCCCCTTTTCAGACTGCAAGGACCGCCCCCCAGTCTGCGGCCCTGCTCTCTGCCAGGCCCCTGCGTACCCCGTGAGCAGGATCTTGGGAGCCACCCCGTGGGGGCTCCTCCTTCACCCGCACACAGATGCCAGCCAGGGAGGCCCAGGGAGGACCCTCGGCTGGCCCCACCCCTTCGGGAGCGGCCCCAGGGAGGGGGTCTCCAGAGCGGATGGTGGAGACGTCTGGGGCTCAGCCAGGTCCCTCATGGCCATGCGTGGCTGAGAGTCTCCGGCGGGGCAGGGGGAGGGGGTGGGGGAGCTGAGGGCGGTTCCGGCCGCCTGTTCTCCTCCCAGCCCCTCACTCAGCGCCGGTGGGCTCCTTCGCCCTCAAGGAAAGAGCGGACCCTCCTCTCGCCCAAGGCACTCGCCAGGCCCTGGACTAAGCAGCCCCGACACTCCAGGTCGATCCCTCTGTCTGTGCTGGTCCCAGCCAGTGGCCTCCTGGCTCCGCTTAGAGGGGCAGGAGGAGGGGGCAGGAGAGCAGCCTGGCCGGGAGGCTGGGCTCCCCGCTTGGACCCCCGCCCCCCCGCCCCCCGCCTCAGTGTCCGCACCCCGGGGGTGCCTGTGCCTTTGAGGCCCGCACCCTGTTAACTCTGGGTGGCCCTGGGCACGTGGCCCGCCCTCCGCCCGCCTCAGCGTCTGCCCCCCGGTCCTGGGTGACAGTCCCGGTGCCTCACGGGCTGACGTGAGGGTTAAAGGAGAGAACATGAGCCGCTCAGCACGGCCTCTGGCCCGGGTCAGCCGGGCTGTCATCACTCTGCCCCCGGGGGGGGGACAGTGGGGGACGGGACTGGGGACAGCGCCGCTCGGAGGTCAGCCATGCCCACCCGCTGTCCCAGCCGCGAGGAAGGGACCCCATGTCTGAGCCGCATCACCAGCCGCCAGCCCGCTGGTCTCCTGGCCCCCCAGCCCCTGCGCCTGCGGCCTCCCTGGTGCGGGGAGGAAGGACGGAGGAGAGTGGGCGGCCCGGTGGTCACCGAGGGGACGCCCGGGCGGAGGACCGGCAGCAGCCAGGCGGGGAGGTGGGACAGGAGGCGCATTTGGGGACAGAGAACCTGGGAGGGGGCATGCGTCCTGCAAGCGGGGGAGGGAGGGCACCGCTGGCCTCTGGAGTGGTGTGTGCAGGGGCTCCGTGTTCACCCCGAGCTGAGGGGAGGGGGGATCATTGCTACCCCCCACCCCCCCGTATACATACCCTGGGCTGCGTCACTGGCTGTTCTGACGCCGTAACCCAGAGCGCCCACCAGGCCCGGCGCAGGGGCCTCGGGGCTGGGTCACGGCTCCGAGACCCCCCAGGTGGGCGGGCACTGAGAGGGCCGTGGCTGCCGGGACACCCTGTCTCACTCCCCAAGCTCGGCCTCACACCCCCACACTGGCCACTTGCCCGTGAACACGAGGGGGCCACCCCCAGCCTCTGTGGGCTCAAGCCCAGGCCACGTGGGCGCCAGGGATCGAGGACCAGGGAGCCGCGTGTGTCCATTCCTGGCTCCGAGCCTGGGAGGAGGGCAGGCGGGCATCTGGTTTGAATTACCCCGCTGCCTCCTGGCATCGCAGCCCTCAGCGAGGGGCGTGCAGGCTGCCTAGACAGCCACCCCCCCTTTCCCCCCACCCCCGCAGCCCCGGGCGACCCCCTGGAGGGCAGAGCCCTCTGCTGCCAGCTCTCCCCGCCGCCAGGCGTCTGGAAGGTGGGTGCTCTCCTCTGCCCGACTCAGCCCCCAGCGCCAGGCCGGCTCCTCGGGGCCTGGCAGGCTGGGGGCACAGAGGGTCAGGCAGAGGCGGCTCAGCAACATGGCATTTCCGGGGGCCAGGCCTCTGCCCTCTGCCCCCCAGCCTCCCCCCGGGTGGCTGCCTGGGCCCCCGCGGTGGCTCTGAAGCCAGACGCTCCTGGGTTCGGATCCACGTTCCGCAGCCCGTTCGCCGAGCCGGTTCCCCATCTGCTCGCGGGACAGTCCTCCGCCGTGGGGCCCGGGGAGTGGCCGCCGCTTCCTGAGCGCCAGGCAGAGGCTCGCCCCCGGTCCTCAGTTTCTAACTGGATGCCAGTGGGCAGGGTTTGCAAGGTTTTGGAATGGCCTGGCTGGTAGCTGTCATGTTCTGCCTAGCTGGGCTTTTTATTCTTCTTCCGGCGCTTTTCTGGGTGGCTTGCACCCCCAAAGCTTCTTCATCCGCCAGCCCTTCCGACCCCCCTGCCCCCACCCCTCCCTCCATTCCCACCCTCCGCCCACAAGCTCCGTCCCCGGGCTCCCGCGTGGCGCTGCCCTTGGTGTGGGGGGCGCAGTCCGAGGAGGGAGACGGGCGGGCAGCCCGGTGATGTGGCCAGCCTGGGGAGGGGAGAGGCCCTTGCCCAGAGCCCAGAGGGCAGATTGGGGCTCCCGGGCAGCCCCAGGGCAGGGCTTCTGACCCCGAGGCCTCCTCCAGGCCTTGGCTCCGGAGCTGGACACGTGCCCTGAGCCTCCCGGGGAGGGTGCCCGATGGGGCCGCTGCAGACAGCTCCGGGGTCACTCCTGCACCCCCACGCGCTTCCTGTCCTCCCTGAGGAGCCCCGCAGGGCCCAGCAGGGCTGGGGCTGGGGTCAGAGGTCAGGGCCAGGGGGCCGGGAGAGCTCCTGGGGCAGCACATTTTTCTCCTCTGAAAACGTATCTGAGCAGAGAGGCCGCGGACAATCGCACTGTTCTCAGGGCCTCGGTCCCCGCCGCCCGGCCGGCCGGCCGTGGGGGCTCCGAGGGGGCCGGGAAGCGGACATTCGTGAAATGCTGTGGGAGGGGAAGAAAGGCGCTTTGTGCGGGGCCGGCCCGGCCATTGGTCAGCGCCGGCCCCCGCGGCTCCCCGCGGCTCCCTCCCCGGAGGCTGAGCCGGGCCCCAGGCCGGCCCCGGGGTCCCCGCAGCCCCTCGCAGCCCGTGTGCCCAGGCGTCCGGGCCTGGGGACCGGGTCCCCGGGCCGCCCCGCTCTGAGGGCACGGGCCTGGGGGAGGCCCCGGCATGTTTCTCTACTGGAGGAAGCGGGGCGCCTACGAGCTGGAGGCGCTGCCCAGCGCCCTGGCCGGGCTGGAGCCGGGCGCCGTGGAGCGCTTCTCCTGGAGCTCCACGCTGGACATCATCGAGGACCTCGGGGGTAGGTGCGGGCCCTCCCGGGGGGCTGTCCGGGGGCTCCCCCCCCATCCCCCTGCCGCCTCCCTGTAGCCGGAGCCTGTGGCCTGGCACCTGTTCGTCATTCGCTCAGCCCCTCGGAGAGCCGCTGCTGGAGAGGAGGGGCCCAGCAGCAGCACCCCGAGGGCCTCGGCAGCCGGGGTGGGGGATGGGGGGGTGGAAGGGTAGGGGGGATGGAGGGGGCCGGGCCGTGTGGGCCCCGGCGGCTGGGCGTGAGCAGGGCAGCCAGGCCCCGGGCTTCAGGCCTGGCCTCTGCCTCCGTCTCCAGGCGACAGGGCAAGGTCTCTGGGCCGGTCATGCCCGAGGCCCCGGACAAGGTCATTTCCCATCAGGCCATGCGGACGGCGAGGCGGAGGCCCTGGGAGGCAGGACCGGCCGTGGGGACGCCGAGGTCCACAGGCCGCATGCGGGTGCCGACCTGGCCCTCTCCCCGCCAGGCGGTGTGGAAAGCCGTGCACACGATGCTGGTGGCGGCGTCCGGGCGGGGAGGACTCGCTGGGTGACGGAGCATGCCCAGGCCCTGCGGGCTGTTATTACCGCCAGCCCACCAGCGGCCCAGCAGGGCACGTGGCTTCCTGCTGGCGACCCCAGCAGCCAGGCCTGGCCCGCAGCGGCCGGCCGGGGTGGTCCGGGCCCCGGGCCTCTCCTCCTGTGGGGCGGGAGGGGGGGTAGGGGGGGCAGCTGGGAGGAGCGGGAGCCTCTCCCGGTGCAGCGTCCCCGGCGGGTGGGCCCTCCTGACCCTCCCTGCGGACAAGGGCAGAGAGTGGTGAGTGGGCCTGGGTCCCCCACGGAAGGGGAGCGCGTGGGGCCCGGGTTCCACAGAGCTCAGTGAGAAGCGCGGCTCCCAGCGGGAGACAGGTGTCCTCTGGGGGAGGAGCCCCCTCTGCCTCCTGCCTCGCGGCTCAGTGGCGCCGGGCACCTTCCCAGGCGGGTGCAGGGGGTGGGGAGGGCAGGACTGTGAAGGTCATGGGGGTGGGGCAGGTGCAGGGGTGGGAGCGGTGGCTGGCCAGGCTGCGGCCAGCTCCCTCAGAGCAGGGGGGGGAGGGCAGTGTGCCTGGGGCATCCCTCCTGGGGCCAGGGAACCGGTGCACACAGTTCCTGCCCCCAGGCCTGGAGCCCGCTGGACACCCGCCATTGTCCTGCTTGTCCTGCTTCCCCTGGCAGGTGCGCTGCCCGAGGCAGGTCCTCACAGGCCGGGGATTGGCCTGAGGTCCTTCAGCCGGTCCGGCCACAAGCCTGGGAGGCCCCTCCCTCCGATTGTGCCCTGGCCTCTGGTCTCCCTCGATCTCTCTCCCACGGCGAGCATTCAGAGGGGCTGGTCCTGGCTCCTGGCATCTTCGTGCCCATCCTGGGGGTGGGGATGATTCGTTTTTTGAGGTTTTCTACACAGCCCCCCACAACCACAAATGATGCAGCCGCGTTTCCCACATTTGGGGAAACATGGGGACAATCCTTCGTGTCCCTCAGCAGGGTAGTGAGTGAGGCCCTCAGCCTCAGCGCCGCCTGCTCGCCGTGAGTCCCTGTGCCCACGCCGCCCGCGGGGGGAGAGGCCCAGCACGCAGTGGGCGGTGGGTACACGGCGCATGAGCAGCCGGGTGAGCCGAGGCAGGCTGGGGGCGAGCCAGGCACACAGCTGTCTGTGTGGGCTCTGTCCTCTGCAGCCAGCCGGTCCCTGGCCTGGGCCCATCGAGGGTGGGTGGTGAGCCCCGGTGCCAGCTCATCCCGTGATGGGGGTGGGGCTCATGCCCAGGGAGGGACTGTCCTGACTCAGAATCTTACCCTGGGCTCGGCAGCCCGGCTCCTGTTCCCCTCGGCCGCTCCCGGCTCCTCGGGGGGTCTGGAGAGGGAGCCGTGGTGGACAGAGGGCAGGCGCCCACGGCAGCCTCTGCCCGGGGACGTGGCCGCCGGCTCCAGGCCTGGGGGCAGGAGGGGGTGGACAGTATCTCTGGCCCCAGGAAGGAATTCTGAACGTGTCCACCCCCCTCTCCTCACTGAGCCCAGGGCTGTGGGCGGCAGGGCAATGGTTGGAGTCTCCAGGCCTCAGGGGGACGATGCCAGCAATGGGAGTGTCAGAGGCCATGGTCCGTGCCCCCTTCTGCCCACCTGATGGTCCTGCCCTGGGGCTTGGGGAGGGACCACATTTCTTCCCTGGCCTCCCAGGTCGCTCGGCCAGTGTCAGAGGGCGGGCGGACGGTTCCGGGGGCCAGTGACAGTTGTCCAGAGCAGGCCCTCTGGCTGTTGGCCCAATGTGGCCAAATCTTGCCCCGGTGAGGGGTCCTGTCCTGGCATGGCCTGCAGCAGCTGCGCAGTGGGCACAGGCTCCCAGAGGGCTGGGCTGGCGGGGGAGGGGGCACTTAAGGCCACAGCTGCTTCCTGGGAGCGGCAGCCTTTGCGTGGCCAGGCCTGGGGCCGGGAGGTGGGCAGGGAGCTTCTGCTTTCTTCCATGTGTTGTTCCACTTAGTTATGCATTCATCAGCTGATTCTTTTATTTTTAACTAGAGGCCCGGTGCATGAAAATTCATGCACTGGAGGGAGGGTCCCTCAGCCCAGCCTGGGAGGCTGTGGGGCTGAAGGGACTGGGGACTCCGGAGGGAGGTGCATGGAGTGGCAGGAGCCACCTGGGGGCAGGCCCAGCCTTGCTGCATGCCTGCCACTCCGGCGGGGCCGAGGGGACTGGGCACTGCCATCTTGTAGCTGTGGGTGCCACCATCTTTGAGGGCATGGCGGTCAATTAGCATATTCCCTCTTTATTGGCTGTGGGTGCCACCATTTTTAGAGGGTGTGATGGTCAATTAGCATATTCCCTCTTTATTAGATAGGATTTGTAAAAACTGATTTGAGAGAGAGGAAGGGAGAGAGAGAGTGGACAGAGAGAAACACTGATTTGTTGTTCCATCTATTTTATTAATTCACTGGTTGATTCTTTAAAAAAAATATTTTTTTTTTCCGGGAGGGTAGGGAGATCTGGGGGAGATAAGAGATCAACCGAAGGACTTGTATACATGCATATAAGTACAACCAATGGACACAAAACTCTGGGGAGGGAGGGTATGGATGGGAGGGGGGGCAATGTTAAAATATGTACACAGATAATAATCTAATTTAAAAAATATATATATATATTTTATTGATTTTAGAGAGGAAGAGGCAGAAAGAGCTAGGGAATCAATATGAGAGAGAACCCCTTGCACGCCCCCCAATGGGGATCGAACCTACAGCCCGGCGTGCGCCCTGACCAGGAATCAAACCGTCACCTCCTGGTTCATAGGCCGACACTCAGCCCCTGAGCCAGCCGGCCGGCCGGGCTGACTCTTCTTTCTGAAATCGGTTTTAGGGAGAGAGAACATGCTTCGGCTGCCTCCCCTCCTTGCCCTGAATGGGGATCAAACCCACAGCCTAGGTATGTGCCCTGACCGGGAATGGAGCGGCAGCATTTTGATGTGTGAGACGATGTGCCAATCAGCTGAGCCACCAGCCAGGGCTACATTCTTTCCTTTCCTTTCCTTTTTTCCCCCTTTTTGCACTCGGTCTTGAAAACCCAGTGTGAATGCAGCGCCCAGTGTGAAGCCGCCTCCCTGCCCATGCTCAGCAGCTACAGAGCCAGCGGCTGCGACGGGGGGTTAGACCTGCAGCGGAAGGTCAGGCGGTGAGCTGAGCCCCGGTGTGGGAGCCAGAGGGCCCTGCGGGAGGAGTAATGGCGGAGCTGTGGCAGTGGCAGTGTCCCTGGAGCAACCTGGTGGGGGAGATAGGTCAAAAGTTGTCAGTGTCCCTCGTTAGGGCATCATACTGCTGGGGTTCTTTTCCCGCCTTACAAAGGGTTCAGCATTCTGGAGAAAGGAGCTGCGCGTCCAAAGACGAAAGGTAACATTGGAAGGCATTGGGGGTCAGAGGAGCTTCAGCTGAAGGGAACTGAAGACTCTCCTTGTCCAAGGATCCGTGCTTTTATTCTAACACAAAAGGGGAGGGCACCAAAGGATATACTGAAGCATGGTCAGTTTGGGGAATAGCCCACAGCTGTTCAGGTGTTTGGCCAACAGGAGGCAATAAAGGGTCTTGAGGGTCTTGAGTTCAGTTCCAGTCAAGGGCACATACCTTGGTTGCAGGTTTGATCCCTGGCCCAGATCGGGGCCAGCGTGGGAGGCAACAATCAATGTCTTTTCTCACATTGATGTTTCTCTCCGTCTCTCCCTCTTCCTTTTGCTCTCTCCACAGAAAAAAATAAATGGAAAAATATCCTCGGGTGAGGATTAACAACAACAACAAAAGTAATAGGTCAAATCAAAGGGCCGGCCAAAACCAGTTTGGCTCAATCCCAGGTTCGATTCCGGTCAAGGGCATGTACCTTGGTTGCGGGCACATCCCCAGTGGTGGGTGTGCAAGAGGCAGCTGTTTGAGGTTTTTCTCTCTCATCGATGTCCCTCTCTCTTCCTCTCTGTAAAAAAATCAATAAAAAATATTCATTTTTTTAAAAATCAAAGGGCCGCCCGGGGCAGTGTGCCGAGGAGGGAGAGGCTCGTCCGGAGGGTGATTATGCTGAGGCAGACAAGCCTTCCTGGAGCCTGCGTTCTCCGCGTTTGACTTGGGCCTTGGAGGCCGGCAGGATGTCGGTGGCCGGGGGTGTGGAGGATGCGGCAGGGGGCAGGGGACAGAACCAGGAAGGGCCGGGCCAAGGTCAGAGCTCGGTTCCTTCCGGGGAGAGGCCGTGAGGAGCTGCTGAGGGGCTCGGGAGGCGGCGGGAGGGGGGGGCCGCAGAGGGGGCAGGGTGTGGGTCAGCGGGAGGCAGCTGAGGCAGACACGGCTCAGAACCCGGAGCCATCACAAACACGGCCGGGGCTGCCAGGCTCCTTTGGTTTGTCCAGAGAAGCCAGAAATCTGGATTTTTATGTGAAATCTGACTTTTCAGAGTTGGCAACCCATTCAGATTCTTCTGAAGCGCCGTGCTCAGCCAAACCAAACATGTCTGCAGGCGGCATCTACCCAGGCGCCCGCTCGCCCATGGTGGGGGAGATCATGGTGCGGGGCAGGCATCCTGTGACCAACATGGGGGCGGGGGAGGGCAGAGCTGGCCGGGGGCTTGTCTGCCCGGCTGGGGGCTTGGCTTTCCGGGGACATGGGGGCTGGAGGAGCCGGGAGGGGCTGGGCTGTCTCAGACCCAGGGAGGCAGCCTCTGGCGCCCTGCGGGTGGGGCAGGTTCAGTGTTGCCGGTCTGCCTGGGGCTTGGTGAAGGACAAGTGGCCGGACACCTGCTCAGGTTGGCTCAAGTCAAAGCGGGCAGCCCGGCCTGTGGGGCTCAGCGGCTGAGTGTCGATCTATGAACCAGGAGGTCAGGGTTCAATTCCTGGTCAGGGCACAGGCCTGGGTTGTGGGCTCTCTCTCCAGTGGGGGGTGTGCAGGAGGCAGCCAATCCGTGATTTTCTCTCATCATGGATATTTCTCTCTCTCTCTTCCTCTCCCTTCCTCTCTGAAATCAGTAAAACAAACAAACAAAACAAAAAAACATTTTAAAAAACCAGAGGGGCGGAGCTGGGGGGAAGCAAGGGCAGGCACAGAGCTGCCTTCTCCGCCCCCCTCTTTGCTCTCGGGCCCTCTCCATTGGCCAGCTGCTTCTGGGGGTCCCCTCATTTTTGCTCCCCAACAATTGCAGGGTTCTGTGTCCACTCAGACGGACTTCCCATGATTCCCTGGTTCCATTCAAGTTCCCAAGGCCGTGAATCCCATTGGCCAGGCGGCTACCGTGGACCCAAGCGACTCTGTCCGAGTCATGCCATCCCCTGGGACGGCATGTCCCCCTCACCAGGCCCGCCGGCTCTGCGGGGCCGGAGGGGAGCAGCTCGCCGGAGGGCAGCTCCCGGCAGGCCTTGATGGGGAAGACCAGTTCCGGTGCCTGAGCCTCCCCAGGCCCCAAAGGCCCTTTCCTGCCCCGGGGGCCGCAGGGTCCTCAGGGTGTTCCGGTTTGGGGTCTCTGAGAAGCTCAGCTCCAGGCCCCAGGAGGCTGATGGAAGGCTGGGTCTCAGGGGAGCTGGGAGCTGGGAACTGGGACCAGCGTCTGCAGAGGACCAGGCTGAGCACCTTGGAGGGGCTGAACCCAAGTCAGAGGCCAGAGGTCAGCTGGGTAGAGCCCCAGGGCCTGGAAGAACGTCCGAACCCCACACGTCAACCACCCGGGTGACTGTGGGGTGGCCGTGGTGCCCAGCCCTGCAGTGGCTGTCATGGTGGGACCGAGAGAGCGGGGAAGGCAGTTCCAGACCCCGCGGGGGAGGAAGTAGCCTGGAGCCCACAGAATTTAGAGCCAGAGCCCCAAACTCTTGGGGGCATATGACCTTGACTTCATCCCCAGCGTTTCCAGAACCCAGGGGTCTGGAGTGGAAAGATCCAGATCTTGTCTGGTGGAGTCTGATAGGCCCCAAGCAGGGTGCATACTCTCCCATCCCCCCAAAGCTGACTGAGGGGCCCAGTTCTCCATGGAAACCCAGATGGTAGGCGGGGCTGCTGGAGTTGTGGTGGAGAATGCTGCAACAAACAAACAAACACACAAACAAACAAAAAGGACGCTCCCCCTCCCTTAACCAGTCTTAGCCAGCTCCCTCCTGCAGGCAGTCTGGGTGGGGCCAGCAGGACCATGGGCCCGGGGTCCCTTCAGGGCCCGCCCGGCTTGGCACGTGTGTGTTTGCTGAGTGGATCCAGAACCCACAAGCTGTGGGGCCCACACAGTTCCAGGCGGGAAGTCCTGGGGGCAGGCCTGGGGGCAGGCCTGGGGGTGGGCCGCTGACCCTGTGCGGCAGGCACCGCTCTGGCTGAGAGGTCCGTGCCGAAGGGAGCCTTGGGGAGAGGGACCCCGGTGCCACTGGCCACCGGACCTCCCATGCCTGGGTCTCTGGCGACAACCCGGGGTGGGGGAGGGGGTCTGGGGATGCCCAGCCTCCTGACCGGGCCGCTGGGTGTTGTGAGCACGTGTGTGCGCTTCTGTACATGCTTGTACTTCCATGAGGTTTTCAGTGCCAGCCAGCGAGAGATGGCAGCACACGGGCAGCAGCCACCAAGCCCACTCCGGTCCATGGGCCTGACCACCCCTGGCCCATTTCTAAGCGGGAGGGGGTGGGCGCGGGGCGCGGGGCGCGGGGCGCTGTCCTGGCCGCACGTCCACGCGGAGGCCCCTCTGGACCCGGAGACTCAGCAGGAGAAAGCCTCTCCCCCTCCCTCCCCGAGACGGAACCGTCTCCAACCATCGAAACGGGAGGCGAGGGGGCTGTGGGGGGCTGGGCTCCATGTGGGGGCCGGGGCCGAGGGGGGCGGAGGGGCCGCCTTCGGGGTCACACCGCCCCATTCCCCAGGGGGTCGGGCGGGGAGCGCGGCGCTGGCCGGGGCGCCGGGGGCGGGGCCGCCGGGAGGGGCGGGGCCAGCGCTCCCCGGGCCCCGCCCCCGAAGGCGGAGCCGCGCGCCCCGCCCCTCCCGCCGCCCACCTGCCCCGCCTCCCGCCGCCGAGGGTCCCGCCGCGGCTCCGGCCTCTCCCCGCGCCGCCGCCGTCCCCGCCGCCCCGGGCCGGCCCGCCGCCGGTCCCCGCGCCCGCGCCCGCCCATGGGTGAGTGGGGCCGCCGCCTGCAGGCCGCGCCTCCGCGCCGGCTCCGGGGGGGGGCAGGGGCGCCGCGATGGGGGCGGGGAGAGGGGCCCGGCCGTCCCCTCCCCTCCCGGCGGGCTCGGCGGCCCCCTCCTCCGGGGGAGGCCTGGGAGAGGGAGGTGGACGCCGGCCTGGGGATCGGGCGGCGGGTCCAAGCCCTGCCCCCTGTTGGGGTTCGCGTCGGCAGCACCTCCCCCCAAGCCCTGCCCCCCTTCTGGGGTTTTGGGGGGGCCGCCCCTGCCCCCGCCGCTCCTGCACCCCAGCTCCCTTAGGAGAGGCGGCTGGGGGGCCCGGGTCTGGGTCGCAGATGGACGGTGGGTGAGGGGGACCCTCTGGGCCTCGGAGGGGCGTCCCTGCACAGTGATGTGGAGGCAGGGGTGGGAATGGCTGTGGGACCCTTGGGCCCCCCCAGCAGTCCTGCAGGACCCCCAGGAAGCCAGGGGCCCCCAGGTTTGGGAGCAGCGCCCCCCCCCCCAGACCTGCGGGCCGAGGGCGGCGCGGGCAGCGCTCCCGGTGGAATCTGGACAGCTTCCCCGGGGAGCCAGCAGAAAGGCTGCAGATTCCCCGGCAGATAAGCTGGCAGCGAAAGAAGAGGGACACTGACCTCCTCCCAGGGCGGCTGGAGGCGCAGCCCCACCCAGCCTCCGCCGGGAGGTGCTGGGCCCTGGGGAGCCGGGTGCCCGGCCTGGGCGCCCCTTCCCTGGCCCCACCCCGCTGATCACCGCCCCTCTCTCCCTGCAGATGCCGGGAGCCTGGCCGAGGAGCAGGGCCTGCGCTGTCAGAACCCCGACTGCATGGACAAGGGGCGCGCGGCCAAGGTAGGGGCTGGAGGCCGGGGGGCTGCGGAGGGGCGGGGGGGGTGCGGAGGGGCAGGGGGCTGCGGAGGGACGGGGGCTGCAGAGGGATGGGGGGCTGCGGAGGGGCAGGGGCTGCAGAGGGGCGGGGGGGTGCGGAGGGGCAGGGGGCTGCGGAGGGATGGGGGGCTGCGGAGGGGCAGGGGCTGCAGAGGGGCGGGGGGGTGCGGAGGGGCAGGGGGCTGTGGAGGGGGGGGGCTGGAGGCCGGGAGGCTGCAGAGGGGAGGGGGGGGTGCGGAGGGGCAGGGGGCTGCAGAGGGGCAGGGGCTGCAGAGGGGGGGGGGTGCGGAGGGGCAGGGCACTCGCTAGCCTCTCTGTCCAGGCCCCAGCAAGGGTGCAGCTGGGTCGCCACGGGCTCAGGAGTGGGTAGGGAGCGGGGGTGGGGTGGGGGGAGCTGGAGGCTGGTTTCGGAAGCCGAGGGCTGCCCCAAAGCCCTTTCCTGGACCGCAGTTGGTGCAGCAGCCGTGGGGTGACAGGCCCATGACCCCATGTCACAGATGAGGAAGCTGAGACTGTGGGGGGAGTCCCCCAGGCTCTGTTCCAGGGCCAGCTGGCACCCTCCCTGCAATCCCAGGCTGGTCCTGGGGCCGGGGCCCGGGTCAGGGACGCTGGGGGACGGTGGCTGTGGCCCTGGGACCGGCCGAGGGGAGGGCGGCTGGTCCCGGAGGGCGGGCCAGGCCTCCGGAGCTGGGGCTGAGGCGGAACCGGGGGTCACGGCCAACAGGACGCGCGCTTCTGCCCCTGATGTGCCGGGCGCCCTGCCATGCGCACTCTGCGCCTCATGTGCCGCCGGGGAGACATCACGGCCCCGTCCCCGATGAAGACCCCGAGGCTCAGCGAGGCCTGGGCCTGGGCCGGGGCCCTGCAGCCCCCGAGAGACCGAGCCAGGGTCTGAGCCCACGTCGGGACGGATCTGAGCGACAGGTGGTGGCTGCCGCCGCCTCCTGCGTGGGGCTCGGGCTCAGAGGACTCAGTGTCGCTTCCTTCCGGCCGAGACCTGCCCTGTCGTTACTCCCCTTTGCACATGGGGAAACTGAGGCTCGGGGAGGTAGTGGCTCCCCCAGGGACGTGCTGCTGGGATGTGGTGGAGCTGGGATTTGAACTCAGAGCCCAGACCTGTGTCATGCCAGAGCCCGGGGTAGCTCGGCTCTGCCAGCTGCAGGAAATTAAAAACGCCACTCCCCCAGGTCTCCCCCGCAACCCCCCCAGACACTCAGCACACACGCAGCACAGGGGGACCAGGCCAGCAGGAACAGGCAGGAGGAACGCGGGGGACTGTTCCCGGTGGGAGCGGAGGGGGAGGCCGCCAGTTGCCGTAGTCACCAGGCAAGGGGGTGTCTGTGATTCAGACGATCTGCTGGCACGGATGGCGCCTGGCATTGGCGCTTTGGTTTTGGCAGGCTGCCTCGCTCCCAGACGGGGGCTCCAGGCAACAAATTGGCCTCATTACCCCCCTGCCCAACCTGCCAGGGGCCTGCACGGCCTTGGGGCTTCTGCCTGACCCTGAGGCACCCTGTCCTGGCCCCTCTGGTGGGCAGCCGTCCGGCGGGCAGATCCTGGAGCAGGGGCAGGGGTGGGAGGGCCTGGACTGTGCAGAGGTGAGGCCTGTGGATGAGGGCTGGTTTCAGAGCAAGTGGGGGACCGCTGCAGCCACAGGTCCTAGCTGAAGCCCAGCCTGGGCCTGCCTGGAACTGGGCAGTGCTGACCGTGGCATCTGCAGCCAGAGGGCTGCCCCGCCTGCAGGGGGAAGAGCTGAGGCACCGTCACTGGTGGGACCCACTTTGGGACAAACGGCACAGGCTCGCCTCAGGGACCTGAGTGATCAGAGGGAGGAGGGCTAGTCAGGGAGGACTTCCTGGAGGAGGCGGCCCCTGGTGAAAGTAAAAACATCCCTAGGCGAGCAGGAAGGGGGAACAGGCGTACAGAGCAGTTCTTGCCAAGCCGAAGGGATGAGGCGGCTGGAGGAGAGGCTGAGAGGAGGAGCCAAGACTATCCTGTTGTTGGTGATAATAATGACCACCGCTGACTGGTGGGTGTCAGGCCCTCACTGAGCCCGTGTGAGAACTTGAGGAGGGAAGCATTATGAGTCCCTCGTGGCACGCGAGGAAACGGAGGCTCCGAGAGGCGGAAGGACTTGCCCACAGCACACAGCGTGGCTGGCGCAGCGTGGCGGGAGTGAGAGCCAGAGCCTCCCCCGGGCTAGCTGTGTGGGGAACAGCCGGCGGGGGAGATGAGCCCTCTGAAGGAGGTGACATCACTCATTCACTCACCAAATCAGCTTTGAGCGGCAGCCGGCCCGACGCCCTGGAGGTGTCCCGGAAACCGAGGCCCTGCCCTCCTGGAGCTGACATCCTGTGCCCCTGGAGGAGGCCGGAAGTGAGGACTCCGCTTGGCCAGCTGGCCCCCGGGCAGCCCTGGGGCAGGGGCAGGGCCGGGCGCTTCCTTCTGGGCCCACCCTGGAGGCTGGGTTGGAGTCTCTCCTGGGTGCCGAGGCTTCTGACATGAATCAGCTGCCCCACCTCCACCTCCTTCCCCTGGAGCTCACCGAGGCCTGGCACCCTGAGGAACGCAGAGCTGGGAGGTGGAGGAAGTGGGGTGAGCTGGCGGTGTGTGGGGTTTGTGGGCAGGGACGGGGATGGGGAGAGGGAGGCACCGCGATGACCGTGTGCTCGGGGCCCCGGGGGAAGGTGTGCGGCCTGGCCAGAGAGCTCAGGCGGTTGAGCATCGTCCTGTGCGTGACACTCGGAACAGCCGCACGCCCAGCTTACGGTTCGACCCCTGGTCGGCCTGCCCTCCAGGGTGAGGATTTCTTTGAAGACGTGCGGAGTGGCCCACACCTGTGACCTCCGGAGTCCCAGCCCGCCCCTCCCAGCGGCGTGACCCCGGGCAGCCCTCCCTCCCTCTCTGTCCGCCTGGGTTTCCTGAGGGGTCGTGCTGAGGACGAAACGGGCTCGAACGCGTGGTGCCTGGCACAGACTGGCGCCTGTAGGTGGTCACGAGCATGCCAGCAGTGACCACGCGCTCACCCCCCACCCAGGGGGAGCGACCCCAGGCCTCAGGCGCACTTCCTTCTCCCCCCTAAGGGCTGACACCGGGGTGCCACCCCAGACCCTGGCCCGCCCCGCCCGTGGACACAGGTTTGGGGTCCGTCTGTCCTGTTCCCAGGGCGAGTGGAGCTCAGGGTCTGGAGAGCTGGGGAGTGGTCTCTTCCTCCCTCCCTCACCGAGGGCCAGTGTGGAGGTGATGGGGGTCCCCATTCTCCGGCAAGAGCCCTGCTGGCCGGACAGTGTCTGGCCCCCCAGAGCTGGGCTCTTTGGTCAGGGTCGAGTCTGCTGAAGGAGACACTGGGCTCAGGCATCGGAGGGGGCAGGAGGCTGGGCAGTGCCTGGCGTGGCCCCCGTGTCACCCTCAGACAAAGGTGTTGGCTTCTCGGGCACCGTTTACTCAGCTGGGGGCCTGTGTCCGGCTTCCCCAGGGGACCCCAGCTGGCCCTCGCACCCCTGCCTTGCAGTAGGCCCCACCCCACCTCCTTCAGACAGGACAGGGGGACGCAGAGGGTGACGTGAGTAACCGGGGCAGGCCCAGCGAGTCTGTCCTCCGCCTCCCGTTCCTGAGGCGCCATAGGGAGGAGAGGGGGTGTTTGTTTTCCGTGTGGCTCCCCAGGGCCCTGGCAGGGAGGCGAGCTCGGGTTCAGAGAGGCCAGAGTTTGCAGCAACAGAAGCTGTTCCCCGGCAGGTGGGGTGCTGAGCAGCCCCTGCCTCGAAGGCGGGGAGAGTGGGCCCTGGATCTGCTAACAATGGGCAGGGCGGAGGCAGGGATGGGGGGGGGGGGGCGGTGCGTGCCGAGGGGAGGGGCAGCCAGATGAAGAGCCACGGACACAGGCAGAGGAAGGGGTGGGTCTGAGGTCCCCGTGGAGGAAGAGGGAGCAGGATGCAGTGAATAATGGGAGAGCTGGCCACGCACTCCTGGGGATAAGGGGTGGAGCGCGGGGTGCCCTTGACAGTGGCCAGACCCCGGGGTGCCCTGGGGGTCACTGGTCTGTTTAGATGCTGGTCCGCTGTGGAAGGCGGAGTCCGGTCTGGGCCCAGACAGAGGGGTAGGACCAGAGAAGCAACGCCAGTGGAACTCCTGGGCGTTGGCTAAGTCCGGGGTCGGCAAACTGCGGCTCGCGAGCCACATGCGGCTCTTTGGGCCCCTGGTGTGTGGCTCTTCCACAAGATACCGCGGCCTGGGCGAGTCTGTGTTGAAGAAGTGGCGTTAGAAGAAGTTTAAGTGTAAAAAATGTGGCTCTCCGAAGGAATGTCGATCGTTGTGCTGTTGATGTTTGGCTCAGTAGACTCACAAGTTTGCCGACCGCTGGGCTAAATATTCGGGAGGGGGAGGAGGAGAGACACAGGTGGAGGCCTGGGGTACTGGGCCCAGGGAGAGACAGAGGACCCAATCCACGTGATGGGCCAAGACCAGCGGCCCTGGTGTGGACCCAGCCCCCGGAGGGCAGCCCCTGCCGGGAGGGGCGCCAGGCGGGCTGGGTGAGGGCCGAGGGGTGCGGTCTGTGGCTGGGAAAATGCAGGAGGGCCAGGGTCTGCCCGGTGGCCCAGGCCACCGCACCCACCTCCGGGGAAGGAGGAGGGTGAGCTGGGGGCCAGGCTGCTGCCTCCCCATGGGTGCCCCGTCACCCCACGCACCGCCTTCACCCCAAGTTCCAGGCAGAGAGGGAGCCACCACTGGCGGAACGGCCCCCTCTGCAGCCCGGCGTGAGCCGGGAGAGAAGAGGGGGACAGAGACGGCCAGAGGGGTTTCTCAGGCACCACGGAGGCGCAGCTCCGAATCCAGCCGTTGACAATGGGAGGCAGCGAGCCGGGCTTGGGGCGAGTCCCAGGGCGGCTCAGCCTGGACCCCGGGCCCCCTCGCCGGCCAGGACAGCGTCCTGCTGCGGGCCCCCCAGGATGGGCCGCTCCCGTCTCCCAGCCCAGGTTCAGGACTCGGGACTTAGAACTTTCCGGAGATCTGTGAAGGGCCAGCCCCCTTGGGGACAGTGACAACCTCCCTCCCCCCCTTCCGCTCCCTGCGGCCCGGACCCCAGATGACCCCCTGAGCGGGGCTTCCGGCCACCCCCTGGGCCGGTCCCGTCTGCCACCTGGGCCTGGCACGCCCCCATCCCCGCCCGCCGGGTGCCTGATGGTACATCCCGCCCCGCCCAGGTGGTAGCGCCCGGCCGTCTACCGTAATTCCCTTATGTGCGGCGCCCACGCCGGCGCAGGTCGTGTGAGCCCACCCTGCCCACGGCTCCGGTGCCCCTGGCCCTGTGAGCCCAAGGGGACTGGCCAGTCTTGGCCTGGGTTCCAGCCACAGGGAGGAGACCCATGTCCCTCGGTGAGTCTCCCAGGGAAGCTGGGGTCCGGACGGGGTAAGTTCGGGGGCCAAGCCCCCCCTCAGTCAATGGACAGACCGGAGCGGCAGGTCCCCTGCAGTCCCCGGCCCGCAGGGGGGTGTCCGTGGCGCTTCACCTCTGAGGGCGGAATGAATGGCCCCAGGGCCTGCCCGCCCAGTGGCTCTGGGGGTGATCTGCTCTGAGATACGCCCCGAGGTCCGGCCTTGGAGAGCCTGCGGGGTCCCAGCCCACGGAAGAAGCTGTTGCTGGGGGGGCCTCGTGGGGTGGCCGGAGGGCTCTGTGGACTCAGCCCCACCTGGGGGTCAGCGTGGCCCCAGGCGGCCAGCAGGGGGCGAGAGAGGCCCCTCAGTCGGGGGTGGCTTCCGGGAGCGGAGCAGGGAATCCCGGTGAGGCCCTGCGCCTCAGCCAAAGCTGGGAAATGGCAGCCAGGGGCCCCTGGGCCCTCAGATCCCCAGGTTTGGCAGCTCTCGGCAGATTTTACGATTCCTCTGCCCTCGGCCAGGGCCCAGCCCCACACGAGAGCCCAGCAGCCACCCTAGACAGAAAATTCCCAAGAACTGACCCGCGCCTGCTTGGCCCAGCTGGGCGAGGGCTCAGGCACCTCTGAGCAGGGACAGGACCACGGCCTCTGCCTCTCCCCGGCGCCGGGCCCCGGCCAGACCGCTCTCTGGGGAGGAAGGCCCGGCCTGTGGACGGGCTCTCTGCCCCCTGCCCTCTGCCCGGCACAGCCCTCTGCCCGGCACCCAGCGCCCAGGGCCCAGAGGACAGGGGTGAGGTGCAGGCCCGGGGTGGGGGGGGAGGGAAGGGCTGGCGAGGCTGCGAGGAGGGAGGAGAGCAGCTGGCAGAACAGGCCCAGCCCTGGCTGACCTGCCCACGCACGCATGCACGCAGCCTCCGCCCCTGGTCTCCGAGGTGCCAGATGGGGCCTCGGGGCTGGAGGTTCCCAGGGGAGCGGGGCCCCCGGGGGGAAGCCGTGGGCAGGGGGGTCCCTCCAGCCAGGGAGCCCCAACTCCGGGTCCCAGGCTGCTCTGCGGGGGGCAGAGCACAGACCTGGCCCGGACAGAGCTCTCCCTCTCCCACTGCGGACAGGAGGGGCCCCGCCGCCGTGGGGGTGGGGATCCCACAGGCCTCTCTTTTTCGGGGGCTGGGGAGGTGGTGCGGAGGGGCGGGGGGAGTGGGAGGGGGGCTCCTGCCTCGGAGACTCCATTATTCATCAGCCCCAGCATCTGGTTTCTGGGTATCAGTTTCAACAAGCCGGTCCTGACTCATGAGCCCGGAGCCGGGGCTGGGCGGGCGGGCCTCTCCCCAGCCACTCAGGGGCTGGGACCTCTCTGGCCTGCGCCGGGCTGGACTAGCTCAGCTCCGTCTTGCAGAGCGAGGTGGGGACCCCCCTCTCCGGGTGCGGGCCGCCTCCTTCCCTCCCGCCTCTGCAGGCTCCTTCGCCGGCACCGTGGCTGGAGTGTGACCCCGGATGGCCGGGGCCTGGCCGCTCGGGGGACTTCCGGTGGCCTGCGCTGGCGGTCTCCTTTTGATCCGACCTGGGTACCCCAGGCCAGGGGGCTCCCCTAAGCTGGCTTTGGAATCTGCCCTGTCCCCAAGGGGGTGGACCTCAAAGCACTGCTGCCCCAACCCCCCACTTAGCCAGTCTGGCAGCACCTCACGGCGCCCCGCGCCCGAGACCGACAGCGGTCCACGCACAGGCACCCGTTCTCCCGTTTACTGGCTGCTGACTTTAGGGACAGTTACTTCCCTTTCCCAAGCCTCAGTGTCTCCGTCTGTTAAATGGGGACAGTCACAGGATTCCCCTCCTGAGGGCCGTGGAGAAGAGTGCCCAGGGCTTGCTGCCCCAGACTCCTGGCACTGGCCTTGCACGTGGGAGGGCTCCGTGCCGGCCTGCGGGGTGGCCACCAGCAGGGGCAGCGGGCCTGGCGGCACCACCGAGATGTGAGGTGGAGACTGACCCGTCCAGGCCCAGGTCACGGGGCCAGGGAAGGAGAGCCGCTGTGGCCGGGCAGCGGGGCGGGCGTGGACCCAGCTCTGTCTCCACTCATCAGCCATCAGCCATCCGGTCTGCGCCGAGCACCTGCTGTGTGCCAGGACAGGCCGGGGGGAGCGGGGGAGGCAGGGGGCCTGAGCCTCTGGCCTCTGTGCCGGGCGCGCCGGCAGGAAGCGGGGCCAAAGAAGAAGGGACACTTCAGGGGGCAGCCGGGCCGGGGGGCTCGGGAACGGCGGGGAGGGGAGGAGGCGGAGGCCTCCCGGGGAGGGGCCTGTTGGTGGGGGCGCGGTGCCTGCGTGGCAAAGTCAGGGGCACACGCTGTTCCAGACAACGCAGACGGCACTGAGCTGAGCTGCGTGAGGGACAGAGGGGGAGGCCGCAGGGCGGACCACTGTGCCGGACCCCCCCGGAGGCGAGGCGGGAGTCAGGCCACGTGGGGGTCTGTCCTAAGCCACTGGAGAATTTTTTAAAATATTTTTTTATTGATTTTTTTACAGAGAGGAAGGGGGAGAGACAGAGAGTTAGAAACATCGATCAGCTGCCTCTTGCACACCCTCTATTGGGGATGTGCCCGAAACCAAGGTACATGCCCCTGACCGGAATCGAACCTGGGACCTTTCAGTCTGCAGGCTGACGCTCTATCCACTGAGCTACACGGTTTTGGCGCCACTGGGGAATTTTAAGGGGGTGCAGGATCAGGCTTCAGTGCTCAGGTCTGCCTGTGTGTGGACAGCGTGACGGAGGCTCTAGGCGGGAGGCAGCCCCTGGGGCCTCCCAGCCCCTAAGACACCGCTGCCTCCCGGGGCCAGGCTCAGAGGCCAGCCTGCCGCACCCCGTCCGTCCAGGTGGAACAGGTTGGGAGGAGCTGTCTGAGGGGTGGCGGGCTGGTGATGGCAGGTCCCCCTCGCCCCACGGGGACTGGAGTGCCATTCCTGGCCTGGATCCTGGCCCTGCCTTGGACTCAGCCACTGTGAACCCACACTCTGGATGGAGGCCACAGGCCCGCCCCCTCCGCCTGGGGAGGAGGGTAACCCGCTTTGACACCCTGCCGGGCACCCCAGCACGTCCTGGTGGCGCTTCTCTGGCTCCACGTGCGCCCCCTGGCGGCGGGGCACGAGGGTGCACCCGCTGGAGCTGCAGGGACCTTGGGAAAGTCGTGCTGGGCTTGGGGTTTTCCTGACCCGTCTCCCTCCCGGCCCCCCCACCTTCCTCCCTCCCGCCGGCTCCGAGTGAGGCTGGGAAGCTGGAGGTCAGCGCAGAGCGGGGTGTCCGGGGGCTGGACAGGGCGCGGAGTCTGAGCCCCGGATGGGAATGTGCCCCCGTCCCGGCCCCCCCTCTTCTGCCACCAGCATTCGGGGAGCTCCACCAGGAGAAGCGGGTCCTGGGGGACCTGAGCCGAGGGCCTGGCTTGGGGTGCAGGCGGGGGGAACCACGGGGGGGGGCGGGACACAGCAGGCGGGCAGCTCCCCCCTCGGCCCCCCGCTGTCCCCCGGGTCCCAGCGCCGGGCGGCGGCCGCACAATGGCAGGAAGCGGGCCCCGCGCTTTGTCCGGCCGCACAGCCGCTCCCTCCGGCCGCCATGGGCACCGGGCCCGGCGTCTCCGGGCGCCGCGCGGCCTCCAGGCCCGGCCCCGGGGTGCCCTCCCCGGACTCGGCGCCCTGCTGGGCCGGGGGTCTCGCCCGCGGCCGGGACGGCCAGGTAGGGGCGCGGGGGGGGGGAGGGGGGCCCAGGACGTCTCCAGGGCGGGAGGGCGCCCGCAGCTGCCCAGCCCCGTCCAGGCGCCCACCGGGGAAGTGGGGGGCTCACCGGGGGGAAGGGGGGCGCTCACCGGGGGAAGTGGGGCGCTCACCGGGGGAAGGGGGGCTGGGCCTGGAGACGTGTGCCTCCTCCCGCCATCGCGGGCTGGAGGCGGAGGGGGGCCGCCCAGCCTGGCCTTTGTGTCTGGGCGGCCTCCGGGCACCCCGCGGGGCCCAGGCCCTGCCCCTTGCACCCCTCCTGCCTCTGCCGGGGGCCCTGCCACACCCCTTACTCCTGCCGGCCCTCGGCGAGGAGGAGGGCACTTCCGGAGCCCCCTCCCCAGGAGCGGCCTTGACCTGCCTCCCCAAGGCCCCTCCCCCCCTTCCCCCCCTTCCCCCCCCCCCCCGCCCCCGTTGGTGAAGTTCTGGTCCGTCTGCTGGCAGTGGCCTCCGGGGCTCTCCCCTCCGGGCTGAGTCCTGGGAACTCGGGGCCCTGCTGCCCCTCGCCCGTGCCCGCAGAGGGTGGAATGGTGGGCAGAGGAAGGGGCCTGGGCACCTGGTCTGAGAGAAGGGGAAGGGGCTGCCCCACTTTCGCTCTGGGGAGGCCCTGTGGTTTGGTGACTGGGGGAGGGGGAGCAGGCCTGGCACCGGCAAATGAAGCTGTCGGAAACCACCAGAGGCCCGGTCAGGGTCAGGAGGCCCCTGTGCCCGCTGGACTCGGGCCAGAGGACTGCCGGCTGCCGGCTGTGGCCCCGGGGAGAAGGGCCAAGCAGGGCAGGTGACTCCCCTGGACTCTCTGGGGCAAAGCCAGACCCTCTGTTAGCGCGCCCCGCGGCCCCGAGGTGACAGGGGACCCCGAGGTGGCAGGCGGGTCCCTAGGTGAGCAGGCGGGCCCCGAGGTGGGGGGCGGGCCCCGAGGTGACAGGGGACCCCGAGGTGGACAGGCGGACCCCCGAGGTGGGCAGGCGGACCTCCGAGGTGGGCAGGCGGGCCCCGAGGTGGGCAGGCGGGCCCTGCCCCTAGGTGGCGGGCGGGCCCCGAGGAGGTGGGCGGGCGGATGGAGCCGAGCCCGGTGGTTCTCCCGCTTCCTTTGGGAGAAGGAGATAGACAGCTGCTGTGGTTGAAGGGAGTCCTCAGAGCCTGAGGGGCGGGGTCTGAAGGCCGCCTTCGAGATCTGGGCCAGAATGGTCACAGCCGCCTGCCTGGGGCCAGAGCCCCGGGAGCCAGCGTCCTGCCAGCCATGCCTCTGTCCTGGGAGGAGGGAGGGACGCAGGAACCAAAGCAGCGACTTCCTCTTGTCCCCATGGCCCGGCGGACGCAGGCCAGCCTCCCCCTCCACGCTCCCTCAGGCACCAGGCGGCGGCGGCGGTGGCGGCGGCGGTGGCAGTGGTGGTGGCGGTGGCGGTGGCGGTGGCGGTGGCGGCGGCGGCGGCGGTGGCGGTGGCGGTGGCGGTGGCAGTGGGGGGAGTGTGGTGAAAACCTGGGATCTGGAGCCTTGTGCCCTGGCCGGGTGGCTCAGTGGTCGGAGTGTTGTCCTGTGCACCGAAAGGTTGCCCCTCGGCAATTTGCCTGGAAGACAGCGTGGTCTCAGCTCACCCACGTGCCGGGTCATTTGGGGACCTTGCTGTCCTCTGAGGGGCTCCCTGCTTGGCCCTGGCCAGTCCAGCTCAATGGATAGAGTGTCGGCCTTCAGACTGAAGGACGCCAGGTTCGATCCGGTCGGTCAAGGGCACGGCCTCACTTACAGGCTGGATCACGGCCCTGGTCGGGGGTCAGATGAGAGGCAGTCTGTGTGTCTCACATCCGTGTTTCTCTCTGTCTCTCTCTCCTGGCTCCCGTCCAGTCTCTATAAAACCAACGGAAAGTAACCTCGGGTGAGAATAACAACAACAAAAACCTGTGTCACAAAAGACACCCCCCCAGGCAAAAAAAAAAAAAAAAAGTAATGGGTATTTCTTCTCTAAGAACAGTGTTTTAAAAATCCTCACTTCTTTCTTTATTTTTTTAAATTATATTTTACTGATTTTTTTTTTAAAATATATTTTATTGATTTTATACAGAGAGGAAGGGAGAGAGATAGAGAGTTAGAAACATCGATGAGAGAGTCATCAATCAGCTGCCTCCTGCACACCCCCCACTGGGGATATGCCCGCAACCAACGTACATGCCCTTGACCGGAATCGAACCCGGGACCCTTCAGTCCCCAAGCCGACACTCTATCCATTGAGCCAAACTGGTCCCGGCTATATTTTACTGATTTTTTACAGAGAGGAAGGGAGAGGGATAGAGAGCTAGAAACATCAATGAGAGAGAAACATCCATCAGCTGCCTCCTGCACGCCCCCTACTGGGGATGTGCCCACAAGCAAGGTACATGCCCTTGACCGGAATCGAATCTGGGACCCTTTAGTCCCCAGGCCGATGCTCTATCCACTGAGCCAAACTAGTTAGTTGTTGTTTTTAATTATTTTTATTGATTTTAGAGAGGAAGTGAGAGGGATAGAGAGATTGAAACATCAATGATCAGCTGCCTCCTGCACACCCCCTACTGGGGATCGAGCCCGCAACCCAAGCATGTGCCCTTGGCCGGAATTGAACCCGGGACCCATTAAACACGGCAGCCTGAGCTTCGCTTCCGGGGGTCCTTCCTGCCTGCGCCCCGGGAAGAGGCCCGGCTGCCCCCGCCTTCTGGGTACTCACTCCAAGTGTGCCCCTGGGCACTGCGCTGCTGGGCAGGGCGTGGGCTTTCCCTATTTCCCTCAGAGTGGCACAGGAGGCCCCCGGGCCCGGCCGAGGTCTGGCCACAGCCCACCTCCCACCTTCGCCCGCAGGTATGCCACCACGCCGACTGCCAGCAGCTGCACCGCCGGGGGCCCCTCAACCTCTGCCAGGCCTGTGACAGCAAGTTCCACAGCGCCATGCATTATGACGGGCACGTCCGCTTCGACCTGCCCCCCCAAGGTGAGTGCGGACCGGGGTGCCCAGCTTGGCCCTGCGGTGCCCAGGGTTGCCCCACATCCCCCTTCGGGGGGCACCCTGTCCTGGGACCTGGGGGGACCCTGGCAGAGCCGTCAGAAGGACGAGAGCTGACTGTAAATTATGAAACGCAAGTATGTTTCAGTCCCTTTTGTGCCGCAAGTCGTTTGTTTGTTTTTTAATTAAAATATGTTTTTGTTGATTTCAGAGAGAGGGAGGGAGAGAGAGAGAAACCTCAATGATGAGAGAGAATCCTTGATGGGCTGCCTCCTGCACGCCCCACACTGGGGATCGGGCCCGCAACACGGGCCTGCGCTCTGACCGGGAATCGAACCGTGACCTCCTGGTTTATAGGTCAACACTCAACCACTGAGCCACACCGGCCTGGCCCTACAAGGTTTTTGAGCAAGAGAAAGGGCTGGGGGTTGTGCCCATCTCGGGAGCAGGCCTGTCTCTGCCAGGAGCTGGGTCCGCACCTCCCCGGCTGCCCTGCGCCTGGATGGGGCCGGCGGGAGAAGGTCCCTCTCTTCCTGTCCTCGGGCAGGGCCTTCAGGGCAAAGCTTCCTGCGGGGGGGGGGGGGGGGGGGGGCAGGTCAGAGGAACTTGTAGCCGGAAACAAGAAACCCTTCCTGCTGAATAGGGACTTGGCCGGGCCCACAGCCAACTTGCTGTGCTGGGCGCAGCCTTTGTCTCCTCCTCAGCCGGTCAGAGGCCCAAGAAGACTCTGCCTCTGTGCCAGGCCGCCTGGGACTTAGGGTTTGGCCGCGGGGTGGGGGCGGGGAGGCCCGAGGAAAGAGCCCTGGGCCTTGGGCCCTTCCTGCAGTAACCCCGGAGGCTGGCTTCCTCATCCTGATTTCATAGAAGGGTAAACTGAGGCAGCAGGTGGCTTTGTATTGAGAGCAGGGAAGTCCCCTACAGTGTCCTCTCAGGGGAATCTGAGGGTGACCAGGTGCTAAGCAGTGACCGAGCACCTCTCCTCACTGAACCAAGGCGCCCTAGCTAGTGGGGGGCGGGCCACAGGGCTAGTGGTGGCAGTGTTGTTTTTGTTTTGCTTTTTAAATATAATTTTTATTGATTTCAGAGAGGAAGGAAGAGGGGGAGAGAGATTGAAACATCCACGATGAAAATCACTGATAGGCTGCCTCCTGCACGCCCCCCACTGGGGACCGGGCCTGCAACCCAGGCCTGTGCCCTTCACCGGAATCGAGCCCGGGACCCTTCAGTCCCCAGGCCTACGCTCTGTCCGCTGAGCCAAACCAGCCAGGGCACAACCCGCTCCATTTTACCCTAAAGGCTCTGTCCTGGCCCGGAACGTGTCCACGCGGTCATGCCCCCCACGCACCAGCCCTGCCGTGGATCTGGAGGAGGAGGAGGAGAGCTCGGTGGATGGCAAAGGGTAGGTGAGGGGAAAGGGGGCGAGAAGACACTGCGCTGGGTCTCAGATCAAAGACCCAGGGACCAGCGGCTTCCCGCTTCCCAGGGGCTGGCTGGAGAGCCCTCCCTGTCTGCCGCTGCCTGATTGCTGGCCTGGGCCAGCCTGCAGGCTTCACCTGGCGAAATGCCCCTGGGTGTGATTCCTGTGGTGGCCGCCAGAGGGCGCACAGCCCCTCCTGGGCCCCCGCCGGCCTGAGGGCACCTGCGTTCCTTGGTCAGTGGGGGCGTTTGTGGAAGTGTGGGTAGGCAGCCAGGGCCCACTCACAACGCATCCTGGTGAGGACCCACCGTGCTTCCAACCTCCGTCCCCCCTGGCTTCCCTGCAGGGACCGGAAGAGCTCAGGCCTGAAACTGTCCAAGAAGAAGGCCAGGAGGAGACACACCGATGTAAGGGGCCCGCTGGCAGGAGGCCCCCGTCTGCTCTGAGCTCCGGGCCCGGGGGTGGGCCCAGGGGGTCCCTCCCTCACCACCTGCCCCGTGACCCGGCGAGGCCCGCCTTAGCCAGGTGGGGGGGATACTGGGGGAGCGCCTCCCTCCGTCTCGGGGACGTTGGCGGCCTCCCTGGGACACAGGAGCCTGGGGACTCCCTGCAGTCACTCCCCTGCTGGGCGTCCCTTTCTAGATCCCGGGGTGGGGAGGGCAGGAAGAGGGGCCACGGAGGCTGAGACCCACGTCCTCTCAGGACCCAAGCAAGGAATGCTTCACCCTGAAGTTTGACCTGAACGTGGACATCGAGACGGAGATCGTGCCGGCCGTGAAGAAGAAGTCCCTGGGGTAGGGCCTGGCGGGGAGCGGGCCGGGGGCCGGGGCGGGCTCCTGCACAGATGCCTGTGTGTGTCTGTGTGGTGGGTGGCCTGTGAGCATGGCCCTCAAGTGTGGGAAGGCCCGCCCCTGGGGTGTGGCGGGCCCCTGCACCTGTGTGAGCAGTCCTAGCCCGTGTGCGTGGCCCAGGGTCCGCCCTGATGCGTGGGACACACCTCTGGGGTGTGTGTGGGGGTGTGCACACACCTGTGGGTCCGTGTGCTCGTGTGAGGCTCCGTGGGTGCTCCCTTTTCCGCCGGGAAGGCGGGTGGCGCTGGGGAGGGTGGGGGTGGGCTGCCCCCGAACAGACACGCTCCCGTCCGGGCAGGGAGGTGCTGCTGCCCATCTTTGAGAGGAAGGGCATCGCGCTGGGCAAAGTGGACATCTACCTGGACCAGTCCAACACGCCCCTGTCCCTCACCTTCGAGGCCTACAGGTTCGGGGGACACTACCTGCGGGTCAAAGGTGAGCAGCTGGCGGGGCGGAGAGGGGCCGGGCCTCCTGGAGAGGAGCGCCTCCCCCAGGCTCAGGTTCCCCTTGGCAACGGCCCTGAGCAGCTCATTACCATACAGGTGTCCGCGGGCGGTGCAGGGCGGGGCCTCCGGGCGGGCAGCGCGGCCTGGGTTTGGATCCTGGGGGGGAGAGAGGACCCGCGCCCCCTCTCCCGCCAGACCTGGGCGTTGAGGACCCCTCCTTGCCCCCCATGCCGCCCCAGCCAAGCCGGGGGACGAGGGGAAGGTGGAGCAGGGCGTGAAGGACGCCAAGTCCCTGAGTCTGCCCATCCTGCGGCCAGCCGGAGCCGGGCCCCCGGGCCCGGAGCGCACCGACCCCCAGAGCCGCCGGGAGAGCCTGGACATCCTGGTGAGGGGGGCGGGGAAGGGCCCCGGGGAGGTCGGCGGGCCCTCACTGCTCCTTCTTGGGGCTTTATCTCCCCTTTGGAAAATGGGGCCCTTTTTGGATCTAAAGTCTGTCTCCGAGAGTCTGCCTGTGCCCAGCGAGTGTGTGTGTGTGTGTGTGTGTGTGTACAAGCAGGTGTTGTGTGTCACTGACTGTGTGTGTGCATGTGGGTGTATAAGCAGACATTGTGTGCCACACTGTGTGCATGTGTATACGTGTGCATGTATGTATGTGTATGTGTGGTGGATTCTCCTAAGTGCACTGAGTGTGACTCTCCCCCCCGCCCCCCCGCCGGCTCTGCGCTGTGGCTGGGAGGCTGGGGGGGTCCAGGTCCCCTCCCCCCCCCCCCCCCGCTACCGGCTCTGCACTGTGGCTGGGAGGCTGGGGGGGTCCAGGTGCGTCTGTGTCTGGATCTTCCCGCCCCCAGAGCCCGCCCTGCAGAGACCCTCCCCCGTCACGGCCTGGCCCACGGCCCTGGAGACCCCCACAGGGCGGGGCTGTGGGGACCCGGGCAGGGCTGGCCTTGACCCCCCTCCCCGGCCAGGCCCCTGGCCGCCGCCGCAAGAACATGTCGGAGTTCCTGGGCGAGGCGAGCATCCCCGGGCAGGAGCCCCCCGCGCCCTCCAGCTGCTCGCTGCCCACCGGCGGCGGCGACAGCTGGAAGAACCGGGCCGCCAGCCGCTTTAGCGGCTTCTTCAGCTCGGGCCCCAGTGCCAGCGTCTTCGGCCGGGTACGTGGGCCCGGGCGCCCGGGGCGGGGCAGCGCCTGGCCCTGACCCCTGACCCTGACCCTGACCCTGACGCCGGTCTCCTGCCAGGAGGTGGACAAGATGGAGCAGCTGGAGGGCAAGCTGCACGCCTACGCCCTCTTCGGGCTGCCCCGGCTGCCCCGGCGGCTGCGCTTCGACCACGACTCCTGGGAGGAGGAGGGCGACGAGGAGGAGGAGGAGGACGATGCCTGCCTGTGGCTGGAGGACAGCTGGCGGGACCTCATCGATGGGCATGAGGCGGGTGCCCCCCACAGCCTCCCCTGCCCCCCCTTCTGGGGGAAGGACGACCCGACCCCCCCACGTCGAGGGGCCCTCTGAGCGCCGTAGCAGCATGTTCCCAGGACAGCCCTGTGGAGCTGTTGTCATCACTGACCCACTTTGGGGAGACCGAGGCAAAGTGAGATTACGGGGTGCCGTTTAGGTGTCTTAGTGGTAGATAGAGCAGGGCCCAGGGGGGGAGAAGGAGGTTACAATCTTGGTTGCTTCCCTCCCGCTCCCTGGCTGACCCTGCTTTCCCACAGAAGCTGACCCGGAGGCAGTGCCACCAGCAGGAGGCGGTGTGGGAGCTGCTGCACACGGAGGTTTCCTACATCAAGAAACTGCGGGTGATCACTAACGTGAGTGGGGCTCCCGGCCCAGAGCACCCCATCTGCTCCCTTTGGGTCCCTGCGCCCCCGCAGAGATAGGGCCTTTGCAGAGGGGGTAGTTGCCAGGCCACAAAGCCGGAGGAAAGCAAGAAGGGCTGTCCCGGCGGGTTAGTGGGCGGCAGAGCGAACAGGCCTCATGCCGGGTTCACCCCTTCAACGGCCATTCCTGACACCTGTGGTGCCAGGGCCCAGCTACGCACTCTGGCCGGGAGGCAGAGTGGGCAGGCACTGGGGAATGTGTGTGTGTAAGGACGTTGATCTGGGGGGAGCACCTGGCCTGGGCTTGGGGGTTCAGGAAGGCCCCTCTGAGCAGACACTCGGAGGCTGAGCCAGGGTGGAGTGGAGCCTGGACCGGGTGACCCTCCAGCGGCCATGGGGTTTGGGCGTTTTCGGAAAAGGTGAACCCTCTCTGTCCCTGGGTGCCTCAGAGCCTCCTGGGAAGCGTGCCGGGGAGAGGGGAGCCTAAGAATCTGGGTGGGGAGTCGGGACTGGCACCCCCAAGCTGCAGCGCCCCGTACCCCCACAGCTGTTCCTGTGCTGCCTCCTGAACCTGCAAGAGGCGGGGCTGCTGTGTGAGGTAGGCCGGGCCTGGGGGCGGGGACGGGATGGGGGAGTGTCGGGGGAGGGCTTAAGCAGGGGTGGAGGTGGGGGAGCGGGACTGGAAGAGGGTGGAGAAGGTGAAGCGTGGGGCGGGGCTTCGGAAGGCGGGGATGGAGGAGGGTGAGGAAAGGGGGAGGATGAACCGAGGCGGGCTGGGGGCGGGGCAGCGGGCTGGGCGGAGCTAACGACTGCAAGGCTGGGGAGGCAGGGGGCGGGGCCGAGGGCGGGGGCGGGGCCAGGAGGCCGGGGGCGGGGCCGAGCGCACCTCCCGCCCGCAGGTGGAGGCGGAGCGCCTGTTCAGCAACGTCCCGGAGATCGCGCGCCTGCACCGCGGGCTGTGGGGCAGCGTGATGGCGCCGATGGTGGAGAAGGCGCGGCGCACGCGGGCGCTGCTGCAGCCCGGAGACCTCCTCAAAGGCTTCAAGCTGGTGCGGACCCAGCCCGCCCGGGGGGAGGTGCTGCGGGAGACGCGGCAGCAGGGCGGGCTCATCACCCCGCCTCCTGGGAGAGGGGCCCCGCCCGGTTCCTGGTGGTCAGAGGCGAGGAATTCCCAGTTGGCCGCCCGAGTTCGGCCCCGCCTGGCCGGCTGCCCTTGCTGCCCGGCCGAGGGGGTCACGCCCGCCGAGGGGCTGTCTTGTCGAATGGAAAAAGGGGGGTAACAGGCGTGTCACCTGCGGGGTGGCCGCGGAAGAGCGTAAGGGAGAGCTGGTGGGGGGCCCGGCCCGCTGGGGCGTCCGGTAACCGGTGCTGTTCCTCCGGCCCCAGTTCGGCTCCCTCTTCAAGCCCTACATCCGGTACTGCATGGAGGAGGAGGGCTGCATGGAGTACATGCGCGGCCTGCTGCGCGACAGCGACCTTTTCCGGGCCTACGTGACGGTGAGGGGCCGGGGGCCGGGGCGCGGGGGCCACCGTGGCAGCGGAGGCGGGGCCTGTGAGTCCGGGGCGGGGCCTGGGAACAGGGGCGGGGCCTGCGCACGGGGCGGGGCCTGGTCTGAGCCCCGCCCCTCCCGCGCAGTGGGCCGAGAAGCACCGGCAGTGCCAGCGGCTGAAGCTGAGCGACATGCTGGCCAAGCCCCACCAGCGGCTCACCAAGTACCCGCTGCTGCTCAAGTCCGTGCTGCGCAAGACGGACGAGCCGCGCGCCAAGGAGGCCGTCGTCACCATGGTAACCAGGGCGGCGCGGGTCCCTCTGCGGCCGGGCCTCTGCGGGACCCCGGGCCTGAGCCAGCCCCTGCCCGCCCCCAGATCGGCTCCGTGGAGCGCTTCATCCACCACGTGAACGCGTGCATGCGGCAGCGGCAGGAGCGGCAGCGGCTGGCGGCCGTGGTGAGCCGCATCGACGCCTACGAGGCGGTGGAGGGCAGCAACGACGAGGTGGACAAGGTGGGCGGCCTGGCCTTGCTGGGGGAGGAGGGGCCAGACCGGCAGGAGGGCTGTGCTGGCGCGGGGACTCCTGGCTGAGCTGGGCGGCCAGCCCTGACCCCGCACCTGCGCCCTCCCCGCAGCTCCTGAAGGAGTTCCTGCACCTGGACCTGACGGCGCCCATCCCGGGCGCCTCCCCGGAGGAGACGCGGCAGCTGCTGATGGAGGGCAGCCTGCGGATGAAGGAGGGAAAGGACAGCAAGGTGACTCTAGGGGCCGCCCCGTGGGCAGCGCCCCTGCCCCGCCCCCCTGGCCCTGCAGGCGTGGACCACCCCTTCCCGGGCACCTCCTGGGCGGAGCCAGTGGGTCTCAGCTGCCCAGTCAGGTGGGTGGCGATTCAACAACTAGTGACCTTGTGGTCCCTGAGGGATGACCATCTGCCTGCAGTTCGCACTTTACAAACTCAGCAGCGTGGCCACAGCCTGTGGGTGCCGGTCTCGCCCACTGGGTGCCATGTGGTTGCTGGGGGGCGGGAGGGGCACACTGTATCAGCAGGCCGGGAACAGACCCTTGCACTGAGCTAGGAATCCATCATGCCTCATGTAGCCGGAGCCTGCAACTCAGGGTTTTAAAGTTACCTCCCAGTGGACGGAATGCCGGCCTGTGTGCTGAAGGATTCCGGTCTACTCTGGTCAAGGGCTCATGCGGGCTCCATCCCCAGTAGAGGGTGTGCAGGAGGCAGCCAAGCAATGATTCACTCTCATTGATGTTTCTCTCTCTCTCACTCTCCCTTCCTCTTTGAAACCAATAAGAATACATTAAAAATAAAATAAAATTTACTTCCCTTTCCTCTTTAATATCAAGTTTTAATTTAAATAAGTCACAAGCCTATAGCTCAGTGGAAGAAAGTCATCTTGTTCTTCCTTTTTTTTAAATTGACTTCAGAGAGGAAGGGACAGGGAGAGAGGTAGAAACATCAATGATGAGAGAGAATCAGCAATAGACTGCCTCCTGTACACCCCCCACTGGGGACCTAGCCCACAACCTGGGCATGTGCTCTTGGCTGGAATCGAACCCGGGACCCTTTAGTCTGCAAACTGACGCTGTATCCACTAGGCCAAACCAGCTAGGGCAGTGGTCGGCAAACCGCGGCTGGCAAGCCACATGCGGCTCTCGAGCCATGGTTTGCCGCTTTGTTGACTAATGAGTTTGCCGACCGTTGTCATATACTAACTACCCTTTACCTTTTTGCACACAATATAAATTTCCTAATCCTCCCAGCTTCCAACTACACAGTAACATTTAGTCTAGCAGTGGTCGGCAAACTCATTAGTCAACAGAGCGGCAAATTGAGGCTCCAGAGCTGCATGTGGCTCGCCAGCCGCGGTTTGCTTTGCCGACCACTGAGCAAGCAAGCGCTTGCTCTCACGGTCATGGGCGTCGGGCAGGGCAGGTGTCTGACCAAGTCTGAGCGCCCCCAGGAGAGGGCGCTGCAGCGGACCAGCGGAGCGTCCCTGCCTGAGGCCCCGGGACCCTGGCTCTGACCCCCGGCCTCCCGTGCCCGCCCCAGATGGACGTGTACTGCTTCCTCTTCACGGACCTGCTCTTGGTGACCAAGGCGGTGAAGAAGGCCGAGAGGACCAAGGTCATCAGGCCGCCGCTGCTGGTGGACAAGATCGTGTGCCGGGAGCTGCGGGACCCTGGTGAGGAGCCCGCCCCCGCCCCCGGGCCGGGGCTGTGCCTGCTGGCGGCAGCGTCTGCGTCTGCGCCGGCCCTGACCCGAGCCCTTCCCGGGCAGGCTCCTTCCTCCTCATCCACCTCAACGAGTTCCACAGCGCCGTGGGGGCCTATGCCTTCCAGGCCAGCGGGCAGGCCCTGTGCCGGGGCTGGGTGGACGCCATTCACAACGCCCAGGTGAGCGGGCGCGGGGCTGGGTGGACGCCATTCACAACGCCCAGGTGAGCGGGCGCGGGGCTGGGTGGACGCCATTCACAACGCCCAGGTGAGCGGGCGCGGGGCTGGGTGGACGCCATTCACAACGCCCAGGTGAGCGGGTGCGGGGCTGGGTGGACGCCATTCACAACGCCCAGGTGAGCGGGCGCGGGGCTGGGTGGACGCCATTCACAACGCCCAGGTGAGCGGGCGCGGGGCTGGGTGGACGCCATTCACAACGCCCAGGTGAGCGGGCGCGGGGCTGGGTGGACGCCATTCACAACGCCCAGGTGAGCGGGCGCGGGGCTGGGTGGACGCCATTCACAACGCCCAGGTGAGCGGGTGCTGCGCAGAGGGCAGGTGGCCGGGTGGCTGGGTGGGGGCCATGGCTCACAGCCCACCTGCCCCTGTGGGCGCCGCCCCCCCTGCAGAACCAGTTGCAGCAGCTGCGTGCACAGGAGCATGCAGGCAGCCAGCAGCACCTGCAGAGCCTGGAGGAGGAGGAGGAAGAGGAAGAGGAGGACGAGCAGGAGGATGAGGAGGAAGACGAGGAGGAAGAGGAGGGTGGGGAGAGCAGCACTTCCGCCGCCAGCTCCCCCACCATCCTGCGCAAAAGCAGCAACAGCCTGGACTCCCAGCGCTGGTACGCATGGCCAGGGCCCCGCAGGCCTGGGCGGAGCCCGGCTCCAGTCCCTGTCTCCGAAAGGCTTCGTGCTGTGAGCCCAGCCGGGGTGGGTGTGGGTTCTGGTGTGGGAGTGTGGCTGCCCCAGCCACAGGCGGGGTTGGCACAGGATTTTCAACTGGAACGCCAACTCTGCCTCATTGGTAGCTGCCTGCCGGGAGCCAGCTGAGGGCTCTCAGGCCGTGTCCCACGGGAAAGAGTCTGACGGGGACGGACGCCATGCTGGTGTCCGCTGTGGGCACGGGAGCCGGGGGGTCTGGGCCCGTGGCAAACGTGCCTCCAGCGGGCAGGGCCGGCCGGGGCCGGGAATCCCTGCTGTGCCCGCCGGCTGACTCCCTTCCCGCCGGCCCCCAGCGCCTCGGACGGCTCCACGGAGACCCTGGCCATGGTGGTGGTGGAGCCCGGGGAGCCGCTGTCCTCTCCCGAGTTCGAGGGCGGCCCCTTCAGCTCCCAGTCGGACGAGATGTCCCTCGGCACCACCGCCTCGTCCGTCACGCCGACCAGCGAGCTGCTGGCCCTGGGCCCCGGAGACGGCCGCTCCTGCTCCATGGACTCCGCCTACGGCACCCTGTCCCCCACCTCCCTGCAAGACTTCGCGACCCCAGCCCCTGCGGCGGAGCCCGCGCCCCGGCCCCCCGGCTCGCCACAGGCCCCCTCGCCCCCGCCCTCGCCCCGCCTCCGCCGCCGCACCCCCGTCCAGCTGCTGCCCCGCCTGCTCAAGTCCAAGTCCGAGGCCAGCCTCCTCCAGCTGCTGGCGGGGGCCACGGCCCAGGGGGCGCCCCCAGCCCCCAGCCGCAGCCTGTCGGAACTCTGCTTGGCCGCCACGGCCCCAGGCACCAGGACTCGGGGCTCCCCCCACGAAGCTGGGCCCCGCTGGCAGGGCGGGGGCGCGCCAGGCCCTGGCGGTGGCCCCCAGCCGTCGGAGACGGAGGGCAGGACCGCCTGCCCGGCGGGGGAGCCCGGAGGGCCCGCCAGGAGGAGCGGAGAGCTGCCCTCAGGGGCCTCCCCCAGGGTCCAGCCGGAGCCGCCACCCGGGGTCTCCGCCCAGCACCGGAAGCTGACGCTGGCCCAGCTCTACCGCATCCGGACCACCCTGCTGCTCAACTCCACGCTCACTGCCTCGTGAGTGGCCGGGGCCGGGTGGCGAGGGCAGGCGGCCCAGCGTGCTGGCACGGGGGGCACCGAGCCCTGGGGTGGGCAGGGGCACTGTTAGGGCTGGAGCAGCTGGCACCCAGGGCTATGGAGGAAGAGGGAGCCCGGGGCCTGCCCCAGAGCTTGGCTGAGGGTGTCTTCGGCGAGCAGCGGTGTGGGGTCAGAGGTCAGGGTTGTAGCGGGAGGAGAGGGTGGCTGGAGCCCCTCTGAGTGGCATCAGCAAAGGAAGGACTCTCTCTCCCCTCCCCTCCCGCCCCTGCAGGGAGGTCTGAGCAGAGGAGGCCCCCAAGGGTGCCGCTGACCACGGACGCAGACAGCAGGCCTCCGGGTGCGGCCCTGCTCCGGCGGCCGCCTGTGTGCGCACAAGCCGAGTGCTGAGTGCCGGGCAGGACCTGCTGCTGCTGCGGGGCCCTGTGCACTCAGCCCGACTGGATGGAGGAGGAGGAGGGTCTGGCAGAGGCCCAGCTCAGGAGGGCCCCACGGTCCCAGCGGCACTACCCTGCCCCCGGCCCGCCCAGCAGGACTCCTCACCCGCTCCTCCCTGGAGTCACCAGCTGCCCCTGCGCTGGACTCCAGGGCACCCCCCTCCTCTCCTCTGGCCCCGAGGGGGACAGCCCCTCGCCCTCGCCTCCCGCCCCGCCCCAGGCCCGCGGGGCTCGCTGTAAAGTTGCATATTTATTGAGCTTTGATTCTTTTATAAAGACTTGTACATACTCCACCGGAAGGAGTCCTTTGCTTTGGATCCCACCCCTTTCAGGGCTCAGGGCAACTGAGCTCTGCTCCCCCATCTGTGGAGGGGCGCCGGGGGAGAGGCATGGGGAGCAGCAGTGAATTAGGGGGCAGAGGCCACCGGACCAACACCCCAAAACCAGCCCATGCCCTGACACAGCCACGAGGCCCACCCTTAGCGCCCCACGCTGCTGCTCCGGGCTGCCCCCTGAGCTTAGGCCAGGGTGGGCGATGGGCTGGGCTCACCGGGAGTCTCTGGGGCTCCTCTCCAGGGGAGGGCCCTGCACCCACCCCTTGCAGTGTCTGGAGGGGCCTGGCTCTGAAACCCCGTGGAGGAAGTTCCTTCACCCCCTCCCCTGGGGGTGGTCTCAGGGCTGAGGCCGGAAGCCAGGCGCGGGGCCAGCGCAGCCCTGGCCTCCGTGCACCTTGCCGCCCGCGGGCCATGAGCTCACTGCGCTGGGGACCGCCTCCCGGGCCAGGCCTCCACTCCCAGGGCCCCTGGGGCTGCTCCCCGACCCCCACCCCCAGGCAGGCTCCGGGGCGGGCCTGCGGCTGGGTGCCGGGCCGGAACTGCGGTGGGCAGGGCGGGCAGAGGGGAAGCCCCCGCAGGCACACGCCGGGCCTGCCCGCTCCAGTCCCGCCGAGGGCCCAGAGCGGCGGCGCGGGGCCATGGACCAGCAGCCCCGGCGCTGGGCGGCGGCGGCGGCTGCAGTGAGTGGGGTCCAGGGGTGGGGAGCGGGTGAGGGGCGGCCTCAAGCCTCCGGGCTGGGCCTGAGCGGGGAGGAGGGGGTCCCGAGAATAGCGAATACCTGAATCTGGCGCCCAGACTCGCTGGGGGTTGGGCGGGCCCTCCCCTCTGACCTAGTTAGAGGCTCCGCAGGGCGGGCCCTTCCTTCCAGAGGAAACGGCCTGCTGGGGTCCCAGAGAGCGGGTCCCTCGGGCGGGGGTGGGGCTGCCTGATTCCGCCGGGGGAGCGGCCCTGGAAGGGGCTGGGGGAGCCCCCCCCCACTTGCCCAGCCTGGCCCGTCTCCCATCCCAACCCTCAGGCACCCCTTCTGCTCAAGAACCTGGGAAGTGGGCTGCTCTGAGGGCACGGTCTGGGGGCCTCCGGAGGGGGGAGACTGGGCAGGGAGAGGGCCCGCGTGGGGAAGCCATGCCCACCCAGGAGCCAGCAGCCCCTGTCTCCCAGGCCCTCCTGCTCCTGCTGGGCGCCCAGGGCCGGGGCGGCACTGCCAGTCCCCGGTGTGAGTGTGCCCGCGGCTCTCAGAGGAGGGCCGGTCCGCTCTGCTGCAGGGGCTGCCCCGCAGGTGAGTGGCTGCAGGAGGGCGGGCGGGCCGGGGCGGGGGAGGGGAGGGGAGGCTGGGAGAGAAGTGGGGAGCACGGGTAGGCAGGGGGGAGGGGAGGCGGGGGCCCCTCTGACTCTGACCCAGCCCGGGCTCTACAGGGCAGTACCTCGCAGCCCCCTGCACGGAGCCCTGTGGCAATGCCACCTGCGTCCCGTGCCACCAGGGCTCCTTCCTGGCCGGGGAGCACCACCAGCAGACCAGCTGCACCCGCTGCCAGACCTGCGACGAGCAGGGTGAGGAGCTGCGGGGTCTGGGGGGGCCCTGGGGGCAGGCTGCGCCCGCCTCTTTCTGAAGGAAGTGGCTGGTTTGGCCATGAGGGTGCGAGGGCCTGCGGTCACCCCCTCAGGCCGCTCTCCCGGACCCTGCCCCCCGCACCTTTGTGCCCCTCCCCCCCACACCCCACCCCCGCGACCTCCTGTCTGCACACTCCCGCCTGGCCCGTGGGGTGCGCTGCCCTGTCTCTGGGGGTGGCCCTGTCTCTGGTTTATCCCGTTTGTTCTTCTGGGGATCTGTCCCGCCTCTGGGGGGCGTGGTGTCTCTGCCCTAACCGCCTCTGCTCCCCGTCTCCCTGCACCCCACCAGCCTCCCAGGTGGCCCTGGAGAACTGCTCGGCAGTGGCTAACACCAGGTGCGGGTGCCCGCCGGGCTGGTTTGCGGAGTGCCCGGGCCCTCAGTGCATCAGCGGCGTGCCCTTCCGCTGCCAGCCGTGCCTGGACTGCGGGGCCCTGCACCGCCACACGCGGGTGCCCTGTGAGTACCCACAACCCCCTCCCTCCCTCTCTCCCACTTTTACCCTCCCCCACCTCCCTCTCCCCCACCTTGACCCACCCCGTCGGCTGGTCTGCAGGTTCCAGCACAGACACTGAATGTGGCGCCTGCCTGCCTGGCTTCTATGAACGTGGCAACAGCTGCGTGTCCTGCCCCACGTAACTTCCTGGCTGCCCTGGGCAGGGGGAGGGGGAGGGGAGCGGAGTGGGGCCAGGGACAGGGAGGAGGGGGCTTGGCCCTGTGGTGGGTGGGCCCCCTCCAGGCAGACACGTAAAGGGAGACGTGGATTCGCCTCTGCCGGGCAAATAAGGAGGCTGCGGTAGTGAGGAGGAGGGTTTGGCACATACGGAGGGCATTGGTGGGTCTCAAGCCTGGGCCGAGGCAGGACCCGCCCTGTTCCCTGGAGGATGCTGGGCAAGCGGCCTCACTCCGATGTGCGGCTCCCCATCTGAACACGGGACGGTAGTGGGTCCCCAGAGCACCTGCCATCTCAGACACCCGGGGGCGGGGTACAGCAGGGAGACCCCAGGCCGGTCTGGTCCGGACGGAGCGGACATGCTGGTGGCCCTGACTGGTCTAGAAGCAGCTGGGATACATCCCGGTTGTGATCTAGTTATTGGGGACGCGGGCATTTCAGCAGAGCTTCGGGGACATTCCTGGGGCCAGCGAGGCTCCAGGGAAGAGGCCTGGAGGGGAGGGGCCCTCAGGACGGAGATGGCGGGCAGCCCGCCGAGCGGGCCCTCACCCCCCGCCCCCCGCAGGAGCGCCCTGTGGAGGTGTCCCGAGCCCTGCGCAGCGGCCTGCGGCTGGAGGCAGAGTAGGTGGCGTGCTGGGGACACAGCGGGTGGGAGAGCTGGGGAGGGTCCAGGGCAGCTGGGGGGCGGCCACACCCAGCACCCACCCACTGCTCTTTCAGTGTTCTGGGTCCAGGTGCTCCTGGCAGGCCTGGTGGTTCCACTGGTGCTCGGTGCCGCCCTGACCTACACGTACCGCCGCTGCCAGCCCTGCAAGCCCATGGTTCCTGGTAAGTGCATGCGCATTTGCACGCACACACGTGCATACCCACATGTGTGCATGCTCACACACATGCATACACGTGTGCATCTCATGTGTGTGCACAAGTGCATACAACACAAGTGCATACCACACATACCCACACATGTGAGCATGCCTGCACATATGTATACGCACAGCACATCATGCATGCACACACATGCACACACTCTGGGAACCTGGGGTCAGGACGGGTGGAGGGAGCTGGTGTGTGTAGGGGACCCCAGCGCAGCTGGACCAGATCAGGCCCAGGAGCCCTGCCCATTGCTGGTTGGCCTCTCTCGTCTCCCCGCAGATGGAGCCGGGATGGGGGCCCTGACCGCCCTGCAGGTGAGACTCACGTTCTGGAGGCGGGTACACAAGCACCCCTCAGCCTCCGGAGCTCAGAGGCCGGGCCTCATTAGAACGCGCACCGTGGCGCAGCTGGCATGGGGTAGCTAACAAACACGTGCGCCAAGTTATCCGGGAATGAGGGCAGCACGGGGCCTGTCTCCGGCGTGGCCCTCAGGAGGCTGCGGGTCTCAGGTTAACAGAGCTAAGCTGTTCAGGGGGACGATGCCACCATGGCAAGGGCAGTGCCGGGACTCCAGCAGGGGGCAGCTCTCCCGCGAGGTCCCTGGGGGAGCTTGCTGGCCCGGCTCCAGCCCAGGGGCCTGCTAGGTACGCAGGGCTGACCTGGGGCCTCTCCTGGCTTCCAGACCACCCACCTCTTACCCCCTGAGAGCGCCCACATCCTCTTGGTGCCACCCAGCGGCAGTGAGAAAGCCTGCCCCGGCCAGCTGGTGGGCAGCGGCTGGACCCCTGGCTGCACCCAGACCCAGGAAGCGCCGGGCGCGGAGGGGCCGTGGTCCTGGGAGCGGCTGCGCAGCGGGGCTCTGGGTAAGCCTTCCCGCCGCCCGCCGGCCCGGTGAGAGCTGTGGTTTCCTGGGGCGCCGCGTGCCCACTTCCCGTCCTCGCGCTCCCCGGGAGGACCTCCCCGCCGCTGCCGCAGACCGCGTTCCCAGGGTCTCTGTCTGCCCTCAGGCCCCCCGCCGCCGCCAGCGCCCCCTTCAGGCTCGGCGGCCGCCACGCTGCAGCTGGGCCCGCAGCTCTACGACGTGGTGGACGCGGTGCCCGCGCGGCGCTGGAAGGAGTTCGTGCGGACCCTGGGGCTGCGCGAGGCCGAGATCGAGGCCGTGGAGGTGGAGGTGGGCCGCTTCCGCGACCAGCAGTACGAGATGCTCAAGCGCTGGCGCCAGCAGCAGCCCGCCGGCCTGGGCGCCATCTACGCGGCCCTGGAGCGCATGGGGCTGGACGGCTGCGCCGAGGACCTGCGCGGCCGCCTGCAGCGCGGCCCGTGACGCCGGCCGCCCGCCAGCGCGGCCCGAGGGCCTTCGCACAAGCCCTAAGTACTGTTACTTACGCGTGTAGACATTTTATGTCACTTATTCTGTGCCCCCGGCCCGGCCCTGCGTAGCAGCGCCAGCCGCCCCGCCCTGCCCCCCCACCCCCCAAAGGGGAACCGGGGGGGGGCACGAGGGAGGGGGTCGGAATGGCTCGGCGGGCGCTCAGCCCGAGGGGCCGGGATGTGGATTAAATCTGTTCGGAAAAGCCGCAGATTGGTGTTTCCTCGGGGCTGGGATGAAGGGCCCGGGCTTGGCTTCCTGGGGCGTTGGGAGGGCGGAAGTCTCGCCCGCCAGAGTCTGGGGCGCACGGAGGGGACCAGAGTGGCCCTCGCGCCCGAGCCTGCCCCTCCCGCTCCGCTGCGGGGCTGCCCCATTACCCCTCCCCTCCCGCTCCGTGCGGGGCTGCCCCGGGACCCCTCCCCTCCCGTTCCGTGCGGGGCTGCCCCGTTACCCCTCTCCTCCCGCTCCGTGCAGGGCTGCCCCGTTACCCCTCCCCTCCCGCTCCGTGCGGGGCTGTCCCGGACCCCTGCCCCTCCTGCTCCCCTGCGGGGCTGTCCCGTTACCCCTCCCCTCCCGCTCCGTGCGGGGCTGCCCCGTTACCCCTCCCCTCCCGCTCCGTGCGGGGCTGCCCCATTACCCCTCCCCTCCCGCTCCGTGCGGGGCTGCCCCGGGACCCCTCCCCTCCCGCTCCGTGCGGGGCTGCCCCGGGACCCCTCCCCTCCCGCTCCCCTGCGGGGCTGCCTCGCTACCCCTCCCCTCCCGCTCCCCTGCGGGGCTGCCCCATTACCCCTCCCCTCCCGCTCCGTGCGGGGCTGCCCCGGGACCCCTCCCCTCCCGCTCCGTGCGGGGCTGTCCCGGACCCCTGCCCCTCCTGCTCCGTGCGGGGCTGCCCCGGGACCCCTGCCCTCCCACTCCCCTGCGGGGCTGTCCCGTTACCCCTCCCCTCCCGCTCCCCTGCGGGGCTGTCCCGTTACCCCTCCCCTCCCGCTCCGTGGGGGGCTGCCCCGTTACCCCTCCCCTCCCGCTCCGTGGGGGGCTGCCCCGTTACCCCTCCCCTCCCGCTCCGTGGGGGGCTGCCCCATTACCCCTCCCCTCCCGCTCCGTGCGGGGCTGCCCCGGGACCGGAGGGAGGGGAAGCCGGCGACGGGGAGCGATTGAATGTGAGCGAGGCCGGCGTCTGAGAGCTTTAATGGGGTGCGAGGCGGCGGGGCGCGGGGCCGGGAGGCAGCAGGCAGGGCGGGGTCGGGCCCCTCGTCCTCCAGGAACCCCGCCCCTGCGGTGACGGGCGAGGGCCGGGGGCCTGGCTGGGGAGCGCGGGCTTTACCGGGGGCAGGCGGGGCCCGGAGCGGCCGCCCCGCCGGGACGGGCAATTTTTATGGTTTCTGGTAAACAAATGACTGAGAGGAAGCCCTCGGCGGGGATGGGAAACGGGCCGGCGGACAGATCTAGGTCAGGGCGGCAGGAAAACCCCTTCCCTTCCCGAGCCCGGCGGCCCCCGCCCAGGATGTGCCAGCGCCGCGGGTTCCGGGGCGCGGGGGAGGGGGCCGCGGCCGGTGCGGGTCCCGCAGGAGAACAAAGCCGCCACCCACGGGGCCGGGAAGAGTCTGCAAACGGTGACAGTCAAGGCCATGCAAATCTATGGAAATAGCCATGCAAATAAGCAGCATCTTTTGCGTCAACAACTTGGGCACTTTCTGGGCGCCTGTGGCGGGCGCGCGGGGGCGCTCCTGCGTCTTCCGGGGCTGGGGGTGCGAGGGCGGAGGTCAGGGGAGGAGTGCCGAGCCAGAGGGGGGGTGGCCTGGGTCCCAGCGGGTCCATCCGGGCCGGGGAGGCGGGGGCGGGGCGCCTCCTGCCCGCCCACCCGCCCCAGCTCCGGGGAGAGGAGCGGGAGGAGCGCGGCTAGTACTTAGCGATGTCCCCCTTCTTCAGGATGATCTGTCGCTGCCAGGGCGCCAGCTTGGTCTCGTCGTAGCCCAGCGTCCGCAGCTTCTCCGACTGCTCCTTCTCCCGCTGCAGCTCCTCCTGCTTCTGCCGCTCCTCCTCTTTTCTAGACGGGGGTCGGGACAGAACCCGCGAGGGTGAGAGGGGGCCGGCGCCTCAAGGGCTCAGTGGTGGCCAGGGCTGCGCCACTGAGGGCAGAGGGACTATGAGGGGGAGGGTGGGCAGTGGCTTCTAGGGCAGAGGGGCCAGGGGACTGGAGGAGGGCTGGGTGAGGAGGCAGGCAGAGGGGGTACTGGGGGCAGATTGGGACCATTTGGGTGAGCTAGAGGCTGTGGCCGGGTCATTGCTGATCGCAGTGTGGCTGAGGTGAGGAGGGTGGTTATAGGGGCAGGGGAGGAGATTATTGGGGCGAGGACCTGAGTTACTGGGGCTTGAGGATGGACTCTGGGGAGCAGATGCATTGGGAGACAAGGGCTGGGTAATTATGGACAAATTGTTAAAATGTGGGGCAGTGGGGGAATTTGGGGGACGTCTATGATACTTTCAACAATAAAGATAAACTTAGAAAAGCAAAGCACTTTTTGTTTTCCAGGAAAAAACAAACACGAACACAAAAGTGTGGGGCCAGGTCTGCACTGCTGACACGGTAGCCACTGAGCAAATGGGGCTGCTGAGGGTTGGAAATGTAGGATTGAGGAGTGTTGCAGCCATAAGATGCTCATGGCATCACAAAGACTTAGATTTCAGAGAGTAGGGCGTCTCATTAATAATTTTATATTGAAATACCTAACTTCAATGAACATTATAATCACTGAAGTATATAGCTGAATTTTGATGAGTCGAGTTATAGAAAATACTCTGTAGCCCAGCTGGTGTGGCTTGGTGGTTAGGCATCCACCTGTGAGCCAGGAGGTCACGGTTCGATTCCCGTCAGGGCACAGGCCTGGGTTGTGGGCTAGACCCCCAGTGGGGGGCGTGCAGGAGGCAGCTGATCAATGATTATCTCTCATCATTGATGTTTCCATCTCTCTCCCTTCCTCTCTGAAATCAATAATATATTTAAAACATACTCTGAAAATTAAGTTCGCCTGTTTGTTTGTTTGTTTTAACTGAGCAGAAAGGCTAGGTTAATGAGAGAGAGGGCTGGGTAATTGGGGACATGGTCATGACAGCATAAGAGCTAGACTCTGGGGACCGGTCTGGTTATGGGGGGCTGGTGGCATTCCTGGGAGCAGAGAGGCTGTGCTACAGGCCCAGTGACAAGGGGATGAGCTCAGTAGGACTGGTGAAGGGGCAAAGGAGGGGAGGCAGGCTGGGACCGCCCTGCACTCACCGCTTCTGCTCCCTGGAAGGAAAAGGAGACAGCGTTAGTCGGTGCCACCAGTTCAGGGACACGATCCAGACTCCCTGCCAGATCCCAGCTCACCTCTCCTCTTCGAGCTTCTTCCGGAGAAGGTCCCGCCTCCAGGCAGGCATGTTGGCCAGCCGGGCCTCCTCTTCCTCCTCCTGAAACACACACAAAGCTTCAGGGTAGCCCGGGCTGGGAGGTACGGGCAAGAGGGCGTGCATGCCCAGCTGGGGGGACTGCAGGAGTGAGGGGCCCCAGGACCCAAAGGGAGCTCCAGGAAGAGCCCTCTGGTACCTTCCCACAGGGCAAATGGATGGGGGAGCCTGGCCACACCCCCCTTTTGAGAGGCAGAGGTCCCTCTCCTCTGTAACTCAGGCCTGTGTCCCAGAGGCGGTGCCAGAGCCGTCAGAGCCAAGTGCAGGCAGTGAGAGCAGGGAATGCGGTTCCCCAGTGAGGTGACCAGACATCCCGATTTTGGCCGGACAGTCCCAATTTTTAACAATTTGTCCCGCATCCCAAGGCATTTTAAATGCCTTCCCGATTTTTGGAAAGATTCTCTCAGGGACTTTGAGAGATGACAGCGGTGGATGGCAAGTGCAGAACCATTGATTTTTAACAATTTGTCCCGCCAAAAGCGGGACGTCTGGTCACTTTACCATACAGGCAGGCAGACCGATGGCCCCACAGCTGTGACCCACAATCTTCAGGCAGACCCAGACCTGGCCCCACAGACCCTGCCAGCTCCGGGAGGCTCAGTGAAGGCCCCTCCCGAAGGGGAGGAGACATGAACTCTACAACACAGGCAGCTCAAGGCGAAGAGTTTCATTTTATCTTGTTTTTTAAAATATATTTTATTGATTTTTTTACAGAGAGGAAGGGAGAGAGCTAGAGAGCTAGAAATGTCGATGAGAGAGAGACATCGACCAGCTGCCTCCAGCACACCCCCCACCGGGGATATGTGCCTGCAACCAATGTACATGCCCTTGACTGGAATCGAACCCGGGGCCCCTCAGTCCGAAGACCGACGCTCTATCCACTGAACCACACCGGTTTCGGCGCGAAGGGTTTTATTCCTCGCACGTTACAGAGAACACATCACAACGGGGGACTGCACACGTGGCTCCCCCGACCTGAACCCAAGAGGTAGCTGTGAACCCCAGCGCAATCCAGAGAGAGGAGAGCCACCCAGCCCCAAGGGGGACCCACGGTCCCTCGCTCAGAGGGGCCGCTCCCGCCACCGGCTCCACACGGAGCCAGGCAAGGCCGCAGGGCCAGAGGGGACTCCTGGTTTGCCCTGGGCCACGCTGGCCCATCCGGCCACTCCCCAGACCGGCCGTGGTGGGACCTCAGTGGCCGGGCAGCCCGGTCCTGCGCCTCCTGGCTTTTCCTAGGCCACGCTCCTGGGTTCTTGGGTCGCTTCTGGCTTCGGAGCGCGGTACCCAGGCCTCCGGGCCGGTATCCAGGCCTCCTGGCGTATCCAGGCCCAGGCTAAGACGCTTGAGCGGAAATTCTGAATCCTGCTGCTCAGATGTCGAAAAGCTCCGCCTCTTTCTCCTTCCAGAAGGAGAAGCTGCGGTCGATGTAGCGGCAGATGTCCTCGTTGCTGAACTCGCCCATCTCAGACAGCAGCTCCAGGGGGTCCTCAGCGGGGCCTTCGGAACCAGGAGGGTCCACGGGCGGGGGCGGCTCGGCTGGCGGGGGCGGGGGCGGCTCTGCGGGTGGGGGCGGGGGAGAGGGCTGCGGCTCAGGAGGCGGCGGCTGCGGGGCGGGCGCCGGGGCCTCCGGCTGCCCCCCTGGCCAGTCTGTCTGAGCTGGAGTAGCTTCTTGGGCCTGGTCCCTCTCCTCCTGCTGCTCCTCCTCCACCTTCTCCACCTCCGCCACCTCCTCCTCTTCTTTCTCCTCTTCCTGCTCCTTCTCGGCCTCTTCCTCCTCCCAAGGCCGCTGGGCGTCCGGGCCGTCGTCTCCAAAGAACTGCTGCCTGAGATCCTCGAAGCCGTCGCTCCAGCCCCGCCGGCCCGCCTCCACCTCCTCCAGCACGGCGCGGTGGAAGCGGCGGATGAGCTCCCACGGGTGGCTGCCCAGCCGGTCGAACATCTCGTAGCACAGCAGGTGGCGGAACTTGCGCTCCTCGCGGCTCAGGCCCATCTCCAGCAGCTGGAAGTAGCCGAGCATGAAGAGGTCCAAGGTGAGGCTGTCGTAGCGCGGGGGCGCGCCGCCGTCCAGGGGCGGCAGGAAGTGCTGGGGCCAGTACAGGCCGTGCGCCAGGACCGGGCCGGGCGGCTGGCGCGGGGGCACCTGGCGCAGGAGGCTCCGCCAGCGGCCCAGCAGCCGCCCCACCACCTGCCGCTGCTTCAGCAGCCGCTGCAGCCGCTCGTCGGGGCCCTCGGGGCCCTCGCCGGCCGCGGGCGGAGGGGCTTCGGCGGCCTCGGGGGCGGGCCCGGCGCCCGCGGCCACCACGCGGGGCAGCAGCCGGCGGAGGCGCGCCTGGGCCTGGCGCCCGGGGCCGCCGAAGGTCCACCGGCGCCAGTGCTCCAGGAAGAGGTAGACGATGCGCTCTTTGCGCAGGTCGATGTAGTCCTGCACGCCGCTCAGCTCGGCGGGCGCCGGCAGCTCGGGCTCGGGCAGCGCCTCCTGGCGGCCGGGCGGGTCCTCGCAGCTCCGCGGCTCCCGGGCGGGCGGCGGGCTGTCGGCGGCGGCGGCGGGGGCCCCGGGCTCGGCGGGGCCGGCCGCCAGGTAGTCCTCCTCCAGGATGGGCTCGCGGCCCGGGGCGCCGGCGGGGGCCAGCGAGGGCCTGCGGCGCGGGCAGCGCGGGGGCGCGGCGGCCTGGGCGCGCAGCTCGTAGGCGGCGCGGAGGCGGCGCACGGACACGCCGCACTCGAGGATCTCGCGCGCCACGGCCTCGCGGCACCAGCTGAGCGAGTGCGAGCGGCCCAGGCAGAGCGGGCCGGGCCGCCAGGGCGCGTCGGGCAGCGGCGCCAGCGGCTGGCCCGTGTCGGCGGCCAGCAGCTCGGCCAGGTGCGCGGGCCGGCCGCCCAGCGCGGCCAGCAGCGAGGCCATGCTCCGGAGCAGCGCGGCGATCTTGCTGCACCAGGCGGGCAGGCTGGCGGCGCGGCCGTGCATGCGGCGCGGGTCCACGGTGAAGCGCGGCGCCGACAGCGCGGCCGAGATGGGCAGCAGCTGCTCCAGCTCCAGCTCCAGCTGCTGCAGGCGCGCCTCCAGCCTCTGCGCCTTGTGCAGCACCTGCAGGTTCTCGATTTGCTGCTCGATGCGCAGGACGTCGGCCTCGGTCATGAGCTCGCCGAACGGCCCGAGGATGCCGTTGTACTCGCGGGAGTACCTCCAGCCCTCGCGGGGGTAGCAGCACGAGCTGGCGGCCGTCAGCTAAGGCGGGGAGACAAGAGAGGGAGGGAGGCGGGTCTCCCTCTGGCCCGGCTCCCGCGGCGGCCGCCGGGGGGCGCCCTTTGCATGTCCCGGGTGGTGTAATGGCTCCGCGGGGCTGTTTGCAGGGACGGCCGCGCCGGGCGGGCGACTACGTTGGGTGAGGCTTCAGCCCAGGCCGGCTCCGGTCGCTGGGCAGCGTCCACTTTGTCGCTGGCGGGGACACAGCCGGTCGCTGGCGCTGCTGCAGGGGCAGGGCGGGCAGACGGCTCCGGGCCTGGCATTACACCACCCAAGAACATGCAAAAGGCACTGCAGCTGCGCGCAGGCGGCTCCGCGGTGTTGAGGCCTCTCCTCGCCCCACACGGATGGCCCCTTCTCATCCTGTGCCCCAAGCCCCCTCAGTCCACGACATCAGTGTTTTAGTCTCAACGACAGGCTCTTAAAAGGAGGCTGGCCCTGGCTGGTGTGGCTTAGTGGATAGACCGGCAGCCTGCCGGCTGAAAGGTCGGGGTTGGATAACAGTCAGGGCACATGCCTGGGCTCAACCCCCAGTAGGGGGCGTGCAGGAGGCAGCTCATCAAAGGTTTTCATAATGAACGGTTCTCATCTCTCCCTTTCTGAAATCAATATATATTATATATTAAATATTGATTATCTATGTTAAATATTGATTACATATTAAGAATTGATTATATTAAAAAGAAGCAGAAGCTGTGGCCTCCACTCCTATTCCCGCCCCTCTCCTCCTGTTAGTTGAGAGAGCCGGGCTTGTCAGGCTGTTCTTACATTTTCCCTCGCCTTTCACCTCTAGGCTCCAACTCCAGTGCCAGGCTTTCCCAGCCCGGAGGGTGGAGGGTGGAGTGTGGAGGGTGGAGGGCGGCCCTCACCTCCTCACAGCTCCCCCCTCCCCACTCATCCTGACCCACAGACAGATGCAGTGGTGCCACTTCCCAGCCTCCCCCTCCCAGACTGCACGCTGCTGCAGACAGTCCGTGTTCTTCAAGGACCCGCCCCTCCCGCTCCACCCCTTCCTCCCTGTACAGTCCCCGGGCCACGCCCACGGACTCCCAGCCCTCCCCTCCCGCCGGCCTGCTCTTTGCCCCATGCTTCCCGTCCACCGCTTTCTCATCTCCGAGTCTACCTTGGACCTCACTGTCTCCTTCCGTACCACTGCCCCCCCCAACCCAAACAGGACGGGGGCTTAGGGCTGCCCGCCCTCTGCATGCTCCGGCACAGCGATGCCCAGATTGAGACAGCCAGTTATTGGGGGGCACTGATCCCTCCTTTAAGGTGCTGTGTTTGCTTGCTGGCTGACCCCTCTGCCCCACTCCTGCAGCCCCCTCAAGAGCAGACCCTGACATAGTCCACGAGGCCCGAGACTACAATGTGTGTGGCACACAGACGACGCCCAGGGGACACGCTCAGTGGGCCGACAGCCACCCATCCTGCCAGCCAGCGAGGATCAACCCATCTGACAGACGAGGAAACTAGGGCTGGATGAGGCTGAAGGTGGAAAGGCAGGGAAGGAGCCCAGGCCAGTCTATGACCAAAAGCCTCTTGTGCTCAGTTTAAAAAGAAGCTGAAGCTGTGGCCTCCACTCCTATTCCCATCCCTCTCCTCCTGTTAGTAATACCACAGTTGAGAGAGCCAGATTGAGACAGCCAGTTATTGGGGGCACTGATCCCTCCATTAAGGTGCTGTGTTTGCTTGCTGGCTGACCCCTCTGCCCCACTCCTGCAGCCCCCCTCAGAGTGTGGCCCTTGCACAGCACGGCCAGCCTGACCCCGAGGCCGCTGCAGAATGCGCCCCCCCCACCAGAGCTCCTGAGCGGGAAGAGCACGTTTGCAAGGTCCCAGGCCGCCTTCCCCCTGAGCTGCCTGAGGCCGCAGGCGGCTGCCGGGAGGAGCGGCTGTGTCCCAGATGCAGCTCCAGGCCCCCAGGGACGCCCACCTTCCGCCTCTGCTCCTCCTCCTCCTGCATCTTCAGCTGCATCTTGCGGACCATCACCTGGCGCTTCCACTCGGGGATGGGCCGGCCCTGCTCGTCGTGCGTGGGGATGAGCGCCTCCACGTCCAGCGGCACGCCGGGCGCGGGGGTGGCGGGCGGCGCCGGCGCCAGGCTGCCGTTGAGTAGCGGCTGGGGCCCTGCAGCTGGCGGGGTGGGGCTCCGGGGCCGGGACGGTGCCGGTGACGCTGGCGGCAGCTGCGCGTCCGGCTGTGGGGAGACGTGGCGGGGCTGAGCCCGGGCAGGGGCGGGGGGAGCCGGGCGCGGGAGGCAGCACCGGGCCCTCGCGGACCTCCTACGGACCTGGGAGGCCAGCTGCCCGCTGCCGGAGAACACGGTGGTCAGCCCCTTGCTCTGCGGCGTGGGCTTCAGGCTCTTGCCGGCCTTGATCTCAGCCAGCAGCTCGGCGTTGTCACCGGTCGGCGTCATCATGTTGAAAGACTTGGTGCCTGGGGGAGGCAGGGAGGAGGCGTGGGTGAGGGGCGAGGTGTGGGGGGGCCGTGGGGACCTGCCCTTCTGCTGTCCCCTCCCCATCCCATCGGGAGGCCATCGGAGCCTCGCTTGGGGCCAGAGGGCAGCACCCCAGATCCCAAGCCTGGCTGGGGGCTCGCTCTTGGGGACCCCGGAGCCAGGCCCTTCGCTGGAAGTCGTGCACCCCCACCGTGCTCCCAGCCCTACTCACGCTGGGGCGTGGGGCCCCCGCCTGGAGGCCCCTGGGAGTCCATGGAGGCTCGTGGGCTGGCTCTGGGGACTCTAGTGAGCGTCTCCACCCCGGGCATTGACTGCTTAGCTCCCAAACACGACCTGAGACCAGCCCCCCGACCTTTGTCCCCCGTTCCCGGGCTCCAGTGGCCAGGGCGGAGTCTGTCTCTGGCCCTCACGCATCAGCAAAGCCCAGTGACCCTTGGACTGGGTCGCCGGAGCCTCTCTGGCCATTCGGACTAGGATCCCTGATACCAGCTCCCAGCCAGCCCCGCCCCCAAACCCACAGACAGACGCGCGGACACACACACTGGTCACAAGCCCGGAGCACACGAGCACACGTATGGCGAAGCTTCCCGGCTCTCTCAGCTCTGGGGCCCGGGGCAGCGGGTCCTTCCTGAGGACGTGGAGATGCCCGGAAGGGGCCCGGCGGGGGGCATGCAAATGCCCGGCCGGAGTTTGCATGTGTCACAGCGGCGGCCCCCCGGCAGAGGTGACTGGGGATTGGGGAGGGCTGACTTCAGAGCCCAAGGATGGGGTGTGGGCTGGGTGCGGGGCACAGGCCAGCAGTTCCTGGCTTCCCTCGGCTGTGGGTCCCAGAGCACAGTGTGGGGGGAGGAAGAAGGGAAAGGGGTGGGGCCAGCCCCAGCAGCCAGGCCAAGAATCGGTAGGTGTGGAGTGGTGGGTGGGGGTGGGCATTGAGGACCCTCGCCGGCCACCGGCCCCTGGCTCTGCCCGTGCCTCAGGCCCCTGGTCCCTTGGGCCTCGCTTTCCCTGAGCGTTTGCTTTGTCCCCCAACCCGCGCCTCAGCTGGAGCGTGAACGCAGCTACTCACTCTTCCTGTGCCTCAGGACTCTCACTTCTAGAGACCGAGAGGAGAGAAGTGACAGCGGAGTTAGAGGAGGGAGGGCTGGGGGAGGCTGGGAGAGCTGGGGCAGCAGAGAGGGCTGGGCGGGGAGGGGAGATGTGCTGAGGAGGGGGGAGGGGAGAGGTGCTGAGGAGGGGGGAGGGGAGATGTGCTGAGGAGGGGGGAGGGGAGAGGTGCTGAGGAGGGGCGAGGGGAGCAGAACTTGCAAGCCCATCGGACCCTGGCTCGGGCTGCCCTGTGGTTCAGGGTGGTCTGCTCAGTTGCCAGCTTTGCTGCTGCCCCGAGGGCTGGACGGGGCTGCCAGGGCCCTGGTCTCCTAGCCAGGGCCTCCGCCAGGGCCTCCGTCCTGGCGCTGGGCGGGAGCAGGGTCTGTCCTTTCTTCCTAGCCGCAGGCCCGCTCCAGGCTGCAGGTGGGGAGCTGACCTTGAGCTGGGGCTGCAGGGGCTCCCTAGGAACCCCGGGCAATACCAGGGGACCCTCCTGTGCCCCTGCATGCTAGTCAGGGAGAGGAAGCTTTGGACGGAGCCCTAATGGTCCCTGCCCCAGTGGCTGGGCGAGGAAGGCACCTGCCAGCCTGGGCTGGGACCCCCTCCGGGCCTCCAGCAGCCCCGTGGGCAGGAGACTGCCCACAGGCAGGAGAGAAGCTCGGGAATACTGGCCGCCCAGTGGCCTCGCTCTTACAAAAGAAGGCCAGCAGCCCCAGCAGCGACAGGCATGCCGGGTCAGGCCTTGTCCCCATAGCCAGGCCTCGCTGGCTGGGCCCCGGGGAGATGGGGCTGGGAAGAGTCTGTGAGGCCCTGGGAGGGAAGGGCTCAGGCTGTAGCTAGCTTGGGGGACCCCGAGAACGGGGCTCGGAGAGACTCAGGACAGACTCGGGAAGAGGGCCTGCCTTCTTGAAGTCGGTTCTGCTTCTCAGAGCTCCTTCTAGCTCCGGCTCAGACCACTGGACGGGAGGCAGGCCCAGCCCAGAGAGGGACGGAGACTCCCGGGGTCACACAGCCAGGCCTGCCCCTGGGGGAGGGAGGGGCTGCGGGAGGAACAGCAGGGAAAGAAGGGGCGCTGGCGAGGTCCCAGCAGGGAGGGGGCGTTGTCTAGGTTCCCCCCCTTCCGGCTCGCGGGCCGCCCACCTCCCCGCCTGCCCCTACTCACTGCCGGTGGAGGAGGAGGAGCGGCGCTGCCCGCTGCCGGGGCCGGCGCCCTCGAAGGGCAGGGGCGGAGCGGGCGGCGGCGAGCTCGGGCCCTCGGGCAGGGGCGGCGGCGGGGGCGGCGGCGGCGGCAGCTCCCTGGACGGCGTGGGCTCGGCCGCGCAGCCGTTGTGCACGTGGCTCCCGGGGAGCAGCGCCGCCTGCGGGGAGCGGGGGGCCGGCGGGTGAGGCGCGGGCCCGGGCCGGGGCCGGGGCCGGGGCCGGGGCGGGCGGCGGGCGGGCGGGCACGCACCTCCTCGCTGTGCGCCATGGCCGGGCGCGGCTCGCGGGGGCAGCGGCCCAGCTGGCGGTAGTAGTCCCCCGTGCTGGGCTGCTTGCTGACGGCGCGCGGCTTGCGGCCCGAGTCCTGCCTCCGCAGCCCGTTGTGGCTGTGGCTGTGGCCGGCGCGGGAGCCCAGCTGCGGGGAGAGACGGGCGTGGGCGGCGGGCCGGTCCCTGCGCCCCCCCTTCTCCTCTCGGGGGCGCGGCCTCCTTCCCGGACCCTCCTGTCCTCGGAGCGGGAACAGGGCGTGGGCTCGGGGCCCGGTCCCTGCGCCCCCCCTTCTCCTCCCCTCTCCTCCCCGGGTGCGGCCGCGGCTGTCGAAGGTGCAGCCGACCGCGTTCCCGGCCCCTCCTGGCCTCGGAGCGGGGATGGGGAGGGTCACGGCCCCGGTGCCGGGCAGCTCGGTTGGCCCGCAGGGAGGTGGTGCTCTGGGCACCGGCCAGGGGCGCAGCGGCCCCACTGAGGCTGGAGGGGGCGGGCCCGGGGGCGGGGTGGCCCGGCCCAGACGCCAGGGGGAGCGGAGGAGGGCAGCTCCCGCCGGCCGGCGCTAAAGCCTCGGCCGCACCCCAGTCCCAGCCCCAAGTCTCCGCCGAACCCTGTCGCGGGGACCCGCCCCAGGGAGCCCGCTCCGGAACCCGAGTCCTCGGAGGCCGCTGCTGCCCAGGCCCCGGCTGCCCAGCCCGAGGCCGGGGCGCTCCTACCTGTGCCGGTGCCGGCGGCCCCCGCTGTGCACCTGGCGGCGGGCGGAGGGACCCGACACCTGCGCCACCTGATCCCTCCTCTCGGGTTACCGCCCGGCCCGCGCCCCAGCTCTGCCTCCGCCGTCCTGACATCACCCAGCCCGCCAATCCCGGGCGGTGGGGGTGCCAGGGGGCGCCCCCGGCTCCGGCTCCCCACCCCTGGCCGCCCCGCCCGCCCGCCCACCCGCCACGCCCCTCCCCCCCCACCGCCAGATGTGACCCTGCCCTGCGCCTCTGTCCTCCGCCAGGTGCTGCCCCATCCCTCCGCTCCATCCCTCTGCTCCCTCATCCCTCCCCTCCATCCTCCCTTCCATCCTCCATCCTCCCCTCCTTCCTCCATCCTCCATCCTCCATCCTCCATCCTCCATCCTCCCCTCCATCCTCCGGAACAGAACGCCCAGGCCGCCCCGCGGACAGGGGGCCCCTCCCCCACGTGGCCCCCGGGGTCGGGGTCACGCCCCCGCCCTTCCAGGCCGCATCTGGAAACCATCGCCATCCGCCCATCCGCGTAAGCGACACCGACACCCGCGCCCCGGCCTCGGGTTTCAGGGGCCCCGAGGCGGCTCAGGTGACAGCGAGCGCCCGCCCATCAGCCGCCCCCGCCGAGCCCGCTCTGCAAGGAGGAGGCCGCGGGGCGAAGGCCGAGTGCGCGGGCGGGCTGTCCCCCTCCCCCCAGCCCCTGCCCCTGCCCCTGCCCCTGCCCCTGCCCCTGCGGTGGCCCGGACCCTCCGCCCCGCCTAACCGGCTCACGTTGCAGGAAATGGGACACCACAGGATTTGGTTCCCGCGGCCCGCCCCTCGCGCCCCCTGCGGCCCTAGGCGCAGAGCACGACCCTGCTCTGGCGGTCAGGCTGGGGGCCGGGGCTGGGGGCCAGGCCGGGGCTGGGGGCCGGGCACAAAGGGCCCTTTGTGGAGCTGCCCGGAGCTTGCGGCCCCGGCACGCATACGCCGGGAGGGGGAGCGGGCTGGAGGTCCGGGCGCTCTGGCCCAGGGAGGGGAGGGGCAGAGGCCAGCCACCTGTCCTGTGGCTTTGGGCAGGGCCCACAGGCCCAGTCGGGAAAGTCCTGGGCCCACACTCCTGGGATGAAAGGGGAACCGACTGGGAGCTCGGTCTGAGGTGGCAGGAGCGGGCGGTGCAGCCACTGTGCAGGCATGCCTCCCCCTCCCCCACCAGTGGCCTGGGACCAGGTCACCTGTGCAAACTGGTCACTGAGCTTCCTCCTGGAGTGGCCGGCCTGGGGCTTGAGAGAGAACTGCCTGCAAGGTCAGGACCCTCTGGAGCCTCTGCCCCACACGCCACCAACTGAGGCTCAGGCCGCCCCTGCCCTCCTCCCAGCCTCCTCCCAGCCTCCTCCCAGCGAGCTGTGCTCAGTCCCCTGGGCTGTAAGCAGGGCCCCTCTGACCCCCAGCCCAGCCCTCTGAACCCCAGCCCCACTCTCTGATCCCCAGCCCAGCCTCTGACCCCAGCCCAGCCTCTGACCCCCAGCCCCTCTCTCTGACCCCCAGCCCAGCCTCTGACCCCCAGCCCCACTCTCTGACCCCAGCCCCATTCTTTGACCCCCAGCCCAGCACTCTGACCCCCAGCCCCACTCCAGAGCCTCAGCCCCACTCTCTGACCCCCAGCCCCACTCTCTGACCCCCAGCCCAGCCTCTGACCCCCAGCCCCACTCTCTGACCCCCAGCCCAGCCTCTGACCCCCAGCCCCTCTCTCTGACCCCCAGCCCAGCCTCTGACCCCCAGCCCAGCCTCTGACCCCCAGCCCCTCTCTCTGACCCCCAGTCCAGCCTCTGACCCCCAGCCCAGCCTCTGACCCCCAGCCCCTCTCTCTGACCCCCAGCCCAGCCCCTGACCCCCAGCCCAGCCTCTGACCCCCAGCCCCACTCTCTGATCCCCAGCCCAGCCCTCTGACCCCCAGCCCCACTCCAGAGCCTCAGCCCCACTCTCTGACCCCCAGCCCAACATCTGACCCCCAGCCCAGCCTCTGACCCCCAACCCAGCCTCTGACCCCCAGCCCAGCCTCTGACCCCAGCCCCTCTCTCTGACCCCCAGCCCAGCCTCTGACCCCCAGCCCAGCCTCTGACCCCCAGCCCCACTCTCTGACCCCCAGCCCAGCTCTCTGACCCCCAGCCCCACTCCAAAGCCTCAGCCCCTCTCTCTGACCCCCAGCCCAACCTCTGACCCCCAGCCCAGCCTCTGACCCCCAACCCAGCCTCTGACCCCCAGCCCCACTCTCTGACCCCCAGCCCCACTCTTTGACACCCAGCCCAGCCTCTGACCCCCAGCCCAGCCCCTGACCCCCAGCCCCACTCTCTGACCTCCAGCCCAGCCTCTGACCCCCAGCCCAGCCTCTGACCCCCAGCCCCACTCCAGAGCCTCAGCCAGGACCCCAGGGGCCCTGCCATCCCCAGCACCTGGCACTCAACATGCCCACATGGGACCCCTCCCCTTCTCCCCAGGACTCATCTCAGGCCTGGCCCCGCCCCCTCACTCACCTCACCTCACTGCCCGGCCTCAAGCCCAAACGGGGGGTCAGCCCCGACTGAGTGCCACTCCATGACCACCCTGCCATTCTGTGGAGAGGTGGCGGGGACCCAGGCCCGGAGGCCCCACTGTCTGGGTGTATCTTCTAGTCCCCTCTCTGCCCCCAGCTCTGCAGAGGGCAGCGGCTTGATCTTACCCATCTCCTGTCCCCAGGGCCCAGCCCTGAGACCCGACGGGCTGCCAGGAACATGGACTCTTGAACAGGCCACTGGCCCAGGGACCCCTGTGGGTGCCCAGGAGCCGGGCAGCACTTGGCCTCCAGGACCCCCACCAGCCCGGGCGCCCAGAGACAGGCGGAGGGCGGAGGGCAGCGGGCGGTGGGCGGAGGCTCACTACCTCCTTCCGGAAGCCCGTGGTCTCCACGTGGCGGAGCTTGCTCTTGGTCTGCATGTAGATGTCCGCGGCCTGCAGCCCGGTGGGGGGCTTGGGGGCGGGGTAGCCGGGTGGGGGCGGGGGCAGCTGGGTGCCCGGGGGAGGGGGTGGCGGCGGGAAGCTGGGGGGCGGTGGTGCTGTGGTCTTCTCCATCTTGCCCTGGGCCAGGTTCAGCTCCGGGCTCAGCATGTCCATGTAGCTCTGGATCTCTGCAGCTCTGCCTCGAAGCCCTGGTGGGGGTGGGAGTGGGGGGAGGCTGGGTTGAGTTGTCTGAGACCCTCTACTGCCAAGTGGGCAGTGGACCTCAGGGTGCAGCCCAGCGTGGCCCCGCTGGTCCTGGCCCTGCCCTCCCCCAGCTCTGCACCTGCCGGGGAAGGCCACGCCTCAGGGGCCTCACCCGGTGAGGGGTGGCGCCCCGGGCTTTGGCTGCAGGTGTGCCCGTGCACTGAGCCACCTGAGGGGGAGGGCTGCTTTCCAGGCAGACCTGGCGGGCAGGTGGCAGGGATACGGATGCCACGCCCAGGCTTTTCAGGGTGCCCGCCATCTCTGCAGCCACCACCTGGGGGCAGGAAGCGGGCATGGCGAGTGGAGGTCCCCGTGCTCAGGGTGTGGTCAGCGTGCGGGCGTGCGTGCGTGCGTGTCTGGCTTCTGCGTGAGCGTTTGTGCGTATCGTGTGATGGTGCATGAGTCACAGGCTCTGTGTTTATGAATGTGCTGTGTTAGGCTGTGGACATGGCGGGGTGAGCACATCTAGGGTCTAGAATGGAGAGCTGTGTGCCTGTGTGCAGTGTAGGCGTGTGTGTATGTCTGCGCAGCTCAACATGGCCTGTGCACACATATCTGTATATTGTGTGCACACACGTACAAGAGTGCACTCTTTAAAAAAAATGTTTTATTGGTTTCAGAGAGAGAAGGAAACATCAATGATGAGAGAGTTTTTGATCAGCTGCTTCCTGCATGCCCCCGGCTGGGGATCAAGTCCGTAACCTGGGCATGTTGTGCCCTTGACAGGAACCAAACCGGGGACCCTTCAGTCTGCAGGCCGACGCTCTATCCACTGAACCACACCAGCTAGGGCACAAGTGTGCACTCTTGAGTGTGTAAGTTCTGGGGACAGTTTGTGCACATGTGAGTGAGGATATCATATCGTGTGCGAGGTGCATGTGCAAGTGTGTGGACATACATGTATGTTGTGATGGGGACACACACACACACGAGTGTCTGTCGTTCACCAGAACCAGCATCCTCTCCGGGCGACCTGGGCAGCCTCTGGAGGTAGCTGTGGGCAGAACTGGCCCAGGGCTGCTCCCCCTCCTCCCTCCTCCCTCCTCCCATGGGTCCACTCACCGCGCGGGGGGCGCCGGGTCTTGATACTGGACTGGCTGGAGGAGCAGGAGTCGTAGTTGGACAGGGTGCTGGTGGGCGAGCTGAGGTCGAAGTTCAGCGGCTGGACCGAAGTGGTGGTGTTGGGCGAGGACATGCCTGAGTCGGGCTGCTTGGCCTCCAGCTCGGCGGAGGGGTCCCGGGACAGTACGCGGTGCTCCAGGCTCTGCGCAGAGGAGCGGAGGGTGAGGACCACCAGTAGCGGTCCCGAGGCCAGGAGCTCCGGGGCGGAGTCTGCTCAGAGCCCTTGTGTGTGACCTTGGCTAAGCCACTGCCCTTTGTGGGCCAAGATTCAAGCCTCACCCCCCAGCAGCAGGACCCTGGGTTCCTGGGAGACTCCTCCTCCGGCCCCTCCCTGCTCAGGAGGTGGAGAGGCTGAGGGAGGGGGGCCCTGGGTGCACCCCATGGGAGAGCCACAGGGCAGCCGCCTTCCTCCCCCTCAGTGGGCAGGGGGCCTGGGCTCTGGGGCCTCACCGGGCTCTGCAGCTGGTGAGGGTGCTGGCAACAGCTGGGGGCAGGGGAGGGGTGCAAGGCCCCTCAGCTTGCAGGGAGGACTGACCCCCCCGTTACCTGGCCAGCAAGCCCTGTCTCCTGGCCCGACTGGGCAAATCCCAGCACCCGTCCCTGTCTCCTGACAGGCCCTCAGGGAAAGGGAGGGCATGGGGTGGCCCAGCTGAGCTAGGTGGGCATCTGAAGCTGAGGCTTCCAAGCCAGCCGCCCCCCACCACTGTCCTGCTCCGCCCCACCTGCCCCTCCTGGCACGGGCTGGGCTGGGTGGGGGCTGCTTACGTTGCCCATGCTGCTCTGCTGCCGGCAAGCTGCTCGCTGGCGCTTCTGCCCAGGCCCGCGCCTCCCGCCTGCCCGAGAAGTGTCACAGGCCCCCCGGGAGTGGGGGCGGCGGCACCAGTGACGGCTCTGCAGCGCATTCACCTGCCTGTCAGGAGGGGCTCTGGCGCCTGTTGGCCTTTCTGGGCCAGCGTCCTCTGCGGCTGGATCTGCCGCCGCCATCCCGGGGCCCACCTGAGCGAGGGGCCGGGCCCCACACCCCGCACACTTCGGGGGGCGTCCCCGCTGCCTGCCCTGGGGAGCCAAGGGGAACCGCAGGAGCTGAACGGGGCGGCGAAAGGTGCCCCTTCCTTGGCTGACAGCCGTGGGCACGGGGAGCGCCAGGCCTGACCCCACGGACAACAGAAATCACCGCAGGGCGCCCAGGTCCCCATGGGTAACTCGATGGCCAGGCTAAAGTAATTTAAAAGGACCAGCACAGGCTTCTGGCTCCGAAGAAGCTCATTGTGAGCGAGCATGCAGTGGAGTGGTCTGGAGGTGACTCTCGGCCCGGCCACTGGGCTCCACCACTTAACACTGTGAGCTTGGGCCTCCCTGAGCCTCAGTTTACCGGGAAATGGGCACACTCACACTCCCTGCCTCGGCGGGCGGTGGCGAGGGTGAAATGAGATATCCGTGCGGGCTGTGGCCAGCTGAATGAACTGAGCTGTCCTGTTCGAACGTGTCCGGTGACTTCTCCCAGCCTTCGCCCACGTCAGGACGACCTGATCCTCCTTCTCTTGACCGTTTTGCCTCCACGCCCCACTCCCCAATGCCCGGTGGTCCCGGCTGAGAAGTCACGCGGGGAAATGGCCTGGGGGGCCCTTACTCCCTGTGTGACCTCAGGCAAGGGCCTTCATGTCTCTGCACTCCAGCTTCCTGGGTGCTAACGGGGCTCACAACACCTACCTGTAGGGGGTGCTGGGGGGGGGGCTGGAGTAGATACCGGGCAGGCCAGGCGTACCAGGTTCTCCACGGTGCGCAGGTAGCGGGTGCAGTGGCTGTGGCCGTTGTATTCGGAGAGGTCAGCGGGCGTGTAGCCGTCGCGGTCGCGGACGTCCAGCTCCGCGCCGTTCACTACCAGGATCTGGCAGCACTGCAGGGGCACGCAGGGGCACCTCGCTAGCCGCGCCCCGCGCCGGCCGGGCTGTGCTGAGCGCGCGGCGCCGGCAGAGGGCGCCCCCTCCAGCCCCGGCCCCCCCTCACCTCCAGCTCCCCGTTCTCCGCGGCGTCGTGCAGCGGGGTCCCGCCCCACAGGTCGGCGGAGATGTCGCCGCCGTGCAGCAGGAGCCAGCTGAGCACCTTGGCGTGGCCGCGGCTGGCCGCGAAGTGCATGGCCGTGGCGCCGTCCTTGTCCTGCTCCGACAGGCTCACGTCGGTGCAGCTCACCTGGCGGGAGGGGCGGGGACAGAGGGTGGGCGGGGCTGGGCGCCAAGTCCTACTGGCCCCGCCCCTCACGGCCCCGCCCTGCAGGCCCCGCCCCTCCCCGCAGGCCCCGCCCCGCGGGAGCTCACCAGCCACACGATGACCGGGCTGTGGCCCATCTGCGCCGCCGCGTGCAGCGGGGTCATGCCGTCGTGGGCGCTCGTGTGCGGGTCGGCGCCGCACTCCTGCACCAGGTACTGCGTCACCTCCAGGTGGCCCTCCTGGCACGCCAGGTACAGGGGCGTGGCACCGTTCTGGGTTTGGGCATTCACTCCCCTGCGAGCGGGAAGCGCCACGGAGGCTCTCAGCACCCGCCCCCCTCCACCGCCACCCCCCCCCCCGCTCCCGCGAAGCCTTCCCAAGACCCTCGTCGCTTCTGGGGACCCTGGGGGGCTGGCAGGGTGGGTCGACGGGGGCCCAGACCTGTGCCAGCCGCCCTCAGGGGCCCCTCTGGCTTGCCCCTCCTCCCCAGTCCTTCCTTCCTACAGCACACCTGGGTCTGAGCTGGGCCCTGCCCTCAGCTAATAGCTCACCCCTCACCAAGGCCTGACCGGGCCTCTCCCTCCCTTCCAGTCACACTGACCCACTGTCCCTGAAGTCCATACCTACTGCCAGCTCTCTCCTTTCCTCCTCCTCGCCCTTTAAGACTCAGGACAGCTCCCTCCTCCATGAGGCCTGCCGTGGTTCTCCCAGGCAAGGCAGACCGTTCTCACCCTGTGCCCACCTGCCCGCCCGCTCCGTGGACACCTGTCTTGCTCGGTTGAACATAACTGATTCCGGCCCATGCCTCCCCCAAAGGCTGAGTTCCCAGAGAACAGAAAGGTGGGGTTGCCAGGTAAAGACAGAACGCCAGTTAGGTCTGAACGTCAGATAAACAACAAATCATATATATATATATATATATATATATATATCCCTGGCTGGTTTTGCTCAGTGGATAGAGCAGTGGCCTGTGGAGTGAAGAGTCAAGGGCACAGGCCTGGGTTGTGGGCTCGATCCCCAGTAGGGGGCATGCAGGAGGCAGCTGATCAGTGATTCTCTCTCATCATGGATGTTTCTCTCTCCCTCTCCCTTCCTCTCTGAAATCAATAAAAATATTTTAAAATAAAAATTATAAGTGTATCCAAAATACTGCATGAGCTATACTTATATTAAAACTTGGTTTGTTGTTCATCTGAAACGAACATTCGTTTGGCTATCCTGGTGGTTAACCTGGCAGCCCTCTGGCTGGCCTTGTCCACTGGGCACTTCCCGGCGGGCGCTGTGCCATGAAGTCAGCAGGCAGGCTCTCCCAGACGCCCTGAGGGCCGGTGCGTTCCCATCGGCAGAGGGGCACTGAGGCTCAGAGGCTGTGACAGGCCTGAGGTCACACAGCCGGACGTGACGTGTGAGTGAGGGCACATCTGTCTGTGCGATGCGCACAGTAGGCTCACAGGGAGTGGAGAGAGGGCATTCCCTGGGGCCTTGCCTGCACCTGCCACTGCCCCTCGGCTCCCGCAGAGGGTCCTTACTGGGGGGCAGGGAAGTCTCCCCCTGAGCTGGGGCGCCGCTGGGAACAGGGGAGCCGGCAGGGCCCTGGCTGATCCTGTTTTTCTGACTTCTCAGGGGTCATGGACAGCCCAGCGTGCAGTTACCGGAGTTGGCCACTAGGTGGAAGCACAATCTAGGCGCAGACCCAGGAGCTGCCCACCAACAGCCCAGTGGCTCTCAGCTCAGGGGAGGGGCTGTGCCCCAGTATGCTGAGCCCCAGGAAGGCAGTTCTTCCCCCCTCCCTCTGCCCACTCACATCACCAAACCCATGCTCCCCCCTCCATCCACGCCCTCTCTGCCTCGTCCAACCCCTAGCCCCTCTGCCCATCAACACAGGCACCAGGCCATCCGCTCCTCTTCCATCTGCCCCCTCCCCCTCCCCTGGTCACTGCCAACATGACCTGGCCCCTCCCTCTTACTCCCCCCACCAATGCCTGCCCAGCTGATGTCTTTCTCCCGGTCCCTAACACCCTGCCTCTGCCTACTTCCCTGACCCCTGACCCCTGACCCCAGGCGCTCCTTCCTCCTGGTGCGGGCTGGCCACCCTGACACAGAGCCGCCATTGGCTGGGCTGATGCTGAGCCGGCACCTCACACATCGGGGAGGCGCAGGGACCAGGCCCGGCCACCCTCCGCCACCCCACAGAGGTGCCCACGCCAACACGGCACACATGGCGACAGAGACACATGCCTCGCCTCGGCGACACCCTGGCCCGGGGCCGCTGGCCTCCACGCCCAGTGCCAGCGTCGCCCCCACACACGCCTTCACATGCTGGCGCGTCAGCGACAGCCGCTTAATATTTCATGACCGACACTCAGTGGCCTGAATTATTCACCCCGTCACCAAGGCACAGCGAGTGCCGGGGTCCCAGGCGCGGGAGGCTGGCGGGGGGCCTCCCCCCAGGGCCCCCAGGACTCTCTGGGGATGCCTGAGGCACAGACACGGCTCGGGGCGCCGGACCCGCCAGGAGCCCTGCCCTCCCAGCAGCCCCCGCCTGGCAGGTATCCATGACCCGGGGGCGCCCAGCGGGCCCGAGGAGGCCCGAGAAGCTGGCACGGAGCAGGACCCCGGCAGGAGGGGGCGGACGTGCCCTGGGCCTCCTGCCTGGCCACCGGCCGGCGCTCTCGGCCAGAGTCCCAGGTGCGCAGCGAGCGCTCATGAACGCTCGACGAGTCACCGTTGCTGTTAGCACCTCAGCCTCTGCGCTCAGGGTCCTCCAGAGGGGGGGGGGGACAGCTCCCGCCCGGGGGACCCCAGCACACAGGCAGGTTCGCTGCTGGGCCAGGACGGCCGAGAGGGTCCTAGCCTGGTTACCCTCTTCTGCCTCAGCCTGCAGGCCGGAAGGATGGGTCCCCTCGTGCTAGAGAAGTCTGCATGAGCTAAGGCGGTGAAGGATGAGTTGAGACGGAGAGATGGCTTTCCAGTGGGAGGAGCAATGGCCGTCATTGACAGCGGTGGTGGCAGCTGTCGTTCAGGGAGTGATTTCTCTGTTCCAAGGGCCGTGGTCAGCATGAGGCACACGCTCTCATCCTGTCCTTGTAAAGTGCCCTCAGGAGGCCGGGGTCAGCATCGTCCCCCTTTTTCAGATGGGGAAAGGGAGGCGGAGAAGGACCCGGGTATGGGAGGGGCCTGGCTGAGCCCTCCCGCCTGCGCCAAGGTCTGGCCTCTTGTGTGTTGGCTTCTCGCACCGCCTGGCGCCATGTTGCCTCTTAGACCCCGCCTCCCTGTGTCCCTGGGGGGTGCGCTGCTGGCTGGGGGTGTCCAGGCCTCACCAAGCAGGAGTCACTGCCTAGAGGGGTGGAGCGGGGTCTCAGGGAACACCTTGGTCCAGCCCATCAAGTTCTAGCCTCAGGGACAACCTGCGGGGGGAGGGGCGGTCCCTCTAACCAGCCCCTGCCCTTTGCCCTGGCCTCTGCCCACCCCGTGATTCTGCAGCTCACCGCACAGAGTTCTTTGCCCTCCGAGCCTCAGTTTCCACATATGGCAAGTGGGCGTGACACCTGTCTGGCCTCTCCATGCCTCTTGCGGGAGAACAGAAGAAGCAGCTTTGCGACGCTGTGTTTCCTATGGGGGTGGCCTGCCATCCCCTCACCCGCCTGCTGGGCCACGCTACCAACCCTGGAGGGGTTCCCCCCCTCACATGACGTGGCCACTGCCTAACGGTGCCCCTCCCCCAACAGCTGCCTGTGCTGGGTCCCCAGCCTCTGCCTGCCTCACCTCCAAATGTGGGGGTGCCCCAGCCTCCTTTCTAAGTGCACTCCCCGGTGAGGCCATCTACTTCACGGCTCCAAGGCAGCTGGATGGGCACTGGCCCCGAGGCACCTCCCCTCCCCGTGCACCTGGAGTCCGCACCCTGCCCTCCTCTGCCCACCGCTGGGCCTGTGCCCGGGCCGGGCGGCTTGACCCGCACACGCTGAGAGCCGGCCGAAGCTGGGTTCCAGAGGCCTTACCCCGGTAACAAAAACGCACCAGTGTCAGGCGCTGGCACACAGGGTGGGGAGAGAGGTCTGCCTCGTTGCCGGGAGGCAGACACAGGGGCGCCAATGCAATGCCAGGCCAGGGAGGGAGCCGGGGAAGAGGCGGGAAGATGGGGAGGGAGTGTGTCAGTTTGAAGGCGCTCAGGCAGCCGCACTGAGAGAGAGAGGGGCAGAGCAGGCGGGGCGCTGCTGCTGCCGGGAAGAGCTCTGAGCGAGGGAACAGCCAGGGCGAAGCCGCAGGCGCTGGCCTGTGGGAGCAGAGCAGGCGATGGGGGAGCAGCTGGCGGGGAGGGTGGGCCAGAGTGAGGGCCGCTGGGCCATGTAAGGAAGCGGCTTCCCTGTCAGTGATGGGGAGACTGGTGGTCCCCAAAGGTGTGCTGAGCTGGGCAGGAGGAGGGCGGGGCCGGGGCGGGGAGAGCCGCCGGGCTCCAGGTCTCACGGCTGGGACCAGGCGCTGCTGGTGGAGGTGGAGGCTGTCCACCAGGGCCCTCCTCTCTCAGAGCCTCAGCTGGGTCAGCCCAGGCTCCACCCGGGCCCCCGGCCCGGACCCCAGCTGGCACCAGGGCAGACCTGGGCGTGGTGACAGAATAAAGGAGCCCTCACCGCCTGCGGCACACCCAGGCCCGGCACAGCCTCTACCTTCGAAGGGGGAGTCCCTGGGTGCTTGAGGGGCGAGCAGCCCGGCTGCCTGCTCACGATGGGGGCTGCCTGGACCCCTCCAGCGGGGCTGTGGAAGCAGCCGGAGACAGAACAGAGAGGGTGGCCAGGGGCCTCAGCAGGCAGCTGGCCGCTGGCCACGAGGTGCCGTCTCTGCACCTGTCCCTCCGAGAGGCACTCGGAAGTCCCTGGCCCTGAGACTCGCCTGGCACAGGCTGATTCCAGAGCCCGTCTGGGTGGCTGTGAGGCTCACGCTGGTGCGTGGTGCCGGCTTCTGGGAGACACTAGCCTCTCCTGGCTCCTGGCCGGGGCACTTCCAACCTCTGACCCGGGCCCAGAGCCGCCGCCCAGGTCCCAGCCTTCAAGCTCGGGTGCGGGGAGGGGGCCTGGCTGAGCCTGGTAGCTCTGGGGCCCCAGGACCCTCCCGGCAGGTGGGCAGGCGCCCTGAGGGCCCTGCTCCTCCCACTTCCCAGCCTGTCCCCACTGGCTCCCACCACCAGCCACTCTTGCTCCTGGCCAGGAGGGGCTACCCCGCCAGCTGCTGTCAGCCTCGGTGCCTCCAGCGTACGGACCCCCTTTCTGCAGAGGGCTCAGGGGGAGGGTCCCCAGGACAGCAGACCCCAAGGCCGCTGGGGCCAGTCCTTGGCCTCTGGGAGAATTTGGCCAGTGGACTGGGATAGACTGGAGGAGGGGTAGGGGCGGGGGTGCAGGTGTTCCTGGGGTCTCAAGCCCTTTTCGCTGCCCCCCCAATGCAGCCGGGCACTGGGTGGCCCTCCCCGGACCCTCAGCCCTCCTGCTCCTCCGGAGCTTGTCACCGCCATGGCCCCAGGCCACTAGCTCCCGGTGGGATCCGGTTTCTCCCCGGGAGGGCTGGAGCCGGCCGCCCTCCCCCGCAGGGAGAGCTGAGCCCTCGTGAATAATTCACAGGCTCCACAGCAGCCAGGCTCACGGGTGGGCGGGCGCTGGGCTTCCAGCCGCTGCCTGGGCCCCTGATTGCGCCCTGCAGCCAGAGCAGTGCCAGCCTCCCCCTCTCCCCCACGCCGCAGCTCCCTGCCAGCCCCCAGGCTGGGGGAGCAGGAGTCTCCATCCCCACAGGCCGCTGGTGGGCACTGGTCTGCACCTCCTCTCCGGCAGTGCCCACCCAACGCCCAGCCACCCCTCCCGCCTGAGCCCTGTCTGGCGACCACACAAAAGCACCTTCTTATCAGCCAGGGACAGAGTCAGCCCCCTGTCACCTCCCTGACAGTCACGGTGGCCTGGGGGCGGCAGCCATCAGCCCCGGCCACACCTGCAGGGCCAGGCTGTCCCAGGGCCTTCCCCCGGCTCCTGGTGAGGAGGGGCTCAGCCTGCCTGGGGTCCTCCTCAGCACTCCCAGGGCGGGCTGCGCTAGGTTGGCATCGCCGCCAGCCTGGCGTTTGGGGCCCGTTAAGTGGGAGGGGGCGGCGGGTGGTGCAGGAGGTTGGCCAGAGCCGTCCCTCCCCTCACAGGACCCCTGTGTCCTCTCGTTTTCCGGGGGGAGGGGAAGCAGCATCGGAGCCGCCCCAGTGGGGGGCCATGTCGCAGGGCTGGTCCCAGCCCCCCGGCCCCGGGTGCCGACAGTGCCGGGCCGGGAGCCGTTCTCAGGAGCCTCTGGGGCCTCCTGCTCCAAGTCCCGAACCCCAGCTTGTCCAGAAGCGGAGTTCATGTGACAGTGGTGCGGGCCCGTGCCCACCTGGCCCCTGGTCCCCCACTGACCAGACCAGGGAGCCTCCTGCTCGGCCAGGTCACGGCCGGGCCTGGGGGCTGCCCACACCCACGCCAAAGTGCTGGGCCTGAGGCTGCTGCTGCGGCCACCTGCCCAAGGCCAAGGGCAGCAGCCCCCCGCCCCCTGGTGGCCGGCGGCCCTGCGGTGCCTCAGGAGTGAGCCGGGGTGACCCTCTCGCCTGGTGACCGCGGGCCCTCTGAGGCCGCTCACGTCCTAGGCGCCCACTTGGGCTGACAGAGGTCACCCACCTGCCAGGGCCCTGGGCCACTGGTGCCCCCCTCGTACCATGTCTGGACGGCTTTCCCCCAGGGCTCCTGTCTCCCCAGCTGCCAAAGACCTGGCCCCTTCCTCCCTAACCGGCCCGCCTCCCCTGCTGTGCTCCTGCCTGCCCCGCCCCGGGGAGCCCCAGCCCGCTGCTCAGGGCTCCTCAGCCCAGCCAATCACAGAGCCTCTGGGGCGTGGGACCCAGCGCCTCTGTATCAGGAATGGGCGGAGGGGCCACAGGGAATGAGCAGCTGCTCTGTGGATGGCCTGGTTGGTGGGGAGGAAACCTGTGGGGCTGGGGGAGGAGTCTGGGGGGGCAGCCCTCTCCCTTCACCTCTGGGTAAGTGCCAGGCTCCTCTTCCATCGCCTCCAGACTGGGGTTTAGGAGATGCTCTTACCGCTCCCCCCCACCCCCCCATTTACAACAGCCTTGCCAATGAGCACAGCAGCCAATGAGGCTGGGCTGGAGGGAGCACCTGCAGGCTGGGAGCACGGGGGATGGATGCCCGGGAGGGGAGCCTGCGGGAGGGGAGCCATCCGCTGGGCAGGAGCCGCCTCTGGCCTGGCCCCCGGCTCCAGGTGTGGCCACTCCCCCAGATGCCGGAGGGGCTGGCAAGCTTCCAGCACCCGAGCCCCCGGCACCCCCCCCACCAGGAGGGGCGTCCTTACTCAGGGTGGTGCCCGATGAGCAGCCTCAGGGAGGGGAAGTCTCCTTTGGCGGCGGCGTAGTGGACGGGCAGGGCGCCGGTGTCCGTGGCCGCGGTGGGGTCCCCACCGCCGTGACGCAGCAGCCAGTCCACCACCTCGGGGTGGCCGAAGCGGGCGGCCAGGTGCAGGACCGTGGCACCGGAATTGTCTTTGTCCTGCGGGAGGAGGGTCCGTTAGTCCCACCGTCTTTAAAAAATAATAATAAAATAAAAAAAATAAAACATATATATATATTTTTATTGATTTCAGAGAGGAAGGAAGAAAAAGAGAGAGAGAGGAAGGGAGAGAGAGAAACATCCATGATAAGAAAGAATAATGGATCAGCTACTTCCTGCAAGACTCCACTGGGGATCGAGCCCACACCCAGGGCACGTGCCCCTGACCAGAATCAAATCTGGGACCTTTCAGTGTGCCGGCCGACGTGCTATCCACTGAGCAACACCGGCCAGGGCAGTCTCAGAGTCTTGTCCTGCCCCATCTCTGGCTCAGGCCCTTCCCGCCTCCCTCCGGCCCTAGGGCAGCTCTGTCCTTGGGCACCTAGCTGTCCAAAGTGGCGCCACCCAGCCATGCCCGGGGGCTTTCTGAGCACTGCAGGCCGTGACGGAGGTGCCCGCAGGCGCAGGCATTCCGGAGGTGGCACCTTGTCCCCCAGGCGCTCCAGGGTCCGTTGGAGACCGGTGCCTGGTGCCCACGTGCTCAGAAATGCGTGGGGGAGGGAGCGAGAGCGGCTGGGCAGGGAGGTGGGCTGTTGGGGCTGCACCAGGTTGGCATCGGGATCAGAGGCATCTTCTGCCTCCAACGCTTGCCCCGCTCCCCCAGGTGTCACATGGGGAGGCTCTCCCTCCCATTGCTGCCTCTCTAACATCCCAAAGGCAGCGGAGAGAACGGCCGCCTCCCAGCACTCCCACGCCCTGCCCCGGGCTGCCTTCTCGCCCCGCCCCGCGGGGCAGTGGGCAGGGCCTGGGCGGTCAGCCAATGGTGGCAGCCCTCTCCCAGGCACCCCGAGGGAGTGGGGCAATGGTCAGAAGTGCCATGTGTCCTCCTGAGCACCCAGGTGTGTGCCTGAGTGGGAGGAGTGGCAGGTGCTGGGCACGGGGCTGGGTGAGGACCATCCCCGAGACGCAGAGGCTGGCAGGCTGGGAGGTGCACGTGGGCTCTGGGTGCTCCCCACGCTAAGCACATGGGACGACGGAGTGGAGAGGGCACTGGGCAGTAGTGAGTGGTGGGCATGGGGCCCCTCTGCCCAGGTGTGGGCACAGGTGGGCACAGGTGTGGCTGTGGCAGTGAGAGGAGAGAGGTGAGTGGCAGCGAGGGGCTGGAGAGCATGGAGCCTAGGGCGGGCTGGTGGTCCTCGAGGCTGGGGGGCAGGCGCAGGGGGACTGGCTGTGGCCGGGAGGGGGGTGGGCAGTGAGGAGGGCAGAGGGGCAGGAGTGAACCCCAGGAGAGGAGTGGGATGCTGAGACCTTCTGAGTGCTGGATGTCAGGGCGGGAGCAGTCTGGCTCAGTGTGTCCCTTGAGCCCAGGGGACAGGGCTGGCCAGAGGTGACCGGGGCAGGACCACAGTGAAGGATGTGCCGGGCCCAGCTCTGGAGAAAGGCCCTCGGTCCCTCCTGGCCTTGGGGCTGGGGGCCTGCAGCTCCAGGGGGTCCTGTTGGCCCTGGCCTGGGGGAGGGGTAATAGTAAGAAGAGGATCCGGGCTTAGGGGCGCTGGCCTGTCCCTGAAGCTCCGGCCTCAGCACCCTGAATCTGCTTATCTCTCTGGCTGAGCAGGGCCGGGATGGAGGTGTCCCCCCCCACACTCTGCCCCCGGGGCTGGGGACGGGAGCCCAGATAAGCTGGGCACAAGGCCACCTGCTCTTCCGCCTCCTCTGCAGAGGCGAGGCCGGCTTCCGGCCAGGGCTGGACACCGGGACAGGGAGGCACGCCACCTCCCCAAGCGGGGGCAGGGGCCACGTGCCAGGAACTCTGATAACGGAGCGGAGATAAGGCCGGGCCATCTCCCAGCAAGGGCGGAAGTGGGGGGGTGCCGTCCTGAGAACAAAAGGGGGGCAGGGGTCTGGCCCCCTCAGGGCACAGCCCGCAGCTCAGGTGCTTCGGCCTCGTCTTCCACATCCAGGGACCCAGTGGTCATACCCAAAGGTCTGTTCCTCCCTCCAGCGGTCCCACGGCCAAAGCACCTCCCCGGTTCCTGACGCCAGCCCCTGAGACCGCCTGGTGGCCTCTCCACCCTCACCCGCTCCCAACGCTGCCCCTCCCCAGGACAGGACGTGCGGGCCGCAGCGCTGGGCACTCCTTGTTCCTGTGCTGGACGGCAGCTGTCTGGCCAGCACCTGGCCAGTCCCTCCTCCTCAGTCCCCCTCAGAGGGGCCTCCCCGGCCACCTCACCCAACTGCTCCCCGAGGCGCTCCATCGCCGGCCTGCAGGGCCTGAGGTGCCTGGTTAGCTTTTCAGCCTGTGGGTTTGCTGTGTGTTGCCCCGTAGACTGGTAGCTCCAGGGGGGTGGGAGCGCCCTGAGCCGCCGGCCCAGCACCTGCGGGTGCCCTGTGGCCAGCAGGAGAGTCACACCGGGGCCTGAGCGACCTCCTCCCCAGCTCGGAAGGAGCCAGGCCTTGGGAACATCTGCCTCTCAGCCTGGAGTGGGCTGTGCCCACCCCTGCAGATATAATGGGGGGCGCCCTGGGCTTGATTCTGTGTCCAGGCCCTCCGGCACCCCCACCTTCCGGGCCCCCTGGGTCAGTGGTTTGCCCCGGCCCCTCTGGTTCCCCACCACCTGGGTGCTCGCCCCGCAGCGGCCAAGGCGGGACGGGCATCTATCTGCCCCGGTGCTTACTGAACCCAGGAGCCACCTTGGCCTGGCCCGGGAGGAGCTGGACGCAGGTTCAGCGGGGAGGTGCCAGCTTGAGCCTAGGGGGCTGCAGGCCAGACTCTCCAGGGGAGGAAGCCTGGGCACCGGGGCGCGAGCACCCACCTGCACCCTGCAGCCGCCCTGCGAGAGCAGCCACTGCAGGCAGGCGAGGTGGCCGGTGGCGGCGGCGTCGTGGGCCGGGGTGGCGCCGTTGCGCGCGCGGGCGGCGGCGGGCAGCGCGGCCTCCTCCACCAGGAAGCGCAGGCAGTGCAGCTTGCCGGCGCGGGCCGCGTGGTGCACGGGCAGCGCGTCCAGCGGGTCCCGCAGCGAGGGCCGCAGGCGGCCGGCGGCGTGCAGGGCCCTCAGCACGTCCAGCTCGCCCTGCCGCGCCGCCTGCAGCGCCTGCTCCAGGGCCATCGCGCTCAGCGCGCTCCCCCGGGCGCCATGCGCCGCTCCCCGGGCTCCCGCGGCGGAGGCCGTGGCGCGGCCGTCGGGGCCCGGCGGGTGGGGAGGCGGAGCGGCGGCCGGGCTCCTGCTCCGCGGTCCCTCGCTCGCTCCGCTCCGCCTCCGGCGCTCTGGGGCCCGGCCCCCGCGGCCCGGGCTTAAGCCTGGGACCCGCCCCCGCCCCGCCCCCGCCCGCCCACCGGCCCGCGCCCCGCCCCGCCCCGGGCTGCCGGCCTGGCGGAGGGGACAGGCGGAGGGGACAGGCGCAGGGACTGGACTCCTGAAGGTCCCCTGAGGAGGGTCCGGGGCTGGGTTTGGGGGACAGGGGTGTCCAGGCAGGGGCACCACAAGGGCAGAGGCCTGGCAGGAGCAGGCCCCAGTCCCCGGGGCTCTGGGCCCAGCCCCATGGGAGCAACAGGTGCTGGGCCCTCAGCCCTGGAGCCCACCGGACACCAGAGCTGCTCTCAGAGCCGGCGGAGGGCGGGCCCGGGCCTGGTGCGCGCCGGTTCTGATCCAGAGCGCGGGTTCTGATCCAGATCGCGGGTTCTGATCCAGAGCGCAGGGTTCTGATCCAGAGCTCGGGTTCTGATCCAGAGCTCGGGTTCTGATCCAGATCGCGGGTTCTGATCCAGAGCGCGGGTTCTGATCCAGATCGCGGGTTCTGATCCAGAGCGCAGGGTTCTGATCCAGAGCTCGGGTTCTGATCCAGAGCGCGGGTTCTGATCCAGAGTTCGGGTTCTGATCCAGAGCTCGGGTTCTGATCCAGAGCGCGGGTTCTGACCCAGAGCTCGGGTTCTGATCCAGAGCTCGGGTTCTGATCCAGATCGCGGGTTCTAATCCAGAGGGTGGGACAGGGGGCACCAGAGCTGCTGTCTGGGCAGGGAGTTAACCCAGGGCTGGAGGGGCCGTGGCTGCCACGCGGAGAAAAGGGAGAGCGGGATGCAGGCGGAGGGCGTGGGGAGGGCACAGAGCAGCCACCAGGAAAGGGGGCGGGACCCCTCAGAGGGCGCAGGGAGAGCCAGGAGGGCTGCTGGCCGGGGGAGCACGTGGGCCATCCCTCCCGCCTGCGTGGCCAGCACCCTGCCGGGAGCGGGAGGCGGCACAGGCCTCTGGACACGCGGAAGGGCCCCCGAAGGCGCGGGCTGCGCAGCCGTGGGAGGGAGCCGGCACATCCTGTGACTTTGAAACAGTCTGTGCCCTGCCTTCCCCTCCCCCGCTCCTCCCTGCCGCCCGGGGCCTGGCCCAGGCTGGTCCCCGCAGCGCCTGGGGCAGCGCTCACGTGTCCCGCCGAGCTGCCTCTGGGAACCGCGGGTCCCAGCGTGGGACTCTGCGGCGGCCACGCGTACTTTCCCGCGGCCGCCACCTGGTGGCGCTGTGCGATGGCTTCGGAGCTCCGAGGAGCAGGTACCCCAGAGGCGCTGTCCCCCAGAGGCGCTGGTCCCCCAGAGGCGCTGTCCCCCAGAGGCGCTGGTCCCCCAGAGGCGCTGGTCCCCCAGAGGCGCTGTCCCCCAGAGGCGCTGGTCCTCCAGAGGCGCTGTCCCCCAGAGCGCTGTCCCCCAGAGGCGCTGGTCCCCCAGAGGCGCTGTCCCCCAGAGGCGCTGTCCCCCAGAGGCGCTGGTCCCCAGAGGCGCTGGTCCCGTGTGGGGATGGGTTGCCAGGGACATCGCCTGGCCAGACCGGCCTTGCTCCCTCCACGGGACCTGTGGCCACTCTGGTTTGTGGATAAGGGAAGCCAGGAATCTTTTTTATTTTATTTTAATGTTGGCACATTTTGTAGTTTATTGTTTTTCTTAGGACAGGTTGCTACATTGTGCTTTCGTTTTCGTTTATTTTTGAGCCGGATGGCTTGTCTTTGTCTTTCATTAAATCTACTAGAGGCCTGATGCATGACATGCGTGCAAGCGTAGGCCTAGGCCTCCCTTCCGCCCGCTGCCGGGACCAGCTTCCTCTGGCACCGGGACCCAGGTTTCCCTCTCAGGCCTGGCTTCGCCTGGAAGGACGTCCAGTCTAATTAGCATATTACACTTTTATTATAGATTGGGATGGCATCCTATATAATAAAAGACTAATATGCAAATTGCCCCCTTGATGGGGAGCTGAACCAGGGGCCAGGGCTGGCCTGCCATCTGCCTGAGGTCCCTGCCTCTGGGTCTGGATCGGGGTGGGCTGGCTGGACCCCACCTGTGCACGATTTCATGCACCGGGCCTTTAGTTGGTTAACAAAATCAATAGTGCCGAAACCGGTTTGGCTCAGTGGATAGAGCGTCGGCTTGGGGACTGAAAGGTCCCGGGTTCGATTCCGGTCAAGGGCATGTACCTTGGTTGCGGGCATATCCCCAGTAGGGGGTGTGCAAGAGGCGGCTGATCGATGACTCTCTCTCATCGATATTTCTAACTCTCTCTTTCTCCCTTCCTCTCTGTACAAAATCAATAAAATATATATAAAAAATAGTTTTCAAGTGTTCATTTATTTTCTCTCTATTTAAAAAAAAATAATTGTATCTCTTTTTTTTTTTACAGAGAGGAAGACAGAGGGATGGAGAGTTAAACATTGATCAGCTGCCTCCTGCACACTCCCCACCGGGGATGTGCCCATAACCAAGGTACATGCCCTTGACTGGAATCGAATTCGGGACCCCTCAGTCCACAGACCGGTGCTCTATCCACTGAACCAAACTGGTTAGGGCTTCTCTCTTTCCTTTTACATCTTTATTGTTGAAAGTATTACATATGTCTTCTTTTCCCCCTCATTGACCTCTCCCAGGTCTCCCCCTACCCCCTCCTATCCCGGGCCTTCACCACCCTATTGTCTGTGTCCATGGGTCATGCGTATATGCACACAAGTTCATTGCTTGATCTCTTCCCACCCACCCACCCTCCCCTGCCGGGAAGGGAGGAGTCTTATCTTGGCAATCTCCGTGCTTGGCTGGTTCATGTGCCACGAGGCTGCCCTCCTCCAGCTCCCCCAGGGACAGACACACCCTGAGGCCTGGGACTGGCCTGAGGCCGGGACAAGGAGCTGAAATGACCCATCCTGGGCGCCCCCACCCCCATGCCTCCTCCATGACGGAAACCGTGTGCTGCACTTCAGGTCCTTCCCGCCCACGGCGGCTCTCCTGGCCCCGGACACCCTCATCGGTCACGTGGTTCTGTCATTTTGGGAGCCACCCATACTGTGTGCGGCAAAGCAAGACACCCTGAAACCCCTCCCCCCCCAAGAGGAACGTCACGTGTGTGTGTGTGTGTGTGTGTGTGTGTGTGTGTCTGTGTGTGCCCATCCTCGCTGAATATCTTCTTTGCCTCCTTTCTTAGGGTCACTGCTCAGACCTGGGCTGAGATCCAGACCTTCCTGTCTGCTTCCTGTCAGCAGCCCTAGCGAGAGCCCACACCAGCAAGAACATGCTTATGGAAGTGCTGCCGCTTACCGGGCACTATGCCAATCCTCACTGGCACCTTTATCCCCATGGGGAAGCCATGCGGCAGGCACAGCCACTATTCCGATGTCACAGCTGGAGAAACCGAGGCACAGGGAGGTGGTTTGTTGGTTTGTTTCTTTGAAACGTGTCTTGCCTGAGGTGACACCAATGGGAAGGGGCAGAGCTCACACCGGTGGCTGGTGCTATGCTTTCTCCCCTCTGCACCGGACAGTCCCTCTGCCTATTTCCTGTCCACTCTCCCCTCCAGATGTCTACTTATGGATCCCCCAAACCCCCTCCTCTCATCCCTCCGTGGGCCTCAGGCCACCCACCGGTCCTGTGGAGGGTGCCTGTTCAGACCTCTGCCCGAACCCGAGGGCAGGGACGGGGGTGGGTGTGTACCTCCTAGGAGGCCCCAACTTCCCTAACGCCGGGACCCACACCCGCTGCACACTCAGTGACTTAGCTAAGTTCTGGTCATAAATGACTTTCCGCCCGGTGTGTGCCCCCCACCCCGCACCCCAGGATCCCCGGTGGAAGCAATGGCGCATGAGCTGGTTCCAGTCCCGCGCAGCAGTGGGGGCGTGGAGGGAGACTGGGGTAACACCGGAAAGAGCATTCGCTCCCCCCACAGGTCCTCAGGCATGAGGGGGCGTTCTAGAAAGAGCCTTCCCCCCACGCCCCTTCCCCAGGAGCCAGTATCAGGGACTCGCAGCAAGAATGCAGGGGTTGGTGCAGGGCGGGCTTGTGGGCCGGAACTGCCTGGGCAGTGTGGCTGGGGTGGGGGACAGTGACAGGTGGGACATCAGCCAGGGAGCCACAGTCCTTTTCTGATCCCTGGGCTCAAGGATGCAAAGGGGGTGGGGTGGGGGCTAACTGGTTTGGCTCAGTGGACAGAGCGTCCCAGGTTCGATTCTGGTCAAGGGCAGGTACCTTGGTTGCGGGCACATCTTCAGTGGGGGATGTGCAGGAGGCAGCTGATCGATGTTTCTCTCTCATTGATGTTTCTAACTGTCTCTCTCCTTTCCTCTCTGTAAAAAAAAATCAATAAAAAGTATATTCTAAAAAAAGAATTCAAGGGGCTCAGGCACCCCCAGGCCCTGCCGGGCCAAACATATTGACTTATTTATTCTCCGAATCAGGACTGTATTGGGGGTTAATGGACGCCAGGGTCCTGTGCTTGGCGAGCAGCACGTCCTCCATAGTGATGGCCCTCTGCGAGCCACACAGGGACAGGAGGCCCGAGGGCCCCCCGCCCAGGCTGCTTGCACCCCCTTTCTTTTCTTTTCTTTTCTTTTTTTAAATATATTTTTATTGATTCTTTTTTTTTTTTACAGTGAGGAAGGGAGAGAGAGAGCTAGAAATGTCGATGAGAGAGAAACACCCACCAGCTGCCTCTTGCACACCCCCCACTGGGGATGTGCCCGCAACCAATGTACATGCCCTTGACTGGAATCGAACCTGGGACCCTTCAGTCCGCAGACCAACGCTCTACCACTGAGCCAAACCGGTTTTGTCTCTTTTCTTTAAAAAAAAAAAAAATATATATATATATATATATATTATTGATTTTTCACAAAGAGGAAGGGATAGGCATAGATAGTTAGAAACATCGACCAGCTGCCTCCTGCAAACCCCCCACTGGGGATGTGCTCGCAACCAATGTACATGTCCTTGACTGGAATCGAACCCGAGACCCTTCAGTCCGCAGACCAACGCTCTATCCACTGAGCCAAACCAGTTTCGGCTGCACCCCATTTCTGATCTACGCGCTGGCCTTCTCGCCTGGGCTGGGGGGAGCAGGAGGCAGGAGGATTTGGGGCGAGAAACAGGAATGGGGCCGAAGGTGGGGTTTGGGACGGGGCGGGGGCCGTCAGCACCACGGACAGCGCCGCTTGGCTCCGCCCCCGGGAGCCTCCTCCGGGCCGGGCTGGGCGGGCCGCCCTCCGCCGCCCGGGGGGCCGCGGAGCCCATCGCCGCGGCCGTTGCCGCCAGCGGCTGGGGGTGCGGCCGGAGCGGATGGACGGGGAGCTCCCAGCCGGTTCGCCGCTCCAACCGCTACTGGAGAGGAGGCGGCCCGCGCCCCTGGAGCCGGAACGGGAGACCCCCGCCTCCCGCCGCCGGGCCCCGCCTCCCGCCCCTGGGCCCCGCCTCCCGCCGCTGGGCCCTGCCTGCCCCGCCGCTGGCCCCGCCTCCCGCCGCCGGGCCCCGCCTCCCGCCCCTGGGCCCCGCCTGCCCCGCCGCTGGGCCCCTCCGGGCCTCAGTTTACCATCCAGAACCGAGGACGAGGACCAGTGACCTCTAACTGGGAGCCCCAGGCGTCCTCAGAGCCCTGGCGGCCCGGCCTGGGCAAGCCGAGACCTCTCTCCCCGCCGCTGGGACCCGCGTCCGCAGAGCGACTGGGGGGCGGGCGAGCCCCTCCCGGGAGGAGAAACCCGCCTGGGAGCTCCCAAGGGGAGGTGCTAAACCTGAGTGAGTGAATGGATGAATGAATGAGTGAGTGAATGGATGAATGAATGAGTGAATAAATGAATGAGTGAATGAATGGAGAGGCGGAGCTGGACCAGGTGGGGCGGCAGCGGGTCCGGGCAGCGAAGGCTGCGATGCCGCCCCCGCCCCCCCCGCCGCCGGGGCTCCGGGGCCCCTGGGCCTGCGCCCCCGCCCGGATGGGCCGCGAGGGGCCGGAGCGAGATCCCCGGGGCTCTGCCTCCCCCTCCCCCTTCACCACCCGCTCCCGGGCGGGGACACAGGCGAGGCGGGGCCCGCGGGCGGCCGGACTCCGCGGGGCGGGACGGGGCGGCGGCGACACCGCCTCCTTAAAGCCGGTGGCCGCGCCCGGGCTGCGCGGTCCGGCACCTTCCGCGCCTCCCGAGCGCCGGCCGCAGCCGGGCCGCCTCCCCGTCCAGCATGGGGCTGCCTCCGAGGGCGCGACCGCCGTCGGAGCTGCGGAAGGTAGGATCGGGCCCGGGTGCGGGGGGCCGGGGCGGGGGCGCGCTGTGCGCAGTGCCCGCTCCCCCTTAACCACGGTCCCCGCTCCCCATAACCACAGCCTCTGCACCCCCATAACCGCGGTCCCCGCCCCCCATAATCACAGCCTCTGCACCCCCATAACCGCGGTCCCCGCCCCCCATAATCACAGCCTCTGCACCCCCATAACCGCGGTCCCCGCTCCCCATAACCACAGCCTCTGCACCCCCATAACCGCGGTCCCCGCTCCCCATAACCACAGCCTCTGCACCCCCATAACCGCGGTCCCCGCTCCCCATAACCGCGGTCCCCGCCCCCCATAACCGCGGTCCCCGCTCCCCATAACCGCGGTCCCCGCCCCCCATAACCGCGGTCCCCGCTCCCCATAACCGCGGTCCCCGCTCCCCATAACCGCGGTCCCCGCTCCCCATAACCGCGGCCCCCGCTCGCCATAACCGCGGTCCCCGCCCCCCATAACCGCGGTCCCCGCTCCCCATAACCGCGGTCCCCGCCCCCCATAACCGCGGTCCCCGCTCCCCATAACCGCGGTCCCCGCTCCCCATAACCGCGGTCCCCGCCCCCCATAACCGCGGCCTCCGCGCCCGCAGAGCCTGAAGCCGCTGCTGGAGAAGCGCCGCCGCGCGCGCATCAACGAGAGCCTGCGGGGGTTCCGGGCGCTCGTCCCGCCGCTGCTGGGCCTGGAGGTGAGGGGGCGCCGGGCGAGACGGGGGTTGGAGGGGGAAGAAACCGGGGGGAGGGAGCGCGCGGAGCGAGACGGGCGGGAGCGCTGGTCGCCTGGACCCCAGGAACCTGCGAGGGGGCCCCGGTCCCTGGCAGCCGAGCCTCCGCGGGCCTGGAGCGCGCCCAGCTGCGGGCCGGAGCGGGTGGGGATGGATTGGGATGGGGCTGGGGGTGGGGATAGGGATGGGGGGTGGGGATAGGGATGGGGGGGTGGGGATAGGGATGGGGGGTGGGGATAGGGATGGGGGGTGGGGATAGGGATGGGGGGGTGGCCTAGGCAGCCAGCCGGCCGGCGGAGGGGATCTGTCCTGATGTCCGTCTCTCCGTCCCTCTCCCTGTGGCCGCCCGCAGAGCTCCGGATGCTCCAGGCTGGAGAAGGCGGTCATCCTAGAGATGACTGTGCGCTTCCTGCGGGAGCTGCCCGCGGCCCCCAGCCCCGCGGCGGCGCCCGGTGAGTGGCCCGCCAGCTTGTCCGCACCCCACACCCCGCATCCCGCGCATCTCCCCGCCCAGCCCTGCACCCCGAACCCTGCTGCACTCCCCGCGCCTCTCCCCACACAGCCCCGCACCCCGAACCCTGCTGCACTCCCCGCGCCTCTCCCCACACAGCCCCGCTGCACTCCCCGCGCCTCTCCCCACACAGCCCCGCTGCACTCCCCGCGCCTCTCCCCACACAGCCCGGCACCCCGCGCCTCACGCGCCTCTCCGCCCGCAGCGCCCTCGGACAGCTTCCGCCAGGGCTACCGCGCCTGCCTGGCCAGCGCTTTGCCCGCCTGCGGCGCCCCGGAGCCCGCGCTGGGCCGGCTGCTGGAGCACCTGCGGCGGAGAGTGGCCGCCTCCCCCGCCGGCGGGCGCCGCGAGGACCCCTGGGGGTCCCCCCCGCCCTCCGCGCCGCCCACCCCCGCGCCCTTGCTGCCTGCGTGTCCCCGTGGCGCCGGCCTCTGGCGGCCCTGGTAGCCCTGGCGAGTCCACGGCCTCGCTGACTGCCCGGGGATGGAGGAAGCTCTTGGCGGCCGCTGCCTGTCCACCGGGAGGGACCAGCCGCGGCCAGGCCGCAGCCCGCAGCCCCCGCTCTGAGCCCGGACTGCAGGCCCTGGACTGCGCTGGAAGAAATAGGGGAGAAGCCCGCCCCCCACACACATTGAGGGGGCGTGGCCGCAGGAGAAGGGGGCGTGGCCGCAGGGAGGAGGAAGCCCACCCCTGCGGTGGCCCTGGCTGCAGGCCTGGACCAGCCCAGCCGCCTGCAGCCCGCACACCTGTCCCGGCACTGGCCCCGATCCAAGGGCTGGCCCAGCTCCCCGCAGCCAGGTGCAGCCGTCCGCTCCGGCTGGTCGCTGCCTTCCTGGCTCTTCCTGGGCCGCCTCCTGGCCAGCTCTGCTGGGCAGCCTCTGGGCAGACCGCAGCAGTGACCCGAGGGCTCTGCAGGCCGGGAGCCATCCCCTCCTGGGCCCTCTTGGGCCCTCCGGTCCAAAGCCTGAGTGGCAGGGCCTGGAGGCAGCCAACTCGGCGCCGTCAGGCTGGGGCATGGCTGGGGCATGGCTGGGGCATGGCTGGGGCATGGCTGGGGCATGGCTGGGGCATGGCTGGGTGGGCTGGGGCATGGCTGGGTGGGCAGGGGCATGGCTGGGGCAGGCCTGGGCCATGGCGGGGGCAGGCCGGGGGCAGGGCGGGGGCAGGGCGGGGTGGGCTGGGGCAGGGCGGGGTGGGCTGGGGCATGGCTGGGTGGGCTGGGGCATGGCTGGGTGGGCAGGGGCATGGCGGGGGCATGGCTGGGGCATGGCTGGGTGGGCTGGGGCATGGCTGGGGCATGGCTGGGGCATGGCTGGGGCATGGCTGGGGCATGGCTGGGGCATGGCTGGGTGGGCTGGGGCATGGCTGGGTGGGCAGGGGCATGGCTGGGGCATGGCTGGGGCATGGCTGGGGCATGGCTGGGGCATGGCTGGGTGGGCAGGGGGAGGACTTATTCCCTGAGCAGCAGTCTAACCTGGCTTATGTGCCAGGTGTGAGGAAGGGGTGGGCAAGAACGTGGGTGCCCTGCGGCCCGAGGAGCCCAGCGCAGAGGCAGTGCCTGGGCGGGGAGCCAGACCGGTCACCGTCACCGTGGCAGAGTCAAGGGCGTGGCTGCGGGTGAGGGGCCAGGAAGCACCTTCCCGCGTTTCCTCTCGCACCTGCTCCGCTGCTCTCCCGGGCTGGTCACTGGGAGCCGCTTGTTCCGCAGACTTTGCTTTCCTCCCCGTGGGAGCCGGGCGAGCCTGCAAAGACTCAGGGCGGGGCCGTGGGTCCCGGGAGTGGGTGCCCACGCCGAGGCGGGAGCCCCACTCGGTCCTATTCCCACCCCTTCTGAGGGTCCGCTGAGCATCCTCACAGAAGGGAGTCTTTCCCCAGGGCCTTCTCCCAAAGCCAGTGGAGGGCCAGGGCACTGCGGGCAGAGACGGAGCTGGGGGAGGGGGAGGGGTCACCAAACCCGGGATGACGTTGGCGCCGATTTGGATGTTACGACGCGGGAAGCTGTGGGTGTTATTGAAAAAGTCACGGCTGCTTGGCCAGTGTCGCTCAGTGGTTTGGCATCATCCCGGCAGCAAGAGGTTGCCGGTTCAATTCCCGGTCAGGGCACCTGCCTGGGTTGTGGGCTCGATCCCCAGTAGGGGGTGTGCAGGAGGCAGCTGGTGGATATTTCTCTCGCATTATGTTCCTATCTCCCTCTCCCTTCCTCTCTCTCTAAAAAACAATAAAAACATTTTAAAGAAGTCACTGCTGAGACAGCTGGGTGAGCCCGCAGCAGCGTGTCCTGTCTTACCTGCCCCCCACGCCTACCCCCCCCCTCGGCCTCTGTGGGTTCAGCTGACCAGCCTGGAAGCTCCTGGAGGGCAGGCGGGGACTGAGTGCACCTCTGTGACCCCAAGGCACGGGGCACCGGGGAGCTCAGGAACCACCGGGGCTGAGGAGTAGGTGATGTGACCAGACCCGGAGGTACTGAACCCTGGACAGCCTGGCCTCCGCCCCGACTCCCACCGGGGGCCCTCACATCTCTTAGAACGGTAGTCGGCAAACTGTGGCTCGAGAGCCAGATGTGGCTCGAGAGCTGCCTTTTGCTGACCACTGACTTAGGCTATCTGCTCCGCAGGCCTGGGCTCCCGGGACAGCAGGGGGGAGGGTGTGGAGAGCCGGGCGCCCCAGGCTGGGACTGCTCTGCGGAGCTGCCGGGAGGGGGCAGGCACACAGGCCCACCCCCCCAGGTGGGTGCACTGCAGCTCCCTGTCCCACAGGGAGAGCTTTCCCTCCGGGCGCAGCGTCTGAACCTGGCCGCCAGAGGCCCCTCTCCTCCGGCCGCACCTGCCCCCTCCTGGTCTGAGCTCGGCGGCCCCAGCTCTGTGACCCGGTGACCTGCCCTCTGCCAGGCTGTGCTGGGAGCAGGCGGGCGGAGGTGTGCAGACAGGTCAGTGATCCAGGGTCCGGCGTTCCGGGCACAGAGCTGGCAGCCAGCCTGTCCTGGCAGGAGCGGAGGCAGGCCCAGGTGGGTGAGGCTCTGGGCACAGACGGGAAGCCGGCTTCCCAGCAGGGAGGGGCACTCAGGCTGGGCTTGTGACACGGAAGCCAGCCTCCTCCACAGGCACCTGCGCACGCCTGCTTCCTGGCAGCTCCCTGCTGTTCCCGGAGCCTGTGTGGCGCCCCAGGTGGGCACAGGGCCAGCGGGCCTTTCTGGTGCGGGAGGGAGCCCCCCCCCCACTCAGGAGCACCCCATGATTCTTAGCAAGGCCCACGTGGTGCCCAGCTGGTAGCCCTTTCTGTGACGGCCCCAGGACTGGCTGCTGGCACGCTTAGTTACAAGCCAGTGGGTGACAGCCAGCGCCTGGAGCACCTGGGAGCCTCAGGCTGGGCCGCCCCCCGCCCCCGGGGTCAAGTCTCCTGTCCACGGTCAGTGATAAAGGCGGGTTGCCAAGGAGACTGCTCTAGGAAACATCTACAAACCACGAAGCCCAGACTCCGCTGAGTCTCCCCTGGCTCGCCGGAGCAGGAGCAGAGTGAGCTGGGTCTGCAGAACCTCCCATCATGCCCCCGGGCGACCCCAGGCCCTTCCCGGCAACTAAGCGTGCCAGCAGTCAGTCCTGGGGCCGTCACAGAAAGGGCACCAGCTGGGCACCACGTGAAACCGGGGAGCAGCCCTGGCGTGTGAAGGGGGTGAAGGCAGCCGCCAACTGCCGGTTCCACGTGAGCAACTGGTTTCGCTCTGGGTTTTGAGAGGCGCTGGCAAAGCTCAGGTGTGGAAAGCATCTGTCATAAAGCTCTGAAAGGTTTCGGTGGCGTGAGAAAGGCACCCGAGGGCACGCCCTGTGTGTGTGTGTGTGATGTCACTGGAGATCCACTGGAGGGCAGCAAAGAGCAGGGTCTGCGGCTGCTCAGGGTACCCACCTGTGAAAGGGAGACTGGCTGAATGGGTGCCCCCCTGCTGGTCTGCGTGGTGTTCAGGATGCTGAAACCCTAAGGAGCCCAGGACAAAGTCTGCAGAGAACGAGGAGCTGTTCTGGACCCCAGAAACCAGAGCAGGCCCAGGTGCCGCGGGGACTGCACTTGGAGACTCTTTGTAAGAAAACATAAAGTAGCTGAAACCGCTTTGGCTCAGTGGTTAGAGCGTCGGTCTGCGGACTGAAAGGTCCCAGGTTCGATTCCGGTCAGGGGCATGTACCTTGGTTTCGGGCACATCCCTGGTAGGGGGTGTGCAGGAGGCAGCTGGTCGATATTTCTCTCTCATTGACATTTCTAGCACTCTATCCCTCTCCCTTCCTCTCTGTGGAAAATCAATAAAATATATTTAAAAACAAACAAACATAAAAGTAGGTATTAGACTTAGCATGAAAAGGAACCCTTACTCAGAACAAAAAATGCAAATCACAGCAAACCAGGGCTGTCTGCAGGGGGGCAATCCCAGTCCAGAGACACAGAAATGCTTTTTAAGAAAACCTGTCTCTAGGTGATTGGTCATTATGCCTCAGGGCATAACAGATAATTAGCATATTCCTCTCTCATTATATAGGAAATTCGTGCCAGGAAATGGGGTTGGGGGGAGTTGTTCCTTAGCCCAGCCTGCACCCTCTCCAATCTGGGACCCCTCTAATGCCTGGGAAACCCAAGCCTCTCAACTGCTCATTGTAGCTGCAGCCATCTTGGTTGGGGTTAATTTACGTACTCACTCTGATTGGCTGATGGGCGTGGCTCTAGCAGAGTGATGATTAATTTGCATATTACTCTTTTATTAGGTAGGATAATTGGTTTCAGAGAGGAAGGGAGAGAGAGAGAGAAACATCGGTGATGAGAGAGAATCACTGATGGGCTGCCTCCTGCATGTGCCACACTGGGGTTGAGCCCACAACCCGGGCCTGTGCCCTGACCGGAATTGAACCTGGGAGCCTTCCGCCCGCAGGCTGACGCTCTATCCACTGAGCCACACCAGGTAGGGCAGGGTGGCTTTATTTTGCAGCTTTGCACATCTCCTTGCTGTCTGCATCCCCCAAAGTACCTGGGCTCCCAGATCTGCTTCTGCACTCAAAGTGCTGTGATATGTTGTTTTGGTTGAAGGATGTGAAGAAAATCTAGTCTCATCTATACTAATGAAAGAGTGATAAGCTCATTAGACCCGGAGACCTTCCAGACTTCCTTCCGGACAAAGCCAGGGGCTTGGCTGGCCTGCAAACCGCCCCCAAAGGGCCCTCAGCCCCTTGCCCAGGCTGGCCATGCTCCCCAGTGGAGACCCTCACCCTGATGGGGGCATGGCCAGACTGCAAAGACCATCAGTCCCTCACTCAGGCCAGCCTTGACTCCCAGGGGGTCCCCCACCCTGATCCGGGATCCCCTTCAGGGCAGACCAGCCGGCCCCCACCTGTGCACCAGGCCTCTATACTAATAAAAGGAAATATGCTAATTAGCCTGGAAGACCTTCCGGACAAAGCCATGGTGGCGGGGCAGAGGCGGTTAGGGGCGACCAGGCTAGGAGGGGAGGGCAGTTAGGGGTGAGCAGGCCAGCAGGGGAGGCAGTTGGGGGTGATCAGGCCGGCAAAGGGGGGCAGTTGGGGGCAGGCTGGCAGGCTGAATGGTTAGGGGCGATCAAGCAGGCAGGCAGGTAAGCTGTCAGGAGCCAGTGGTCCTGGATTGTGAGAGGGATGTCCAACCATTTGACCCACAGGGATCGGGCCTAAATTGGCAGCTGGACATCCCCGAGGGGTCCCAGATTGGTGAGGGTGCAGGCTGGGCTGAGTGAGGGACTGTTGAATCTCCCCCCATTGCCCCACCACTTGCGCCCCACATCAGCCCTGATCAATGGCCAGGCCTAAGGACCCTTCTGTGCACGAATTTCATGAACTGAGCCTCTAGTAAAAATATATAGTTGAAGTCCAGCCAGTGTGGCTCAGTGGTCAAGCATCAATCTATGAACCAGGTTTGATTCCCGTTCAGGGCACATGTCAGGGTTGCTGTCTTAATCACCAGTGTGGGACATCTAGTAATCAATAATTCTCTCTCATCATTGATGTTCTTATCTCTCTCCCTCTCCCTTCCTCTCTCTGAAATTAATAAAAATATATTTTTTAAAAAAACGTAGTTCACCCTTCACCCTAGCCAGTTTGGCTCCGTAGATAGAGCGTCAGCCTGAGGACTGAAGGTTGCAGGTTCCCGGGCCCTGATCGGGGTGTGTGCAGGAGGTAACTGAGCCATGTGTGTCTCTCACATCGATGTTTCTCTCTGCCTCTCCCTCTCCCTTCCACTCTCTCTAAAAATCCATGGAAAAATGTCCTCGGCTGAGGATGAACAACAACAACAACAAAAACACGTACGGAAGTTGGGAAAGGGAGGGTTTGGAAAACAAGCCGCCTTTTCAGAAAGCTGCGGATGCTTTCTTTGGAATTGCACAACACGCCGCCGTGTCTCCGAGCGGCTGCCTGGGACCCTGAAACCCCCAGGCTGTACCACTTCCTGCTGCTTCACGAACCCGCTCGGACCTCGCTGGCATTTTGAACGACCCTCCTACCCTCGTGTGTTTATGGAGCAGCATGTGTTTACTCCTCTGACAAATGTCAGTCCCGGAGTTACGCAGATGCTCCGAACAGTGACTCATCGCAGTGTCATCACCGCCGTGTCGCTTCTGGAAAAACCCAGGAATGTAAACTTCAAGTAAAAAGCGAGTATATATGGAACCGCTATTCGTGCCCTGGCGGGTTTGGCTCAGTGGACAGAGCGTTGGTCTGCGGCCTCAAGGGTCCCGGGCTGGATTCCGGTCAAGGGCACGTACCTTGGTTGCAGGCTCCTCCCCAGCCCAGGCCTGCTCAGGGCATGTGCAGGAGGCAACCGATCCATGTGTTTCTCTCACATGGAAGTTTCTCTCTGTCTTTCCCTCTCTCTTCCACACCACCAGCTTTTCTGGGTCTCCCGCTTAGAGAGCAGCAGATCACGGGACATCTCAGCCCCCATAATCATCACGTCAGCCACTTCCTATAATCTCAAAACCAATATCATCTATCTGTCTGTCTATCTATCCATCCATCTATCTAAATATAGACTGATTTTTAGAGAGAGAGGATGGGAGCAGGTGAGAGAGAAACATCGATGTGAGAGCAGAACGTGCACTGGCTGCCTCCTGCACCCCCGCTCCCCCTATTGGGGATCAGGCCTGAGGCCCTGGACATGTGCCCTGACCTGAAATCCAACCAGCAACCTTTCGGCACGGGATGACACCCAGCCAATTGGTTTTGTCTCCCTGGAGAGCCCTGATTAACAAATAATAATAATAATATTAACATTAATTAAAATTCTGGAGTAGCCACTTTAATATCAAACAAATAGATTTCACACATGAAACGTTATCAACCACAAAGTGGGACAGTTCCTGATGATACGTCACTTTATCAAGAAGACAGAAGTCTCCCTAATGGATTGGCTCAGTGGATAGAGTGTCTGCCTGCAGAGTGAAGGGTCCATGTTTGATTCCAGTCAAGGGCATGCACGGGAGGCAGCTGATCGATGTTTCTCTCTAATTGATGTTTCTAACTCTCTCTCTTCCTTTCTGTAAAATCAATATATATATATATAGAGAGAGAGAGAGACAGAGAGAGACAGAGAGAGAGACAGAAATCCTAATTGCACATGGGCTTAGTAATTGGGCTTCAAACGATAGACAAAGTAAAAACTGTCAGTCAGATCCATCATTGTACAGAGCACCTCCACACTCCCATCGATCGGAGTGATGGGTGAAGCCCGTGGCAGGACATCGGTAAGCTGGAGAAGAATACTGCTCTCCGAAGGCAGGAGGAAAACGGCTGGAACGCTCCTGAGGCCGCACAGCAGGAAGTGCCCGAGGAGGCTTTCCCCAGCCTCGGCCAGGCAGCCGGTTAGAGAGCAGCCCTCTCCCGGCGCCCGCTCCGGCAGAGGCTGCGATGATGGGGCCCTTCCCGAAGCGGCTCCAGCTAATCAGGGCCCTCAGGCTCTTCCCACGGCAATTACCTGGGGCCTGAAACCAGCGCCTTTCTCGGCGTGGGAACTGTGATTGCCCCGTATTTATTGCCCGCGGGGGTGTGAGAGCGCTGAGCCACCTGCCTCCGCGCGCGGCTGGTGTCATCAGGGCCAGCACAGGTGTGAGCAGAGGGGCCTTCCTATGGTGTTTAGTCACATCTGGGGCAGGTGGGAGCAGGGGCGGGGAGGGCAGGAAGCGCCTCCAGGAAGCCGCTCGGCCCCTATGGGGAGCCACCAGCGTCAGGCTCAGGGTGAGGCGCCAGGCGGCGCCCGCAGGGGCCCCTCCCTCACCCCCGGAGTGCCCGCACTGGGCGCGGCCGTTCTTCCAGCTGCAGGTTTCACCCACCGGGCGTGGCAGAGCTGACTGTAAGGGCTTCTCTGGGAAGGATCTATGTCCTAAACCCCAGGCTGTTTCTCTTCGCCGCAGATGACCCCTTTGTCCTTGGCTACAGTCTGCTCTTCAAAGGGTCACAGACTGGGGATCCGTTTTAGGTTTCTTTCTTTTTTTCTTTTTTTAATATATTTTATTGATTTTTTACAGAGAGGAAGGGAGAGGGATAGAGAGTTAGAAACATCGATGGGAGAGAAACATCCATCAGCTGCCTCCTGCACACCCCCCACTGGGGACGTGCCCGCAACCAAGGTACATGCCCTTGACCGGAATCGAACCTGGGACCCTTCAGTCCGCAAGCCAAGGCTCTATCCACTGAGCCAAACCAGCCAGGGCTAAGGGCTTCTTCGGGAAGAATCTATGTTTGTCCTAAGCCCCAGGCTGCTGTTCTTCTCCGCAGGATGACCCCTTTGTCCTTGGCTTACGGTCTGCTCTTCACTGAGGGTCCGTTTTAGTTTTCCTTGGAGTCCTTCATTCTGGGGCCACAGCCTTAGGGCGTGGTGTTTCCTAAATCCTCACCTGAAGACACAGTTTTTAAATTGATTTTTGTTTTTTACTTTGAGAGCGAGGGGAAGGTCAGAGGGAACAGCCTCTACGTGAGAGAGCATCGCCCAGCTGGAATCAAACCCCCGACCTTTTGGCGCACGGACAGCCTCCAACCACCGAGCCGGCGGCCGGCACGGGGCTGGGCCCTCACGTGTGCGGAGCGGCCTCCCGTGGCCCCCGGGGAGCCGGGGCTGCGCTGCCGGCTCCGCATCCGCCTCCTGCGGCCGCGTCCTGGGCCCTCAGGGCACGCGGGTCCGGCATCTCTCAGAGGAAGCCCCGCCTTCGGGAAAGCAGCCACAGCTTATTAACGTGAGAAGCAGCAGCTGTGAGCGGAGGCCCGGTCCCTCCGCTGCGTCCCAGCCCTGGGGGGGGCAGGGGCCCCTTCTTTAGCTGGAAGCCCAGCGTGCACTAGTTGGAGGCTTCTTCCTGGGCTCTGTCCAAGGTGACCCCATCGCTCTGGCCATACATTCCTGCAGCACCCGCCCCGGGCAGCCTGTCTGCACCAGAGCTAGTCCACAAGCCCGGCTCTGCTCTGCACCAAGGCATCAAATTAGTCGAGGGCAAATGCTATGGCCTCCCCGTTTCTCTGGATAAGGGAACCAGGGCACAGTCCAGTGAGCGTTAACCCAGAGGCTGGAGGGCCCATGGGGGGGAGGGGGACAGTGTAAGAGGTCTGGACCAGGCTGCCCCCTCCCGAGGCCTCACCCTGGCCCGGGTGGGGGGCACGTGCCCTGCGTTCCTTAGGCCTCTGGTTCGTAGCTCTGAGTTAGAAATACAAACGCACCCAAAGCCCAGGTTCCTGCTTAAACTGGGACCCTCGCTATGTGTAAAGGCCCTCGGTTTACCAATAGCTGGAACGCCGGCTGCGTCTCATCCCTCATCCGCCCCATCTCTGAGGACCCCACCGACGGAGCGGCTCGCCCCAGGCCGTGAGGCCGGTAGGAAAGAAAGAACAGGGATGCAGAAATTCACCCACATTGGCTTGCCCCTAGCCATTCGGCTCACACGTCCCTAAAAGGATAGGGAAACCGGGTCCGTGGTCCCACCTCCCAGGCACCTTAAAGCTGTGCCAGGGGACCTCAGGCTGTGCCCCCACGGTCCCCTGATAGACCACGTGGGACGTGCGTGCCTGCGGTCTACACAGATCACTAGAAACCTGTTCACTCCGCGCGTGATGACAGCCCTCTCCCTCCCTTTGAGACGGACCCACTGTGGTTGGTTGGTTTATTATCCACGTTAGAGAGAGAGGCGGGGGGATGGGAACATGGGTTTGCGTTCCCCTTACTGACGTGTTGAGTGGCTGCTTCTTGCCGGCGGGCTGACAGAACCACAGCCTTGGGGCTGGGACGACGCTCTAACCGACGGGCCCCGGGCAGGGACCGTTCTTTTTTTGTCGCCAGCGCTGCCTAGCTTTCCTCTAGAACCTGACCACCTACTTCTGTTTTCCTCACAGAGAGAATGGCTTGTTCTTAGCGAATTACGCTTTCAAACCATAAGAGGAAGTTTGTTCGGAGAGAAACAGAGGTGGCAGCAGGGAGCCGGCCAGGCCGTGTGGGCTCAGGAAGCAGGCCAGGGAGGTGGAAGGGCCCTGGGAGCTTAGGAGAGAGAAGGCAAAGGTAAGTGGCGAGGGAGGGAGGGGGGGGAAGTGGGGGAAGGGCAAGGGAGAGCACGTTGTTCTCAGCGCATTTCAATGATACAATACAGTGCCACCAACTGGAGCCACCGTGTTCTCCACTAGATCCTCAGACCTTTTACCACCTTCGCCCTCCCCCATCCTGGCAACCACTCTCCTATTCTATGAGTCTGCCTTTAAAAAATGTTTTTAGCCAAAACCGGTGTGGCTCAGTGGATAGAGCGTCGGCCTGTGGACTGAAAGGTTCCGGGTTGGATTCCGGTCAAGGACATGTACCTTGGTTGCGGGCACATCCCCAGTAGGGGGTGTGCAAGAGGCAGCTGATCGATTTTCCTCTCTCATTGATGTTTCTAACTCTCTATCCCTCTTCCCCTCCTCTCTGTGAAAAACCAATAAAATATATTTTTAAAAAAATGTTTTTAAAAACATTTTTATTGATTTTAGAGAGGAAGGAAGAGAGAGAAACATCAATGATGAGAGAGAATCACAGATCAGCTGCCTCCAGCACGCCCCCTACTGGGGAATGAACCTGCAGCATGGGCAGGTCAAGGGCACCTGCCCAGGTTGCAGGTTCATTCCCCAGTAGGGGGCGTCCTGGAGGCAGCTGATCCGTGATTATCCACTCTATCCACTGAGCCAAACCCTCTAGGGTGACCTGCCTTTTTTCAGATTCCACATTCTGAGTTATAAGTGAGTAGTGACCTGGTGCACAAAATTCGTGCACATTAAAAGGGGATTAATTAGAGGAAATAATTTAGTATTGGTATTTGCCCTTTCTCTATAATAGAAGTGTCAGAAATGAAAGAAAATTAGTAAAGAGTATATGAAAACCTTCCTCCTGTCAGAGTCTGGGGCACAACACGGGACCCAGAGTCAAGTCTCTGCCCACCTACATGCACCTCAAAATCGCATGAGACCCAGACCTGGCCGCCCCCCGCCTCCATTGGGCTAGATCCAGACCCGACCAGTCCCACCCTTGTCAAGCCCCCCTGGGCAGAGGTCGTAGCCTCAGGTCCGCTGGCACAGTGCTAGGGTGGGGGCACAGCCTGAGGTCCCCTGGCCCAGTGCTGGGGTGGGGGCACAGCCTGAGGTCCCCTGGCCCAGTGCTGGGGTGGGGGCACAGCCTGAGGTCCCCTGTCCTGGTGCTGGGGTGGGGGTAGCAGCCTGAGCCCCTGGCCCAGCACCAGGATGGGAAGAGTACCTTGAGGTCCCTTCAAGCCCCACTAAGTGGGGATGTGGTCTGAGGTCCCTCTACCCAGCACTGGGGGTGCACCTTGAGGTCCTCTGTCAAACCCCAATGGGTGGGGAGCACAGCCTGAGGTCCCTTCAACCCCTGCCAGGTGGGGGGCACAGCCTCAGGTCCCCTGGCCTGGCATTAGGGCAGAGGTAGCAGCCTCAGGTCCCCTAGCCCAGCACCAGACAGGAAGTGCACCTTGAGGTCCGCCGTCAAGCCCGGCTGGGCTGGGGCATGGCTTGAGGTCCCCTGACTTGGCACCGGGGTGGGTGGGGTGGCCTGAGGTCCTCCAGCCTGATGTCAGGCCCTACAGGGGCGGGGGAGGGCGTAGCCTCAGGGCCCTGCTGACTGCTCCCTAAGGCTCCTGATGGGAACTTGGCTTCAGCTGTGGGTGCAGCCATCTTTGTGACGGAGTGATGATCGATTAGCATAGTCCCTCTTTATCAGATAGGATATCTACTGAGTTATAAATTCAAACTTAACGCAAATCCAATGGGGCAAATATTATTGTTTCCCCATCCCATACCCGCCCCCCCCCCCTAAGAGAACCAAGGCACAGGGGAACGAAGAGCCAGGTGGTCAGTCTTCTGTCGCCGCGGGTGTGAGCCACGGAGGCAGAGGGCTGACCGTGCGCTCACCTCTCCATCCTTCACCTGCAGGAGCACGGGGCGGCCTGGGACCGGGCTGTGGTGAAAACCCTGCCGGGAGCCGGAGAGCCGTTTCTCTCTCTCGGAGATAAGGGCTTTGCTTCCTGCCCATGCACACCCAGGGCGGGGCTGTGAGTCAGACCGGGTTCTGTGAGTGAGAAACTGCCAGGCTGGTTTCCTCGGCGCTGCCCCGGGTACCTCCTCCCCTGCACACGCGTCCCCTTCTCCCTCAGCCCCACAGGTCCTGCTCCCTCCCGTGCGGCAGCAGCACAGCTGCCTCCCGGATCCTCTTCCCCCAGCATTGCGAGTCTCCCTGTTGTACGTACACGCATGTGAACTCCATGGATCTCCATGGCCACCGGCCTCTCCACTGACGAGTATATTGCAGTTCACCGGCCCAGTCACTGTGGGTGGGCGTTGAGTCATTGCCAGTTGGGGGTCGTTACAGTGTTGCTGTGAACCCCTCGGAAGCAGGTCCGGGTGCACTCACATGGCTCATACACAGGAAGTATGCCTAGAAGTGAAACTGCTGGGTGAAGGGTAGGGCTATTTTCAACCTCAGTAACTGTCCTTAGCTACCTTCCAAAGAGGTGGCAACAATCAGTTTCCTACTTCAGAGCTTTATGTTTGATACTCCTATTGACATGAAAATAGAAAATACTGAGCGGCCCGGCTGGCGTGGCTCAGTGGTTGAGCATTGACCAGGAAGTCATGGTTCGATTCCTGGTCAGGGCACCTGCCTGGGTTGTGGGTTCGATCCCCAGTGTGGGGTGTGCAGGAGGCAGCAGATCAATGATTCTCTTCATTGTTGATGTTTTTATTCCCCTCTCCCTCTCCCTTCTTCTCTCAAGCCAATAAAAATGTATTGAAAAAATAATAAAATAAAACACATGAGCTGTTAGGTGGTAACAATACAAAAACATAGAAATGAAAAGTGAAGGCCTTACCTCCTAGTCCTTTTCCCCAAAGGTTACCGGTTCTAACAGTTTCTTTAGTATCTTTCCATAAATATTAGAAGAAATTATTAAAATAATATATTTAAGTTTTTTAAAAATATATTTTATTGATTTTTTACAGAGAGGAAGGGAGAGATAATTAGAAACATTGATGAGAGAGAAACATCAATCAGCTGCCTCCTGCACACCCCCCACTGGGGACGTGCCCTTGAACAGAATGGAACCTGGGACCTTTCAGTCCGCAGGCTGACGTTCTAACCACTGAGCCAAACTGGCTTTGGCAATATATTTAAGTTTTTAAGATGATAGTTTGTGGATACTGTTTCTAGCTTTGGCAATATATTTAAGTTTTTAAGATGATAGTTTGTGGATACTGTTTCTAGTCCAAAGAGAGTTTGCAAATTAAATAACTACTGCTGTTAAATATATCTCTGTTGGAAGCCTCCTACTGGGCCAATCATTTGTAAAATATTTATTGAGCACCTACTATGAGCACCTACTATGTGCTAAGCACTTTTCTAGGAACTTGGGATATGGCAATGAACAAAATAGTAAAAAAAAAAAAACCTCATGCCTGCATGGAACACACATTCCAGTTGTGGGAGATACAGTAAATAGGTGAGTAAAGTATACGTTAAATGCTATTAAGTGCCAGGAGAAAAATAAACCAGGGAAGAGGATAAGGCATTGTTAAGGAATTGTAATTAAAAATATTATTATTATTATTATTATTATTAACTTATTTTTTTAGAGAGAGCGAGAAGGGGAAGGAAGAGAAAGAAACGTCGATGAGAAATATCCATCAGCTGCCTCCTGGACGCCCCCTACTGGGGATGGAGCCAGCAGCCAGGGCATGTGACCTGACTAGGGAATCAAACCAGTGACCTCTTGGTATTGGGATGATGCACAATCTGCTGAGCCACACTGGCCAGACAGTGAATTGTAATTTTAGAGGAAAGAACTGAGGGGTGAGCTCTGTGGGCCCCTGGGGAAGAGTGGTCCCCGCATATTTGAAGGACAACCAGGGAGGTCAGAGTGGCTGGAGCTCAGTGACCAGGGGGGACAGTGGCAGAGGGCAGATGTATGGAAGCAGCTGTGGGCAGATTTCTGAATGCCACAGACACCCCATGCTAGACTTACCTTGAATTCAGAGCCAGCAGGTGACCCCCCACTGGTTCAATCGTCTGCCATCGGTGTGAGAGGGACAGAGTGTCCAGAATGATTCCGAGGTGAGCTTGGGCTCTGGGATTTGAACCCGCTGAGCGGGGAAGGCTGTGAGCAGCACATGTCCCAGGGAGCATGAGATGCCTGCACACACCCTAACCCTGATCCTGACCCTAACCCTAGCCCTGCACAGCCCAAGTGAGCTGTGGCCTAGGCGAGAGCACCGGAGTCTGGGGTTTCGGGGAGGGACCAGGGCCGCAGCTGTGGGGCAGGTGTCGCATAGACGGGACCCAAAGCCACGAGATGGGGGGACCCCGAGTGCAAGCACCTCTGCCTCTCCCAGTGCCCAGAGGGCCGCCGGGAAGGCTGAGCGGCGTGGCCGGGAGAACAGGAGTGTGTGGTGCCCGTGTGTGTGTGTGCGTGTGTGTGTGTGTGTGTTTGTGTGTGGTGCCTGTGTGTGTGTGTTTGTGTGTGTGTTTGTGTGTGTGTGTTTGTGTGTGTGTTTGTGTGTGTGTGTTTGTGTGTGTGGTGCCTGTGTGTGTGTGTGTGTGGGGGGAGGGTGGCAAAGGAAAGACGTTTCAGAAGGAGAGGTGTGTGGGTGCTAGCGCTGGTGAAGGTGATGCAAGACGGCTTCTGACCTGCACTGTGGGATTTAGCAACTTGGAAGGAATTCGTGATCTCGACAACTGAATTTCAAAACCCGGAGGGAGTGGGTTCCTGAGCGCTGGGAGGGGGTAGAGGATGCCTGTATGAACAGCTACGGGAGAAGTTTTTCCAAGAGGGATGGATGTGGCCCGGTGGGTTAGAAAGTAGGGAAAAAAACCCCCCAAAAACCCCAAAATGGGAAGGAGGGAGACTGTACGGAGAGGGATCCTGTAAGCCCACCAGCACGAGGGTAAGAACTCAGGGTGTGTGTGCTGAGGGGCTGGTTCCCCATTTCCATCCTCCGGAACCGAGGGCAGCCGCACCATCCACCGGGGACAAATGGGAGCCGCTAGTCCCGCAGCCTCCGGCTCTGCAGAACCCAGGCCCCGGGCCCTGCCTCTCCCGGGGATGCAGCCCCGGGCCTCCCCACGGACCAGAAAAGCAGCTCAGCCTGCACGCCATCCACGGGAAGCCGCCTCCCACTTCCTCTCGGGGTGCATTTTATTTTATTATTTAATTTTAATTTAATTATTGCATTGTATTTTATTATTGTATTTTATTATTATTATTATTATTATTTAAAATATATTTTATTGATTTTGTACAGAGAGGAAGGGAGAGAGATAGTTAGAAACATGATGAGAGAGTCATGGATCAGCTGCCTCCTGCACACCCCCCACTGGGGATATGCCCTTGACCAGAATCGAACCCGGGACCCTTCAGTCCCCAAGCCGATGCTCTAGCTATTGAGCCAAACCAGTTTCGGCTGTATTTTATTATTTTATTTTATTTACTATTTCTTTTCGGGGCTCATTTTAGCCTGAGAGACCCGAAAGAACACCCCAGAGACCGAGCGGCCGGGCGCCGCGACCGGAAGCCCCCAGAAGCCCCCGCACAGACACGCGCCGCGCGGGGCGAGGCCGACCCACGCGGCCCCACCTCGCCGGCGCCGCCCAACCGACGCCGAACCTTCTGGAAGCGGCGCCCCGCCGCCTGCACGGGACGCCCGAGAGCCCGGGGGGCGGGGCGAGCGGGGCGGGGGGCCGCGTCTGATTGGCCGCCGGCGCGCAGGCCCCGCCCCCGGGCGCCGGGGCCCGCCCTTCCCCTCCCTCCGCATGGCGCGACCCGGGCTCATTCATTCCCCGCGGGGCCTGCCGGACACCTGCGCGCTCGGGAGGCCGCCCGCCGCCGCCGCCGCCGCCAGCATGTCGGGCCCCACCGGAGAGACCCCGTCCGCCATCCAGATCTGCCGGTAAGCGCGGCCGGGCTCCGGGACCCCGCCCGGCCGGCCCCGCGCCCGCCACCTCCGGTCCCTCGCCGGCTGCCGGGCCTCCCGGCCGACCCCTCCGCGGCCGCCGCTCCGCCCGCCCCGCCTCCGCCCCGCGCCCGGGGCGCCCCGGGATGTGCCGCAGCGCCGGCGGCCGCCCCGCCCCGCGCCCCCGCACAGCCCCGGCGGCCGCCCCGCCCCGCGCCCCCGCACAGCCCCGGCGGCGCCCGGCCACGCAGGCCGTTTGCGGGACAATCGGCGGCGCCGGCTCCGGGCGGGGGTCCGAGTCCCGCCCGCCCCGCCCCGCCCCGCCGCCGGCGCCGGGCCGCCTCAGGCCCCCTGCGCCCCGGTTCCGGTGGTCCCCTGGGCGGCGCATCCCGGGACGCGGGGCGCTGGGGCCCGCTCGCTCGCGGCTCGGCGTCCGGAGCTCGGCCAGCCCCGGGATGGGCGCCCCGTGGGCGGAGGCTGCGGTGTCCGGCCCCGCCTCGGGCACCTGCTCGGGCCTGGGGAGAGCCGGCGCCCACGGGGGGACGGAAATGCCTCCCCCTGAGCAGCTGAAGGGAGGGGATGCCGGGCGCTGGCGCACCGCACACAATGGGGCCCGCACTCTCCCACCACCCCGCTCCCTCAGGCGCGGTGCGGAGGCCCCGGAGGAAGCGGAGCGGGAGCTGGCGCCTTGCCGGGGCGGAGGGCGGCCTCCGTTGCTGCCCATCCCCGGGGGCAGCATCGGGGGCGGGCCGCCGCTTCTGAGCCTGAGCTCAGGGTGGGCAGGGCTCGGGCGGCCTCCCGGGCGCCGGGCCTGCAGCGGGGCCTGTCCTGCGCAGGCACCACTGGCAGCGAGGGCCTTCCTGCCTCGCTCTGGGCTGGATATCACACTGGACATCGCTCTGACCTTGGGTCCAGCCCAAATGAGCTTCCTGTGGATGTTGACATCTGCCGGGGAGAGTAAGCGCTGGCTCCGTGGGGCGCCCTGACCGCAGACCTCCTTCTGGCCCGGCCCAGCCCAGCCCAGGGCCGTTACTGACCTCAAGGTCAGGTTTGGCTTTTCTGGGGGGAGGGATCTTTGGGGGGCCTTGCTCCATTGCTTTGTTACTGGCCGTGGGTCTGTCTGGGCCCCACCCACTCCAGGTTCCTGGGGCAGAAACAATAGGAGTGACAGCTGTTTGGAGACAGGCCCCCTGCGGGCTGGGTGACCTTGGGGTCCCTGCTGTGCACGGGGCTTGCACACATAGTTCTCGCCTCACTCGGTTTGCCCACCTCCCCTGGGAGGGAGGCCGGGTCTCACCACCCGGCTGTGTCAGGAGGAGGCTGAGTTCGGGAGACCCAGTGCCTCTGTAGGTCATCCAACCCGAAAGCTGGGACAGCTCCTACCAGGCTTCTGTCCCCAGCGCAGTTCTTTCCACTGCACCCCCCACTCCCCCAAGGGAGGTCTGGTTTCAGTCTGCGTGGAACGCCAGGTTTTTATTCACTCCTGATGCTGATTAATAGCAGTACCTTTCCTTCCTTTCTTCCTTCCTTCCTTTTTTTCTTCCTTCCTTCCTTCCTTCCTTCCTTCCTTCCTTCCTTCCTTCCTTTCTTTCTTCCTCCTCACCTGGGAATATTTTTTCCATTGATTTTAGAGAGAGTGGAAGAGAGAGGGAAAGACAGAGAGAAACTTCCATGTGAGAGAAACACATGGATCGGTTGCCTCCTGCACAGGCCCTGAGCAGGCCTGGGCTGGGGAGGAGCCTGCAACCAAGGTACGTGCCCTTGACCGGAATCCAGCCCGGGACCCTTGAGGCCGCAGACCAACGCTCTGTCCACTGAGCCAAACCCGCCAGGGCATGAGTAGCAGTTCCATATATACTCGTCTTTTAAAAACCAGCTTCTTACTGGAAATTTACATAAGGCTCTTAACCAGTGTTACCCCCATAAACTTAATTTAATATGAATAATTAGCCCTGGCCGGCATGATTCAGTTGGTTAGAGCGTCGTCCTCTACCAGAAAGGGGGGGACCTGATCCCAGTTGGGGCACATGCGGGAGGCAGCCAATCAGTGTTTCTCTCCCCCTTCCTCTTGGTAAAATTAATAAAAAATAAAATAAAACCAAATATTCTTTAAAATATTAAACGTAAAATAAAAACACACCTGAAATTTATATAATGTTTTTAATCAATGTTACCTCAATACACTTAATTTTGAAAATAATTATTTAGAAAACCCCAGCTTCAGCAGGTGCTGGATTTCAGTAGCTCAGACTCATGTGTGCGCAGCTGCCCACCACCATGCTGTCCGGGCGACCCCTGCACAGTCACGGCTCATATGTCTCTGGCCGAGCTGGCTGTGGGTGCCGGGCGGGATACCTGGCTGTGGGTGCCGGGCGGGATACCTGGCTGTGGGTGCCGGGCGGGATACCTGGCTGAGGGTGCTGGGCGGGATACCAAGCTGAGGGTGCCGGGCGGGATACCTGGTTTGGGTGCCGGGCGGGATACCAGGCTGAGGGTGCCGGGCGGGATACCTGGTTTGGGTGCCGGGCGGGATACCAGGCTGAGGGTGCTGGGCGGGATACCTGGTTTGGGTGCCGGGCGGGATACCTGGCTGTGGGTGCCGGGCGGGATACCTGGTTTGGGTGCCGGGTGGGATACCTGGCTGTGGGTGCCGGGCGGGATACCTGGCTGTGGGTGCCGGGCGGGATACCTGGCTGAGGGTGCTGGGCGGGATACCAAGCTGAGGGTGCCGGGCGGGATACCTGGTTTGGGTGCCGGGCGGGATACCGGGCAGTGGATGCCGGGCGGGATACCAGGCTGTGGGTGCCGGGCGGGATACCAGGCTGTGGGTGCCGGGCGGGATACCAGGCTGAGGGTGCCGGGCGGGATACCTGGTTTGGGTGCCGGGCGGGATACCAGGCTGAGGGTGCTGGGCGGGATACCTGGTTTGGGTGCCGGGCGGGATACCTGGTTTGGGTGCCGGGCGGGATACCGGGCAGTGGATGCCGGGCGGGATACCGGGCTGTGGGTGCCGGGCGGGATACCAGGCTGTGGGTGCCGGGCGGGATACCTGGTTTGGGTGCCGGGCGGGATACCTGGCTTGGGTGCCGGGCGGGATACCTGGCTGTGGGTGCCAGGCGGGATACCAGGCTGAGGGTGCTGGGCGGGATACCTGGCTGAGGGTGCCAGGCGGGATACCTGGTTTGGGTGCCGGGTGGGATACCTGGTTTGGGTGCCGGGCGGGATACCTGGTTTGGGTGCCGGGCGGGATACCTGGCTGAGGGTGCCGGGCGGGATACCTGGCTGAGGGTGCCGGGCGGGATACCAGGCTGAGGGTGCTGGGCGGGATACCTGGCTGAGGGTGCCGGGCGGGATACCTGGTTTGGGTGCCGGGTGGGATACCTGGTTTGGGTGCCGGGCGGGATACCAGGCTGAGGGTGCCGGGCGGGATACCAGGCTGAGGGTGCCGGGCGGGATACCTGGCTGAGGGTGCCGGGCGGGATACCAGGCTGAGGCGGCTCACGTGCCCAGAACAACTGCCAAAGTGGAGGCCGTGACGAGGCTGAGGTCATGAGGACGTGGCCCGGAGAAGCCCGGGGAGAAACACTGGGAGCGCGGCCACCTCGGGGTGGGGCCCTTTAAGGACACCTGAGCTGACCCCTGTTTGGAAAGAGGAGCCTCCCGGCCGGACAGCCACGCCCGTGAACTTACCGAGTGTCACTGATGCCCGTGAACTTACCAAGTGTCACTGAGCTCCGAGGAGCAGGGCCCCGAGGAGGACAGGGCCTGGAGAACGCTGTCCCTGCCCAGGGGGCTCCCCAGACCCTCAGGGAGAGAACGCCCCTAGCCCCTAGCCCCACCGTCCTGCACAATTAAGAGTAGTTAATGCTCTGGCTCCTGAAGGAGGTGTCGAAGGGATAGGGGCTCCAAAGGCTGGTGAGGGCAGTGGTTAGCGCCAGCTTTGCAGCCCCAGGCCTGGGTATGTGTCCACCCTCTGCCTGTTTCTCGTGGGTAGTTCTGGGTGCTAAAGAGAAGAAAGTGCATCTGCACCTGGCAGCACGACTGGCTCCTGGAAAGTGAATGGCAGCTCTTTTTGTGGGAAAAGTGGTACGCAGGCTCAGGAGGCCAGTGTCCTGGGTTCAAATCCCGCTTTGCCTCATGTGGGTGTGCACCTTCAGGACCTTCCTTAACCCTGTGAGTTGGAGATCATCACAGGATGAACCCTTTGGCACAGAGCCCGGCCTTGCCCACGTGAACGAGGCTCACAGAGGGCACCCCGAGGCTCACAGAGGGAACCCCGGCCGCTGAGGGTCCAACTTTGGGTGGCCAGGCCGCTATGGGGCGCTGCCCCTCCTCCTCTTGGCCCCACTCTACAGATGCAGGTTTGGGAACGGCATTTAGACTCTCAGAAGAGCCGGGACCGGTTTGGCTCAGTGGATAGAGCGCCGGCCTGCGGACTGAAAGGTCCCGGGTTCGATTCCAGTCAAAGGCATGTACACTAGTTGCGGGCACATCCCCGGTAGGGGGTGTGCAAGAGGCAGCTGATGGATGATTCTCTCTCATCGATGTTTCTAACTCTCCATCCCTCTCTCTTCTTCCCTATGAAAAATCAATAAACTATATTTAAAAAATAAAATAAAACTCTCAGAAGAGCATTTTTCCTTTGGTTTGCTTTGAGGAATCATAGTTGACGTTTAGTTAGCAAATTGCACTTGTCCTGGTCGCAGTCAGTGTGTGGAGTGTTAGCCGGGCTCTGTCACTTACCCCGGGGCCAGGGAGGCTCAGAGCCAGAGACTTGGCTGAGGAGGCCGCCTGAGGATGCCCCCTGCCAGGCGCCCTGACGCCCCGTCTTCCACAGCTCACCCCAGGCAGGTCTGTGTTGTGCGGTGTGGTCACGGCAACAGTGTGGCCCCGAGGCCTGGTGGGAGTCCGGCTGAGGGCGTGGCCTGTGGCAGGTGCTGGGGGGTGGGCGAGCGGTGTGGCTCCCTCAGGGACGTGCAGGCTCTTTGGGGACCGCAGCCAGCTTGTAGATGGAGGTGGGCCGTGGGTAGGCCGGCAGCCTGGAGCCCTCCGTGGGTAGGCCGTGTGCAGGCTGCAAGGTCATGGCTCCGGATGCAGGTGCAGAGGAGGTGCTGGAGGCAGGGGCTGCTGGGCCGGGGACACTGGTGCGTGGGCGGGAGGGGAGGACGCCGTGGGGTTGGACTTTCTGGGCTCTGAATTGGGTTTGCAGTGGAATTAATGGAAACAAACCTAATTTACAGAAACCACATTTGGAGGTAGCATTCTGGAACATTCCATAAACGATGCAGCGCCTGTGGTTGGGAGGCTGTGCTGCTCGCTCTCCGGGCTCCTGTAAGTGGGCCAGCGGCCGCACCACCTGACCAGCTCCCTGCTCCCCAGGAGGCCACGCGGGCTTTCTCGGGGACAGGGCTCCGCCGGAGGGGCCGGCCTGTGACCACCCGGACACCTGCTGTCCCCTGAGGGGGGCGCTGCCCTCCATCCTGGCTCCTGACAGCTGATCACCGAGGAAGCCACCCCCACGCAGGCCGTCCCCTGCAGAGGAGAATCCCCAGCAGCAGCTTTAAAACATTTCCGAGGCATTTGTAGTCCCTTGATGGTTAATGGTATTAAAGGACTCATACTGCATTTTAGTGAGTCTTTAGCTTTTATTTATTTTAAACACACACACATACACATATGTATGATTTTTTTTTCCTTGAAAAAGAAGGGAGAGGAGGAGAGGGATAAATTCATCAATGATGAGAGAGTCATTGACCGGCTGCCTCCTGCACGCTCCGCACCGAAGATCGAGCCCACAACCCCGGCCTGTGTCCTGACCAGGAATTGAACCCTGACCTCCTGGTTGACAGGTCAGCGCTCAGCCACTGAGCCCGAGGCCAGGCAGGCCTTTATCTTTAGAGGGACCGGCGGGGGGCGGGGGGGCGTATGGATGCTCAGCTGTGACATCTGACGTTTTCTCGAACGCTGTGGAAGGGGAGCGTGGGGGCAGAGGAAGCAGAGCTGATTGTTCGGAGTTGTTTGGTGGGGCGGGAGCCATTTCCTTTGCTCTGCTCACAGAACCCTTTGGTGCTTTCCACAATTAAAGTGAAAAGGAGAACGCGCCTGCTGGGAGCTGAGAGCCTCTCCTGAAGCCGGGCCTGTGGGTGTGTCTCCGTTCCTCCGCCCCTGTAGCTCAGACCCAGGCCTGCCGCCTGTCGCCCCCTGACAGCGGCTGGCGGGGTGTGTGTGTGTGTGTGTGTGTGTGTCAGCGGGGTGTGTGTGTGTGTGTGTGAGCAGGGGGGTGCGGGGGGGGGGCGGGGAGGTGTGTGTGGTGTCTTCCAGCCCGGCCTGGCTGCTCCTACCCAGAGGCCTGGTGGCTCCTGCTCTCTCAGCCTATCAGACACCAGTGTTGCGACTGGTTCTTGCCATTGCCAAATGCCATTCGGTGATAACCATCGGGGAACTTTGAAAGTTATTACTCACAGGATCTGGAAATGCGCAGCAGGCCTCAGTAAGGTCAGGGGGGTGGGGGGAGGGGGAGCGAGCAAGCTAGGGGGCCAGCCTGAGCGTGAGGCTGGCCGGTTCTGCTTTTTTTGTGTTCGCTGCGGTGGACGATGAGGTAAGAGGAAGAACTTAGAGTCCGGAGAGGAAAGAACAAGTGGCGCAGATGGTCAGAGTGAAATCAGCCCGATCTCAAACAAAGGTCCTGGCGGGCGGGGCCGGGCTTCTGCAGCCCCAGCCCGCTGGCATCATGCCCGAAGCGGATGCCTCCGGAAGTGGGCGCCCTGGCTGGCAAAGCCCCGGCAGGCGCTGGCATTACCCGCAGTACAGACCCCTTCGCCTCGACTGTCTGGCCTGCGGGTGCTGCTGCTGCCTGGTTCTGGCTTGTGCCTGGCACAGCGTTCTTGGTGGCTTTGGCACAGCCCCACCTATTTCCTGCCGACTGGCTGGCCGGGCCCTGCTCTCTGCCTCATTTGCCTGGCTGTGTGACTTCAGGCTGAGTCATGAGCTCTGCTGGCATCACTGGCCTGCCAGCCAGGAGCATCCTGCAGGCCCTGCTGCCGAGGGAGGGCGACCCCGAGGCCTCTGGAGACCCGCCCAGCTCGGGGAGGCAGGGCCGCTGCAGACCAGAGGGACTGGGAGCGGGCCTCTGGCGGGATGAAGCTGCTGGCCTGGGCGCTGCGCCTGCGCGGGCTCTGGGCCGGGCGGCCGCCTGCCTGGGGGGGCCCGGGTCCTCGGGGCTCCGCAGGGCTGCGGCCGCCGTGCGGGGCCCCGGTCCGCGCTTTTGGGAGCAAGATTGGACCCGCTGTCTCTGTGAGGTAGGGTGACGGCTCACGCTGAGCTCGGTGATGCCGGCTCCAGCAGATCGTTCTACCTGGGAGGGGGTGGGGCCCCCGACCGATGCCCGTTTGGCCCAGTGGTTAGAGCGTTGGCCCACGGACTGAAGGGTCCCAAGTTGCATCCAGCGCATACCCTGTTGAGCGTTTGTGGAGGCAACTAGTTGATGTGTCTCTCTCACATCGATGTCTCTCTCTGTCCCTCCCCCTCCCTCCCACTCTCTCTAAAAATCAATGGGAGAATAGTCTCGGGTGAGGATTAACCAAAATAACTGCGTCCAAGGTGGGCACCTCGGTGACTGAGGCCTCCGGTGGAGTCTGAGCTCACTGGTTCCTCCTCGTCAAACTGCTGGCTCAGAGGCTTGGCTCATGGGAAGGGGAATAATGTGCCAAACAGGCATGGGATTGCTGGGTCATATGGCAATTCAGTGTGGAAGTAAGAAACATTCAAACCTGTAGAGAACTTTGTTATTTTATTTGAGCCAAACTGATGACAAATGTCAGGGAGGCAGTTTTTGTTGTTTTTTCTAATATATCTTTATTGATTTCAGAGAGGAGAGGAGGGGGAGAGAGAGAGAAGCATCAGTGATGAGGGTGAGTCTGGGGGATGGAGCCTGCCGCCCGGGCCTGTAGTCTCCTGGCCCACAGGTCGACGCCCAGCCGCCGAGGCACACCAGTTCCTTTATGGTTACCTTGGGAAGGAACATGGAAGATTCAATGAAGGGAAAGCAGGCAGGATTGGAGTGGGGATTGCTGACTGATGAGCTCTCCCTGAGGGCGTACATTCTCTCCGGGGTCCTCGTTTCTGCATTTCAGCCCCGATAGGGCGTTCTGGGTGGAACAGGGCATTCTGGGTGGAACGGCCTAGACTGTTTCCGCATTTCAGAGGTGTGGGAGCCCGGAGGCTCAGCACAGGGAGTTCCAGGCCTGAGGCGGACACCGTGACCTGCCCATTGGAAACTTAGGATAAGATCACCGGAGGTCACTTTTCATGGAACCGGTTCCTTCGCCCGCTGTGCGAGCCTTTAGAGGACCTGCCGCTGTCTGCCGGAGGCTGCTCTCCCCACGCTCCCACCGCAGCTCCCCACCACTCCGGCTTCTGGGCCTCAGCCTCCCTAGTGGAGGGAGGTGGCGTCTCATTGTGGTTTGGTCTCAGCTCCCTGATGACTGACGATATTGCGTACCTTTTGTGAGCTCAGGGCCGTTTGTCCGTCTTTGGAGAAATGTCTGTTCTCACCACCTGCTCTCTCTGGGCTTATTTGCCCTTTGGTGACCGGGAAACCCCGGTGGGCGCGGCTGCCTGTCGCGCTGCCCGATAACAGAGGCAGGTGGAACCCTCTGAGGCTTAATGAGAGGCCAGCCAGCCAAGAGGACGGCGCTCACAGCATCCAGCCCTGACCTCCAGCAGGTGCGGGCCCAGGGCCCACTGGGGGGTGGGCTGGGGCAGTGGTCAGCAAACCGCGGCTCGCGAGCCACATGCGGCTCTTTGGCCCCTTGCGTGTGCTCTTCCACAAAATACCGCGGCCTGGGCGCGTCTATGTTGAAGAGGCGGCGTTAGAGGAAGTTTAAGTTTAAAAAATGTGGCTCTCCAGAGACATTTCCATCGCTGTGCTGTTGATGTTTGGCTCTGTGGACTGAGGAGTTTGCCGACCGCTGGGCCGGGGAGGCCGGGAACGCCGGGAACGGAATGCGATCACCCGCGGTCCCGGGCCAGCAGAACCCGGCCATCGTTCCCGGTCGCCAGGTGAGGAGACGGCGTGGCTCCTGGTGGGGTCGGCCTGACCGTGCTTCACGCTCTGCCGGCGGGCTGGGCAGTGCCCATTGTCCATTGTCCACAGCGGGCCACCTCCTCACTCGCCCCGGTCACAGGGGCGTGCGGGTGACCGGCTGGGAAAGCAGACGGAAAGCTCAGCCCCGTTCCCGGTGTCTGTGTTCCGGGACTTCCAGGTCTAGGACTATTTTCAGATGAACCGGGTGCTTCATCAGATTAGAAGTCCCCTCACTTTATTTTGAGGTGAAGATTCCTTCTAGATAGTGTACGAGATACAAGTTTCTTCTCAGCAGTGTGATTTGCAAAGATTCTCTCCCATTCAGTGGGCTGTCTTGTCACTTAAAAACATTTTAAAAAAAAAAATTTCAGAGAGGAAGGGAGAGAGAGAGAGAGAGAGGGAGGGAGGGAGGGAGAGAGGGAGAGCGAGAGTGCTGCTTTGTTTCGATGATGTCCTCCCAAGGCCTCACACTCTGGCAGTGGCCACGCCCATTCTGGCCAGTGGTTCTGTCCCCAGGTGCAACTGACAGAAAAGCACCTTTCCGCCTGGCCGGTGTGGCTCGGTGGATAGAGAGTCGGCCTGTGAACTAAAGGGCCCCAGGTTCGATTCCAGCCAAGGGCACGTGCCTTGGTTGCGGGCTGGATCCTCAGTAGGCGGTGTGCAGGAGGCAGCCGATCCATGATTCTCTCTCATCATTGATGTTTCTATCTCTCAGTCCCTCTCTGAAATCAATAAAAATATATTTAAAAAAGAGAGAACATTTATAACATCACAGATGTGGGAGAAGTCGTTGGTAGAAGACATGGGCTTAGGAAGCAAGTTGCAGAGGCAAAGGAAGGGCCCTGGAGCCTGGAAGCGAGGAAGGTGATGGTGACCGTGGAGTGCCAGCGAGAAGGGGGGACGGAAAGGCGTGGTCTGCTCCCAGGAGGGAGGCCGGATGCCTCTCTCACGGCTGCATTCCCCTGTGCACGTGACCGCGGCTTACTGCCCTTTACCCGTGGACACCAGGCTGCTCCCAGTCCTGGCTGTTCTGAATGGCACTGCCGAGGACATGGTCACATGTCTTTTTTAGTGAGTGCTTTTTCTTCAGGTAAATACTCAGAAGCAGGGCCTGGCCGGTGGCTCAGTTGGTACGAGCATCATCCCGTACTCCCGTCAGGGCGTGTACCTGGGTTGCGGGTTCACCCCCAGTCGGGACACCTGAGGGAGGCATCCTATCCATGTTTCTCTCTCACATGGATTTTAAAAATCCCCCCCCCCCTCTAAAAATCCATGAGAACATATTCTCAGGTGAGGATTAAAAACAACCCAGTCCTGCCAGTGTGGGTCAATGGTTAGAGCATCGGCCCACACATCAAAGGGTGGAGGAGGGTTTGATTCTCAGTCCAGGACATATATACTTGGGCTGTGGTTTGCTCCCCACTCCTGGTCAGGGAGCGTGGGGGAGGCATCCAGTTGATGTGTCTCTCACATGGATGTTTCTCTCTCTCTTTCTCTTATCCTCCCCCGACCTCCTCTCTCTGGAAAGCCGTGGGGAAAATGTTCTCGGTGAGGATTAACAAAACCCCCACCAGCTCAGAGAGGCATTGCCAGGTCGTACTGTCCCCGGGAAGGGCCTGGCCCTGAGCCACCTGCCTCCACACACGGCCGGTCGTGTGCGAGCTCTTGACTTCGCGTGGGAAGGATTTCACAATAGGAGCCCAGTGACTGTGGTGTTTACTGAAGCGGGCCGGAAGTGAGGAGGCTTAGGTGGATGGGCCAGGAGAGCCAGGCTGGCCCCTGGGTCTGGGAAACGGGAAAGCGTGGTCCGCGGGCTGCGTGGCTCCCGGGAAGCGGGCCACGGGAAGGCGGCGAGCCGGCGGGGTGCGGGGGACCTGGAGAGGAGAGGAAAGGCCTGGAGGCTGGACCAGGGCAGCCTGGAGGAGCCGCCACTGCCTGCTGCTCCCCCGGCAGGTGTCGGGGGGGCCCTTGGAGTTTGGGGAGAAAAGCCGATGCACCGGGATGAAGGGAGGCCTGGTGCCCGCAGAGAGCCCTGGGGTCGCACCTGTTTTCCAAGGTGGGGTTTTAGGGGGTCTGGGGGGTCACTAGCTGTGTGCTCAGGAGCCAGATGAGACGCCTTCCCCTGACTGCATCCGTCCGGGTGTGGTTGCACAGGGCGCCGAGGGAGTGTCTGTTCTCTGCTTCCTGGCAGGTGTGTGAGCTGCTCACCTGGAGGGAGAAGGGGAGCTTTCACTCCCAAGGAGGAGACAAGTGTGCCATGTGCTCGGTGGCCGGAAGCGGCGTGGCCTGGAACCGTGTGTCCCAGAGCCGGGTGTCACGTGCCAGGCTCCCTGGCAGCTGCCGTCCCCACAGGCCGCTCCTTCCCTCACTCAGCACCTGGGTGCTGCCTGCTTTCTTCTTCTTTTTTTTTTTTTTTTAATAAATTTTACTGATTTTTTTACAGAGAGGAAGGGAAAGGGATAGAGAGTCAGAAACATCAATGAGAGGGAAACATCGATCAGCTGTCTCCTGCACCCTCCCCATTGGGGATGTGCCCGCAATCAAGGGACATGCCCTTGACTGGAATTGAACCCGGGACCTCTGAGTCCCCAGGCCGATGCTCCATCCACTGAGCCACACCGGCTAGGGCTGCGCTGCCTTCTGATGACAGCCATTCGGACGGGTGTGAGCGAGCCTCACTGTGGTGTGGGCTCTTTTCACTTCGATGCTGTCTCTGCAAGCACAAAAGTCCAAGTTTTGGTGTCCCACAGCTTAAATTTTTTTTTTTTTTTTTTGGTTGCTTGTGCTTTTATTGTCACAGTAAGAAACCATTGTCAAATCCAAGGCCAGAGGTTTGCCCCATGTTTCCCGCGGAACATGCGTGTGGCCGTCTGGGACGTGTTGGACCGCGGCAGCTGGGCGGGTGCATGCGGTGGGCACGCCCTGGGCTTGCGCCGCGGCTGTAGGCACGTTGGGTTGGGCGTCAGAAAAGCCAGGAAAGCGGAGTTTCCATCCACCGGAGGCAGCTCTCCGGCTGGGAGTTAGCGTCGAGGGAGAAAGAATTGCTTTCACCAAACCATTTCCCCGCCGGCGCCGCTAGGTGTGTGCGGAGCAGCCGCCGCTGTGGGGAGAAGCCCTGGCCCCTCCCCCTGCATCCTCACCCTCAGGCTCACTCAGGCAGCTCTCAGCCTGCGCTACAGGTGGGGAAACTGAGGCAGCCTGCCTTGCCCAAGGTCAGCACAGTGGGCACTAGAACCCAGGGCTCTCCTCTGTGCCCGTCACATGCCTGACCGAGGGCGAACGCTGTGTAGGAGGGCGGGTGCTGGAGACCGCGCCGGCCCCGCTGCCTGGAGACGCCGTGGCTTGCGTGGGTTTGGAAGGGGGTAAAGTCTAGGGTGCGGGGTGTCTCCCAAACCTGGCCTGAGGCTGGGTGCTTCTCTGAGCGGGTCCTAGCGGAGCGTGCCAGCTGCCACCATGCGGGGCTCGTGCCCGTAAGCCCCCCGGATCTCGGGGGAGGCCTCGCAGTGACTCGCACAGAACTCCTGGAGGGGCATCGTGTGTGAGGGGTGGGGGAGCACTGGGCGCGGTTCTGGCCCTCCCGCTGTCCGGCCGCCCGGCCCAGCCCTGCCCTGGCAGGGGGCACGCCCGCCTGCCCGCCCGCCCGCCTGCCCGCCCGCCCGCCTGCCCGCCTGCCCGCCCGCCCGCCCGCCCGCCCGCCCGCCCGCCTGCCTGCCTGCCTGCCCGCCCGCCCGCCCGCCTGCCTGCCTGCCCGCCCGCCCGCCCGCCCGCCTGCCCGCCCGCCCGCCCGCCCGCCCGCCAGCCCGCCCGCCCGCCCGCCTGCCCGCCCGCCCGCCCGCCGCCCGCCCGCCAGCCCGCCTGCCCGCCCGCCCGCCTGCCCGCCCGCCCGCCCGCCTGCCCGCCCGCCCGCCTGCCCGCCTGCCCGCCCGCCCGCCTGCCCGCCCGCCTGCCTGCCTGCCTGCCTGGAGGAGGCTTCCCGCCCCCCGCCCCCAGCTGGCTGAGCGCTGATGCATGTGGGCGCCGTGCGGGTGGAAAGCTGAGCCGTGTAGCCGATCGGGTAGCGATGTGCGCCCTGTTCCCAGCCAGTGGCACCCTTCCCTGGGTTCCTCCAAGCCCTGGGCCTGCGCTCGCTCCGTGCGGCCTCGGGATCCAGAGCTCTGACCGCCTGATGGCTCCCCGGGCCTCCGGGCCTGGCTCCTCAGGGAGCCGGCCTGTGTGGTGGACCCTCTGTGCTTCCTCAGGACAGCGCCCCTGGCCTGTGCCGCCCAAGACCAGCCCGCCGGGCGGCGACACCACAGCCCGGGGCGCCTCCCGGACCAGTTTCCCGGCCGCGGCCGCCGCCAGTGCGGCCAGAGCCAGCATAACGGCTTTCTGGAGACGGTGGGCTCTGGTCCATGTGACTTTTTTACTTGATTTTGCTTTAATTGCTTCCATGTACCTGCTAAATTTTTACATTTATTTAATATAATTAATGGACTGTAGAGTGCAATATAGGTAATTAGGAGGGTGTTCGGTTCGTTAGGAACTGACCAGACTGCCTTCCAAAGTGGCGGCCGTGGTGGGTCCCGTGAGCTCCTGCCGCTCCGCGCGCTCCGGCCTCGGCGTGGAGCCCGGCCGTGGGGCGCGGGGCTTCAGTCTGCAATTCGCTGATGACCTGTGGTGCTGAGTGTCTTTTTTTTTTTTTTTTTTTTTTTTTTTTTTACAGAGAGGAAGAGAGAGGGATAGAGAGCTAGAAACGCCGATGAGAGAGACATTGACCCGCTGCCTCCTGCACACCCCCCACCGGGGATGCGCCCACAGCCAAGGTACACGCCCTTGACCGGAATCGAACCCGGGACCTTTCAGTCCACAGACCGACGCTCTACCAGTGAGCCAAACCGGTTTCGGCTTAATTTTATTTGTTTTTAAGAATAGCCTTTTTAGCCCTAACCAATTTGGCTCAGTGGATAGAGCATTGGCCTGCAGTCTCAAGGGTCCCGGGTTCGATTCCGGTCAAGGGCATGTACCTTGGTTGCAGGCACGTACCCAGTGGGGCGGTGCAGGAGGCAGCTGATCAATGTTTCTCTCTCATCGATGTTTCTGATTCTCTGTCCCTCTCTCTTCCTCTCTGTAAAAAAAATCAATAAAAATATATTTTAAAAAAAGAATAACCTTTTAAAAGAACATACTTTCATTTCTTATATTTTAACATGATACATTTTGATTTTTCTTCACAAGAGTAAGAAAAGACTTTAATAGAAAACAGGAGAGATCCAAGATGGCTGCTCGGGTAGACACCTAACCGCAGCAGCACACAACAATTTCAATGGAATACAACTAAAATGTAGAGTGGACATTGCCCAGAGCTACAGGTAGTCGACTGACTGAAAATGCTACAACAAAAAGGAAAGAGAAAACCAGAAGGAAAATCAGAGGAGCTGAAAAAAAGCCTAAGGTACGGAGACATGCTGCGCGCCCGCATGCGCGCGCGGAGAGGTCGCAGCCAGAGAGGAGGAGAAGGCTGGGGGCCTGCCTGGCGTTCCCTAGCAGAAAGGAAATAAAGCCCCCGGCCTGGGATGAACCCCCAAACCAGCAGCGCTGAGCCCCAGTTATGGACCCAAGCTCGGGCAGGGGGAAACGGGGCTGTGAGGCGGAATCCCGGGGGAGCGGCGAAAAGCAGGGCCCCCGGAATCGCGCGCACCCTGCGCGCAGAGGACAGAATGTTGACTCTGATGCTGGATTGCCCTAGCGGGAAGAAACAAAGCCTCCGGCTGCGGCGGCGGCGCAAAGCCCCAGCCCGGTCTTTCACCCTTCTAGGCCAACCCCTGGGGCCCCAGGTTTTAAGCAGAGGGAGACGGGGCTGTGAGGGGAGGTCCTGGGGAGCGGCGAAAAGCAAGGCCCCAGGAGTCCTGCGCGCACACAAACAAAGCCTCCGGCGGCGCTGAACCCCAGTCCGGACTTTCGCCATTCTAGGCCAACCCCGGGGGGACCGAGGCTTAAGCAGAGGGAGATGGGGCTGTGAGGGTGGATCCTAGGGGAGCAGCGAAAAGCAAGGCCCCCGGAGTCGCGCGCGCACACTGCCCGCAGAGGACTGAATGTTGACTCTGATGCTGGATTGCCCTAGCAGGAAGAAACAAAGCCTCCGGAGGCGCTAAGCCCCAGTCCGAACTTTCACCATTCATAGACCAATCCCTGGGGACCCAGGTTTAAGCAGAGGGAGATGGGGCTGTGAGGTGGAGTCCTGGGGGAGCGGCGAAAAGCAAAGGCCCCAGGAGTCGCACACACTGTGTGCGCAGAGGACTGAATGTTGACTCTGATGCTGTACGCCCCTAGCGGGAAGGAGAAAGAAGGCTCTAGACTGGGGGAATGCGATGAGGAGCAGGAGCCCCTGCCGGACACCGGCCAGCCGGGCACCAGCAAGGAGCTGGGCGAGGGGGCCCCCAAAGGGGGGGGGTGCCCCTGAGCCTTTGACCGCTGAGCGCGGGCAATGGAGCCGAGGCTGGGGGCTGCTTCCTTGGTGGCGCCGACCCCAGCAACAGGCCGAAGCAGCGCAGGAACCCGCGGAGAACAAAGGGGTGCCACAGGCCAACCTGCTGAGCTTCCAGGACAAGGAGTATGAAACCAAAGAAGTGCTCAATGTGAAGAAATCAAGTGAGAGCAAAAGAGAATAAAATTACTTAAGAAAGAATACAAAGAAGATCTTGAAAAATTCAAAGACTAAGGCAGAACTCAACTGCCCAGCCAACATTGCAACATAAATGCGGTGGTGTTTATTTTGTTTGTTTGTTTTAAAAAAAGAAGAAAGAATGTTGGAACAGCGGCAGCCAGGCCTAGAGTGGCCAGGCACAAGGCGGTGGCAGCCAGGCCTGGAGCAGCAACAGCCAGGCCCGAGAGCAGCAGCAGCCAGAACCAGAGCAGCAACAGCCAGCACTGGAGCCAGCCTGGGCAGTGGCAGCCATGCCTGGGGCAGTGGCAGCCATGCCTGAGGTGGAGGTGGCCAAGCCCAGGGTGGCCAGTCCAGGAACACCAAGACCCGGAGTGGCTGGGCCCAGAGAGGCTGGGCCCAGAGCAGCCGGGTCGGGAGCAGCCAGGCCCAGAACGCAGTGGCCAAGATAGGAGCATCCTGGCTGGGAGCAGCCAGGCTCAGAGCGGCCTGGCCCGGAGCAACTAGGCCCAGAGCAGACGGGTCGGGAGCGGCCAGGCCCGGAGCAGCGGCTGCCAGGCTAGGAGCGGCCAGGCCCAGAGCAGCAGGGTCTGGTGCGGCCAGGCCCGGAGCAGCGGCTGCAGGCTGGGAGCGGCCAGGCCCGGATCATCAGGGTCGGGTGCGGCCAGGCCCGGAGCAGCGGCTGCCAGGCTGGGAGCGGCCAGGCCCGAGGCAGCAGGGTCAGGTGCGGCCAGGCCCGGAGCAGCGGCTGCCAGGCTGGGAGTCGGCCAGGCCCGAGGCAGCAGGGTCGGTGCGGCCAGGCCCGGAGCAGCGGCTGCCAGGCTGGAGCGGCCAGGCCCGGGGCAGCAGGGTCGGTGCGGCCAGGCCCGGAGCAGCGGCTGCCAGGCTGGGAGCGGCCAGGCCCGGGGCAGCAGGGTCGGGTGCGGCCAGGCCCGGAGCAGCGGCTGCCAGCTGGGACCGGCCCGGCCCGGGGCAGCAGGGTCGGGTGCGGCCAGGCCCGGAGCAGCGGCTGCCAGGCTGGGAGCGGCCAGGCCCGGATCATCAGGGTCGGGTGCGGCCAGGCCCGGAGCAGCGGCTGCCAGGCTGGGAGCGGCCAGGCCCGGAGCAGCAGGGTCGGGTGCGGCCAGGCCCGGAGCAGCACGGCTGCCAGGCTGGGAGCGGCCAGGCCCGGAGCAGCAGGGTCGGGTGCGGCCAGGCCCGGAGCAGCGGCTGCCAGGCTGGGAGCGGCCAGGCCCGGATCATCAGGGTCGGGTGCGGCCAGGCCCGGAGCAGCGGCTGCCAGGCAGGGAGCGGCCAGGCCCGAGGCAGCAGGGTCGGGTGTGGCCAGGCCCGGAGCAGCGGCTGCCAAGGCTGGGAGCGGCCAGGCCCGGATCATCAGGTCGGGTGCAGCCAGCCCGAGCAGCGGCTGCCAGGCTGGGAGCGGCCAGGCCCGGAGCAGCAGGGTCGGGTGCGGCCAGGCCCGGAGCAGCGGCTGCCAGGCTGGGAGCGGCCCGCCCGGAACAGCAGGTCGGGTGCGGCCAGGCCCGGAGCAGCAGCAGCCAAGTCCAGAGCAACTAGGTTGGGAGCGGCAGTGGCCAGACCCGGAGCAGCTGTTGTGGTACGAATGATAGCAACAGAGGCCAGGCCCCGGTGCAGGCCAGGCCCGAAACAGCTCGCTCCTCGCCTGCCCCCGCCCCAAGGCTGCCTCTCAGGACACGGCTGGAGACTTTGGCGGGAACTTGAGGGTCTGCTGAATCAAGTGATGAAGGCTTAGATTCTGATTGTGTTGAGTTAGTATAGCGCTGGGGTGTTGATCTGTAAGCGCCTTGGGTGGGGCCTGGATGAGGTTGGTTGAACTATTTGGAAATGTCTGTTGTCTGAAGTAAATCATTGGGCATGTGGAGATATTATTGATATGAGAAAATGCTAAGTAACTGATTTACTATCTGAAAAGGGATTTACTATCGAGGAAAGGGAGGGAGGAAGAGACTAAACATAAACTGTGCACCTATGGATGAGGACATTGGGGAAGGGGGGGGGGTGGGGTTGGGGTTGGGAACCTGGTGGAGGGAGGAGGAAATGAGGAACCTTTGTAATATTATGAACAATAAAGATTGATAAAAAAAAAAAAAAAAAAAGAAAAGACTTTAATAGAAATAACATATACTAATTATAAATAAACTGTCTCATTAAAGTGAGTTTGAAGGAAACCTATTTTTATCTATTTAATTTTTTAATCTATTGACGTGAGAGGAGAAATGCGATTCATTGCTCCTCCGTTTATGCTCTCAGTCGTTGACTCTTGCCTGTGCCATGACCAGCGATCAAACCTGCAGCCTCAGGGTATTGGGACAGCGCGCTACCCGCTGAGCTACCTGGCCAGGCTGACTCACTATGTGACTACTTGAACAGCTTGTGCCTCATTGCAGAATTGCCACTTAGAAAATACCGGCAGTGATAACACTCACACTGTGTACAAATGGCAGCTAGGCCATCTATGTACTTAATAAGTTAAATATTTGCATTTCTCAATGCCATCTCCCGAGGAGCTGTGTCCCACCCAATGTTGAGGAATTCTTTAATTTTATCATAGAGAGCGCGCCCTGCATCGCGAGAACACGCATCGATCCCTCCTGCTCCTGCTCCCGCATCCCCACAGAGCAGCTGGCCACGCGCCCTGTGTCCCCGGCCATGCCCTCCCCGGCGGTGCCCTCCCCGGCCATGCCCTCCCCGGGGTGCCCTCCCCGGGGTGCCATCCCTAGCGGTACTGCAGGGCAGAGGCGCTCAGAGCCTGCGCCCCGCCCGCAATGGGCAGGAGGTGGGCAGCGGGCTCCTCGGTTGGGTAACAGGCGCTACCTGTATCTAAGCGTCCAAGCAGGACAGCACCACAGCGCCCCGCACTGGCGCCTCGAACCCTGGTAGAAGCCACAGTCCCTCCGGTTCTGCTGCTTCCGTGTCACAGTCCCTACCCCCCGACCGTCACCCTCCGGGACCTCTCCCAGGACCCGGGTTCGAGCAGGACCTAGCGGGCATGCTGCACAGGGTGTGGCCCAGCGTCCGCCAGCGCTGCCTCCGAGCAGTCCCTCCTCCCCGCGCGCCTTCCTCCCCGTACGCCTTCCTCCGCAGACTCCTGGCCGGAGGCTCCTGTCCAGCTGCTGCCCAGGCTGCCCGCTCGGATCTGAGCGGTCGCTCGGTTGGTCCTGGAGGAGGGGCGTGCAGCTGCTCCACGGGCGTGTTCAGAGCTTTGCCCGTTTTCCTCCTGGGCTGCCGGCTATGGCTAAGTTTTAGGAGATCTGCGTGCATTTTGAATACAAGCTGTCGTTTTTAAATCAGCGTGTGTTGTGTAAGCCTTTCCTCCTGCCTGAGGCTCGCCTGGGTTCTCTTAGCAGCGTCCTGGCTGCTCCTTCCAGGGCGGCCAGGAGCCCAGCCGCCGGGGCTTTGCCAGGTCTGGGGGCGTGGGAGCCAAGGTGTGTGTGGGGGGGCCTCTCGGCTCCGCGTCAGCCTCCTTGTTCCAGGGGGAGAGACTGGCCACCTTGGGGCACGTGGCAGGTGTGGCAGAGCCTCCACCAGGACTTCAGGCCTTGTCCCGGGCCAGCTGGCTCTGGCACGCCCACACCGCCCCGGGCACGGCACATGGCCTGCGGCAGTGCTGGGCGGGTGGGCTGCTCCATGCCCAGGATGCTGGGAGGGCCGAGAGGCTGAGAGGGTCTCGCTCCTCTCCCCAGGCCTGTTCAGGGCTGAGGGCGACTCCTTCCCACGGGCGTCAGGCCCAGTGCCCGCGGGTGCCTTCGGGTGTCCTCCCGGTGATCCTGCTGTGGCGGGGAGACCTGGGCCTCAGCTCTCTGCACACCAGGGCCTCTGCCAGTCCCGGTGTGAGAGGCCTTCGCTGACCCAGCCTGGGGCCTGGCTGCTGGGCAGGGAGGGCTCGGGTGACGAGCTCCCTCCAGAGGGCGCTGCTGCCTCCCTCCTGACTGCTGGGCTCGCACAGTGCTGGCGGCTGGGACTTGGGGCACCTCCTGGGTGTTACCTCCTGGGGCAGTGGGCTGGGTCCCAGTGGGGTGTCCTCACGGCAGCGGCTAAGGGAGGAGCCCACGGCATGTGCCAATAACACGGATTCTCTGCAGGCGTCAGCAGGGTGGGAGGGTATAGTTACCTAAGCACTTTCCTGAGGTGTAATTTCTGCAATTACTCACGTTCAAGTGAGTAACCAGATAAACGTGACATGTGTCTACACTGTGCAGCCTTCACCACTATTAAAGGCAGGAGCACGCCCCTCGGGTGAGAGTCCCTCCCTCCCGCCTCCCAGCCCGGCTGCCACGAGCCCCTGGTTGGGAGGCAGCCTACGCTTCTAGAGCTTATGGCAGGGAGGCCCAGGGTGTGTTCCTTCCGGGGCTGGTTCCTGCTGCCGCCTGACGGCTGGTCCGTCTCCTCGAGCTGAGCAGTGCTCCCGGCCAGGGCAGATGCGGTCCCTTTGCCTGCGTGAGGGCATGGGAGCTGGTTCCGGTTTGGGCTATTAGGGAACACTGCTCTGAACGAAAACCTAGTGTTTTCATTTGTGTTTTTAAATCCTCAATTGAGGATATTTTTTCCATAGACTTTTATAGAAGTTAGGAGGGAAGGAGGAGGAGGGGGAAAGAGAGAATCATCGATGAGAGAGAGACACATCGATTGGTTGTCTCCTGCTCGCAGGGCGGGGATGAACCTGCAACCAAGGTATGTGCCCTCGACCGGGAATTGAACCCTCAACCCTCCAGTCTGTGGGCCACCGTTCTAATCACTGAACCAAATGGCTGGGGCTCATCTAGTGTTTTCAATCTGCTGTTGGGCCAACAAGTTATATATGGATTTTCTTTCTTTTTCAAAAAAATCTTTATTGTTGAGAATATTACATGTGTCCCCCTTTCCCCTCGTGTCCTCCACCCAGTTCCTGCCGCACCCAGGCCCTCACCACCCTGAGGTCTGAGTCCATAGGTAATGCATTCATGCATATAAGATCTTAGGTTAATCTTTTCCAACCCCACCACTCCCCTTCCCTCTGAGATGCGTCAGTTTGTTCTATGCCTCTGATTCTATTTTATTCATTAGTTTATTTTGTTCATTAGATTCCTTGTTTGTTTTGATTTTTAGATTTAATTGTTCATATATATGTATTTATTGCTATTTTATTCATTTTTTTAATCTTTTTTTTCTCCTTCTCCTCCTCTTGCTTGTCCTCCATCTCCTCCTCTTCCTCCTTCTCCTTCTTAGAGAATGCCCTTCAACATTTCATGTATTACTGGTTTGGTGGTGACGAGCTCCTTTAGCTTTTTCTTGTCTGTGAAGCTCTTTATCTGACCTTCAATCCTAAATGACAGCTTTGCTGGGTAGGGTAATCTTGGTTGTAGGTTTTGCTATTCATCACTTTGAATATTTCTTGCCATTCCCTTCTGGCCTGCAAAGATTCTGTTGAGAAATCAGCTGACCGTTGTATGGGTGTTCCCTTGTAGGTAACTAACTGCTTTTAAGATTCTCTCTTTGTCGTCAACACTTGGCATTTTAATAATGGTGCCTCTTTGGGTCCCTCTTGTTTGGAACTCGGTGCTTCCTGAACTTGTAAGTCTATTTCTTTCACTAGGAAGGGGAAGTTTTCTGTTATTCTTTCTTCAAATAGGTTTTCAATATCTTGCTCTCCCTCTTCTCTGGTTGGTGTTTTGATAGCAAGGACAGTATGTCTTATTATTATTATTATTATTATGAGTTCAGAGAGGAAGGGAGAGGGTGAGAGCGATAGAAACATCAATGATGAGAGAGAATCATTGATCAGCTGCCTTCTGTATGGCCCCCATTGCAACGGGGGCATATGCCCTGACTGGGTGTTCAGTTGTGACTTCCTGGTTCATAGGTCGATGCCGGGCAGGGCAGTGTGTCCATGGCTTCTCCCTCGGCAGCTCTTCCTCCGACCCCGCTCCGGTGCGTGCCCCTCGCCATCCCACCCGCCCTCGGCCGGGCCAGGCTTCCGTCCCGCAGTCCCGCTCTCCTCACAGCTGGAAGCTGGGACTCGAACCAGCTAATTTCCAAGATCTCTTTCAACTCCTGTTTCCTGTGATTTTTATTTTGTTGCGTTTATATATTTAGAGCATTTCACCCCAGAGCAGAATATGCATTCTGGACAGATGAAGACAAAATGCCCTCCACAGTTAGGGGCAGCGTCTGCCTCACCTGTTTTCCTAATGACCACGTGGAACAAAACGATAAATCAGCGGACGTATGATTTGCATCAGTGCCGCCTCACCTTTTCTCACCAGAGTGCCAGGAAGTGACACAGCTCCCCCTCAGCTGGGGTTCATTCCCAGGAGTGTCCCCGGCCCAGTACGCTGGCTGGAACAGAACCAAACCCTGGGGCCGCAGGGCCAGGTCGTGAGTCCTGGACACACAGCGTCGTGGGTGCCGGAGACGGGAGCGCTGCCTGTGAGCGCATGGCTCTGTGGGAAGCGAAGGGAAGCGCCCAGTGTCAGTGTCTGGGTGGCTGTGCTCCCTGGGGTGTCAGTGTCTGTGCTCCCTGGGGTGTCAGGGTCTGTGCTCCCTGGGGTGTCAGTGTCTGTGCTCCCTGGGGTGTCAGGGTCTATGCTCCCTGGGGTGTCAGTGTCTGTGCTCCCTGGGGTATCAGGGTCTGTGCTCCCTGGGGTGTCAGGGTCTGTGCTCCCTGGGGTGTCAGGGTCTGTGCTCCCTGGGGTGCCAGGGTCTGTGCTCCCTGGGGTGTCAGTGTGGGTGTCTGTGCTCTCTGGGGTGTCAGTGTCTGGGTGGCTGTGCTCCCTGGGGTGTCAGGGTCTGTGCTCCCTGGGGTGTCAGTGTCTGTGCTCCCTGGGGTGTCAGGGTCTGTGCTCCCTGGGGTGTCAGTGTCTGTGCTCCCTGGGGTGTCAGGGTCTGTGCTCCCTGGGGTGTCAGTGTGGGTGGCTGTGCTCTCTGGGGTGTCAGGGTCTGGGTGGCTGTGCTCCCTGGGGTGTCAGTGTGGGTGGCTGTGCTCTCTGGGGTGTCAGGGTCTGGGTGGCTGTGCTCCCTGGGGTGTCAGTGTGGGTGGCTGTGCTCTCTGGGAAGGTAAAGGTCAGGCATGCACGGTGTGTGGCGGGATGGCTCAGTATGTCCTCGGGGTGGGATGAGTGCCGGGCATGCCGAGAGGAGAAGCCAGGGTTGCTTAGGCACAGCATCCACCCCGCAGGGAGGGGCAAGTCCAAAGGGCACCGTTTTGGGCCGGGGCCTCTCCAGTCTGCCTGGCTGTGTCTCTGTCTGTGGCTGTGGCTGTGTCTGTGGCTGTGGCTGTGGCTGTGGCTGTGGCTGTGTCCGTGGCTGTGTCTGTGTCTGTGTCTGTGGCTGCGGGAGGGCCGGGAGCAGACTCGGAGACCATGCTCACGCTGCTGCTCCGGCGCGGCTTGTCCCTGAAGGTGCTCAGGAGGCGAGTGGACGAGGCCTTTCCCAGGGAGAAGACCCAGCCGTGAGTTGGGGGGCTGCGAGAAACTCTGGGGGACCCTGGTTGGTCCACCAGGTGCGGAAGAGCTCACCTCTCTAGGCACTCGGCTTGGGGTGCCCGAGGCCTTGGGGCCTTTTCTCTGCCCGAGGGGATCCTGGACTTGACCAGACCCAGCAAGCGGCCTCCTGGGGGCGCCGAGCCCACTGCTGGGAGCAGCGCTGCAGGCCTCTGAGCTCAGGGGAGGGGAGGGGTGCAGGGGGACGGTGGCAGGAAGAAGGGGCCGCTGCTGCCCTGGGCAGGCCAGGCACACAGGGACTTGAGGGGACTCAGGGATGGGGGTGGGGAAGGCTTTTGGGCCAGGTTTTCCGCCCTGACTTCCCCAGGGAGACAGGGTGCTCGGCAGCTCCTTCCCGGTGGAGTTGGCTGCCCTGCCCGGGGCCGGCTCTGAGCATCCCTCTGGCCGGCAGCACCGGCTCTGGGTTCGGGTTGGGGCAGTGCCAGGAGCCAGGGCTGTGAGAGCTCAGTCTGGTTCCTTTCTCTGGCAGAGGGTGGGGCGTGGGGCAGGGCAGAGGATGGTCTGGATGAGGAAGCGCTGGGACCGCAGCCCTTTACAGAAGCGGAAGTGTGTGCCCCGCGGCCGGGCTGTGAGCGAACGCAGCGTGCGTGCCGAGCCTGTCCTTACTTTATCTCTTGCCAGCACCTGCCGGACCTGCCCACGGGCCGGGGAGCGGTGCCCAGGGCCAGGCAGGACTGCAGGTTTGGGAGGACTGGCTCCTCCATTGCTGCCGGCAGCGTGCCTCCCTGGCCGGGGGCGGCGGGTCCGTGCACATGGGCTTTCCGTGTTACCGCGCTGGGGGCCCAGGCAGAGGCCCTGCGGACGGGGCGCTGGCGGCCTTGGTCAGGACACGCCCGGCCTCTCAGGGCCACCCTCCCTGGACTGCCTTCCTCCTGAGGCCCCGGAGGGCAGGGTGTGGCAGGAGAAGGCGGCAGGCCCTTCCAGAGGGCGGGATGGGCCCCTCCTGGCAGCCGGCTCACCTGAGCGGGCGGGACGGGCAAGTGAGGCTGGCTGTTGGGGACGGGGTGCCAGCCGAGGGGAGCTGGGCTGGCGGACACCCCCCTTTCCCTGGGGCTGGGAGGTGGCCTTGGGGAGGTCTCAGGTGCCAGCTCCCTGGGCAGGAAGCTGGGCAAGCACCTGTCGGGACGCCTCCCCCTGAGCCGCACTGGCCCGCCCTCCGCCCTCCGCCCGTGAGGATGCTGTGGAAGGGCCTGGCCTTTGCCGAGAGCCACACAGCAGGGCTGCCCTCTCCCACGGCCTCCCAGAGGCCCCAGGGCCCGGGCTGCGTGCTCTCCTGACAGGGCAGCGGAAGGGCTGGTAGATTTACTTTTCCCTGTCATTATTTACAGAGTGAGGTTTCCATGACAACTGGTCAGCTCCTCGGAAGGGTCAGGCAGCTGCTTGCTGGTTGGACTGCTTAGCGCGGAGGCCAGGGCCTCCCCGGAGTCCCGCCCGCAGGAAGCGGTGATGGGGTCTGTGTGGGAGGGTAGGTGACTCCAGCTGTGGATGCCCCCGCCCCCCTGGCCCTGGGTGTCCCAGCCGCTCGCTTCCCGGCCAGCTCGGACCTCCCGCCGCTGGCACCCTGGGTGGCACTGTGACAGGTGGGGGGTTTGTGGGTCAGGAGGTGGAGGAGTGGCCCTGTGGCCATCAGGGTGGTGGCTTCCCGCCCAGTCCCGCTGGCGTTAGGTGGGTAAGCTAAGCCAGGGCAGGAAGCCCGCCTCCAGAGACCACCTGCTCCAGTGGGTCCATCACAGTGGAGCCGGAGTGGGGAGCGGGGACCGCAGCGGCTTGTCTTCCTGGTCTCACTGTCCGTGGTCACCCGGCGGGTCTGTGGCTGTGCCGGGCGCCTGGTTCCTGGCCCTGCCGGGGGGCCTCGGAGGACCCAGGCTTGTTCCCGGCCCTGCCTCTGCTGGGGCCGGTGGTGGGTCTCGGGGGGTTGAGGGGACTTTGCTGGAACCTTCGGAGCGGCCACGTGGAGAGGAGAGCAGTGCCGTTCCCATCGGACCCCGTGGGGAGACGTGCCCCTGTGGGCCTGGCCGTGGCCTCCAGACCCGAGGTCAGCCGTCTGCTGTGAGCCCGTCCTGCCCCCACCTTTCCCGCCGGGAATGGCACCCCGCTTCTCCTCCCACCCTCCCTCAGGCCCAGTGCAGAGCCTGCCTCCGGGGGCCTTCCACAGCCCTCCTTGTGCCTCCCCGGGAGGGGCGGAGGGCTGTGGTTGCCTCTCTGGTTTGAGCCTAATTCCGAGGGGACAGGACCAGGGAGCCTCCAGCGCCATCCGCCGTCAGGGGGTGGGGGGGGTCCTGGGAGCTGTGCCCCGGGGCCGCCTGACCTTCAGGGCCCGGCCCGCGGCTTGGGGCGCCGGGAAGCTGAGATGCACCCGCTCGGCGGCTGTGCTGCCCCCTCCTGTGACAGATGGGTGCTCTCGCTTTGCTGTGGATAAACAGGCCCGCACCGTTGCCATGGCGCTCACAGCCGTGTTAATTTTAGCGCTGACATTTCCCAGTCAGAGCAGATGCTGGCCCGCGCCCAGGGAGCTGCGAGGGGCGGGCAGGGGTCAGCCCCTGCGCAGCGGCCACCAAGGCTGCTGCCTTCTGGGGTGGAGCGGGGCTGCAGGGGGGACAGGCTATGTGGATTTGGGGGTGTCATAACACGACTACAGACCAGGTAACATGGTAAAGCAGTAGGATGCATGCTCTCATCTGGGGCCATGAGCCCAATCCAGGCGCTGGCAGGGCTGGCAGGGCCCCGTTCCTCCTCAGACACACCGCCTGATTCTGCCTCTGTCAGGGCCTTCTCCCTGGGGGTCCAAATTCCCCTCTTCTTTTTTTAGCAATAGTTTTGTTTCATTTGTTTATGTAATATATGTTTTATGGCTAACAGTGTTATAGATGTCTCCCCTCCCCCGCTTCGCCACCCCCAGGTTTGCACCACTCCATTGCCGAGCGCCTGGGCTGTGCATGTCTCTGGAATAAAAGGGTAACGTGCTAACTAGACCGGGAGACCTTCCCGACGTCCTTCGGACAGAGCCGCAGTGGCTGCTGAGGCTCAGGAAAGCTGCAGATGGCGGCTGCCACTGCCCAGGGCCGGCCCGAAGCTCCTGGAAGCCGGGGGTGGCGGCTGCGAGCTCAGGCAAGCTGCGGGTTGTGGCTGCCCAGCCGCCCAGGGCTGGCCCGAGGCTCAGGCAAGCCAGGAATGGCGCCTGCCCAGTGGCCTGAGACTCAGTTAGGGGGTGATGAGACTAGCAGGGGAGCTGTTAGGGGCTATCAGGCTGGCAAGCAGAGGCGGTTAGGGGCCATCAGGCAGACAGGTAGGCAAGTGGTTAGGAACCAGTGGTCCTGGATTGCCCTAGGGATCCTGGATTGGAGAGGGTGCAGGCCCGGCTGAGGGACATCCCTCTGTGCACGAATTTCAGGCACGGGCCCCTGGTAAGTATATAAGTCCTCTGGTTTATCTCTCCTCATGCTCCACCTCCACATTGAGGTATGTCAGTCTGTTCCATGTCTCCAGGCTTCGGCTCTTACTTTATCGGTCAATTTATTTTGTTCATTAGATTCCACAGATAAGTGAAATGATAGGTATTTGTCTTTCTCTGACGGGCTTGTTTCACTCAGCACAATAGCCTCCGGGTCCCCCCGTGCTGTCCCCAGGTAAGAGATCCCTCTTGTTGACAGCTGTGCAGTGTTCCGTGGTGCACATGTCCCACGGCTTTTTACCCGCTCAGCTGCTGATGGGCACTCGGGCTGTTCCAGAGCCTGGCTATTGTGAACAACACTGCTGTGAGCACAGTGGTGCACATATCCTTTCTGACTGGAGTTTCGGGGTGTTAGGATATATCCCAGAAGTAGGATCTCTGGGTTAAAGGGAAGTTCCATTTTTAACTTTTGAGGAAACGCCATACTGTTCTCCTCAGCGGCTGCACCTGTCTGCATTCCCACCAGCAGTGCACGAGGGTTCTTCTTTCTCCACATCCTCGCCAGCACTGTCGTTGGTTGAGGGTAGACATTCTGACAGGTGTGAGTGATCCCTCATTGTCGCTTTAATTTGCATCTCTCCGATGAGTAGTGACTTTGAGCATTTTTGCATATGTCTGTTGGCCATTTGAATATCCCCTTTGGAGAAGTGTCTGTGCAGGTCCTCTCCATTTTTATTGGAGTGTTTGTCCTATTGCTGAGTGGCATGAGTATGTTATATGTCGTGGAAATTAACCCCTCATCAGTCTGCCATTGGAATATGTCCTCCCACACTGTGGGCTCCCTTTTCATTGTGGTGGTGGTGCTTTTGCTGGGCGGAAGCCTTGTGTTCTGTTGTCATTCCATTTGTTTATTTTTTCTTTTTTTCTCTTGCCCTAGGAGACATATTAGCAAAAGTTCTCCTATGTGACATATCTGAGATTTTACCCCTGTGTTTTATTCTAGGATTTTTATGGTTTCACGGCTTACATTTAAGTCTTTTATTCTTTTTTATTTTTATTTTTTAGTAAAATGTAATGAGTTTATTTGAACCTAGCTGACAACATATGTCAACGCTCCTCTTTTATCCATTTTGAGTTTATTCTTGTGTAAGTTGGTGGTCTGTTTTCATCTTTTTGTATGTGTCTGTCCCGTTTTCCCAGCACCGTTTGTTGAAGAGACTCTGTCTTTACTTCATTGTAGGTTCTTGCCTCTTTTGTCAAATATTAATTGACTGTAATAGTGTGGGCCAATTTCTAGGGTCTCTGTTCTGCTCCATTGGTCTATATGCCTGTCCTTTTTAATATATGCTAGAGGCCCGGTGTGAAATGCATGCACAGATAGGGCCCCTAGGCCAGGCGGCCATCAGGGCTCTTTGGGGCCTTCCGGCTGCTGGCCGGGGCCTTCCTCCATTCTGCGCCGCCCCCTGGTGGTCAGCGTACTTCGGAGCGAGCGATCCAATTCCCAGTCTCCCAGTTGAACTCTCTAGGGGACACGTTGCATATTAGCCTTTTATATATGTAGATTGATTTCAGAGAGGAAAGGAGAGGGAGAGAGAGCTGGAAACATCAATGATGGGAGAGAATCGTTGATCGGCTGCTTCCTGTACAGCCCCTACTGGGAGTTAAGCTTGCAAACCAGGCATGTGCCCTTGACCGGAATCGAACCATGAGCTGCTTTGCAGAGAGTGACTTTGGACACCCCTGGTTTAATCAGGGTGGAGACACCTGTCGGACACACCCTGCCCTGGCATCGCGGCATCAGAGCACACCTGAGCATGCGGAGTTTTGATGGACAGGCCCAGCCCCCATCCAGCTGTGCCCGCTTGAGCTCCCATTGGCAGACGAGGGCCTGCTTCACCCCTTTTCCACCCGCCCCCCGACTCCCTTCTCTGTACCTCTGATTTAGAGATTTTAGGTTTCACGTGTGAGTGAGATCACACGGGGTCTGTCTTCTCTGTCTGACTTACCTCACGCAGCATCATGCCCCCAGGCCTGTCCGCGTGGTGGCAAATGGCAGCATCTCCTTTCGTGGCTGTTCCATTGTGTGTACCGTGTGTCACCCGCTCATCCGGCGATGGTGGTTGGTGTTTCGGAGGCTCCGTGGAGCTTCCCCGCCTGGGCCGCCGCGGCCAGGGTGTGCCCTCCTCCGGGGGAGGTGAGGGCGGGCCAGTGGGCACCGGGGCAGCTGTGGGCAGCGTCCGCCCGCTGCATCCTCACTTCTCAGAGCTGCTCCTCAGGGCTTCCCCTGGTGGTGGCCGCAGGTCTGTCTGTCTTCGGAGGGGTTGCAGCCTGTGTCCTGTGCCCCTTCCGCTCTGCTGGGGGATGGGGACTAGGAGGGGCTGTGCCAACATCTCGCTGCCTTTTCAAAGGTCCCACCACCACCCCTTCCCGGTCAGTGCTCCAGGGACAGCTCCCCTACCCCCTCTCTCCCGTGGAAACAGGACCCCACAGCCGCTTCTCTGGCCCGTGAGGTCAGCACCCCTGACCAAACTCCCAGAGTTCTCTTCTCCTCTGGGAGTGGCGGCCCCTGTGAAGGGCCGTCCCCCTGTGGAGGGCTGTCCCCTGTGGAGGCCTGTCCTCCTGTGGAGGCCTGTCCCCCTGTGGAGGGCTGTCCCCCTGTGGGGGGCTGTCCCCCTGTGGAGGGCCGTCCCCCTGTGGAGGGCTGTCCCCCTGTGGAGGGCTGTCCCCCTGTGGAGGGCTGTCCCCCTGTGGAGGGGAGGGCTGTCCCCCTGTGGAGGGCCGTCCCCCTGTGGAGGGCCGTCCCCCTGTGGAGGGCCGTCCCCCTGTGGAGGGCCGTCCCCCTGTGGAGGGGAGGGCCGTCCCCCTGTGGAGGGCTGACCCCCGCGGCGGTCAGTGCTCAGAGGACGCCCTCCCAGAGGCCTCTCCCTGCTCTCCCCCCAGGATCATGCGGCCCGACGACGCCAACGTGGCCGGCAACGTGCACGGCGGGACCATCCTGAAGATGATCGAGGAGGCGGGCGTCATCATCAGCACCCGGCACTGCAACAGCCAGAACGGGGTGAGCGGCCGCCGGGGCCAGGCCCAGGGCTTCGGGGGATGCGGCCCGGTCACCGGTCACCGGGCAGGGCCCTGGGACGCCGTTGGGTGGGCTCAGCTGGCGGAGTGGGGACCAGAGACTGAGCTGAGGGCCTGCCCTCGTTTCTGGACGTCGTGGTTTCTAGAATCTTCCTGGAGCCCAGACCTCACAGAGCACGCCTGCACGGTGGCAGTTTATTGTGGACATCAGAGCCGCCGGCCTGTCCCTCCCTGGCCTGTCCCTCCCTGGCCTGTCCCTCCCCGGCCCTGGCTGAGCCCTGGTGCCCGAGAAGCCCCAGGCGCCCACAGGGGTGCCTCACTGCAGGGACGACTGCCTCGCCCAGATCTGCGGGGCCTGGCATTTCTCTGCAGTCTGCCGGCAGCGGAAAAGCCACCCTGGGTCGGGGCGGGGGGTGGGGGACGCTCTGTCTTGCACCACAGCCGTCACCTTGGGGCCAGCAGGAGGCGGGGGCTCTGTGTGCCTGAGGTGCCCCTCCCCCGGCCCAGGTAGCCTCCCTGTGTGTGCGTGTATGTGTGTGTGTGTGTGTGCGTGTGCATGTGTGTGTGTGTGTGTGGACATGGTCTGGGGCCTGGGCCCAGGGTGATGGGAGCGGCTGGGTGGGGAAGGAGGCCCCTGCCTGGCTAGGAGTTTGCATGTACCCTGGTGCCCATGGAGTTCTGGGGCCAATCTGTCCCGTTCAGAGCGCGCCCTCTGGTGGCCATGGGGAGGAGAGCCTGAGCCTGAGCCTGAGCCTGGGGTCTGAGGCTGGGATGGGGGCCAGGTGCCTGGCAGACCCTCTGAGGGAGACACTGAGGGGCCAGGGCGGGCTGACAGGACAGGCTGGGAATGGGGGGGGAGCCCTGGGACTGAGGCATGAGGAGGAGGAGAGTGTGACGCCGCTGTCAGTGCTGTCTATGTGGACCTCACGGGGCTGAGACACAGCTGCCCTTACTGTCCTCATTGCCCAGGGCAGGAATGAACGCACAGGGAGGCTGACCGGTTCCTTGAGGCTGCACAGGGAGGCAGTGGTTGGTCGAACCCGTGCCTTGAGCCCTGGCCCCTCCCCCCCTTCCCTGGAGTGAGCTGGGTGTGAGGGGGACCGCTTGGACACGTCTGCTTGGTGCTGCTCTGGGCTGGGGTCCCAGGAGGGGGAGCTGCATCCGGGCTCAGGGGGGCTGTGAGCCCAGGGCAGCTGCAGAGGCTGGGGCTGGGCTCTGAGGGCTTTGCTGGGACCCCCACCCACACCGCCTGGTGGTCTCACCCGGCCTGTGGCTTTCACAGTGTGAGGTGCCGTCTCCAGGCCTGGCTCCCCAGTGCTTCATCGTCCCCTTGACCTTGAGGGCCCACAGACCCCCAGCCCACCCAGGCTGCTCCTCCAGTCTCCTCTGGGAGGCGGCCGGCTGCGACTCAGGCTCAGCCTGGAGCCTCTGCTGCCCCCTGTGCCCTCCCCGCGGCATCTGCCCTCCCCGGGGCAGGTGCCCTCCCCGGGGCAGGTTCCCTCCCCGGGGGCAGGTGCCCTCCCCGGGGGCATGTCGGTCCCTCTGGGCTCCACCCGCTGCATGTGCCCGCCTGCCAGGTCCCGGAAACGGCCGCTCCCACTCAGGCCTCCTCACCTCACCACGGTCAGGGTCTGTCACAGGCGTGGGAATGACCCGAGGGGTGGAGGGGTCCCGAGTGGCTGCCCACCTTCGTGTTTTAGCGGGAGAGGACCAGGCTTAAGGTCTATGTGGCCTTCCCACCGGGAGCAGCAGGCCGGAGGCTCCCAGGTGCCTGCACCGGCCGGCGTGCTGGGGACGGGTCTGCGCTGAGAGGGGCCATCCCACTCGTGCTCTGGTCCCGGGAGGAGCACCAGTGCCCTTTGCTAGAGACTCAGGCAGCTCTGGATGTGTGGGCTCAGTCTCCTGACGCCTCCAGAAAGGCCCCGGCCTGGGCCCTGCTCTCCCTCTGCCGGGTGCCCACCCTATGCCTTCACCGTCCCCCGTCTGAAGCTACCCACCCCACACCACCCTCCTCAGAGCAGCCACCGTGTGGCATTGCCTCCAACAGCGCCCAGGCCAGACATGTGCTCGGACCTCCTCCCTCTGTCCATGCCATGCAGCGCCGTGCCTGCTCCACAGACTCTGTGAGGAAGGCCGTGCCCTTGTAGCCGGAGACAAGCTCAGGTCTGTCCGTGGCCCACGTGTGCGTGTGCGAGAAGCCAGCGGTCCCACTAAAGACACTGATGTGTGTGGCATCTGTGGCATATCCATGCCACAGGTAACTGCCCGCAGCTCTGCAAGATGGCGCCTGTGAGCTGCTTTTCCAGCCTTCCACCAGTGGGTGGTGCTGTAGCCACACGAACTTACTTCCCTGTGTTCCTTGCCATGCTGTGCTGCCAGGGGCTGCTGTGTGTGTGTGTGTGTGTGTGTGTGTGTGTCTGCTGTGGGTGTCTGTGTCTGTGTGTGTGTGTCTGCTATGTGTGCGTGTCTATATGTGTGTGTGTGTGTGTGTGTGTGTCTGCTGTGGGTGTGTGTGTGTGTGTGTCTGTGTGTGTGTGTGTCTGCTGTGGGTGTGTGTGTCTGTGTGTCTGCTGTGGGTGTGTGTGTGTGTGTGTGGGCCGAGTGGGGACAGCAGGCATGGCTCTTTCGCTGTCATCCTGATCCCTGCCTTGCTGAGGCCTGATGCAGGCCTCTACCTCCAGCCTCGCAGGGCCAGGGCCTGACGGGCCGGCTTCTCCCCCCCTCCCCTGTCCCCCAGTCAGACCCGCCCTCCCCCAGTCAGACCGGTGCTGCTGGCCAGCTCCTGGGTGGGCGGCTGCTCTCCCGTGGGGAGCCCGAGGACCCCTGGCCTCGCTCGGCGCAGGGTGTCCTTCGCGTCGTGACGCGGGGACAGGTCCGGGCCAGGTGCTGGGGACGTCACCGTGTCTGTCCGCCCACGCGGGACGCGGTCCCCACCTCAGAAAACCAGGCAAAAGATGCTCCGCACTGAACTACGTACAGTTAACGGGTGGGGCTCCGGTCCAGCCAGCCAGGGGCTCTGTCTCATGGCGGTGGGAAAAGACGATCCTGGCAAAGAGCGAGGGAGCCCCTCGTCCCAGATGAGCTTCCTGGCGGGGGGGGTGGGGGGTGTAGACCCCGTGGTCACCGGAGCGTCCGGGGGCTGGGCCTTCGGTTCCTTTTGAGCTCTGGGCATGAGGACGGGCTGCCGGTGGCCAGACGAGTGCGCTTCCAGTAAAAGCTGGTGCTGAGAGCTGTGTCCCCGGAGGTCCTTCCCGCTGTTGAGAGAAGCAGGCGTGAGCGTGCAGTTTAGGTTCACACAGTCACTCAGGGTGAGAGCCACAGGACGGGTCCCGGCTCCGGAGCCAGTGAACCCCTGTTCTCAGGGAAGAGCCAGGACAGGAAGGTCCCCAAATAGGAACGGCCACCTGTGGGGAGGAGCGGCTCCCTCCTCTGCCTCCCTGTCTGCTCCCCGAGTTTCCACACCAGCACGCGTGTCCTCTCACCTCCATCAGGCGAGTGACACGTGTTTTGTAGGAAAACTGGGGAAAAGGAAAACGCCGGTCGCAGCTCCACCATGCAGTTACGGCACCATCGGCGCCATCTCTGGAGGGTCCAGGGCGCGTCTCCACCTCCCTGTGTCGCATTTAGGGGCAGTTTGGGGCGCATCTCGGGGTGGGGCTCCGGCCGGCTGACGGTGTCTGGTCTCGCAGGAACGCTGTGTGGCCGTGCTGGCCCGGGTGGAGCGCACTGACTTCCTGTCGCCCATGTGCATCGGCGAGGTGGCGCACGTCAGTGCCGAGATCACCTACACCTCCAAGCACTCGGTGGAGGTGCAGGTGCACGTGATGTCCGAGAACATCCTCACAGGTGAGCGTGTGTGTGTGTGTGTGTGTGTGTGTGGCTGTGACGGCAGTGCTGGGGGAGGGGCTGGTCCTCGCACCCCCACAAAGTGAGCAGGTGCCCTGCCACGGAGAGGGCACCGCCTGTGTGGGCAGCGAGCCCAGGTCTGAGCGTGGAGCCCTGCCCGCTGTGCCTCTAGCAGCTCATGCCAACCACAAGTGCCCTCCCCTCCCTCCGCTGCCTCTCCCCTGCGCCTCTTGCTCTCCCCCCCTCCGCTGCCCCAAGAGGTTTAGGCTGGAGCTCACAGGGCGACCTTTGACTCTGGTTTGATCCAAATATTCTCTTCCTGGGTGTGGTAACCATGGAAACCGTTTTCATCCTCCCACTGGGTGCTGCAGGGGAGCGTGGCTGTGGTTCTAACTGGCACCGCTGCTTTTTATAGCCCGGCTGCTGCCGAGAACACGGCCCCTCCATCCCCGGCTGCTCACCCCCCCTCTCCCTCCCTCCCCCGGGCATAGGAGAGCCGAGCCCCTCCGGTTCTGGAGGAGGAGCTGCTGGGCCTCGCCCTCCTCCCACAGCCCCCCCGCGCTGAGGCTGCCTGCGGCGCTGGGCTCAGAGCTCAGGGAGGGGCAGGAGGCTGTGCCCAGGGCAGCAGCACAGGGGGCGCTGTGACATGGTGGCCTCGGCAAGCCCGGCCACAGTGAGCGCCGGACACTTCCGCTGAGCCAGGGCCCAGTGGCCCAGCCGCACAGACAGGCGGCTCTGCATCACAGGAACCTTTTCTGCGGGTCCCAGCTGTGGCACGGAGCCCGCGCTGGCGTGCGGGCAGAGTGGGCGAGGAGACAGCCTGCCTGAGGAGTGTGCCACCTCCCTGAGCGCCCGCTCCCGTCCCCGGCCTGCAGATGGCACTCAGGCCTGGAGCTGCCGCAGAGGAGAGCGAGAGGCCTCTCGGCCAGGCCGGCACGCAGCTCTCCGGGCCGGCGGGGCTTTCCCCACGTCCCGGCCTCTGGCCCTGGACCCGCTGAAGAGCCGCCCCTGCTTATGCCCGCCTGGGCCCCATGTTTGGGTCGGGTTCCATCTCTTTTCTGGGACCCTGGTCTCCCAAGGCCTCCCTGGCCGGATGTGCCCCCTGGTGTGAGCCCTCTGGGGACAGGGCAGTGGCCGCCCGTCCCCCGCAGCCCCCGGCGCCCAGCCCGGTGCCCGGCCCTCAGGAACTCCGCCAGGGCGGTGAGCTCTGACAGGTGGGGAAACTGAGGCAGGCAGGCAGAATGTGAGCTGTTTGATCTCTGTTTCTCACCCTGTCCTGTGTCCCTCCCCCCGGGCGCTGCCTGTCGGAGGCGCTGGAGCAGCACACCCCGGCGGGCGGGAGGGCCGGCGGCGGCGGCTCTCCGTCGCGGCACCTGTCACAGCATTCCGCTCCCCGGGGTGGCGGCCGTGGGCTCTCCAGAAAGGAGCTGGGAGGGAGCGCCTCGGATTCTGACAGACGTTTCTGACGCCGCGGCTGCCTTTGACGGTTTCATTAAATGATGGGAAAAGTGCAATTAGTGTGTTTGCCTCATTCGCTCCGTGGTGCTCATTTGGGCCTAAAAGAGGACCACTCGGGGTTTCCATGGAAACCAGCCTGTCAGGTGGGCGCTAGCTGAGTCAGATAGGAAGTCTTTACTCCAAAAGCAGGCTGTCAGATTCACTTTCCGTCCAAGTGCAGGGACGAGATTCCCCTGTTCCCTGTGGCTCCCGCACGCCGACCTGCTGTACCGGTGCTGTGGGCCCCCCCCCCCCTCTCTCTCTTTCTCTCTCTCTCTCTCTCTCTCTCTCTCTCGTTCTAATGGATCAGGGCAGGAAGCCGCAGCCCCAGACTCACCTGGGGGAGGCGGTCCGGAGGAGCTGTGAGGAGTGAGCGCCTGGAGGGACCCGAGGCACCGCTGGGCTGCTCGCCGCTGCCTCTCCCTTCGCTGGGTCTCCCCGGGAGAGGCGATCCAAACAACATATTGCTTTCAGAGAGGAGGGGAGAGGGAGCAGGAGAGAAACATCAGTGATGGGAGAGAATCACTGACCGGCTGCCTCCTGCACGCCCCCTCCTGGGGATGGAGCCCACAACCCAGGCGTGTGCTCTGTCCAGGAATAGATCGATGCTCAAAGCTGAGCCACCCCAGCCAGGCGTAAGAGGCAATTTTTAAAAGACATCCTTGCAAATACTTCCCTGAAATTCCTAGGACCGGGGAGGCCTGGGTCTGAACTCGGAATGGCACCGAGTTGCTGTGTGACCCTGGGCAAACGCGTTGACCTCTCTGAGCGTCAGGCTCCTCCTGTACAAGCGAGGGGGTAGGCCAAGTGGTTTCTTTTGGCCCGAGTTTCTCGGCAATGGGCAGCCCACTCTGCCCTCTGTGTACCCCCTTCAGAGACAGGCTGTCTGGGGCCTCCGTGTGAGCAAGTGCAGAAAGCCGACAGGCTGGGGGGCCCGTGGCCCCTCTCGTCCCCCCTCACACACCCGTAAACCAGGTGACCTGGAGTCTTCCCAGAGCCTTTGCCAGCGGCAGGACTGTGGGGAGGGTCCCCTTGAGGCTCTTCGCCTGCACCTCATGGGGATCGGGTCAGACGGTGGCGGTCCTGGCTCTCACTCGTGGCTTTCTTCTCCGAAGGCACCAAAAAGCTGACCAACAAGGCCACGCTGTGGTACGTGCCCCTGTCGCTGAAGAACGTGGACAAGGTCCTGGAGGTGCCCCCGGTGGTGGTAAGGAGGCCCTGCGTTTCTCACGGGCAGATGACAGGCGCCCGGGAGAGCCCGGGCGGGGGAGGGTGTCCCTGTCTCCGCGGAGTTTCCCTCAGGCTGGGTGTGTGAGGGTGGCGGCCCTGACCCCGGGCATCCTCCAGGGCCCTTTATCCCACTCTGACCAGGCAACAGGCCGGTGGCGGCCATGCCTGGTGAGGGCTCCTTCCACCTGTTGACCTTAGACAGACAGACAGACAGACAGCTGGACATTGCTCCCCAAACTGGTTTACTCAGGAACAGCAAACAATGGCCATTTGGGACATAGAGTCTAAAGGGGAGCCCCCCACAGTCCGAGAACAAAGGAGGGGCGGGCTCTTTTATGGGGGGAGCAGGGGCTGCTGTAAACAGAATCCACTGGGGGAACTGGGAGTCCACAGTGTGGCCGCTGCTCATTGGCTGAGTGGTTGCCAGGCGAGGAGAAGCCCTCCCTCCTGCGGGAGCGGTGGGTGGACAGGGCCTCCTGTTGGAGATGCGAGTATCTCTCCCTCCCGTGTGGGGGGAGGGTGAGCGGGAGGCAGGGAGCCTCCACCTCCAGTGCCACGAGGTTTCTGTTCACAGATCCTCACACGCCTGCCCCAGCAGCCTGCCCCTCAGCCCCTCTGCCTGAGCACCTGAGGGCAGCAGCCCCGGGCTTCTCGGCTGTCGTGGGCAGACGCACCTGTGCACGGAGAGGCTTCGTCATGTCTGTTCCTGGGCCCCCGGGCTGGGCAGGGCCAGCGGGCAGCTCGGGGTCCGTCCCCACAATTACTCCCTCTCCTCCTCCTCCTCCTCCTCCTGTAACTCCCTGGACGCTCCCGCGAGGAGAAAGCAGGGCTAGAGGCAAACAGCTGGGCCCTCGTGGGCCCTGCCCCTGCACGGCCACTTCCTCCCTGCTGCCGGGTCTCTATAGAGCATGTTTTTAAAAGAACGAAACGAACCAGACAGTACTGACCCCTGGCATTCCTTGCCTTGTGGCCGCATCACTCCAGTCTGCCTGCGTTGTCACATGGCCCCTTCCTGTGTGTGTGTGTGAGTCTCCTTATTTCTCATGCAAACACGAGTCCTTTGACTCAGGCCCATCTGCTCTGGTGTGAGCTCAGCTCGTTACACCGCACAGACCTGTTCCAGTCAGGCCACAAGCGCAGGGTCCGGGTGGACAGGAATGTGCCGACGCTGCAACCAGAACCCACCCTCCGGCCTCTCCCGCCTCCTGCTGCCGGGCTGGGCTCCGCTGTCTCCCCGGGTCTGGGAACTCCTCATTTTCCAGCCGCACTAACTGGGGTCTTGGGACCAAGAGTCAGGAGAGTCTGAGCGCAGTGACTGTCCTTGGAGAGATGGTGGACCCGCCTCGCTTCCCCTTCCCCACGAAGCCCTTGGGGCTGCATTAGCACATCACATGTCACTATCCCAACCCGGTTGTTTTTACTGACAACTTCAGATGCCACAGAATTTGTTATGTTGATAAGCAAGAAGGGGAAGTACTGTTTAAAGTCCACGAGCAGCATATAGAGCTGTTACATACAGGGGGCGGAAAGAGTCCTGGGCCAGATGTGATGGGGGGGACACAGCGGCCTGAGCTCTCTCCGTCTCTGACGTTGTCGTTCACACACATGTGTGCTGTCAGAGGGAGGGGAGCCGGGGAGAGGAGGGAGGGCTGGCGGTGGCCGCGGACCCTGTGCTGTCAGGGAGGGGAGCCGGCGAGGGGAGGGAGGGCTGGCGGTGGCCGCTGACCCCTGTGCTGTCAGAGGGAGGGGAGCCGGCGAGGGGAGGGAGGGCTGGCGGTGGCCGCTGACCCCTGTGCTGTCAGAGGGAGGGGAGCCGGCGAGGGGAGGGAGGGCTGGCGGTGGCCGCTGACCTGTGCTGTCAGGGAGGGGAGCCGGGGGAGGGGGGAGGGAGGGCGGCAGCGGCTGCTGACCCTGTCCGCTCCGCAGTACTCGCGGCAGGAGCAGGAGGAGGAGGGCCGCCGGCGCTACGAGGCCCAGAAGCTGGAGCGCATGGAGACCAAGTGGAGGAACGGGGACATCGTGCAGCCCGGCCTGAACCCAGGTACCGGGCGCCGGGGCGGGTGGCTGTCCGCCGGCGGGTGACAGGCGGCCGGTCGTGAGCGTCCTCCTGGGGCGAGTGTGCCACCCGAGCCCTTCCCAGTCCCAGGCAGCTGGCGTGACCGGGGCCAGGCCAGTCCCCGGAGGAGAAGCTTCGGCCGAGCATGGCCGGGGCCTGTGTGCCCACATGGGCTCCCCTGCCCACCCAGGAACCGGCTCCGTGTGTGTGTGTGTGTGTGTGTGTATGTCTGTGTGTGTGCGTGTGCGTGTGTGTGCATGTGTGTGTGTGTGTGTGTGTGTGTGTGTGATTCCCACCGGGGACAGAGCTCTGGGCCGCAGCCTTCCTTCCTGTCCCTCCTCCTTCCCGTCCAGGTGGCCCTGCTTTAACAGAACGTCCACCAAACCAAACTAGATCACGGTGTCCCCTCCAGCCTCTGTGCCCTGAGTCCTTACAGCCTCTGCTGCACGGACGCCCTCAGGGTGGGGCGCTTTCCTGTCCTTCTGTCCTTCTGGGCGGGACCGAGCCAACAGGTGGGCCCACGCATGGCCGAGGGCCAGGCCCCGGGAACGGGTCGGCACGGCTGCTGGGCTGGCAGCGCCGGCTGGGCTCTCTGATGGTCCGGGCAGCCTCCTGCTCCTTGGGCTGTGCCCTTTCGCCCGGTCGCCAGGCAGGGTCTGGGCACCCGCAGCCCCTGAGGCTGGAGGTGGGTGTGGCACTGGGTGCCCCTCACCTGCAGGGACTGTCACCGCCCCTCACAACGCACGTGACATTGGAACTGGGCCTCGCAGAGCCCTGGCCTCTCCTTGGGCCGCGGGTGCCATGTTGTCCTGAGGCCCAGCATGCCTGCCGCCAGCCCAGCTGTCTGGACACCCTGAGGCCGAGGCCACAGATGTCTGCACTGACCACTGTCCCCGGGGACACCGATGCCTTTCCCGGGGCCTTTGATGATACCCACACCCCCTGGTGGAGTTGCCCACACTCGAGGACCATCGGCCCACGGGCAGAAGGCAGGCTGGACGGGAAGCTGTCAGCGGGCCTCTCGGGCGGGCCTCTGCCTCTGCCCCGGCTCCTGGCTCAGCGATGCTGGTCCTCCCGCCCGAGGCCTCCCGGGCGCCAGGCCCAGGTGGTGCGGGGTGAAGTGGAAGCTGACACGTTTGGGAGTCACACACAGATTCCTGAAAGACTGTTGGCGCCGTTACAATCCCGGCAATGAGTCAGGCGGCAAGCATCCTCCCAGAGTCACATGCAGCCCTGGGCACATGCCGCCAGGGGCTCAGTGGCCGCCTGTGGCCGGGGCAGGGCCTTGCGGGGACACTGTCCCCCGAGGGTGACGTCATGGCCGCTAACGGAGCGGCTGATCAGTCCTCGAAAGCCTGCCCCTGCGCCAACGGCAGCTTGTTCTGCGGCCACAGTTTTCCTCGGAGACCCCAGGTCTAAGCCTCGGTCAGCCCGGGGACCCTGCCATGCTGGGTGTGGCAGCCTGGTCACACGTCCGGCCGGGGCTGGCTGTCCCAGTCTGACCTGCCTCCTTCCATTCCAGAGCCGAACACGGTCAGCTACAGCCAGTCCAGCCTGATCCACCTGGTGGGGCCTTCGGACTGCACGCTGCATGGCTTCGTGCACGGAGGTAAGGGTCGGGCTGTCGCCGTCCCCTTCCCGCCGCTCGCCAGGCCCCCGTGACCCCGGAAGTCACACTGTCTGACCCAGGCAGGCTCTTTGTTCAGTGAAGCGCACATGCAGACTTTAGGGGTTGCATAGCAAACACTGATGCACTGTTGGTGTCTGCTTGTAGGACTGGGAATGAAAGTCAGATGGAAGTGTCCTAACAGAGTTAGCCCACCCGGAGCTCAGCCACCAGCTGGGCGGGCCTTGAGGGGACGCCCAATCCTCAGGAGTAGAGTCAGGATGCACTAGCTGAGTGGCCAATGAGAGCCGTTCCTACCGCTGATGTTTGCATTTATGTTTTCCTCTGGTCAGATTCCAGCTCAAACAACACACGCCTTGAAGCTCCTAGCTGGGGAAACACGGCGGGAACACAAGAGGACTTATTAGACCCAGGTTTTGGAAGGACACTTGTTACTTGAATAATGTGTAATTACTTTTTGTGATTTAGGGAAAATTTAAGTATCACATCAAGCTCCTAAGTTAATGGGTATTATCATTTCAGATGGCATTAAAGTAAACTTTAAAAAACAAGCTTATTTAAGGAAAAGCATAAGGGGATCAGGAAGTGACACGGACGATGGCCGAATGTGGTGTGGTGTGTGGGTGCCGGAAGCTGGGCTGCTCGGGCGTCCGGAGCTAGTCCTGCTTCCCAGGCAGAACGGGCACTTGTTCATCTGCACCCTCATTTCCAACTGCCCGGACGCTGGGCTTTCCTTTCTTCTCCTCTTGGAAAACTCCTATTCGTCCTTCAAAACCCAGCGCAAATGGCCCATGCTGCAGGGGTGCATTGATATTTATCTTATTCATCATATTGGCTCCTGGGCCTCGCGTAGTGAGAGAGGCACATGCGCTCGGGTGCTTCATGAAGGAGAGGTGAGGAGCTGGGACAAGGGGCCCTGGGCCTGTCAGAACCGAGGATGGCCCTGACTAGGTGTATTTCTAAAGGTCATTTCCTCTTAACGGATCCTCTTGTCTACTTTTTCCATGTTGTGATTGCTTTCCTCTCCCAACGAGGTGCTGGCTGCGGTGCCCTGAGCTCTGGTCAGCTTGGGCTCCCCAGGAAAGCTGTCTGCTATAACCAACAGCTCTTCCCAGGCCCGTGGATGTTGTGACAATCAGAGGGCCTTTCTGCTGGGCGCAGCCTGGCTCTTAGTTCCTCCCCTGGGAGTGGGTCTCCCCTCACCCTAACCATCACAAGCCCCAGCTTCTGGGACTCAGAGAACCGGCCTGCAGCCCCGAGAGCGCCACCGGCCTGAACAGCGGAACTCGGGGCTGGAATTGCTGTGTCGCCCACACGTTGGGCGTTCACGTGAGTGGCATCTCTGCCATCGCCGTGTGCTGGTGCAGAGGCCACGCCGAGCTGTCTGCTCCGTGCAGGCGCAGTGAGCGCCGGCGGGGGGAGACCTCCCGGGCCCCGGGCCCCAGCTCCCGGAGCTCCTGTCCCCCACGGCGCACCGGCTGCGCCATTGACCCAGGCATGCTGGCTCCTGTGGTTCAAGAAGTGTGTGCGCTGCCAGCTCATGGGCTTTTGTGCCCATGGCTTTACCAACAGCCTCATCTTCCCGAGTCCGTCGTGATTCCGCAGGACAGGTGAGGCGGGCACTGGGGGCGGGCGCCATTTCCTGTAGTGGCTGCTGTCGGCAGGCAGGGTGACACGCATTTCGGTGGAAGTCTTTTCCAAACTGGAGCTTAGTGGGTGCTGGCCGCAGAAGGAAGCCGTGACGGGGGAAGGGGGGGCCACTGGCTTTTCAGTGATTCTGCGCTGGGTTTGTGCTTTGGTGACCCCCGGGCCCTGTTTTCTGTGACTTTCACACTTTGAATCATCGATTTTGAGGCCTAGTTCCTACCCCGCCACGTACACATGCGCACGCGCGCACACACACACACACACACACACATATGCACAGGTGTTGGCAGTGCTGCGTGGCTGGAAACCACAGGTGCCAGCTTGGCTCTGGTGTCTGCCCTCTGGGTGGACTGGGCGGGGTTCCCTCCTCTGAGGGCGCTAGCTCTCAGCTCCTCAAGGCTGCGTCCCTCTGCCCCCTCCCCGGGGCTGCAGGGCTGAGGGACCCGGCATGAGGGTGGGCTAGGCACACGCAGCAGTCCACACCCACAGGTCCACCCAGACACCATCCCCCATGACACACGCACTGAGGATGGGACTCAACATGAGAAACGCATCCGAGGCCTCAGAGGACCTTCCCTGAGCCCAGGAGCGAGGGAGCCCCCCCCCCCCATTGTTGGGGCTGTTTAGCCACTGCAGCTAAACAAGAGGGAGCATAGCCAGGCGCAGGGATTGGCAGACAGGAGCAGGGCTGTCTGCCTTCGCAGATGGCACACCCACCCAGAGAACGGGTCCGGTGCAAAAATAACTCAGATAATGCGAGCATCCAGCGAGGTAGCAGCCTGCGGTGTGAATAATACTTAAAATAACTCGCCTGAAATAGACAAACCGTTTTTCCTCGTCTTTGTAGGTATGTTTGTTTTCAAATGAGCTTTTATGTCGTACATTTTAACTGTCTCGTGAAACGCCACTCTGTGTCGTTCGGTAAAAGGTGGGGCTTGCCGTGGTGTCTGTGCCGGGTTCCCTGTCGTGAGCGTCCGCTCCGCTGTGGCCCCTGGCTGCCCCTGGCGCCGGGCTTCCCTCTGGCTCCCCGGCCTGGCCTCCCGGCTGTGCCCACGGGGCGGGCGGTCCCTGCTCGGGGCCAGCCGAGGATGAGCGGAGACACGCTTGGAGGCCTGGCCGGCCCCGCGGGGTGGGGGTGAAGGGGGCCTTCCTGGGGGTTGGCCCCGCGGACTCCAGTGTCAATGGAGTTCCCCCTCCTGAGCTTTCTCAGCCTTGGCTAGTTCTTCGGCACGTCATTTTCTATTTTAAATTATTTCAAACCCCGGTGTTCTGTGGAACTGGTCCAGATGGCTTCCGACAGAACACAGCTGCTCCTCCCCCCCAGCCAGCCTCTCCCCGCCTTCAGGCTGCGGGGCTCCGGCCTGGGCCTCTCCAGCTGCTGCCACGTCCACAGCCAGCGCCGAGCCACGGCAGCTGTGGTGACGCGGTGTGGGCGGTGCTGCCGAGCTCAGTGTGGCCGCGAGTGCCCGCCCCGCCCCGGCAGCCACGCTATGGATGCTCCGCACACAGCCATGTGCCGGCTGGGTGGTGCCCCCGCCCCCGCCCCGTGGTCCCCACCGATCCCGGCAGGTCCTCACGACCACACACAGCCTGTGCGTGCTGAGCCCTCAGAGCCCTGCCTAACGCCCCTCCCACCCTCACTGCGTGCTGGTCCCCCGCCCCTCCCACCCTCACTGCGTGCTGGTCCCCCGCCCCTCCCACCCTCACTGCGTGGTGGTCCCCCGCCCCTCCCACCCTCACTGCGTGCTGGTCCCCCGCCCCTCCCCACCCTCACTGCGTGCTGGTCCCCCGCCCCTCCCACCCTCACTGCCCCTCCCCACCCTCACTGCGTGCTGGTCCCCCGCCCCTCCCACCCTCACTGCCCCTCCCCACCCTCACTGCGTGCTGGTCCCCCGCCCCTCCCCACCCTCACTGCGTGCTGGTCCCCCGCCCCTCCCCACCCTCACTGCGTGCTGGTCCCCCGCCCCTCCCCACCCTCACTGCGTGCTGGTCCCCCGCCCCTCCCCACCCTCACTGCGTGCTGGTCCCCCGCCCCTCCCCACCCTCACTGCGTGCTGGTCCCCCGCCCCTCCCCACCCTCACTGCGTGCTGGTCCCCCGCCCCTCCCCACCCTCACTGCGTGCTGGTCCCCCGCCCCTCCCCACCCTCACTGCGTGCTGGTCCCCCGCCCCTCCCCACCCTCACTGCGTGCTGGTCCCCCGCCCCTCCCCACCCTCACTGCGTGCTGGTCCCCCGCCCCTCCCCACCCTCACTGCGTGCTGGTCCCCCGCCCCTCCCCACCCTCACTGCGTGCTGGTCCCCCGCCCCTCCCCACCCTCACTGCGTGCTGGTCCCCCGCCCCTCCCCACCCTCACTGCGTGCTGGTCCCCCGCCCCTCCCCACCCTCACTGCGTGCTGGTCCCGCCTGGGCACTCCCCTCCTGACCCCCCCCCAGCCAGGTCCGTGTTGGCTCCCACACCAGGCCTCCCTTTAGTCACCTGTGACTCTGTTTCCCTGAGCGTGCCCTGGCTCTTCTGCTTCCGCTGCTCCACCCAAGCCCCACCTGCCCCGGTGCCCCTGGGCCCCCCCAGCCGAGGCACCTCCGCCTCCCTCCTCCCCACGGCCGCCATTCTCCTCGCAGCGTTGGGCCTGCCGGCCTCACAGGCTTCCCGCTTCTGACGGTGTGAGGTTAGAACCCTACCGTCCTCACCGCACTGCCTGTCAATTGCCCAAAGTCATCTCTGTTAACCGCTCCCGTGTCCGCTGCCTCGGTCCGGGCTCAGAGGTGCCCGCAGGTCCGTGTGCAGCTGGGAGGGAAGCCAGAGGTCTCGGGAGGCGGCTGTCACTCCGGCCCCTGGAGTGACCCACCGGCCACCGGGGGGCTTGTCGCCCTGGCTGACTTACTGCGTCCCTTTACCTCCGAGGCGGCCCGCACTCTGGCCAGAATTAACGTGGGGTGGGGCGGGGCAGGTCGCCACCAGCCAGCGGGCCGGGAGGGAAGAGCCTCCACAGGCCCCTCAGCGCGGTTGATGCTTCACAACGCAAACCTGGAGATGCGGTTAGCTGTCGGCGTGAGGTCCGGAACCCTTTTGTGCCAGTCTGTCCGTATGTCGTGGCCACAGGCTTGTATTCTTCCCATGACCCGGTGAGCGCAGCGCCCCGGGAGCAGGTCTGGCCTCCGCCGCCAGTTCCCGTGGCCAACCTGTGGGGTCTCTGCCAGCATCTCCCGTAAATGGGCGGCACCCCAGCTCCCAGGGCTGGCTCTGACTCCTCCCCTCACCCCTCCGTCCTCACTGGGCTGCCTCCAGGAACAGAGGGTCCTTGTGCTTCTGTCCTAACGTCCATCCAACCCGTGTTCCTTCCTTTCCCCTCCTCGCCTCCTTCCCGCCTAATAGACCCCGGTCCATGACGCCTCCTGGTGGCTGGAGCTGCCGCGCAGGCTTGGCCTCCCCCCGCACACCGTGTGCTGCCCACAGCGCCATGGGCTTGGGGTCAGTTTCTGTAGTCGCAGCCAGGAGTGCCGCCCGAGCCCCGTCTCGCTGCCTGTGCCCTGTGCCCTCGCCCACTCTGCCCGCGGAGCTCTGTGGCGTTGGACCCGGGCCTCTGGGCCTCGGCTCCCACTGTGATACAGGAGCAGCGCCATGCCGCCCTCCCCCTCCGCAGGCCCGCTGCGCGCCCTGAGGGGGCCTGCCCGAGCGGCTGTCAGAGGGGAGAGTGGGGCGCTGGCCCTTCACCCTGCCGGCCGAGCGCGTGGCCCTCAGCGGGCCTTCCGTGGGAGTCGTGGCAGTGGAAGCCTACTTTTTTAAAGTCAAGGACACGCACTCAAAACACCCTTTTATCTGGAAATGCTCATGTGCGGACGCGGCGAGGAGAGCAGCCACCGCCTCCTCGTTGCTGGGAAGCGGCGGCTCCCGATGCCTGTGAGGCTGTGCTCGCCGCCGGCCCGGCAGCACGGGCTCCGGCTCCGTGACGTGGTCTGTCCCCACCGGGAAGAGGTGTCACGGATCCGACGTCTAAAGCTGGCAGGTTCCTCAAAGCTTGCCGAGCCCAGGCGGGAGGCTCGGCCTCGTCCCGGGGGGTGGGGGTGGGGGGTAAGCAGTGGGCATTTGTCTGCCAGGCCCCCCCCAGCCCCCCTGGGAGCCCGCTTTCCCCGGGGACGGGGGTGGGGGGCTGGCTCCGCCTCTCTGACCGGACCTCTGTCCTCGTGGCTGTGGGCTGATCAGTGCCCTTTGCTTTCCTAGGGCAGCAGACTCAGCTTACCGGAGGGCGAGTTGAGGTGAATAAGAAAGCGCGCACTGCTGAGCTGTGCTGGGGTGCCAGGCGGGTCGGGGCGCCAGCAGGCGTGCTGTCGAGCTTCTGTCAAACAAGGGCGGGCAGAGCACCTGCACCTGCCTTTCTGGCTGTGCTTTCTAGAAGAGCTTTGTGAGGCAGAACTCACAGACCTTCCAAGTCACACTGCACGTCACTGGTTTTAGAGCAGTCACTGCGCTGCCACCACAGCCGCTTAGAACATCGTCATGTCCCCACAGAGATACTCATACCCAGGAGCAGGCCTTCCCCACTACCCGCTCCCTCCGCACCACCCCGTCCCCCAGCCCCTGACACCCCGGATCCACTTCCCGTCTCTGGACCTGCCTGTCCCGGGCACTTCGCAGACATGGAGTCACACAGTGTCTGGCCTTTGTGCCTGGCTTCTCTCACTCAGCGTCGTGGGTTCAGGTTCATCCGTGTTGTAGCGTGTCGGTTCTTGTCTGTTTTGGTTGTGTGATGGCTCAGTCCTTTGTCCCCACATCAGTGGGGGGCATCCCTGTCTGGCTGTGTGAGAGCCGTCACTCGATCTGCATGCAGGTGGGACATGCTTCCCGCTCTCGGGGCACTGGGGAGTGGAAGGCTGCCTCGTGGGGCGGGAACCAGCCTTTGGGACTCCCCCTCGCCTCCCCGTGGCTGCAGCGCACCACTGTCCATCCCCGGCAGCTCGAGGGGTCACTCCACCGCGTCTCCCAGCACTCGGCCCCCTCTCCCCCGCGGAAGGAAACCCTCCTGGCAGGGGATGTCTGGAGAGGGCAGGAAAAAGGACTGGCTTTGGAATTGACCTAGAACCTCAGCTGGGTCGTTATCAGAGACTCCTGAAGGCTCAGCCGGTGTAGCTCAGTGGTTGAGCATCATCCCAAGTATCAGGAGGTCCCCAGTTCCATTCCCAGTTGGGGCACTTGCCCGGGCTGCAGACTGGATCTCCAGTAGGGGGCATGCAGGAGGCAGCCCATCGATGCTCCTCTCTCATCAGTGTTTCTATCTTGCTCTTCCTCTCCCTTCCTCTCTCTGTAAAACCAATAAAAACATTTAAAGGCAATCTTATAAAGCTCCTGAGGAAGCTTCACGGTCCCTGCCCCCACCCTGCCGGCCCCAGCGCCGTGCAGCCCCCGCGGGGGGAGGGGAGGGCTCCGTGTTCACACGTGTCCGGGGGGAGCAGCTCCTGCCCTGCTCACCGCCACGCCCTCTCCCCGCAGGCGTCACCATGAAGCTCATGGACGAGGTGGCCGGCATCGTGGCCGCGCGGCACTGCAAGACCAACATCGTCACCGCCTCCGTGGACGCCATCAACTTCCACAACAAGATCAGGAAAGGTAACGCTGCCGCGGGGGCCTGCGTCCGGCGCTTCGCTTCTGCTTCACCCAGAGTGGCCCGGCCAGGGTCTGCCATTCGCCCTGGCAGGCGGCCAGCCTCACGCCCTGTCCGCTCTGTGCGGGGGCAGCTCTGAGCCCGGGGTTCGCCGGAACACGCCTCAGCCCGGTGAACCCGTCCCTCCGCTGGGGGGAGCCCTCGTCCCGCTGGAGCGGCAGGAGCTCGGCTCTTAAAGCGCCGCCGGCGGAGGTGCCGGGGTGGGCTCCCTGTGGCCTGGCCCTCGGCCTGCATCCCTCGCTCCCGGAGGAGCAGGCGCTGGTGGGTGAGCGGCAGCGTCGGTGCAGAGGAGCCCAGGGCCGTGCTGGACACCAGTGCGGCCCGGTGACCGGCCGGGAAGCCTTGTTGCGTCTCGGCCTCCACTGTGGCTGTGCGGGCGCAGGCCCCCGGCCCGGCTCACGTGCTGCATGAAGATGAGCAGCGAGTGTCCCCTCCCGACACGTGGCCGTTCTGTCCTGTGTCTCCTGGGGTGAGACCTGCGCCTGAGAAGAAGCCTCACGGGTTCAGTGGGGTCAGGCTGCGTTGATTGAAAGAGCCTTGCCGGGAGAGCAGCCGGTGGGCCAGAGCGAGGCCTTGTCAGAGCGCGGAGGCCTCCCGACCCTGGGTGCCCGCCCTGCACGCGCCTGGCACCTGAGCCTGGGGGCACTGGGGTGGCGACGGGAAGGGCAGAGGTCTCCTCCCCTCCCTGGCGGCATCGAGAACGAGTTAGGCTGCTTCCCTGGGACTCGGGGCTTCCGGAAAGGGATCTGCCCCGAGCGAGCGAGCGAGCCTGGTCCTCGGCCCGTCCTCCGTGGCCACGGGGCGCGGTGAACGGGGAAGGGTCCACGCCGCTCTGTCCGGAACGACTCCCCGGGGAGTACGGGATCCGGCTTCCGGCTCCACAGGAACCACCGGGGACTCCAGTCAGAGGAGCCTTGCCTGGGGATCAGCTCAGCGGTCTGGGCACGGGCAGCTGGCGTGGGGTCTGCGTACAGACTCCCGTTTCTCAGAGCTCCTCTTGTCCAAACGCGGGGGAGGGGTCTTTTCTGGCAGCAGCCCGATGGCCGGCAGACGTCCCCGAGGAAGGGCCCCTCAGACGCTGGGGGGAGGGGGGCTGGCCCCCGGGGTCCGGGGAGCAGGGCCCGCCTGTTTCTGGGCCATGCCTTGTTCTGTCGGTGGCATTGGGCAGAGCTAATATGGCAGCGGACCCTGCCTGTTTCTGGGCCGGGGTCCTGTCACGCCGTGTTTGTTGTGTCCTCGAGGGACGGCCCAGAGGGGTGGGCTCTGGTCTGCACCACGGCTCTGTTCTCGGTCACGTCCACAGTCACGTCCACGTGGAGGCTCAGCGCTGGCAGTGCCCCGGCCGCGCCGCCTCAGACACAGAATTGTGCATTTGTGTCCAGTTCCACGGGCCGAGGCCTCCATCCGCCCCCCCGCCCCCCCCCACACACACACACAGACACACACACACACAGACATGTCCTGCGCTCCTGCAGGCACCTGCTCCGTTTCTGCATTTGTTAATGGAGCCGCTAACATGCCAAGGCAGCGGGGAGCGGGCGAGGAGAAAGCAGGGCCCTGAGACGTGGTCTGGAAGCCTTGGGAGCGGGAACCTAAAGCTGCGTTTTCTTGTGGAGAATGGTCTCTGCAGACGGGAACGCAGAGCCTTCTAGAAAGGGCGCTGGGGGTGTCAGTAAGAGACACGCTGTCTCTGTGCCTGTTAAGAAAGTGCACAGCCCTGGCTGTTCGGAGCTTAAACCTGAGCTGCTCTTAACGTTTGAAATATCTGGCAACGTCTCGGTCCTGGTGAGAGCAGTTTTTTATTCTGTTCGCTTTTTCACCCCGCTGGGGGAGGGGTGGGCACTGCCAGCTGCCCGGCCGTGCACTGCGGGCAGCGCAGCAGTGACTGAGAGACAGAAACTGGCGAGGGTTCAGGCGCAGCCCCCCTACCTGACCCTCACCCTCACCCACTCACCGCCGGGCCCGGGCGTGCCCTCCGCCAGCCCAGCCAGACGGGTGCCCATTGTGATCTGGGTCCGGGGGGGCTGGCGCGCTCGGGGCCTTCACCACAGGCGTGAACGAGGCCGCGTCCGCCCTCCGCCTGGCGGCAGCCCCGACAGGCACTGAGCACAGCCTCACGGTCGGCCTCCGTGTGCTGGGCCCCGAGTGTCAGCGTCCCCACGCGGCTGTCACGAGAGCCGGCCGCCCAAGGTGCCACTTAGGGGCAGAACCGATTGCCTCCTGAAAGGCAGAGAACACTCAGGCAGCCCCCAGCCCCGGCCCTTCGGAGGAGCTGGGCCTCGGCCCTCCGGAAGCCGGGCTCGGGCGCGGGTCTGGCTGCGGGCGGCGGGGACTGGGCGGGCCCTCGGGGCCGGGCCTGGCTGACCAGTCCCAGTCTGGCCGTCACCAGGACGACCCGGTGTGCCTGTCCCCTTGTCCCCCACCCAATGCCACCGTCGTTGACCACGTGGCCTTCCTTCCCCAGAAATGGCTGTGCCCGACCCGCAGAGCTCCCTGTAAGTATGCCGTGGAATGTGGCATGGAACGTTCTGGAACTTTATAACCTGGAATAACTGCTCTGCTTGTAGCCCGCTCACTCCCCTAACAGTCGCCCCGCTGCCGACCTGTCTGTCTGGAGGGGTCTCTAAACATGTCTGCAGGGGGACCCTGAGGGGGGACCCTGAGGGGCCCCACAGCCGGCACTGCTCTCGGGGAGCAGGTCCCAGCAGTGCAGCCACTCGGCAGGCATCTCCTCGAGCCGGGCCAGCGGGAGGCCACGGGGGAGGGGCGGGCTGGTGCTGCCGTGTGGTCCTGAGCCCATTAGGTGGTCGTGGCTGTGCCAGCGCCTCCCCCTGCCACGCCAGGCCCGAGGCCCAACATTGGCCCGCTCATGTGGTCCCCACGGGGGCCCTCCGTGAGGGGCAGGGGTTAGGGGGAGGCAGGGGGGCAGAAGCGCCTGCCGGGCGGATGCTCGTGAGCCAGGGCCTGGGCGGTGTGGAGGCGGCGGCGGGGGTGAGGGGGAGAGGACCCGGGATGGTTATGGGGCCACGTGACAGGCTCAGTCACACTCTACGGGGGAGACAGAGGGAGGGTGAGGCCGGGCCTCTGAGCAGGTCAGGGGGGGTGCTCAGGAGCAGGTGTCCTCTCGGGAGGGCCGCGGGTCCTGCCGGACGCGGGTGGCTGTGTGCGGGGCTGGAGCAGGCAGTCAGGGAGGCAGGACTCGGGTCCGTGTGGCAGCTTGGCCCGACGCACTGCATGAGCGTTCAGACCGGCACTGGGACATGGCAGCCGGGGAGGGGGGCTGTGGATGTGAAGGAGGCTCCTAGTGGTGCTCAGAGCAGCGTGGGGAGCAGCCCTGCCTCCAGGGGCACACAGGCCACAGCGTGGACAGTGCTGGTTGCAGACCTGGCCTTAGCCTTCCGGGCGGAGCCAGCACCCAGGCTGCCCACAGGTGGGAGGCTTGTCCTGAGGGGCGGGAGTGGGGAGGCATCCCCCGCCCCGCACACACTGCCTCGCAGGGGCTGGGGTGGCCCCGGACGCCACTCGAACTTCTCCCGAGTGAGACCGGTGTCCTGCCGCTGGTGAGCGTGCGGCGCTAACGTTTGCCGTGTGAACGTCCTAGCGGTCAGAGCGGCCTGTGCTGCCTAACCAGCGTCTCAGCGTCCTCAGTCCCACTGGTCCCGCCCCCCACCCCCCCACCCCGCCCTCCTAACGCTGTCCCCTCCGCAGGCTGCGTCATCACCATCTCGGGGCGCATGACCTTCACGAGCAATAAGTCCATGGAGATCGAGGTCCTGGTGGACGCCGACCCCGTGGTGGACAACACCCAGCGGCGCTACCGGGCCGCCAGTGCCTTCTTCACCTACGTGTCCCTGAGCCAGGACGGCCGGTCGCTGCCGGTGCCCCAGCTCGTGGTGAGTGCCCCTCGCCCTCCCTGGGCTCCCAGGGAAACTGAGTCACGCGAGCCCGTTCTGGGCAGCGGGGCCTCCTCCCACACCCTGAGCCAGCGGCCTGGCTGGGTGCAGGTCAGCCGCCAGGGCCCTCAGAGGGAGACCCCCTCCTGACCCCCCGCTTGGCTCCTCTTGGGGGTAACTCCTGTTAAGGACACCTGCCCGGGGCATGTGTTGGAGGGAGGACCCCCCAGGCGCTCAGGCAGGGGACCCCCCACCCCCCAACCCCGCACTGCCTCGGCGCCTGGCTGGGCTCTGCCGGGAGCGCAGAAGAGACGGGGCAGCCGAGCGTGTCCATGGCTGTGGTTTCTCACCAGTTATAGGCCATTTGGTTCCTCACGGGGGGCCTGGGCCGCACTGGCGCCGACAGTCTCTGGCCGGCGGGAGGGCACCGCCCAGCAGGTCACTGGCCGCTCACCTCACCTGAGGCTACAGATGGGCCGATGGGGACCCGCTGGGTGCTGGGGCGGGCGGGGCTCGCTGGGGCTTGTTTATCTGAACAGAGGCTGGGCTCCTGGGCCCGTAATGACTTCCCCCCTGACACCCCAGCCCAGTCCGCGTGGGCAGCCCAGGCTCCACCCCTCACACCTCCCTGCCTGTCTGGTGGCACCGGGCACCACAACCTCTGCCCACGCCCTTCCCTGCTGAGAGCCGCTGGTCCCGGTGTGTGTGCCTAACCTCCTGCTGCCCCCCAGCCCTCTGCCCGCCCCTCCGGAGCCCCACTGTGCCCTCCTCAGAGGACCCCCATCCAGCACGCCGACCCCCCGCTCCCATATGGGGAGCCGTCCTCAGCTGGCAGCGTCTCCCCCCGAGCTGGGACGGGTTTGCTCCTGAAGGGCCACCAGGCCTGGAACAGCCTTGGCACTTAGTGGGAGCGCTCTGAAAAATGCATGCATCCTACCGTGCGCAAGGCTGCCCCGGCCCCTCCGCCTGTGTGCCCAGGGTCCTGGACCTCTTCCCTCCCAGGCCTCCGGCCTCTGGCTCAGCGGGTGGCCACATCGAGGACGTCCCCGTCCCGCCTTCATCTCGCTGGCCTCTCCCTGCCTTTGGAATGACCCACCTGGGCACCCCCCCCCCCCGCCTCCCCCCCAGCATGAGGCTCCCACGGCCCTGCCCTGGCCCTTCCCACTCGGCTTTGCCAGCTCTGCCTCTGCCCGGGCCTCTGCAGGCGTCTCACACCTGACTTAGCCACACTGGGGTCTTACTTCCCCGAGAAACCCCCTCCTCCTGTGTCCGCGCCTCGTGCCCGGAATCTGGCTGGGTGCTCCCTGCTCCTCGGCCGCACCTGCTCTCCGCAGGCCCTGGGCCCAGCGCCGAGCCGCCCTCCCTCCTGCCGCCCTCCCTCCGCCTCTACCCTCAGCCGTCCAGTTTGTTAAAACAAATCAGACTCGTCCCCTCTGCCACCTGAGCGGCCCCGGGCCTGGGCTGATCCACCCGGCCGCCTCCTCTGCTCCTCAGCCCCAAACTCCTCTGCCCCAGGGCCTTTGCGTGTGCTCTCTGCCTGCACAGCCTCGAGCAGGTGGGCATGGAGCCAGCTCCTTCCACTCTTTCTCGATGTTTCCTCTGGGGAGGCCTTCCGCACCGGGGCTCCTTCCCGCCGTGGACTAGCGTGTGCGCCGTCAGTTCAGAATCCGGTCTGGCCCGGCATGATGGCCGGACTCCGGCGGAGCGGGGCCGGGAAGCGTCCGGGAGCATCACGGGCCGGCTCCTGCGCGGACAGTCGGAGCGGCAGCCGCAGGCCCCTCCGTCCCAGCCTCCCCGCTCGGTGGGCCTGCCCTGCTGTCAGCGGAGTCCTGCTCTGTGATCCCGGGCAGGTGCTTCCCGTGGGCCACGCGGGGGGCGGGCCCCCTGAGCTGATTTATGTCAGCTTCTCCTCACTGTCTTCCCGGACCCTCCTCTGGAGCGTTCGCCCACGGGGGAGAGTGGAGCGTGATGGGGGTGTTTGGGGGACACTGTAACGTTCATACGGAGGGAGAAGGGGCACCCAGTCGGGCCTGGAGTGGGGGACCGTGAGCCGGCCGGCGGGAGGAGCACAGACACGAGGGTCCCCAAGTGGGCAAACCGGAGAGAGCCAAGGGGGTGATGTCTCATTTTGAAAAGGCTCCTGCGAGTGAATGATTGACAGTTCCTCTGACCGGGTCTGCCGTGCCCGCCACAGCCCGGTACGGAGGTGCCCCCGCCACGCCCGCTCCCCAGCACCCCCAGAACTCAGCTGGCTGAGGCAGGGCCCCGCCAGGAGGCTTGCAGGCTGTGGGCTCGGGAGGAGGGCCTCGCCCCAGGGTCTGGTCCCTGGGGAGCGCCTGTGGTCCGGGGCCTCTGAGCGGTGCCCATGCCCTTCACGCAGCCAGAGCGGCCCTGGGCTGGGCCACCTGAGGGCGGCCTGGACGGGGCTCCCGGCCGGTGGGGGAGGAGGGTGCTGGGTACAGTGAGGAGGAGGAGGGGGATGGGGAGCGACACCTGCTTGAAGGAAGGTGACAGAAGCCTCAGTTCCAGGGGCCAGCGGCGGGGCCCATCCTCAGCAGTTAACGGCCATCTTTGCCTTCACTGAGGGCCTGGGCCCGGTGCTGACAGAAATGGCTTCTGTGGGAGGAGGGTCCCTCCCAGGGGGGTTTCAGCCTGGCTGCCTCCAGGGGGAGCATCGTCTGTCTCAGCACACGTGTGCTCTGGGCCTGAGCGCCAGCCTCCTCTCCCCCCTGTCTCCCCCCGCCTCCCCTCCTCCCTGCCCTCTCCCCTCCTCCCGCCTCCCCCCTTGTCAGCAGTTCTTCAAGCTCCTGCCTATTTTTAGCTCCGTCCCCAGGGCTGCTGACAGGGAGGAGGAGGCAGCGGTGCTGTTTGGAGGTTCCTTGAATATTTTATGCGGAGGTGGGGGTGTGGAGGGCGGGCGCTGCTCCCTGCAGCTGCCAGCGCTTCCCGCTGCTTATCAGGAGAGGCGCACGCAGAGCGAGGAGCCAGGTGCCCTCTGACCCAGGCCAGGCCCCGCCCTGCCACCCTGACCAGCTTCCCTGGGGCCGTGCCCTCTGGTCCGGGCTGAAAGTGGCTGTGCACGGGGACACGGGAAGCCACCCAGCGGCTCCCTGGGAGCCTGGCACCTCCGGTGGGTGATCTGTCAGCCTGGGGAGCGGGGGCTGTGTCCCCCCCAGGAGCCTGAGAACCCAGTGGCGTCTGTGCTGAAGCCACAGCAAGTGCCGTCCTGTACGGTCCAGCCGTGGCTGCTGGGCTGAGGGTCCCGGGAGACGTCAAGGGCGAGGTGCGAGGAGGAAGCCTGGACACGGGTTCGCTCCCGCCCTTGGCATTGAGGAGCCCAGAACCTAGTCAGGCTCGGGGAGGATGTGGGTTTGGAGAACAGCAGCTCCGGGGATCGTGATGGGATCAGATGAGGGCTGATCGCTCAGCAGCCTCGGGGCAGTCCTCCCAGGTTTGCTTTGTCACATGTGAGCCCGCCAGCCGGGCCAGCCCCTCGCCTCGGTCCGCCATGACGGGCCGCTGGGCGACAGGGCCACCAGGAACCGTCACGTGTGCTGGGCACTCTCAGCAGCAAGGCTTCCCGCAGCTCTGGGGTCACTGGTGGGGGCCGCTTGGGCGGGCTGGCGGACGCTGAGTGGGGGTTCTCGGGCCTGGGCCGCCCACGAGGGTCCCCGTGCTGAGCCCTCTGCGCCAGCTGCGGGCGGAGCCCTGGATCCTGACATGGGCCACAGGGAGCGGGTGAGAGCCGCACCCCCCGTGGCCCCCACTCCTGGCACCCGCTGCTCTCCGCTGCTCGGCCGGGAGCCCGGACCCTCCACCCCCTTTGGCAGCGGAACGTGTCCCTCTGCAGATGCCCCCTGAGGGTCCAGGGCACTCTGAGAACCCCCACTCAGCGTCAGCGCCAGCGCCAGCCCGCCAAGCGGCCCCCCACCGGTGACCCCTCTCTGAACGGTTGGGAGGCCTGCGCCGTTAGGCCCCGTGTGGTGCCCGCAGGCGGCTGCACGAGGGGAGCGGGGGGCCGGGGGGCTGCAGAGGGCGGCAGAGAGGGGTCCTCCCTGGAGAGGGGCATCCGTGTTCCTCGGTGGCTGCCCTGAAAGGTGAATTAGGGGTCGGGAGAGGCCTGAGGGGTCCCTGGACCGAGAGGGTTTCCGCAGCGCCAGCGCGGCCTGTTGTCCGGGGGAGGGCGGGGCTGCCCACGTGGAGACCAGCGCTTGGTGGCCCAGCGCCCGCCCTGCCACCCCTGGGAGCGGGGATGGCGGAGCCTGGAGTGTGGCCACTGAGCACGGCGCCGGTGGCACAGACACCACACGGTTTGGGATTGGAGTGCGGGCTTTCTTGTTTGGTCTTCATTCTGTGACCATTTAGCCATTCGCCCCACTCCTGTCCCCGACGTGCTGGCCTCGGACAGCGGCAAGAACGGCCGATGCGGCAGCGTGAGCGCACGGCCACCGCCGCCGCCGCCGCCCGTGGAGATGCCCGCAAAGGAGCTCGGGGTCCAGGAGGCGGGCCCTTCGGGGCCACGGCCGCTGTGGCCGGTGGGTCCTGCGGCCGAGCCCATCCCCGCCTGCCTCCCACCGCGCTCGCCAGGCTGAAGACATCCTAATGCCCGCGTGCCTGTCCACGATCCCGGTGTCTCCATCATGAGGACGGGGAGGGTGCGCCGCGTGGCTGTCTGACCAGCGAGGCCTGCGTCCGGCTCTCGGGGGGCTGTCACCGCTGGGACCCCTGGGCACCAGACAGACACCCACCAGTCACTAAAGGCCGAGCTGTCGCTTTGCCAAGAGCGGAACCAGCCACTCGCCCTCGGCGCCGAGCTCCGATGCGCGCTCTCCGCACAGAGGGTGGGAGTGAAAGCATCTGGTTGCGCCGTTCGGCTCTGGAAGCCACAGGCCTCGTCCGCGCCCCCCCTCCCCCAGGAGGAGCCGAGGCAGCAGCTGCAGGAGGAGTGGGTGGAAGGGGTCCTGTGGCCACGGGGTCCCTGAGCCAGGAGGACCGCTTTCTCCTGTCCCTGTGGCCCTGCCCCCTTAAGATGGCCTCGGAGCCGCCCTCCTCCCAGGGCTGAGCTGTGGCGGAGCCAGGAGCACCCCCACGCGGGGGAGAAAGCACCTCGTGTGTCACCTCGAGTCCCCACGTCCGCGGGAGCAGCTGACCTGGGAAGGCGGGCAGCGCCCTGAGGGGCACGGCCAGCTCCTGGGGCCAGCGCCTGTGTCTCCACCCCTCACTGCCCTCCAGCAGCAGGCACTTCCGGGCCTGTGCACGGGGACCCCCAGCTGTGGACCTGCTCAGACTGGTGGGGTGACTGCGGGTGGCCCCCGCCCTCCCACTGCCCAGCTTCAGGCCCTGGAAACAGTGATTTCCTTTCCCACAAGGAGCCTTTTCTCCCTCCCCTTCCCCTTCTCCTCCTCCTACCCCTTCCCTTCTCCCTCCTCCTCTCCCTTCCTCTCCCTTAAAAACAGCAACAACCAGCAACTGGGTGTCTATTTCCTTTGGGATGGAGGGAGGAGTTGGCAGCTGGGCCGTGGGTCGGGGCGTGCGCGTGTGCGTGCGCGGGAGCCATGTGTCGCTGTCAGCTCCACACCCGGCGGCGGGGAGTGGGGACCCTCCTAGTCACTTGGCAGGCGGGCTGTTCGCCTGGGGAGGCTGAGCCCGCCCTGTGCTTGCGTTGCCCTGGGGCTGGGCTGCCCTGGCATCCTCATGAACTGCCCGCAGACACCTCCCAGGGGCAGCTGTCAGCACCTGGAGGCTTGATGCCTCAGGCGGCCACATCCAGCCCAGCCACCCCTCCTCCAGGCACTTCCTGTCCAGTGCGGCCAGCTGCTTCTACCCCCATCACTGGCGACTTTGGTTCTGTCTGATGCTGGATCCTGGCTGATGGGTGTCGGGATGGGTCCGAGCAGCTGTGGGCCTGGCGCTGGGACGTGTCCCCTTCCACGGGGCGGACACAGGACTGGCGTGTTTGGCGCCAGCTGCACAGACAGGAACTGCCTGCCCCTCGCCCTGCCCCTCCTCCAGCGAGAGACGCAGCCAGAGTCTTGGGGCTCATGTGTGTGCTTGAGGGGGGGTGGCCGGTCGGCTAGGTGGTCTGGTGGGGAGCGGGCTTCGGGAGCAGGTGGACAAGGGAGATGAGCGAGGTGCCCACCTGCAGGTGCAACGGGGCCCTCCCTCACCCCAGACCCACACTGTGCCGCCGCTGCCCCCTCCCTCCCCCGCCCCCCCCCCGCCCCCGGCTCACAGACCCGCCCCAGCCCGCCCCTCACCCGTTTGTGTCCTCTGCCCGGGGCGGAGGGCTGCGCTTCCTAGGCTGCAGCTGCCCTCTGTCTAGTCAACTCACGTTTATGCAAAAATAAGAGTGCGTCGTCATCAACATGGGCCACCGGCCCGCCTCCCCCAGCTCACATCACACCGTCCAGGCGGCGGTCCTGTCTGTGCGGCCGGCGCCAAACAGCGAAAGTCAGGGTGTCCGCAGGCAGCAGGGCTCTGGTCACTGGCTGAGCCTCCCGGAGCACCGGGCCGCGGCCGGCCTCCCCGGAGCACCGGGCTGTGGCCTCCCCGGAGCACCGGGCTGTGGCCTCCCCGGAGCACCGGGCTGTGGCCTCTCCGGAGCACCGGGCTGTGGCCTCCCCGGAGCACCGGGCTGTGGCCAGCCTCCCCGGAGCACCGGGCTGTGGCCTCCCCGGAGCACCGGGCTGTGGCCTCCCGGAGCACCGGGCTGTGGCCTCCCCGGAGCACCGGGCTGTGGCCAGCCTGGGCCTGGGCCTCCTGCTCCGGGCGGCTGCAGGCCCAGCGCTCCTCGTGTGCAGGAGACCCCCAGGACCCTGGGCCTCCTGAGGTCACCCCAGTGGCAGATTGCCGGCCGCTGCCGGGCACTGCATGCTGGAGCCTCCCTCGGGGCCACGTGGACAGGGAGGGGCACTCTCACCGGACAGACGAGGGAACAGCACGGGGAAGGGCGCTGCCAAGGCCTGCCCTGAGCGCGCCTGACACGCTGCCGGGTGGCTTGTTTTTGGTGGCCTGGCTCTGCCATTTGCTGTTGACAGAGACCCTGGGGACCCTGGGTCAGGGCCTTCCCGGGAACCCCAGCGCCTGGCCCCTCACTCCCTCACTGCTGGGCTTCGGCCTGGGCCACGGCTGCCCCTCCCTGCAGTGCAGAACCTGCCTAGTTAGGTCCACTCTCGGAGGCGTCCCCGGCGCCTGTGCACAGGGAGGCATGTGCCTGCATACATGCAGGGGAGGTGTGTGCCTGCGGGGACATACATGCAGGGGAGGTGTGTGCCTGCGGGGACATACATGCAGGGGAGGCATGTGCCTGCGGGGACATACATGCAGGTGTGGCATGTGCCTGCGGGGACATACATGCGGGTGTGGCGTGTGCTTGCGGGGACATACATGCAGGTGTGGTGTGTGCCTGCGGGGACATACATGCAGGTGTGGCATGTGTTTGCAGGGACATACATGCAGGGAAGGTGTGTGCCTGCGGGGACATACATGCAGGGAGGTGTGTGCTTGCGGGGACATGGGGAGGGAGGCAGTGAAGGCTCGGCTGAGGGCTGACGGTGCTTGGTTTTGTTGAGCGAGCATTCCCTCCACCCTGCGGCCCCTCTGCTGGGGGTCACCGCCCTGACCCTTCCCTCTGCCGCTGTAACTGCGGAGGGTGCCCTGGCCTCCGAGTCGGCCGTGGTTCAGAACAGCTTTCCTGAGACTCGCACACGTACAGCCTGCCGTTTGCATTGAGGTGTGTATTTTTGTTTTTTATTGGTTTCAGAGAGGAAGGAAGAGGGAGAGAGATAGAAACATCAATGATGAAAGAGAATCATAGATCGGCTGCCTCCTGCACGCCCCCTACTGGGGATTGAGCCTACAACCTGGGCATGTGCCCTTGACAGAAATCGAACCTGGGACCCTTCAGTCTGCAAGCCAACACTATCCACTGAGCCATACCAGCCAGGGCTGCATTGAGTTTTAACTCCTGATGTCACAAGGGACAAGCTAGGAGGACAGGGACAAGCTAGGAGGACATTGGTCCCCACAGCACCCTGTGGTGTGGACACTGGCCCATTTTCCAGAAGAGAGAAGTAGGGGAGGCTGGTGGTCCCCCATGCTGGCCCTGGGGGGAGGCTGGGCTGGGCGGGGCAGGATGAAGAGCCCCCCAGGAAGGTCTGTAGTGTGTGGGGTCCCAGGTGGTCCAGCTTGTGCCCTGGCCTTGCCCTGCTGGCCTGTTTGAATTCTGGAGGCTGGCAGAGCTGCCACTGCCCAGCGAGGCCAACTTTGAGGGCCCGCTTGGCCAGCTGATGGCGGAGCGTGTGGGCAGCACTTCCCGAGAAGGGTTTCTTAGGAGAGGGGTCCCTGCCAGGTCAGTTTGGGAATCGGATTACACCAAGTCAGCAGGTTTACCTTCAAGATCTTCAGAGCCTTGACCCAGAGGCCGTGTTTATTGTGAGGGGCCAAGCACATGTGGCCACAGACCCTCAGGAGGGCCCCATGTCCCGTCCAGAGTCGGGGACACACGTGCAAGAGTGACGTGCCCCCAAGAGAAAGAACCGAAGGTGCATGGACAGACGGCCGGTGGACAGGTGGACAGTGATGGCTGCAGAGTGAGGTGACCCCTGGGGTCTCCAGGCCCAGCAGCCCTTCCTCAGCCCCAGTGCCAGCTGCCTGCCCCTGGTGCCAGCGCCTAAGCTCATGACGTCAGCTCTGCAGGGCCGTTCGCCGCCCTTCCTGAGCCCCCCCCCAGCTCCCTGAGCCACAAGAGCCCTTGGCGTGTTTCCCTGGGTGGCTTCCCATCAGACTGCAGGGCCTCCAATTCCGTGTTAAAGAGCCAGCCCGGCCGGCGGGTCTCAGGCTGAACCAGGTCACAAAGCAGTTCGCAGTCGGGGCACAGGCCGGGGTTGGAGACCCGATCCCTGGTGAGACGATTCTCTCTCATCACCGATGTTTCTCTCTCCCCCTCTCCCTTCTCCCTGAAATCAGTAAAAGCTTATATATTTGTAAAGTCAGCCGGAGATGAGAGCAGAGCAGCAGGAGGACTTCAGGAGCGGGCCTGGGGAAGCCATTTCCACGCGCCCCCGAGACGGGACGCCCTGAGCTGAGGGCTCACCCTCATCCATTCACTGTCAGCTCACTGACCCCAGGCCGCCAGCTCCGAGGTTCCCCCTGGTGACCTGGCAGCCGGTGTCTGAGGAGATTGGGGGGCAGGGGGGGCCCCCGCTTGGTCCTGACATTGCTCCTCGTCCTGGGGGATTGATTGCTCTCTCCAGCACGCCGACTTAAAACCTCGGGCCTGAAAATAGCCGCCGGCGTGTCATTGTGGTGAAGGGCGGCTTTCAGCCTCCGAGCGTCTTCCCAGGGGAACCATGCGGCTCTTTAATCCTGAATCCCAGCCGGGCGGCCAGCGGAGAGCACTGAGCTCAGGAGGTGGGCTCGGCAGTGCCCTCTGCCCCTCCGCCCAGGGGCCCCGCAGTGAGCAGCTGGGCCGCTCCTGAATGAGGGGCGCCGGTCACCCTCCCCAGGTCAGCAGGCCTGAGCCAGCGCTGGCCCCTGCAAACCCGCCGGCAGCCGGCTCCGCCCCTCGTGTGGGGACCTGCTTCTCAAGTTGCTCAGAGGAAGGGAAGACAAGGCGACGCAGAGCTCGGTGCCTCCTCCTGGGCGCCCGTGCCCGCAAAGTGCAACGAAACGGCCTTCCCATGGCCACGTGGCCACGTTGTCCCACTGTCCTTTGGGGCCGAGGCTGCCGCAGCGGCATCCTCTGTGGAGCAAACGTGGGCCCTCTCCCTTCCTCTCGCTCGGCTCCGCTCTGGGCCTCCCTCCACGGCCAGATCAGCTGAAGTTCATTACCAAGAGGACCAGGTGCGGCTTGGCTGTGGGAACGGCGATTGGAGGTGTCCTCTCCTGTGTCCCCCTGCAGGCTCTGCCCGGAGGCATCCCGGCCCTGGAGGGGCACGGCCGGCAGACAGGCCTCCGGGCGCCCGCGAGGCCCCAGGCGGCCAGCGGACGGGGTGGGCCGCGGGCTCCGCTGTCTCACCCGCTGTTTCTGTGTCCACAGCCCGAGACCGAGGACGAGAAGAAGCGCTTTGAGGAAGGCAAAGGGCGGTACCTGCAGATGAAGGCGAAGCGGCAGGGCCAGGTGGAGCCTCAGGCCTAGGCCGCCTCCCTCCGCTGGGCCGGAGCAGCCCACGCCCCCTCACTTAGAAGTTACCCCGTGGCCAAAACCCACTCCCCGTGAGAGCTGGTGTGGCGTGCAGTGTCGTCTCGCAGTGTTAACCTGCCTTCCTGAGTATACACCAAAGCTTTATTTATATATCCCGTGTCCGTGCCCACAGCATCCCCCCCACAGTCCGTGCCCGCAGTGCGGTCTGTCCGGACTCCAGCCTCACCAATAAAGCTGCTGTTCAGCTGGACCTCGGCCCGGTGGTCTTTGTCTCGGGGCTCCGTGGGCTCGCCCGCCTGCCCTCCTGAGCTTCCTCCCGCCTGACAGCACCCCAGCCCCTTGGCCGCCGGGGCCTGGGCGCCCCGGACACTCAGGAGAGCCCCGTTCCCGGCCCTGGCCCCGTGTCCTGGCCCTGAGGTCTGTCTGGCTCCTCCTGCGGGTGACGCCCTGAGTCTGCGCGGCCTTGGTGGCTGGGGCGGGGTGTGGGGAGCGGGGTGTGGGGGGGGGGTGGGGGCCATAAGCAGGGACAGCTGGGCTCCACCAGCGGTGGCCTCTGGGCTCCTCAAGAGCAAGAGGCAAGAAGCCGCCTGTGGTGCCAGGCCCGCGGCGCATGTAGAAACGCCCCAGCCATTGGGGGAGGGGGCTGGCTGTGGGGTGAGGGTCTGGGGGCCGGTATATGGCGGTACCAGTGTGGGTGGGCGCTTGTGTGCGTGCACGGCCCGTGTGCACACCTGTGTACATCTGTGTCTGCACCCGGTCCAGCCGCCTCAGGGCAGATAAACCGCCCAGGCCACTGTGGGGGCCGCCGTCCCGCCAGCTGAGAAAGGCCCCTCCCCCAGCAGCTGGAGCTGGACCCGGGAGGATGTTCCCTCAGCTCGTCCCCGAGGCCCGAGAGGAACTGGGCTCCAGATGTGCAGAGCCCGGGCCAAGAGCTTCGGAATGTCTCGGCCCCAGGCCCGTTGACGGTTATTTCCTGCCTGAGAGGGGGAGAGGAGCGTGCTCCCCACAGGCCACAGCAGCCCACCCCGCTCAGCCCCTGAGGGCCTCCCAGCCCACCACGCCCCGTGCCAGCCTCCTGAAGACTGGCAGTGCCCGGGGCTAGGACCCGGAGGCGTCCCAGAAAACAGATGGGAAGGGCCCAGGCTGGCAGAGCACTGGGCCCGGGGCAGCCAGGGGGGGGCCCACTCCCACCTGCCCCTGCTGAGCCCGGAGGGGAGCCAGGCAGGGGCACTCAGACCTCAGCGGGGGAGCAGGGCCGGGGGATGGGCTCTCGCGGCCACAGGCTTCGGGCAGCCCTGGGGCCCGAGGCTGGAAGGACAGGATCGCCTGTTTGCCTTAGCCTTAGGAACGCCATGCTCCCTGCCAGCCCCCCTGCTGGTGGCCTCTGACCAGGCCACCGGGGCAGGGAGCTGCCTGCCCACCCCGAAGCCACACACGTGGAGCACATGGCCCCCGCCCAGCCCCCTTCACTGCAGCCTCCCTGTGCACACACCCTCATCTGCCGCAGAGGACCGGCTCCAAGCCTCCCCTTCCCCCCCCCCCCCGCCCCCGTCCCCACCAGCCCCTCCCCCAGGAGTTGCTCCTCGCTCTCGCTGCTTAAGGGTGTGGACCAGGCTGGTGTGGCACAGGCAGGAGCCAGGCTGTGGAACAGTGTCCTGGGCAGGTGCCTGCCTTCCTCCAGGCACAGGGCTGCCACTCGCGGGTACGTGCCAGCTGCTGGGCAAGGGGGTCCGGAGCCAGGCAGTGCCAGTGGCTCCGAGGCTCTGGCCCAGGGTGTGGTGGTCACAAGGTGTGGTGGCCACAGGCGGCCAGAAGAGGCAGGTCGGTCCTCTGCCTGGACAGGAGGCCAGTGGCCACTCTCGGGACTCGAGGGTCTCCAGAGGCCCCTATCAAGGGGACCAGCTAGATTACCCCCAGTTCCCCCGGCCTGTGGGTGGCACCTGTACCCCCTCAGGAGCACTAATGGGGGAGCTCTGGGGGGGGAGAGCGGGGGTCAGGGTTGCTGATTGCAGGGGCCTGGCCTCCCCTAGCTGCGCAGTCAGTAGTCGGTTTGAGAACATTTCTGAGCCGGAGCCAGGAAGCGACAGCCCCCAGCAGCCCCTGGCCCCTCAGCCTCCTTACCCTGCCGCGGAGCCGGCCCTGAAAGGCTCCCCAGTTCCTAGAAGTCCCGCCTGCTCCTCTCCTCACCCCTGCTCACCCGCCCCGGGCTGGGTTCTGAGTCAGGCCGGAGGGTGCCCCCCCCAGGGGCGGCGATGGGGGCTCTCTCCCCGGGACCCACCCGGGAGCTGAGGCGAGGCGGCCGAGGGGCGGCGCGGAGGCCCCGCGGAGACAGGCGCCCGCTCCGCCCCCGCCCCGGCCGCAGCGGCGGGAGCGGCGGGAGCGGCGGGAGCGGCGGGAGCGGCGGGAGCGGCGGGAGCGGCGGGAGCGGCGCGGGGAGGTGGGCGGGACCGCGGCCGGCAGCAGAGCCCAGCAGGCGCCCCGGCCACGGCGGCCGCCGGGATGCTCCGGGCCTCGGGCCGCCCCGCCGCCAGCCGCCCCCGCCGGCCCCCGCGGCCCGCGGTCGGCCCGGGGGCGCGGGAGGCGCGGCCGGAGCCGGAGGCAGGAGCGGAGGGCGGGCGCCCCGGACGCGGGAACGCACGGTGAGCAGCCGCCCGGCGCCGGCGGGAGGGACCTGGGCGGGGGGACCAGGGAGGGAGGGACCCAGGCGGGGGGACCAGGAGGGACCCGGGCGGGGGGACCAGGGAGGGAGGGACCCGGGCGGGGGGACCAGGGAGGGAGGGAGGGACCCGGGCGGGGGAACCAGGGAGGGAGGGACCCGGGCGGGGGGACTAGGAGGAACCCGGGAGGGACCCGGGCAGGGGGAACCCGAACGGGGAGACCAGGAGGGACCCGGGCGGGGGGACCAGGGCGGGAGGGAGGGACCCGGGCGGGGGGACCAGGAGGGACCCGGGCGGGGGGACCCGGGCGGGGAGCGGCTGTCCGCGGTGGTCGGTCGTGGCGTCTGTCCGAGGGGCCCGGGCTCCGCTCAGGGCTGCGCACCCCCAATTGGGGAGCCTGGGAGTTAACCCGCCAGAGGCCGGACCCCCCCTCCCCGGCCCCCGGGTGAGCAGCGCCCCCGGGTCTGGCTCCCGAGCGAGGAGGCGGTGCCGGGAGCCCCGGTACTGCCGGCGCAGTCAGAGGGGGACGGGGGGTCCGGGGACCGCGGTCCGGCCCGCGCCCGGCTCCCGGCTCCCGGCTCCCGGGGCTCCCGGACACGCCCTCGGCGGTGGGCAGGGCTGGGCCGCGGGGGCCGGACGGGCGGCGGGTCGCGCTGGGCCGGCGGAGCGGGGGCCTGAGCGCGGGGGCCGCGGGCGGAGGGGCCGGAGCCGCTGCGAGCCCCGCCCCGGGCGGCGGCCGGCGGGGCTGGCGGATCCGGGCGGAGGGGAGCGCGGGGCGCCGCTGCCGGGGAATCCTTTCAAGTTCTCGGTCTTCGTTGCGCAATCCGGCCCGGGCCGCGCGGCCTCATTGGCCGGTGGGCGTGACGTCACGGCCGCCCGCAGCCCCTGGGAGGGCGCCTTCAGGCCGTGGTCCCCGGCCTGGGGTGCAGCTGCCCTCAGATGGGGGTCAGCCGGAGCTCCATCCTGAGACGCTGCGGGATGCAATGGGGTGATGCAGGAGAAGCTTCCCGCCCTGGGTGCGGACCCCAATGGAGCGGCCCGATGGCCCGTTTGCGCAGAAGGTGTGCTCTGTGGTCACCACTCCCTCCCCCACAGAGCCAGCCCTCGCTGAGTGCTTGGTACACACTCCCCACCCTCACCCGGTGCCATTCAACTCCCATCCCAGGGCCCCAAAGCGGCCCTCACACTGCCCTCCCTGTTCTGCACGGGCTGCCAGCCTCAGTGTTCCCCTCTGCAGTATGGGCACAGCAGGGCCCACCCTGCAGAAGTAGGAGGCTCAGAAAAGCCCTCTTAACTTGAGGAACAAAATAATAATAATATAATAATAATAATAATAATAATTTGTTTCTTGAGCATTTTGGGGGTTGAGAGGTCAGGGTTTTATTTTATTTTTTATTTTAGAGAGAGGCAGGGAGAGAGAGGAAACCGTGGCTTTGTGTTCCACTTACTTGTGCATTCACTGTTGCTTCTTGGATGCGCCCTGAGGAGAGGCAGAACCCGCAGCCTTGGTGTATCCGGACGAGGCTCCGCCCACCAGGTCTGAGAAGCAGGGTTTTCATGTCAGGCTGGCCGAGTTTGGACCCTCGCCCAGGCACATAACAAATCGGGCAAATGGTTTTACCTTCCCCTGCCTCTGTTTGACCATCTGTCAAATGGGGTCGATGACATTGTCAGTGCACAGAACCCCTGGCGCTGCTCAGAGGGTGGTGTGTGCCTGTTCACCCAGGGCGCGTTCCCGCCTGCAGACACCGCCGTGCCCTGCAGGGAGCCACTGTGATGCCAGGGGATCCCCTGGCACAGGAAGGGCTGTGCCCGTGGGAGCCTGTGGCTCCTTCCCCGCCTCTCACGAGGCCCCAGGGTCAGACAGCTGTGTGGACACCCCAGGGAAGGCCTCCCATTGGCCGGCTGGCACAGCCCGTGCAGATGGGAAAGGAGCTGGCCCACAGTGCATGCTGGTCCCAGTGTCCTGTCTGATGGCGAGACTCACCGGTGATGGGGGGCCAGGATGTTTCTGGACCAGGGGGGGCACCCACACTCCGCCTGCTCTGGGCCCCGTGGGGCTGGGGGCGGCCTGTGGCTACCTCACCCCCAAAGCTGGGCTGTCCCAAGTGCTGTCAGGGAGTCAGCGTGTCCGCCTGAGGTTTGAGGGTCACCCCCCCCCCGCCACGCTCAGTGTCCCACCCTAAGGGGCAGTGCCGTGAGCTGGGGGCTTTGGTGCCGGTGTCTGCATGGCGAGAGTCTGCTGAGCACCCCTGTGTCCGCTCCAGGCTGAGCACGTCCCTGGCAGAGCTCACTGACCACCCACAAGGCTTTCCAGCCAGGGGCTGCCATGCTCAGCTTACAGAAGAGAGCACAGGGGCCCAGCGGAGAGCAGTAACCGGCGGGGAGCTGGCATGGAGTCTGGCAGCCCATCCCCCACACGGTGGCCCCTGCGCGCTGAGGTCAGGAGGTTTGCTGGACACGGGAGTAGCGGGGTGGAGGGGCCGACAGGCCACCGCCTCCCACCTGGGTCTGGGATGGGGAAGGAAGGCCATCTGCCCGCAGACGCCTCCTGTGCAGAAGGAAGTCCTGGCCCCAGAGGTCCCCGAGCCCCCCGGGGTGAGTTCCAGTGGCCTCCCCGCTGGGCCGGGGCTCTGGGCAGGCCCACAGAGACAGCACAATGGGGGGGACACACCCCTCAGGTCCCTCAGGGTCCTGGGCTCAGGCCACAGACAGACCAGAGCAGCCTGGCACTAGGCAAGCCTTGGGCCTGGCGGCCGGGAGGCGTGCCCTCTGCCCTGAGCCCGTGCTGGGGGCCCGCAGTGGCCTGTCCCTCCCAAGCTGGGCCAGGCCCTGGGGGTCACGTGATGTGTCGGGTACAGGAGGCACCCGCAGGTGTCGGGCCAGAAGTGCGGCCAATGCGATTCAGCAGGCTCCCGGGGGAGAAGGGCCAAGTGTAGGCGGAGTGCACAGTGTCCTCCAGGCAGTGGCTGCTTCTCCTGCGCTGCCTGCACCCGGCTGTGCCAGGGGGCCTTTGGGCCAGCACTACCCACGGGAGGCAGCTGAGGGCTGTGGGCTGGCGAGGGGGTGGGAGGGACCCTGCCCAGCCCTCCAGCAGACACTGCGCCTCCAGACACATCCTTTCTCCCGGCTCATGTCCAGGCCGTCAGCAGCTCCTCTTGGGTCCGGCCTATCCCTGGACTGCGCCCAAGGCGTCTGTGGCGTGACCCTGACCTCCACCCCGAGCAGCCCTGTGTAAGACGTGCCCTCGGAAAGAGGTCTCGTCCTGTGCCGCCGTAGGCCGCCGTGCAGGGACCTCGCCGGAATCTGCGGCTGGAACCCGGGGCCTTGCCACCCCTCCCCCGCACAGGGGTCGAGGGGACTCAGCCTCCCGGGCACAGTGAAGGCCCTGCCAGGGCTGCCCCGGGACCTGGGCCGTTTGCTGGCAAGAGGGCTTGTTGCCAGCCAGGGCCAGCGCGCTGGCAAGAATGCCCGTCTGAGCCAGGACCGGTGTGGCTCAGTGGATAGAGCGTCGGCTTGGGGACTGAAAGGTCCCAGGTTCGATTCCAGGCAAGGGCATGTACCTTGGTTGCCGGCATGTCCCCGGTAGGGGGTGTGCAAGAGGCAGCTGATCGATGACTCTCTCTCATCGATGTTTCTAACTCTCTATCTCTCTCCCTTCCTCTCTGTATAAAATCAATAAAATATATTTAAAAAAAAAAAAAGAAAAAAAAGAATGCCCGTCTGAGCCAGCCTGCTGGCTCCCTGAGGGCACAGGTGGTTGGAAGGAGTGGCTGGAAGGGAGGAACCCGCACTTATCAGGCACCTCCCCGTAGCCCTGGGGCCGGGGACCGGCAGAAGGCCACAGCGAGAGCAGCCCAACCCAAGCTGGGGCCAACGTGATGGCACCTGGGCACCTCCCCTCCCCTCCCCAGGACCCCGCAGCCACAGGGAGAGCCGCTGAGCCTCACTGTCCCCCCCCCTGCAGATGCTCCTGGTCCCTGGTGCCCCCGGGCCGCGGGCTGTGAGCGAGGAGGATGCCCCAGCAGCCCGCCTGCTGCCACCTGCGCCATGAGTGAGGAGCAGCGGCCGCCGGGCAGCGCCGTGGGCTGGCTGGCGTGCGGGGGCCTCTCCCTGCTGGCCAACGCGTGGGGCATCCTCAGCGTGGGCGCCACGCAGAAGAAGTGGAAGCCGCTGGAGTTCCTGCTGTGCGCGCTGGCGGCCACACACATGCTCAACGTGGCGGTGCCCATCGCCACCTACGCCGTGGTGCAGCTGCGGCGCCAGCGGCCCGGCTACGAGTGGAGCGAGGGCCTCTGCAAGGCCTTCGTGTCCACCTTCTACACGCTCACGCTGGCCACCTGCTTCTCCGTCACCTCGCTGTCCTACCACCGCATGTGGATGGTGCGCTGGCCCGTCAACTACAGGTGAGCCCCGTGGGCGCGGGCGCGGGCACGGGCGGGGGCGCGGGCGTGGGCACGGGCGGGGGCGCGGGCATGGGCGGGGGCGCGGGCACGGGCGGGGGCGCGGGCGGGGGCCCTGGCGCCCCGAGGCCCTGTGAGTGACACGGCATCCCTCTGCCCCCTCCCCCCCCCCCCCCCCCCCCGTGCCAGGCTCAGCAACGCCAAGAAGCAGGCGGTGCACACGGTCATGGGCGTCTGGATGGTGTCCTTCGTGCTGGCGGCCCTGCCCGCCGTCGGCTGGCACGACACGAGGGAGCGCTTCTACGCCCACGGCTGCCGCTTCCTCGCGGCCGAGATCGGCCTGGGCTTCGGCGTCTGCTTCCTGCTGCTGGTGGGCGGCAGCGTGGCCGTGGGCGCCGTGTGCGCGGCCATCGCGCTCTTCCAGACGCTGGCGGCGCGGGCGGGCCGCCGGGCCTTCGCCGTGCCCGCCATCGTGGTGGAGGACGCGCAGGGCACGCGCCGCTCCTCCATCGAGGGCTCTGAGCCCGCCAGGACCTCGCTGCAGGTCACCGGCCTGGTGGCTGCCATCGTCTTCATCTACGACGGCCTCATGGGCTTCCCCGTGCTGGTGGGTGAGCCGGGGCGGCCGGGGCTCCGGCAGGTGCACTGCGGGCTTTAGGTGCTCGGGTCCTCACACCCGATCCTGGGGGGAGGGAGGGGCGTTATCCCCATCGTCACTTAAAGGCTTGGGGGACGAGGTTCAGAGAGGGACATGGCGGGACTTGAACCACCTCAGGGGACGTCTGAGCCCAGGCCTCCCTGCCACAGCCCGGGCTTTCCCAGCTGAGCGGGTCCAGTCAGCGCAGCAGGCAGGAAATGGGGTCAGGGCTCCAGGTCCCAGGCTGTGCGGAGTGAGGCTTTGGCCCTGCCCTACAGGGGGCGGGGGCAGGCGTGGGGTGTCTGCTGGGGAGCTGGGCCTGCGGCCTAACCCCCCAGAGCAGGGCAGGGCTGAGGAGGCCAGGGCAGAAGCGAGCAGGACAGAACGGTCCCCGAGCTGGGCGGCTGGAAACCTAGTTCTCCAAGCCCGGTTCCTCTCCCCAGAGAGGAAGCGGGAACCCTCTGTCCTCGGGCATGCCCAGACTGCTGGCACACGGGCATGCTCAGTGCTGGCACACGGCGCGGGGCCAGGCACCCGGGGTGTGCCTGTTGGGGCAGCCAGCAGCTTTCAGGGGCAGGGACTCCGCCCTCACCCTCTGCCTCCTTCCTGCCCTGGAGTCTAGCGCTGTCTCCACCACCCCCTCCCTCGGGCAGGCGGGTGCAGACGGGCAGGCGGGTGCAGACGGGCAGGCGGGCGCAGATGGGCAGGCGGGCGCAGATGGGCAGGCGGGCGCAGACAGACAGGTGGGCAGGTGGGCACAGACGGGCAGGCGGGCGCAGACGGGCAGGCGGGCGCAGACGGGCAGGCAGGCACAGACGGGCACAGACGGGCAGGCGGGCGCAGACGGGCAGGCGGGCGCAGATGGGCAGGCGGGCGCAGACAGGCAGGTGGGCACAGATGGGCAGGCGGGCGCAGACGGGCAGGCGGGCGCAGACGGGCAGACGGGCAGGTGGGCACAGACGGGCAGGCAGGCGCAGACGGGCAGGCGGGTGCAGACGGGCAGGCGGGCAGGTGGGCACAGACGGGCAGGCGGGCGCAGACGGGTAGGCGGGCGCAGACGGGCAGGCGGCGCAGACGGGCAGGTGGGTGCAGACGGGCAGGCGGGTGCAGACGGGCAGGTGGGTGCAGACGGACAGGTGGGCAGGTGGGCACAGACGGGCAGGCGGGCGCAGACAGACAGGTGGGCAGGTGGGCACAGACGGGCAGGCGGGCGCAGACGGGCAGGCGGGCGCAGACAGACAGGTGGGCAGGTGGGCACAGACGGGCAGGTGGGCGCAGACGGGCAGGCGGGCGCAGACAGGAGGACAGTCTGGGAGGGGAAGCGGTGGAGGGTCTTGCCGGTGCCAGGCGAGCCTGTGCCCACAGGTGGTGAGCGTCAGCAGCCTGCGGGCGGACGCCGCGGCGCCCTGGATGGTGCTGTGCGTGCTGTGGTGCTCGGTGGCCCAGGCCCTGCTGCTGCCCGTGTTCCTCTGGGCCTGCGCCCGCTACCGCGCCGACCTGCGGGCCGTGTGGGAGAAGTGCGCCGCCCTCATGGCCAGCGGCGGGGACTCGGACGACGGTGAGGACCCCAGAGGGCCCCTGAGGAGGGGGCCCCTGGGGGCGGTCCCTGGAGTCACTGGGGTAACCACGGTGAGGTGGCCACCCCGGGCACTGAGGTCCCACTGTCAGCCCCAAACATCCCCAAACATCTCAGCCAAGACCCTGCTATGTGCCAGGCACGGTACCTAAGTCCTGAGGCCGCCCGCGCCCCCACTGACAAGAAAATGGCTCCCCAGCCCCAGCCCCAGCCCCACAGCTGGAAAAGGTGGGGAATCAGGATCTGTCCCCAGGACCCTGGCCCTCCTATTCCCCCCGAACCAGCCCTCTGCCCTGTGTGTGCCTGTGGGGGACCGCGGGCTGGCTTTCCGGTACCCTCGGGTTGCTCTGACCCCTGACCCTAAGCCTCACCGCCCTGCAGACACCAGCCTGCAGGGGGCCCTGCCCCGGGACCTGGTGCTGGAGCGCTCCCTGGACTACAGCTGCGGGGGCGACTTCCTGGCCCTGGACCCCATGGCCGGCTATGAGCTGCCGCTGGAGGGGGGCCTGCCCCCCTTCTACCCGCTGGCGCCCCTGCAGGACAAGATGCAGTACCTGCAGGTAGGGGCGGTCGGACGTCCTGTCCCTGGTCCCCGGCCTCTCCCCTCTGAGGGCCCCTCCTGCCTGCCAGCCCCGGTGGCTGCACCTCCAGCCGGGCTGCCCGAGGGGGGGCCGGACCTGTGCGGGGGCACCCTGGGCTTGCCCCGTCCCCTGGGCTCCGGAGTGTCCGCCCGGCGCCTGTATTCCCTTGGCGCTCGGCGCCCCAATCCAGGGGTGTCCTCACCACCCAGCTGGACCCTGGGCCTCGGAGGGACTGGCACCTGCCCTTAGAGGTCAGGTGTGAGGTCAGGTGTGGGTCGTGGCTGACCCACAGGCGCCCTGCCCCGCGTGGGCCCGTCTGCTAGCGGCGCCCGCTAACCCGCCGTCCCCGCAGGTCCCGCCCGCGCGGCGCTTCTCGCACGAGGACGCGGGCCTGTGGGCCGTGCTGCCCGCCATCCTGCCGCGCTGGGGCTCCGGCGAGACCCTGGCCGCCCTGGGGCCGCACCGGCGCCGCGACGGCCCGCGGGCCCGGGAGGACGCGCCCCCGTTCCGCCCGCGCCGCCGCTCCGCCGACAGCCTGCTGCCGCCGCGGCCCCCCGGCAGCCCGCGCCGCCCCGGGCCCGGCGCCCGCGCCGCCTCCGCCTCGCGGCTGCCCGAGGCCTTCGCGCTGACCGCCTTCGAGCGGGAGCCGCAGGCCCTGCGCCGCCCGCCGGCCCCGGGCCCCGCCGCCCCCGGCCCCGCCCCGCCCGGCGAGGACGCGGCGCCCCCTGGCGGCTCCGGCGCGCAGCGCAGTCCCGGGCCGCCCCCGGCCGCGCACGCGCACGCGCGGCCCCTGCGGAGGGTCCCGAGCGCGTCGTGGGCCGAGCCCGCGGGCCTGCACGCGGCGGGCGGCGGCGGCAGCGCCAGCAGCGTCCTGAGCTCGCCGTCCGAGTCCTCGGGCTACGTCACGCTGCACTCGGACTCGCTGGGCTCGGCGACCTAGGCCGCCCCGGGGCCAAAGCACCAAAGATGCCCGCTGCCCCCAGGCTCAGGGCAGGGCCGGGCCTGGGGCGAGGCATTGTCCCGGGATGATGGATGATGTGGTCGCTGCTCGGAGGGACAGCTGCCCTGGCTGCGGTGCTGGGCTTGGGCAAAGGAGGCTCTGCACGTGCCCAGCGCTTCCAGGAGGGGAGCCCCAGGACAGGACGCCCCCAGACAGAAGAGAGCCCCGCTCTGCAGGAAAGGGAGCCACGGACCGCTGCCCTCCACCCGGCACTGACCCGTCCCGCCTCTGCGGTGGGCGCGGAGGTCTAAGCACAGGGTCTTCGGGGCCCAAGTCCAAGCTCAGAGCAGCCTCCCTGCCGCTCCTGCCTCTGCGTCTCCCCCACCCCCGTGAGGCAGGTGACCAGGTCACTCTCAGGACAAAGCAGTGCTGGTCCCCACGCTCCGACCACGGAGTGCACAGGGCAGGAGAGAGAGTCTCGGGCCGAGGCCCCAGGCCTGTGGCGTCCTGCTCCCCGCCCCTGGCCCTTGGGCACTCACCCCACACCCCAACTAAAGCACAACGCACACATCCTCCCCATTGGCGCGCGCGCGCACACACACACACCCCACACCCCCCCACACACACACACCTGCACACACACACATACACCCACACACACACACACACACACACACACACACACACACACACGCACCCGCACACACACACCCGCCACTGTTATGTCCTGTCCCCTCACTGCCTGTTCCCACATGGTGGCCACTTCTGACTACCACCCGGAAGCGTGGGTACCTGGTGGGACAGACTGAAGCGAAGGATGGGCTTCCTTACTCTGCCCGTCCCCGCCCTCCAGGTGTGGCCCACAGCCTCCCAGGTTCTGGGGTTACGTCCTGGCTTCTGACCGGGGCCCCCACACCCCTGTGAACAGGGCTCTTTGCTCTCCGGCCTGGCAGACCCTTGGCAGGCCTGGGCTTCGCATGGGGGAAGCACCAGGCCACAGGCTGAGGAGAGGCCCGAGCAGCTGTGACCCTGGGTGGCAGACAGGGCCAGTGCAGAGGCTGCCTCGCCCTGGCTCCGGCCTTCATGCAGCGGCCCGGACACAGGAAGCCTGGAGCAGGCCCGGGTCAGCGCAGACCCTGACTGCTCACGTCCCTCCGCTCTGCCCCTGCCCCTGCCCCACCTGGGGCCAGGCCTCCCTCCGCACACCCCAGAGGAGGCCACTGGGAGGGGGAGGAGGGACTGCCTGGTTCCATCTCTGCCTCGAGGCCCCTGGGGTGGCCACGGGCGAGCAAGGCAGGGGACTGCTGTCCAGCCCGGCCAGTACTGCGTGCCTTCTGGGACCGACCCCCTCAGGCTGGCCCATTGGTCACCTTGGGGGTTTTACTTTCCTATCCAGCAGCAATACTTACAGGGGGGCATGGCACCCCAGAGTCTCTCCACTCCTGGTTTTTACAAAAAATGGGCGGGAGGACCCGAGCGCAGGGCCCTGGGGGCAGGATCCCTCTCACCCTTCGTGCGGCCCAGGCCCCGTGGCTGCGCTGACAGCAGCCTGACCCTGGGCTTACGGGGGAGGGTTCTGTCTCCATTACCCCCCCCCAGCCCAAAGCCAGGGGTCTGTGTGGTTTTTTGGTTTTTGACAACTAAGCATTTCTCTCTGTACAGACCCAATAAAACCTCCTGGGATTTGCACCTCGCATTTCTATCTGGTTTCACGGAAACACCTCCCTAGGATCTAACAGCACCCACCTGGCCCTCTGCCCTCAAACGTGTCTCTCGAATTCCTTTACTGGCGGCATTCTTGGGGGTTGGGCTTGCCCCTTCTTACTGGCACGGGATGTGGCACAGAGTATCCGGGGACCACACCCCTGGCCCAGGCTGGGGTTTGGAAGCCGCTTCCTGGGTCTGCGATGCGAGATCGCCACCTGGTGTCCGGAGGAGGTATTGGGGTCACCAGCCACAGGGAAGAAGGTGGGAAGCCGAGACCCGGACCGGCCGCCCCCAAACCCCTACAGCCCAGAACCCCGCCCCCACCTTAGCCCCGAGACCCGGCTGGCTGGGGTGGGAGGCCCGGCCGCGCTCTCCCCGCGATGATCTGACCTGTGTGGGTTTTTAGCACACGAGCAGCACAGGGGCAGCCTAAAAGGAGAAAAATTTTAGACCAAGTTGCTATTTGCAATTCAAAAAGCTGCACTTCGGTGGGCCGCGTGGGATAGAGGAGAGCCCATTTCTCAGGTTCGCACTGTCTTTATTCTGAATTTATTTCAAACTGGGGAGGAGGTGTCAGAATCTCCTCCTGGGCACAGCCCGAGAACCCCGTCCCCCACCCCCAGGTCCCCTCGTGTGCTGGGACCCCGGGAACAGGTGCCCAGCCCTCCGGGGGTCCGTGCCGAGTGGGAAAGGGGGCCCTCCCAGGAGAGGAGCTCAGCTTCCTCCCAGCCCCCCTCAAATAGGCGCGGCCCGGCGCTGCCCCCAGCCCCCGGAGCCGCGCGGGCAGGGCGCCGGTGGGCGGGGCGGTGGGCGAGCAGCTCGTGGCCGAAGCGGAGCGCGGAGGGAGTGGGGTCCGTGGGAGCAGAGAAGCTGGGGCGGGGGTTGCTGGGGCCCCTCGCCCTTTGCGCCGGTGGGAACCGGGCGTCCCCAGGCGGCTGAATGGGCCGGGGTGGGGCCGCGATTCTCGCTGCGAGGGGTCTGCTCTGCGCGCAGCGGGCGCGGCCTTCCCACTGCGGTGCCTCGGGGCGGGGGTGGGGGCGGGCTGCCGCCGGGGTCTGGGGAGAGGCGCCCAGGACACCGCCCCGGCCCCTGCGGGCGGGAGGAGAGCGCAGGTCCTGCCTGAGCAGGTGAGGCCGGGGCCGGGGGCAGATGCTGCCTAGAAGCGCAGACCCGGGTCCACCGAGGCTCCGCGCGTCTCATTGCGCTCTCTCTCTGGCACGGGGCACCCCCCGGCCACCCTCCCCGCGGGGCCGGGACGGACGTTTGAGGTCCGGGTGGTCCCACGGGCGCGCCCCAAGTTGTGTCTGCGCCGCAGACCGGACGGGGGACCCCGGAGTCCGAGGCCACGCCTGGGCCTTACCACGGCCGCCACAGGCGCAGCCCGGGCCCTGGGCTCTGGGCGCAGTGACGGGGCGCCGGCTGCGGCGCCGGGAGGTCGGTGGACGGGCCGGGGAGGCCGCCGGGGAGGAGGAGCCGGGGTGGCGGGCCCCGCGAGCCGCCGGCCCCCGGATCAGGGGCCCACGTGGCGGGGGCACAGGGGCCGCAGCCGGCGCTGTCCATGGTGCTGCCCGCCGCGGGTGCCGGCCCCAGCGGAGCCGTCCTCCCGCCGCCGTCCTCCCCGCGCCGCCGGGGCTGGCTGACGCCCGCCGGACAGCCGCGGGGGCCCGGCGGGTACTCGGCGCCGCTGCGGACCGGCCAGAGCCCTGGGGCGAGGGGAGCGGAAGGGAGGGGAGGGGAGGGGAGGAGGAGGAGGAGGAAAAGGGGGGGTTGTAGAGAAGAGGGAGGAAGGGAGGGGAGAAGCGGGGAGGGGAAAGAGCAGGGAGGGGCGGGGAGGCGAGGCCGCCTGAACGTCCAGACCGCCTTCCACTAGGATTACAACTCTGCAGCCCGCCCGCCTCGGCTGCCTCCCGCCCCCAGTGGTCTGGCCCCGCCTCACCCGGCGGCCCCCTCCCTGCGCCTTCCTCTTCCTCTGCTACCCAAACCTCCCTGCGCCTTCCTCTCTATCTGGCCCTGGGGTACCAGGGCTCCCCCCACCCCCAGCCTCCCAGGCCCCCTCTACCTTGCACGGAGCTCTGGAGGCTCCTCATGTACTTGACGCTCAGCTCCAGGATGTCTGCCTTCTCCAGCTTGCGCTTTCGGATCTGCGGGGGGCGGGGAGGGCTCTCAGCGGGAGGCCCGCGGCCGGGAGGGGCGAGGGGTGGATCGCGCCACCCGCCACCGGTCCGGGCTCACCTGGTGGGAATAGTGCTTCTCCAGCAGCGCCCGCAGCTGCTCCAGCGACAGGTTGATGCGCGCCCGGCGCTTCTTCTCCATCAGCGGCTTGGAGATCTGCGGACCAGAGGCCGTCAGAGGGCGGGCTCAGGGCCCTCTCGCCCCTTCCCTGCCGGCGGACAGAGCCCCCACCCCGAGCTCTTCAGCACCCCGACCTTTTGGAATCTGCCCGCAGGGCCCCCAGAGCTGCCCTGGGGCCCGGGCTCAGTGCCCATGTTGTCACGTACGTGCCCGCGGGAGGCGGCTCAGCCTTTATAGGGGCCCCTCGTTTACATGTCAATGAGGGGCTCCAGGACCCCTGAGCGGGCGGGGAAGAGAGGGGGACACGGAGTGAATTCCCCACCTCCCCCTGCCCCTCCCCTCCCGCCGCCCAGGCTTCAGCTCTGCCCCAGGGCCTCTCCGCCCTCCCCAGCAGCCCCCTTCCCCTGCCCCAGTCTTCCCTTATCCCTCTCATCCCACCGCTCCCCACGTTTGGGGTCCCCTCCAGGCCCGTTCCCCCATGACTGTCCCATCCCAGTGTCCCCAGCTCTGGGCCCCTCCACAGGCCCTCCTGCCCCATCCTGCTGCTCTTGCCTCTGAGTGTTCTTGGGGTCGCACTGGGGGTGCGCGGGCCCAGCCAGCTCCGAGCCCTGCCAGCGCCGGTGACAGAGCCGGGCCTCGGGCCTGGGGAGATCTGATGAAGATGCGGAGGCCAGAGCACGCCGCCAGGCCTCCCACGGGCCTAATGCCCGGACAATGCAGCAATTTTCTGCCTGTGGCCGCTCAAAGCCGGCGCAGGCCGGGCCCCAGGGGCCGCTCGGGGACATGTGTCCCATTAGAGCGTGCAGCCCGCCCGCAGGGCCCAGCCTCCCCGCCTCCCCCGCCGGCCGGGTTTGCGGGCTGCGGGGCAGGTGGGACTCAGGCTCCGAGAACCTCTCCCGCCTGGGGGAGCGTCACTGCGGCTTCTGCAGGTCTGGGACCCCAGCCTCTTCTCATTATTCCGACACCACGGAGCTCAGGGAAGGAGGGCCTGCCCGGTGGCTGGCCCCGCGAGGACTCGGGCAGGCCTGGGCGCGGCCCCAGGAGCAGGCCCGCAGGGGCTGAGGCTGCCCGGAAGGCTGAGGTCTGGGGGAGACACTGGGTTTGAACTCAAACAGCTCCCTTTCCTGGACCCAGCCTGTTTCAGTGTCTGTGCACTGGGGTTCCGCAGTGGAGCCCGCGGCAGAGGGATGGACACATTGGCCGGCGCAGAGCTCCGCCTGGGGGGGGGGTGGCCCCCCAGCTCCCCCCAGCGGGGCCTCTCTCCCCGCCGGCCCCGCCCGGAGATGTGGAAGGCCGGGCCGGGCAGCCTCGCTCCCAGGCGCCAGGCGGGAGGAGAAGGGCGCCCGGCCTTCCTTTCGGGCCGAAGCTGCAGCGACAGCTGCTCAGGGTTCTCTCCGCCTGAGCCGCAGGGACCCCGGGCCGCAGGGACCCCGGGCCGCAGGGACCCCGGGCCGCAGGGACCCCGGGCCGCAGGGACCCCGGCCGGATCCGGGCCGGGCTGGGCGCGACGGGCAGGCGGGACGGAGGCGCTGGCACGCGCCGGGGGGCTTTGAAGCGCCGGCTCCCGCCCCCCCTCGCGCTCCGGGGCGGTGACGGCGCACAGGCGCCCCGGCGGGCGGGAGGGCGGGCGGGCGGCGGCACAAAGCGGGCGGCCGGGCGTGGAGGGCTTTGTGCCGCCCCACGAGCCGCGCCCCCTCGAGGCCAAGCTCCGGGCGCCCCGCCGCGCAGGCCTCCAGCTGCCGCACATCTGCCCGACCGGGCGCGCCTCTCCTGGCGCCCCGTCCCCGCTGCCCCTCCGCACCCCATTCCCCCCCCCCGCGCACTCCCCCTCCGCTCCGGGCACCCCCTTCCTCCTCCCCCCGCACTCCCCCACCCCACCGCTCCCGGGCACCCCCTCCCCCACACCCCGCACTCCCCCACCCCGCCGCTCCCGGGCACCCCCTCCCCCCCCCCCCGCACTCCCCCACCCCCCCGGTCCGGGCACCCCTCCCCCCCCCCCGCACTCCCCCCCCCGCCGCTCCCGGCACCCCTCCCCCCTCCTCCCGCACTCCCCCCCCCCGCCGCTCCCGGGCACCCCTCCCCCCTCCCCCCGCACTCCCCCGCCCCCGCCGCTCCCCGGCCGCCGCAATTTGTCCTCCATCACCGCCCCGCCCGGAAGCCGCCGCCGCCGCGCCTTTCAAGTCGGCCATTAGCAGCCCCATGGCCCGCGGCGGGAGCGGGCCGCCCTCTCCAGAGTTAGGGCCGCGGCCCCCGCCCGCCCCGGCCCCCGCCCCGGCCGCTCCCTCTCCAGCTGCGGCGCGAGCGTCCGGCTGCTCACGTGGGCGGCTCAGGGGGCCTAACGGGTGGAAAATTGACCGCAAAATGCTCTAATTCGCAATGTTCTGCTCGGGCTGCCGGGCGAGGCCGGCGGTGGGCGTCTGGGCTCCAGACCCGCCTCCGCCCCTTCCCCATCCGAGCCGCCGCGGCCCCACCCCACTTCACCCACCCCCACCCCCACCCCACCCCAGCCCTACCTCTACCCCCAGAGGGCGAGCCCGCACCCCGCCCTCCGCAGGCCCTCTCGCCGGGGTCCAGGGCTGAGCCCCCATCTACTCTCCCCGCTTCCCCTTCCCTAGACTCCGGGCTCGCAGACAGCCCCATACCCCACCCCACCCACACCCCCACACCCACCCCACACCCACCCACACCCCACCTCCACCCAAACACTCATTCCACCTCCACTCCCACCCCACCCCTACCTCTACACCCAGAGGGCGCGCCCGCCTAGCCCGCACCCCGCCCTCCGCACGCCCTCTCGCCCGGGTCCTGCCGCCTGGGCTGACCCATCTACTCTCCCCGCTTCCCCTCCCCTAGACTCCGGGCTCGCAGACAGCGACCCCCACCCCTCCCCACTGGACCCCAATTCGGGCTCCTGTGGGCAGCCACTTCCCGGCTAAGTTAGAGGGACACCCTGGGAGAGGGTCCTAAACGGGTCTCCACAGAGATCCCTCCCCACCGCGGGCTGGGGCTCCATTCCGCCGTCTCCTGGCTGTTGGCCAGGCCCACGCACACCGGGGATGTGCTGGAAACCAAATCGAACCAGAATCGAACCGGGACCTTTCAGATCAAAGGCCGACACTCTATCCACTGAGCTAAACCGGCCAGGCTTTCTTGACTTTTAAAAAATATATTTTTTATTGATTCCAGAGAGGAAGGGAGAGGGAGAGAGAGAGATATCAATGAGGACAGAGAATCATTGATGAGCTGCCTCCTGCACGCCCCCCCATTGGGAATGGAGCCCACAAACCGGGCGCACCCCCCCCCCCAGCAGGAATGGAACTGTGACCTCTTGGTTCCGAGGTCAACACTCAACCACTGACCCTTGCCAGCTGGGCTGGCCTTTTTTACTTCGGCAACAACAAAAACAAATAAATAGATAAATAAACAAGCAAATAGATAAATAGGTAGATAAAAATTGCAGACCGAGTCAGGGGTGGACGCGAGGTGGGGAGGGGTGTGCAGGCCTGGGGACCAGAGCCCTATTGGCCCTGGGCACCTGCCTGGCGGGAACCCCTTCCTCCCTGCAGCCCAGGCCCGCTCCCCCTCCTCCCCACCACGGGTGAGTGCTGCTAAGGCCACTTTTGGGGGAGGCCCCGCCCGCGCAGATGCATTTCAAAGCGGAATGGAGGGACTGCTCCGTGTAATTAACTCTGGGGACGCAGCGAAAGCGCTGGAATGACTCGGCCAATTGTCTCCGGATGGGGCTGGAGAGGCCGCGATTGTTTGACTCCCTTTAGCTGCTTGGGGCTCCCAATAGCCAGCCGCCAAGGGTCCTCCAGGCACAAAGGCTGGGACCGCGGCGAGTGCATGGACCCTGCGCTGGCCGGCCGCCCCGGAGAGCATTCCGGAGAGCCATTGTCCCGGCCTTTGTGCCCGTCCCCTTTGTGGCTCCGATCTTTAAATATTTACCCGGTGCTTTGTGTGGCCTGACTTCTGCACTCGGCTGATGCGCTCGTAAATTACCGCCACTTACTGTTTCCAGACTGGAGAGAGGAGGCTCCAGTGCCTGGAGCCCAGAATGGCCCAGGGCGGGAAGAGAAAACTTTCTGAGATCCAAGGGTTCCCCGCCCCCCGCAGGGCTTCAGCCACTCTGGACAGCCTCACTCCCACCTTCAGGTGGGAACTGGAGGAGGCCTGTGAGTGACAGCCATGACTGGGGACCCACACACAGAGGTGGGGGACAGGCTTTTTCCTACTTGGTGCCAAGCTTGATGTGGGTGGAGGTGCTTGGGTAAGGCCTCGCCTTGCAGCTCCCTGCTCCACCCCACTCTCTCTTGCTCAACAACTAGTGATCCTTGCCCTGACCGGTTTGGCTCAGTGAATAGAGCATCGGCTTACCCATGGGAGGGTCCCCAGGTTCGATTCTGGTCAAAGGCATGTACCTTGGTTGCGGGCACATCCCCGGTAGGAGGTGTGCCGGAAATAGCTGACCGATTTTCTCTCATCAATGCTTCTAACTCTCTACTCCTCTCCCTTCCTCTCTGCAAAAAAACAATAATAAAATATATATTTTAAAAAGAACTAGTAATCTGTTGAAGAAAGGGAACCCTACTTTTATCTCAGCCTGCAGGTTAACTGGGAGAAGTCAAGTGGCTCTTAGGGCTCTTTTGAACCGGAGGGACCCCGGCTGGGGCTGAGGACGGAGCTGCCCCCGCTGGCGGGCGGGCGGGCGGGCGGCTGGAGGAGAGGGCGGAGGGAGGGCCCCCTGCAGGAGAAAGAGCGCCCTTTGTGCCGGCGCGCAGCTTAGAACAAAACACATTCAAATGCTTATTTACAAGAAGAGGCAAGCGGGGCTTCCCGGGGCTGAGCAGCTTTCCTGCATTTTCTTCTATTTTCTGTGGGCTGGGGGGTGACCCTGGGGCGCTGGGTGCAGGGTGGGTGTGTTGTGTTGGTGTGTCTGTCAGTTTCTCTGTGTGTCTGTGTATATCTCTGTGTGTGTTCCTGTCTGTTTCTCTGTGTCTGTTTCTCTGTGTGTCTGTGTGTGTCTGTGTGTATCCCTGTGTGTCTGTCTGTTTCTCTGTGTGTCTGTGTGTTTCTCTGTGTGTCTGTGTGTATCCCTGTGTGTCTGTCTGTTTCTCTGTGTGTCTCTCTGTGTGTCTGTCTGTTTCTCTGTGTGTCTCTCTGTGTGTCTGTCTGTTTCTCTGTGTGTCTGTGTGTATCTCTCTGGGCCGATGCCAGTGTCAGTGTGAATACATTTGCTTTGCTTTCTCCTCCATCACTGGCCCGTGGGCCCTGATAAGTTCAGCCACTCCAGTGACTTTTAGAAATTCTCCGACTGGCCCCATGCAGGGGAGACTGCTCCCCTTTCTTTTCAACTTCTCCGGGACGGTGCTGGAGGGTTTAGGGGCAGTGATGGGCAGAGGAGAGGGGAGGCCCTCCAATGTGAATCACATTACTCTGTGCCCCTCGCGTGGGGATGGCCCCCGGGGAATCCAGGGCCGTAGCTCAGCGTGGAGAGCAGAATCAATGGCCAGAGATGGAGGTTCCAGAGGCCAGACTCACCCCCTGGACCGAAGATGAAATGAGCGCCCCCTAGTGGCCTCAAAGCTTCCTGGCACCGAGGGGAGGTCCTGAGTCTGGGGAGACCTTGATAAACTGGGGCTGAGGCAGGGGAGGGGTTCAACATAAACCCAGGCCTCCTTCCCACGTGGAGCCGGCCGACTTTGGATTTTAAAGCATTAAAACTCCTTTTAATTCTGACCAACCCAGTTTAGCACCTGTCTTCTGAGCACCACATGAACATGCATTAGGCCTGTGAAATCAGGACCCCCTGGTTTTTACAGAAACATTTTACATTTTACACAAACTGTGAGAATTGATTTGCCCGAGGTCACAACGCTGGACCGCAGCAGCCCTGGGCCCGGGTTCCAGCGCCGGCTCCATCCTTCCCTGAGCCCGGTGGCCCACCCGCTAGGCATCCCGCCGGGTCCTGTGGGCACAGAGGAGAGTGGTACCCGGATGATGGCAGCTCACAGCCCGCCCGGCCTCAGCGACGTCTGGCCCAGGATCCGGGCTCCCACTCCCCTGGGGCCTGTCCCCTATCCCGCCGCTGTGCCACCCCCCTCCTACCCTTAGACGCCCTGTTCTCCTTTCCAGCGGCAGGCTGGCTGCCGGGTCCCAGGGGCCCCACAACCTAGAGGCAGCGTCTCCTCCAGGCAGACTGCCCCGCGCTCTCCCCTAACCCCTCCCCGGGGTCCCTCTCTCTCGTCCTTACCTGCTGCCTCCCCACTCCCACCCCACTGGCTCTCGGTCCTTTGTGGACATGCCTTTCTCCTGCACCCTTGCTTCTTCGCTCCCGGGGGACGGGGGGCACTATTAACCCTTTAAAAAGTAAAAGACAATTTCTGATTATAAAAGTGATATAAGGTGCCCGGCCGACGTCGACCTATGAACCACGAGGTCAGGGTTCGATTCCCAGTCAGGGCACAGGCCGTAGTTGTGGGCTCCATCCCCAGTGTGGGGTGTGCAGGAGGCAGCCGATGGATGCTTCTCATCACTGATGTCTCTCTCTCTCTCTCTGAAATCAAGAAAAATATTTTTTAAAAGTACTATAAGTTGATTGTGGGCGATATGGAAAATACAAACACCTATAAAGAAGAAAATCGAAGTCGCCTGGGAGTTTTACCACCTGCAGATAACCGCCGTTACATAATGTTGGCTTTCTATTTCCATCATTTTCAATCACAAAAATGATCCTGTTGTTCCCAAAGGAAATCAAGATCACACAGTCAAGCCCTGATCTCTACCTTTTAAAAACGTAGCATCATCCTGATTGTTCCGCCATCGACCAAGTGGGCGGTCCTCCGCGCTTAGGGTGCCCACGGGCAGGTCCCCAGGCGGCGCTGCGGGGGCTCCAGGGGGCGCCGGGGCCCCGCTGAGGGCCGGTGGGGACCCCCGCGCCCGGTCCCCGCGTGCGGACCCCTAGACGTGGAGGATGGGATCGGCCCCGCGAGCGGCTGCAGGTGAGACTTTGCGGGCGGCATGCGGGGGCCGCCGAGGGTGGGCTCGCTCCGTATTTCAGGGGATTCCGGAGTTCGGCGGGGACTGGGCCGCCGCGCGGGCCGGGGAGGCCGGGGGGCGGGGCCGCGAGAGGGGGCGTGCCCGCGGCGGGCCGAGGTGGGCGTGGCTTGGGGAGGGCGTGGCTTAGGAGCGGGGCGCTCCTTCCAAATTCCGGCCGCAGCCCGGCAGCGCGGCGATATCGCGAGAGCTCCCGGCGGCTCGCGGCTCCCGCGGCTCCCTCCCGGCCGGCGGCGCGGCGCGCAGGCGCGGCGGGCGGGTTTCCCGGGGCTACGGCCGGCGCCGCGCCCGCTGTCCCCCGCCGGCGCCAGGGCGGCCCGCGCGGCGCGGGCTCCGCCGGGCTCCGAGGCGCGGCTCAGCCTGGCCGCCTTCCTGCTGGGCGCCTCGGTGCTGGCGCTGCCGCTGCTCACGCGCGCCGGCCTGCAGGGCCGCACGGCGCTGGCGCTCTACGTGGCCGGGCTCAACGCGCTGCTGCTGCTGCTCTACCGGCCGCCGCGCTACCAGGTGCGGCCGGGCCGGGGGCCGGGGGCCGGGGGCCGGGGCCGGGGCCGGGCGGGCGGCGCCCTCGGGGGGCCGGGCCGGGGGCGGGGAGCGGGGCCCGGACAGGGGCTCCGTGGCCGGGTCAGCCGGCGGCCGCGGGGACCGGCCTCGCCGGGCTCAGGGGCGCGGGGCCGGGCCCTCCCCTGGCGGGGCGGGTGCGGAATCGCAGTTGGTGCGGTTCGGCAGCTGCGGCGGAGGCGCGTGGGGTGAGCAGGGAGCACCCAGTCTGGTTAAAATCCCGAGACCTTTTATGTAATTTGAGGTGTGGGCACCTACCTGCCCGCTGGCAAGTCCGAGCTCAGAGGCCCCGCAGTTCCGTGGAGGGGCCGGGCGCAGTGCCCGGTGCTCGGCCCGGACTCGCTGCGGGGACCTGGGAGAACCTTCCCAATAAGTTAGTGTCACAGTTTGCCCACAGCCCTGGATGAAAATAGCAGCAATCACTAGTAACGGCCGCAGAAACTTACCTAGCCTGTGCTCCTAAGTGCTGCTCACAGGCAGTCCTCCCGGCAGTGCTAACAGGTAGGTATTGCCGTCACCCGTGTGGCACAGATGGGGAAAGGGGCCCAGAGAGGTTAAGTAACTGCCCGAGGCCACACCAGCAGCAGTGCTGGGCCGGGCTGTTAACCAGCCCGGGTGCCAGCCCAGCCCGCGGTCCCGGGGCAGAGCGGCCGGTGAGGGCTCCGGTCTCTTGCAGATCGCCGTGCGAGCCTCCTTCCTGGGCTTTGTGTTCGGCTGCGGGGTGCTGCTGAGCTTCAGCCAGTCTTCTTGGGATCACTTTGGCTGGTAAGGGGGTCCTCGGAGCAGCGGGGTTGAGGCCAGGGTGGCCGAGCAGAGGGCATTCGTGGCATTCCGTCGCCCCGTGTCTCCCCTTGGCTGGCCGGGAGCTGTGCGGGGCCCCATGCCTCAGCCTGCCGGCGCGGGGGTCACCTGCTCGGTAGGGTTCTGTGGAAGCAGGTGTCTGCCCCCCACCTGGTTCCTACATCCGGGGCCTGGAGCACCGGTGCCGTCAGAAGCAGGTCTCCCTGGCACCTCCCCACAGGTGCCCACACCTGCAGCGGCGGCTGCTGTGGCTCCTGGGGGAGGGGGCCCTTGGATCTCTCCTTTCTGTTAGGTCACACCTAGTGCACCCCCACGGCCAGGCTGGGGCTTTTCCCTGCACTGATTTCAGCCCCTGAGCCTCCGGCCCTGACCCAGATAAGCACCGGCTTCCAGGTAAAGGGCGCTGTCTCCTGTTGTCTGCACGGATCCACCTCATTCCTTGTTGCTGGAACTGATTGTGTGTGTGTGTGTGTGTGTGTGCGCGCGTTTGACATACATTGCTACTTTATTTTGCTAGTTCCCACTTACTTTTTTTTTTAAAGCTTTTTTTTTTTTTTGTAATGTATTTTTATTGATTTCAGAGAAAAAGAGTTGTGGGGGGGAGAGAAACATCAAGGATAAGAGGGAATCATTGATTGGCTTCCTCCTGCATGCCCCTTATGGGGGACTGAGGCCGCAGCCCGGGCATGTGCCCTTGGCCGGAATTGAACCTGGGGCCCTTCAGTCCACGGGCCTACGCTCTACCCACTGAGCCAAACCAGCCAGGGCCCACTTTCATGTTTTACTGTGTGTGGTGACTTTAAAAAGGCTGAAGGACCATCATGCCTTCGTGTCCACTTGTTTGTTTGTTTGTTTGTTTGTTTTGCCTATGACATCAAAAGTGTAGTTCCTTTAAACCCCCTTCCGCCCCCACCGGTGTGGCTTGGTGGCTGGTTTGGCTGGATGGAATGCCGCCGGGCACATGCCTGAAGGGCACATGCAGGAGGCAGCCAACCCACATGATGTTTCTCTGTCTTCCCCTCTCCTCTCTAATACAAATAAATGCAATAAAGAACCTTAAAAACCCATAAAACCCAGTCACTGTGCAGACCTCAGGGAGTGACATGGGAGCCTGGGGCCCACCCCCAGACGGGGTGCGGGCCTCCTCATAGGCCGGGGGTGGTCTCGCAGCCCGGAACCTGTACTGGGAATGGTGGCGATCCCTTTGCCCCCGCTTACCTCTAACTCTTTTTAAAATTTCTCCCCCCAAAACTCAAGTTTCACCCCTCTCTCATTGGTTGTGAACAGGTACATGTGCTCGCTGTCCCTGTTCCACTATTCCGAGTACCTGGTCACGGCGGTCAACAACCCCAAGAGCCTGTCCCTGGACTCCTTCCTGCTGAACCACAGCCTGGAGTACACCGTGGCGGCCCTGTCCTCCTGGATCGAGTTCACCCTGGAGAACCTGCTCTGGCCAGGTCAGTGCCCGCCCGCCCCGGGGCGGGGCGGCTGCCACGCCGGCGTCATGGCAGTGAGTCCGGGGGCTCCTCTCGGATCTAATCTCCCCGGTGATTTCCTCTGGCCTCAGTCCTCGCTAAGCTCTTTACAGAGGCCGGGACTGTGCGCCCGCTTCTGGGTGTTCAGGCCAAGGACACGGCGGCCTCTGCGCTAAGCCTTGCTGAGCGCGGTGCACCCTCTGATGGCTGCCCTCCCTCTGATGGCTGCCACCCTGACTTCGCAGACTTGGACCCATGGCTTTTCTATGGCTGAGGCATTCCGCACGGAGATTTATTAGCAAAAACCACTGCCCTCGGGCCTGCTCCCCGGTGGCCCTCCCACAGCATGTTAGCCACACAGTGGAGTCCAGGAGCCAGTGCGTGGCCGGAGCGGGAGCGTGGGTCCTGCTGGGCTTCCCTTGGTTGTCCTTGTCCCCCCGGGGAAGGACAGGAGCGTGTGGCGGGGACACGGACGAGAGCCCAGTAGCTCTTTCCTATGATGCTCTAACTGGGTAGCTGTCCCTTTAAACATATTTTTATTGATTTTTAGAGAGAGAGGGAGGGAGAGGGATCGAGAGATGAAAACATCAATGAGAGAGGAAGATCATCGATCGGCTGCCTCCTCTACGCCTTCTGCTTCGTATGTGCCCGACTGAGAATCGAACCAGCTACCTCAGTTCCTGAGCCAACACTCAGCCACTGAGCCACAGGCGCTGGGCTGGTTGCTGGCACCTTAAATGGATGAACAGCACAACCTAGGGGCGTGTGTTTTGCTTATGCTGAAACTTTAACCTGATGACAAATGCTGATTGCCCAACCAGCGCGGTCCTCGGTTCCTGTCTTGGAAAAACAGATTCGGGTAAGCATCCGCAGGGAGGACTCAGGTCTGTCTGTCGCGTGTCCCCTGCAGAACTGAAGCAGGTCACCTGGCTCAGCGCCATGGGCCTGCTGATGGTGGTCTTCGGAGAATGCCTGAGGAAAGCAGCGATGTTCACGGCCGGCTCCAACTTCAACCACGTGGTGCAGAATGAAAAGTCAGAAACGCACACGCTGGTGACGAGCGGGGTGTATGCCTGGTTCCGGCACCCTTCTTACGTGGGCTGGTTTTACTGGAGTATCGGAACCCAGGTAAAGTATCAGCGGTCACCCTGGCCTCCTTTAAGATCTCTTCAAATATTTTTTTATTTGCCATATAATTCACCTACCATAAAATCCACCCGTTCACAATGTACCATTCAGTGGGCTTCGGTGTATTTGCAAGGTTGTTGGTCCTATCTGTCTGTCTATTATTTATATAAAAATATTTTTTTATTGATTTTAGAGAAGAAAGGAGAGAGAGGGAGAGAAACATCAATGTTGAGAGAGAATCATAGATCGGCTGCCTCCTGCACGCCCCCTACTGGGGAGGAGCCCGCCACCCTGATGTGTGCCCTTGACCAGGAATCTAATCGTGACTCCTGGTTCGTAGGTCCCTGCTCGGCTCCTGAGCCACGCCGGCTGGACACCTCATCTCATTTTTTCCAGAGTCTCTCAGGCCCTTGGCAGGGAGTCCTGTGGGTCTGACACGCAGGCGCCGCTCCTGTCCACAGTGTGGGTCTCTCGGCCCTGACCAGCCCGTGTCCCCACCAGGTGATGCTCTGCAACCCCATCTGCGGCGTGGGCTACGCGCTGACGGTGTGGCGGTTCTTCCGCGACCGGACGGAGGAGGAGGAGATCTCGCTGATCCACTTCTTCGGCGAGGAGTACCTGGAGTACAAGAAGCGGGTGCCCACGGGCCTGCCCTTCATCAAGGGGGTCAAGGTGGAGCTATGACCCCGGGCCACGGCGCCTCCACGCCGCGCGGCCGGACAGAACGGCCTCCGCCGGCCGCGGTGCGGGATGGGTTTTCTGAACCACTCTATACTCACCACTTCCTCTTCGGGACATCCCCAAAGACCAAAGGTCAGAGGCCTTAGGACCAAAGGACCCTCCCCAGCTTCCCGGAGCAGTCTGTTCTCGGGCTGAATGGAGGTGGAACGAGGAGGAGGTGAACTAGGAGCAGATTAACAGCGATGTCAGCAGCACGCAGGCGAGCCGGGCTGCAGGGGCCCAGCGGTCCCGGGAGGCCCCGCCAGGTTTGGGCTGTGACCAGCCCCCCCGCCCTGGGGAGGTAGACCCCGTACCCAGAATCAGGTTTCTTCCGCCGGAAGGGGCATGGGCACCGGGCCTTCTAGCGTCAGAGACATTTTAACGGGAGCACGAGCAGCACAGCCCTGACCTCCTCATTCCCATCCTCCGTGGGCCATGAGCATCTGTCCAGTTTTAAAGACACGTCCTGATGAGGCGCTCCACATAGTTATCCTGTTTACACATCTGTGTGAGTGGCTCGGCTTAACCTGGCAGAAAGGAAGCATCCACACCCAGGCCGGCGGCGCTGTGTTACCAGGTGCCCCGGGCCCCTGGGCCTCTGGCCCCTGCCCCTGCCCGTCTCCCCGGTGGGGCTGCCGTCAGTGGCAGGCATGTCCGAGATGTGTCCTTCCTGGACGCCTGCTCTGCGAGGCCTGGTCACACGGGAAGTGCTCTGTGCCGATGGGGTCTATTCTTCCTTTACCACAGTGTGTAGTTTTATGTTTGATTCAAATCTATTAACTATTGGTTTTTATGTTCTGTTCTCAATTTCATCGTCCCTGCTGCCACTCCAAATGGGCTTCCAGAGGGGTGTGAGCGCTCGCACAGCCACACAATGTAGGCGGCTCGGGAGAGTCTTACGTAGAGCAGATGGTCCCGACCGAGAGTCAGTCCTAGCTTTGTCTTTCCAGTTCAGGGAGAGCGGCTGTCTGTAGGAGCCTAAACACAGAGCTGTGAAGACCCTCGTTTAACCTGGACTAGAGAGGAGCGTGGTCTGTGGGACCGTTCCGCGCAGGGCGGCGGCAGCGCCGGGGCCGTGAACGTGGAGCCGGACCGCTGCGGAGCACAGACCCGCGGCCTCCGAGGAGCCACTACCTTTCCGTGCCTAGACCTCCCCATCGAGAATGGGGTCACTTCCGCCTACCTCAGGGGTGTTGTGAAGACTCAGAAGAACGTCCCAAGTTTTTAACGCTTAGGTGACAGAGGACGCTGGAATCTGCCGTGTGAGACTGCGCAAAAAGGACATTCGGTCAACAGTACCCGATGCCGGAAAGTGTGTGCAAGAGCATTTACCAACTCAAATAGTATTCATTTCTAGATTTCACGGCCTCATTCGTCCTTCCGTCATTGTATGTACCAAAGAGGTGCGGGTTCGCAGACTGTGGTGTGAGGACCGGGCCCCCGCCCTGGGCCTCCGCAGGGCGTGTGGCCGGGCCAGCCTGTTCCCCAGGCCGCGCCGGCTGAGGTCAGCTCCGCTTAGGACTGCAGGGGCGGGGGCACCCCCGGCTCTTTGAGGTAAACTTCCTGCCGCGTGGAGCCACATCTGATGACACTTCCTGGGCCGTGGATCTGTCTCCTGAGCAGCTGAGAGCACTCTGAGGGCCCCGGCTCTGGGGGGCTGGGTGATGATCTGTTCTCCCCTCCCCCGCCGGAGTTCAGGGGCTCAGGCCTGGGGGCTGGCATTCTGCTGGGCTTTTCCAGGGCAGGGGGAGGCGGGGAGAACATGGCGCCCTCCTTTGCAATCCCCGGGCGGGCGGGCAGGCGGCCTGCGGTTACCTCGGGATAGAAGGTGAGCTGGGGAGGGACGGGGTTTGGCAAGTGGCTGGCTTTCATCCGGTCCTGGGTTGTCGGTTATTTTTAAACTCTCAGATGTAGCAGGACAGCCAGGGCGGGGATCAGGTTAATGAGGTGCAGGCTGTCTGTCTAGGTACACCCCCCCCTCCCCCCCAATGCTACCTGGGCCAAGGCCATAGCCACTGCCCTCGAATTAAACCGCCAGGAGATTTCTCCTCCCATTGCGGCTTCTTACGGGGACACAGGCACCCCGCAGAATAACGCAGGAGGCAGCGCACAGCCGAGGGAGAGCCGGCCGGGCCCGAGGCAGAAGGCAGCACCCACAGCCCTCCCCATGCTCCTGGAGCCTCGGAGTGCAGGCCACCGGCCCTCCCATCCTTTCCGCACCGGGGGTGACTGACGGGAAGTATTCCCAAACCAGTAATACATCGCATCCATAGGCGTGGCGCAGTGAGGCTTCGGCCACAGCTCATCTTTGGTAACAGTCACTCTGTCACGGTGCACTAGGCTACCTACTGTCCCTTCTCTGCACTTTCCTACCCACTGCCTTAGATAGCTGCCACCTCCCACCGTGTTTGCTTAGAGACGTGGCCAGGGTAGGCGGCCCGGGCATCGCCGCGCGGTGGGACCTGCTCCGAGAGCTCCCGGCCTGGGGGACTGGCCGTCCCAGCCTGGTCACCGGCGGCCGCTCTGGGGAAGCCGGCCTAGCGAGGAGAACTTACTGGAGTAATTCTTCTACTCTTCTTTCTACATGCAGAAATGTTTAAATATTTTAAATTGGATTTTCTCTCACAGAAACTGATATTCTTTCCAAATCTGAAATAAAACTGTACTCAGCTTCACTACGGAGAGCAGTGTGATGGTGTGGGTGTGGCTGCTCCAGGGCCTGCCGCTCGGCTCAGAGAGGAGAGGACCTACAGCATCAGCCAGTGTCTTCCCCTCAGCGCTGCGGTCCTGCCTCCGAGCAGTTGGTGGTGCCCAGCGCTCGCTCCCTGCAGACTCCCGAGGTCTTGGCACGGGCACGGCAGACCCTGAGGCGGCAGGTCCAGGGGGTTGGCATATTGACGTGCAAGCTCAGCTGGTGCACATAAGCCACTGGCTGTTGGAACCTCTGACTCAGGATGGACATTTGCTTAAAATGTGATTTTTCCAGGCACATTTGCCTCAAAACTTTAAATTTTAGGTCCTGAAGGTTAACGCTCCTTTTTTATGTGTGTTAATCTTCACGTGAGGACATTTTTCCCATTGATTTGGGTTTTTTTAGAGAATGAAGGGAGTGTGAGGAACGTTGATGTGAGAGACACATCAATTGGTTGCTTCCCACACATTCCCCGACCCGGGCTGGGGATCGAACCTGCAATTCAGGTATGTGCCCTTGACCAGGAATTGAACCCTGGACCCTTGAGTGCACAAGCCAATGCTCGATGCTCTAACCCCTGAGCAGCACCAGCCAGGGCAATTTTCCGTTTTAAAGAACATTCTGTTCCTCTTGCAGAAAGGATGCTATGTAGGAATGGGAAGCTAGCAGAGACAAGTTGCTGCTGAATCTGCTTCAATAATCAGCAGAAGGCGAGCACAGGTGCAGGCAGCAGCCTGCGAAGGAGCCGAGGAGCTGTGGGGGGAGCCCCGCCTCGCACCTGCTCTGGAGCTCAGCCCTCGCCTGGGAGGGAGAAAGCCGGGCACGGGGTTTCCCTCTGCTGAGCAGTGCTCAGGTTGCTGGGTAGAACATCCCAGTGGCACCCAGTTAACCGTGGAGCTATGACTCGGGAGAAACTGGCTTCCTCTGAGGATTGAGTCTCGCCAGAGCGGTCTGCCCCTCCGGGCACGCCAGTAATCCTGACACGGTAGCACAGGAACTGGGGAGGGGCTGGGCCAGGGAGAGGCCTGAGGCTGGATGTTGCTTTATTTATTTAAAACTAAAGGCCCATTGCACAAAGATTTGTGCAATAGGCCTTCCTTCCCCCGGCTGCTGGCACCGGTTTTCCTCCAGCACCAGGACCTGGCTGCAGCGGAGCGGAGTCTTCAGCCTTCAGGCTTGGCTCCAGCCGCAGTGGAGCCTTCAGTCTTCGCCGGGTGGAGCCTTGTCTTCCTCTCCGTGCCTGCATATGCAAATTAGCCTGCCATTTTGTTGGGTTAATTTGCATCCTCACTCCTGACTGGCTGGTGGGCATCATGAAGGGACAGTCAATTTACATCTTTCTCTATCAGTGTAGATATTTATTATTGATTCAAAGAGGAAGAGAGAGAGAAACATCAATGATGCAAGAGAATCATTGATTGGCTGCCTCCTGCACTCCCCCTACTGGGAACGGAGCCCACAACCTGGGCATGTGCCCTGACCCGGAATCAAACTGTGACCTGGTTCATAGACTGATGCTCAACCACTGAGCCACACCAGCTGGGCTGGGTGTCCCTTCACTGAACAACCATGTGGGCTAGGACTCATCCCCTGTCCCGGTGATGAGCACCAAGACTTTGTGTCACGTGAACACGGGACTGAAATGAGGACCCGGGAGAGTTTCTGGGTGTTACTGCCGATAAGCGATCCCCCTTTACCCGGTGAAACATCGCGGTGGGAGCGTGCTTTTCTTACAGGCCCGGCTCACCTACCTGCTGTGACAGCCACACCCGGAACCAGCCCATCTGCTAGGCGGGGCGCTCCCTCCGCGGGGGGGCGTCACCCCCGTTTCGCGCTTTGGGTCTGTGAGGGTCTTTGTTCTGCAGAGGGGGCTCTTCCGTGAGGCCGTGCGGGGTCCGGCCGTTCCCTCTCGGCTCCGAGGTCTTCTCCCTCTTGTCCGCCCCGCACACCGCGTCACTCCTGGAGGATCATGGACGCGAGCTCTAGCCTGTGGCGCCCCCTGCCGCCCGCCTCACCGTGCGCAGCACTGGCATCCACCCGGGCCAGGCTTTCGGAGCAGGAGGCCGCACGGTGACCGCGTCATCAGAGCCAGAGCGATGGCCTCCTTCAGGGTTAGTTCGCTTATGACGAGAGGTAGCTGCCCAGACAGAGCAGCTCGGCTCTCAGCAGGAGCTCAGTTCACCCCCTGAAGCATCCGAGCCAACCGTGGCGCCTGGTGTGTGTGTGTGTGTGTGTGTGTGTGCGCGCGCACGAGCGCCTTGTCTCCAGCCACGGCAGCAGACCTGCCAGGGCTCCGGGCTCTCTCAGCTCGGACCCTCCACTTCCGCTCTCTGCCCCCACCCCATGGCACGTCTCACCGCCAGAGAAAGAGGAGAGCCCGCTGTGCCGGTGCCTGTCTGACTGCCCTCTCCTCCCTCCGGCAATGTTTGTCAACACCACGGCTCCACTGGCAGCAGTGTTCCCAGAGTGGTCCCCAGACACTGCTCCTCCTCGCCCGTGGGCGTGAGTCACGCGTGTGAGTGCCCAGGAGCCAGTCCGAGTGCTGGCGGCTCTCAGTGGTGTCGGGGCCCAGCATTGAAGGTTAGAAAACGTGGGTCACGCCAAAACCAGTGTGGCTCAGTGGTAGAGCGTCGGCCTGTGGACTGAAAGTTCCCGGGTTCGATTCCGGTCAAGGGCATGTACATTGGTTGCGGGCACATCCCCAGTAGGGGGTGTGCAAGAGGCAGCTGATCGATGTTTCTCTCTCATTGTCGTTTCTAGCTCTCAATCTCTCTCCCTTCCTCTCTGTAAAAAAATCAATAAAATATATTTTAAAAAAAGAAAAAAGAAAAAGAAAACGTGGGTCACGTCTATCAAAGTCACATCTGTCCTCTATGAGTCACTGTCCAGATTATAAACCTCTCTGACCCCTATTTTACACATGGAGGCCTCGGGGGACCGGCGGGAGTGTCCCTGGTGAGCTGATGCCGCCCAGGGCAGGAAGGCAGCTGTACCTGGCCTGCGCCTCGTCGCTCGTGCTGTCCTCACCCGGGTCTTGGAGCTGCTCTGACTCCTCGTCCGAGGGCACCTGGAACCTGCAGAGGAAGCAGAGCTGCCACTGCGTGTCCCGAAGCTCATTCTGCACAAGAGCCAAACTCAAACACTCAAGGGCCCTGGCTGGTGTGGCTCAATGGATAGAGTGTTGGCCTGTGGACTGAAGGGTCCCCAGTTCGATTTCGGCCAAGAGCACATGCCTGTGTTGCAGGCTCAATCCCCGGTGGGGGGCATGCAGGAGGCAGCAAATCAATGATTCTCTCTCATCATTGATGTTTCTATCTCTCTCCCTCTCCATTCCTCTCTGAAATCAATAAAATATATATATTTAAAAAACATGAAATAGGCAGCCGAAACTGGTTTGGCTCAGTAGATAGAGCGTCGGTCTGCGGACTGAGGGGTCCCAGGTTCGATTCCAGTCAAGGGCATGTACATTGGTTTCGGGCACATCCCTGGTGGAGGGTGTGCAGGAGGCAGCTGGTCGATGTTTCTCTCATCGATGTTTCTAGCTCTCTATCTCTTTCCCTTTCTCTCTGTGAAAAATCAATAAAATATATATTTTAATAAAAGAAATATATGTATTAAAAAAATGGGAGAGCCGGGACCGGTTTGGCTCAATGGATAGAGCGTCGGCTTGGGGACTGAAGGACCCGGGTTCGATTCCGGTCAAGGACATGTACCTTGGTTGCGGGCATATCCCCAGTGGGGGATGTGCAGGAGGCAGCTGATCGATGACTCTCTCTCATCGATGTTTCTAACTCTCTATCTCTCTCCCTTCCTCTCTGTACAAAATCAATAAAATATATTTAAAAAAAAAAAGTGGGAGGAACCAAATAAAGCAGAATCAGAGAAAAAAAAATAGGCAAATGAGATGTAGGACACAGGAGATCTGGCAGGAATGAGGCAAATGGATCCCCAGGAGCGTGATGGATGGAGAGCTCAGGCTGACTGCTGTGCACCGGACGTAAAGAACCACCAGCCACCGGAGGCTGTGATTGAAGAGGTGGGCACACTGCCCTCTGCCACAGAAACACCTTCCGAAGCTCCTTCCGAAGGTGCTGGGAGCCGGTGTGGCTCCTTGTCCAGAGGGACCGTGCACAGAGGAAGGTCTGCGCTCTCCTCCATGTCCTGCTGGGTTAGCGGAGGCCCCCCCCAACTCTCCCATAAAGTGTGTTCTGCTCCGACATACTCACGAGAGCCAGAGGGCGGGAGAGCGTGTGCCGAGAAGCAGGAACTCAGGGCAACCCACTCATTCTTGTTTTGGCAGATGGTCCAGCACCTGGGCCACCCGGGTGCCCCGCTCAAACCTCATGACGCGGCCTCATGGCGGGCTCTTCCTGGTATGTGGCACCTTTCCCACACATTCTGACTTGTCTGGGCTCCCCTGAGGACACCCCCACCCACACCCCGCTCACCTGGGCTCCAGCCGCTCCTTCACCTTGGCAATGGAGCGGATGTAGGGTGTGATCTGCTTGGTGATGGTGGTCAGGTAGGCATTCTCCTGCTTCAGCTGGAGGAGGTCATGGAGCTGGGCTGAGGGGCCAGGGCCAGAGCGTTGGGTCTCACCGCCTCCAGATTCTCATCCCCCACCCCCCACCCCGGCTTCACACCATCGCAGCATCCCAACCACTCCCCTCACTACTTCGCTCCTTAAAGAGCGGAGTCAGACTTGAGAGGGAGGATCGTGGTCCCAGGTGCATCGTGGGGGGGCCAGTTAGCAGCAGAGAGGCCAAACCAAGGCTAAGGGAAGAGCATGGGGATTCTTGTGTCTGGTTAGTGGGTAACTGCCTTCCTGCCCTACGGGCACGTGGGTTAGCTCCGGGACAGGATGCCCCCAGCAGCAGCTGCTGGGACCTTCGTAAATCTCCTGCTCGTTAGCCACCCGCTGGTAGGCCTCCTCCCACATCTGAAAGAGAAAGTAGGGTGGGCATGCGTGTGGTGTGAGCTGGAATTTCCACTGGTGGCATTCCTGACCCCCAGCCACGCAGAGCCACAGGCGCCCCAGCCAGTCCGCGGGGTTCCAGGCAGCAAAGACCCGCCCCCCGGGGCACCAGGTAATGCCCTCTTCTCCCCTCTCCTGTCTGGGGGGCGCCGAGTGCGTGCGGAGGGGTGAGGTCCTCGGCAGGGGTACCTCCTGGAAGGCTGCTCTCATCCCTTCCACGGAGGCGTACTCCGAGGCGATCTGCGCGTCCACCTGCAGGGCCTTGCGGAGGATGTCCGCCATGATCTCCGCCTTGATGAGCGCGTGGTGCTTGGTGAGGTCCCGGTGCAGCTCCTGGACCTGGTCCTTCAGGCTCTGCATCTCCGCCTGCAGGCGCTGCGGGCGGGCCTCCCATGAGCGCCTGGGGCTCTGAGGAGAGCTGGCTTCCCGCGTGGCCCCCACTCACCCGCTCCGACCACCCCCACCTCCGTGAGGAGGGGCGGGCCTTTCCGGCCCGGGCCCCAGGCCCTCACCCCGTACGAGTCCTCGTAGCGGCTGCAGTGCGCCAGGAAGGGCGTGTCCTCGCCCTCCGCCAGCAGCACCTTGGTGCCGATGGCCCGGTGCAGCGTGGGCTTCTGGACCGGGGACCCCAACAGCTTCCCCACCGGGGACGGGCAGCTGGGCACCAGCACCTTGGGGCCTGAGACCCCTGCCAACCTGGGCGAGAGGCAGCGCGGATGCAGGTGGAGGTGGGGGCTGGGAGGGCGGCTCTCCCCGCCCCTCCCCCAGGCCCAGCCCCCTCCCCGCAGACTGCACCCAGACCACCCTGGGAGCCCCAGAAAAGCCGATGCAAATCCGCACCCAGGACCAGTGACACCGCAGGGGATGTTAAACCCTCGGTGATGTCAATGTGGGGGGTCCATACAAGACTGTCAGGCTGGCCCCGGAAACGCTGAGCTCTCCCCCGCCGCCCTGGGCACAGCCTCCGTCACTCCTTCCAGGTGTCCGGCCTGGGGGAGCCCCCCCCCCCAGCTGCCCTGCCCTCAGCGCCCAGGCTGCGGACAGAGTCCTGCCCTGACCGGGCTCCCGGTGGATGGCAGCGCCCAGCCAGTCCTGGCCCCCGGGGAGCCCTGCGGGGGGGGGGGGGGGTGGAGGAGGAAGGGGGGCAGGGGAGCAGAGGGGGAAGGGGGGCGCAGGGGGAAGGGGTACAGAGTGGGCAGAGGGGGAAGAGGGGCAGGGGGGTGTCGCTCACGTGCTGGGGCCCCCAGCACCCGCAGCGCTGCGCGGTCCGGGCGGCAGCAGCAGCGGCTCAAGGCAGCGCGCGAACTCAGCGCGGTGGTCGCTGACGATCTGGGCGGAGACACGGTCTGAGCCCAGGACCGGGGTGGGGGTTGGGGGGGGGGATGGGGGGCGGCCCGCGCACCCCTCACTGGCGCCCGCACCCACCTTGCTGCTCTGAGCCGGCCGGAGGCGGTGCGGCCGCGTGGCGATGCCCTGCAGCCTCTCCATCAGCTCCTGGGGGGGGATTGCTCAGGCTGTGAGTGTGTGTGTGTGTGTGTGTGTGAGCGTGTGTGTGAGTGTGTGTGTGTGTGTGTGTGAGTGTGAGCGTATGTGTGTGTGTGTGTGTGAGCATGTGTGTGTGAGTGTGTGTGTGTGTGTGTGAGCGTGTGAGTGTGTGTGTGTGAGTGTGAGCGTATGTGTGTGTGTGTGTGAGTGTATGTGTGTGTGAGCGTGTGTGTGTGAGTGTGTGTGTGAGTGTGAGTGTATGTGTGTGTGTGTGTGTGAGTGTGTGTGTGTGAGCCTGTGAGTGTGTGTGAGTGTGTGTGAGTGTGAGCGTATGTGTGTGTGTGAGTGTATGTGTGTGTGTGAGCGTGTGTGTGTGAGTGTGAGTGTGTGTGAGTGTGACTGTGTGTGAGTGTGAGCGTATGTGTGTGTGTGTGTGAGTGTGTGTGTGTGTGAGCCTGTGAGTGTGTGTGAGTGTGTGTGAGTGTGAGCGTATGTGTGTGTGTGTGAGCGTATGTGTGTGTGTGAGTGTATGTGTGTGTGTGTGAGTGTGTGTGTGAGCGTGTGTGAGCGTGTGTGTGTATGTGAGCGCGCGTGTGTGTGAGTGTGTGTGTGAGTGTGTGTGTGTGAGCGTGTGTGTGTGTGTGTGTGTGTGTGTGTACACGCGTGGTGAGAGGATCATAGGGAGGGGAAGGCCTCAAGGGAAAGATTGGGTGGCTGGACGCCACTAGAGGCTGCACTTTGGGGGAGCAGAGGCTTATACTGGCCGTCCAGGCTGTGCTGTCCTTTTACTTATTTTTTCATTTTAAATACTAGAGGCCTGCCGAAACCGGTTTGGCTCAATGGATAGAGCGTCGGCTTGGGGACTCAAGGGACCCGGGTTCGATTCCGGTCAGGGGCATGTACCTTGGTTGCGGGCATATCCCCAGTAGGGGGTGTGCAAGAGGCAGCTGATTGATGACTCTCTCACATTGATGTTTCTAACTCTCTATCTCTCTCCCTTCCTCTCTGTATAAAATCGATAAAATATATTAAAAAAATAAATTATTAAATACTAGAGGCCTGGTGCACTGGGGGGGTGGGGAGTCCCCTCAGCCTGGCCTGTGCCCTCTCACAAGCCGGAGCCACTCGGGGGATGTCCACCTGCTGGCTTAGGCCCGATTCTTCCCGTTGAAGACGGGCAGTCAGACATCCCTCTCGCGGTCAGGGGCTCTCACGAGCCACCGCTGCACTCAGCCTGAGCCCGGCTTCTGGCTGAGCAGCTCCCCCCAGAGGGAGCGCACTGACCTCCAGGAGGCAGCTCCTGCGTTGAGCGTCTGCCCCCTGGTGGTCAGTGTGCATCATAGCGACCAGTTGTTCCGCTGGTCACTTCTTCGGTTATCAATTTGCATATTAGGATTTTATTATCTAGGGTATATTTTTATTAAATTTTTTTGTTAATCCTCACTGAGGATATTTTTCCATTAATTTTTTTTTTCAGAGAGAGAGAATGGAAGAGAGGGAAAGACTGAGAGAAACGTCCATGTGAGAGAAACACATCGATTGGTTGCCTCCTACATGACCCTCCTAGCAGGACCCGGGCTGAGGAGAAGCCTGCAACCAAGGTCCATGCACTTGACCAGAATCGAACCCGGGACCCTTTGGTCAGCAGGCCGACGCTCTATCCACTGTGCCAAACCAGCTAGGGCTTATTTTAAATGTATTTTTATTTATTTCAGAGAGGAAGGGAAAGGGAGACAGAAACATCAATGATGAGAATCATGGATCGGCTGCCTCCTGCACGCCCCCTACTGGGGATCAAGCCTGCAAACAGGCATATGCCCTTGACCAGAATCAAACCTGAGACCCTTCAGTCCACAGGCAGACGCTCTGTCCACTGAGCCACACCAGAGCTGGTGGGGGTGATGGAACCACTAGGCCCAGCCCCTTGCGGGGGGTGGGAAACCCTCCCCCTAGAATGGGCTCAGCTGTTCCCTGAACAGTTTGTGGGTGAGGGTGTGGAAGAGGGGAAGGTGAGCCCAGCGACCCTGGTCCAGCCTCCAGGGGACAGGCTGCCAGCCCTCGGTGGTGGCCTGGGAGGCCCCGTGTGGGAGGGGAAGGCCCCACAGGGGCTGGGGACTCACATAGCCCAGGTCCAGGAACTCGGCCTTGCTGGCCAGGCTGAGGAAGGAGGAGCAGATGACCAGGTGAACCTGCGTGAGGGACACTGCTCGGTGCCCGGCCTGGGAGGGGCGCTCTGTGCCAGAGTGCCCAGCCCCGCGCCCCGGCTCCCTTACCTGCAGGGTGGGCAGCAGCGTGGCCAGCTGGGAGAGCTGCGCCTTGAAGGCCTTGTCCTTCTCTTCATACTGGCTGGGGGAGGGGCAGCGGCCTCAGCTTCCAGGGGGAGGGCTTCTCACCCCCGGGGGGGCGGACCCAGGGGTCCCATCACCCCACCAGCTGGGAGCATCCTCCCCTGCCACCCTCCCCTCGCCGTGCCCTGAACCCCCTGCCCTCTTCATGGGGGGCACCTGGTGTTTTGCTCCCAGGAATGGGCCCCGGGCTCTGAGGCAGGGGTGTGGCGCCGAGGGGCAGGGCGGAAGCCAGGGACTCACCTCTGCACAGCCTGCAGCAGCAGCGCCTTCCTCTCCGCCAGCTTGTCCTGGAGGGAAGGCTGCGCTGACCACATCCCCAGCCCGGCCCCCTCCCACCTCCCTCCTCCCACGTCCACTCCCTGGTCCAGCCACACTGGCTGGGGCGGTGCCCTCTCCAACACCAGCCCCACCCCCTGCAGCGCCCCCTGCCTGAGGCCCAGGGCCCTCCCCATAAATGTCACTCCTGTCTCCCCTGCCTCCCCCACCCACCCATCCACCCACCCACCCCCGCCCTGGCTTCCCTCTGAACTCTCCTGGCCACTGTGGCCCCGCCTGGGAGTTCAAGGCCGGCTGCCCTGCGGGTGCCGGAAGCTCCGCAAGGGCTCTGGGGGGCGCCCTCTGTCTGGGCACCGGGGTCACCTGTGGCCGGCCGGTCCCCCCACCTGCAGGCTGCCGCACAGCGAGTGGATGGAGGCCTCTTCCGCCGCCGCGCTGCGCCGCACCTCCTCCAGCATGGCCTGCAGCAGCGCGATGGCCTCGCGCGTGGCCGCCTGCAGCGCCTTCACGGCCTGGGGGCGGGCGGCCTCAGCCCCGCGGGCAAGCGCAGCGTCCCCAGCCCCTCCCCGGGGCGCAGGGACCCGCCTCCCCCCCCCGGGGGGCGCAGGGACCCGCCTCCCCCGCCCCGGGGGGCGCAGGGACCCGCCTCCCCCCACCCCGGGGGCGCAGGGACCCGCCTCCCCCGCCCCGGGGCCTCAGGGACCCGCCTCCCCCGCCCCGGGGCCTCAGGGACCCGCCTCCCCCGCCCCGGGGGCGCAGGGACCCGCTCACCTGCACCGCCTGCTGCAGCCGCTCGCAGCCCTGCACGTAGGCCGACTCCAGGTCCACGCAGTGCGCTCGGCTCTCCCTGCGGGGTCTCCCGTGAGCCCGGCTCAGAGCCTCGCCCGCGCCCCTCCTCCCGCTCCCCTACCCACCCCTGCATGTCCCGGAAGCAGCGGATGCACAGCAGCGCCTTGGTGTCGGTGGAGAACATGATGTAGGGCTCCGCGTGCAGCGCTGGGGAGGGGGCGCGAGGGGGTGAGGCTGGGGCGGGCCGGCCCGTGCCCCCCTCTCGGCCACCTCGCCCCCCCCTCCCGTGCGCCCCCCGCCCGCCGCACTCACCGCACTTCTGCAGCACGTCGCGGCTGCGCTGGCCCAGGGCCACGATGTCGTGGCTCGCGAACATGCGGGCGCGGTGCGTCTCCTCGCGGCAGCGCGCACACAGCGGCTGCCCGCACGTGTTGCAGAAGTAGGTGGTGTCCGCGTCCTGCGGGCCCGGCGCCGGCTCAGCCCCCGGCCCCCCGACCCCCCTTCCCCCGCCAGGAGCCTCAGCCCGTCCCGCCTTGCAGGACGGCGGTCGCTGCCCGTCCGGAGCCTGCCAGACCCAGCCCGGGCGGCGCGCAGCTCCGGGCGGCGCTTACATGCAATGAGACCTTGTAATGTACCCACTTTACAGATGAGAACCCCGAGGCTCAGAGGCGGAACGAGGCTCCCTATGGGACAGGTGCCTGGGATGGGCTAGGGGAGGCGGTTACATGCAGTTGGAGAGAGGGCAGAAACGCATTTGCAAAACATTTCACCTACAACAAAGGTGTGTGTGTGTGTGAGTGTGTGTGTGTGAGTGTAGACCTCCTTGTCACCCTCATTAGTAGCCAAAAGGCGGTGCCCGCCCTGGCCACGTGGGGGCCAGAGGTGGCTGGGAGGGGAAAGGGGGGAGGGCTGGCTGGTTCCCTTTCCCAGGCCAGACCGGGGCTGGGAGTCTGGGGCAGGGACAGACAGCAGCATGGCACTGACCACAATGGCTGCTGAAGCACAAGTGCTGACGTTGGCATTCTAGGGCGTTTCCTCCCCTGCTCTCCTTACCTCCGGCTGGTCGTCATACCCGTCCTGGCGCTGGCCCGCACCCCCTCCTCCCAGAATTGGGCCGTCCTCCCGGAATTGGGAATTACCCCCCTCCTCCCCGCCAGAGTCCCTGGGCCCCCAGCCCCTTGTGCTTTTCCTCAGACTCAGGGCAGGGTCACCCCTCCCCCCAGCACACAGTCCCCGCCTCCCTTAGGGCTGAGGGGGGCTGCCCACGGCTGCCCAGGGAGCAGTGAGCCTGGGGGGCTGCCCAACCTGTGCACCGGACCCCCTTCCCCTGCCGGTTCTCAGCTCCACTCTGAGTTGGGGACCAGGAAGCTCTCCCCAAAGTGAGGGGCCTTAACCTGCCTATGGGCGGGTCACTCGTTCTGCATCTTGTCTCCCCACCTGTAAGGGAGGGCCTACATTTGGAATCCAGGGTGACTTAAGGAGGTGGAGGAGGACCCCCTGATGGGTACACTCCGCCAGCATCAGGACCCTGCGACCTGGCGCCCTTGCCCCCGCCTCCCCGGGCCCCGCCTCCCCGGGCCCCGCCTCCCGGGCCCGCCTCCCGGGCCCCGCCTCCCCGGGCTCCGCCTCCCCGGGCCCTGCCTGCTGGCCGCACTCCAGGTCGCAGTTGGCACAGCGCACCACCTCCAGGCCGGCCCCGGAGCTGTCCACGAGGAACTGCAGCAGCCGGTCCACCGGGGGGAGCCCGCTGGGGCCTTTCACCGCCGTCTGGTGTCTGCGGAGCCGGTGCAGCCAGATCAGAGGCCCCTTCCCCAGGCTCCCTACCCCCCCCCCCACCTTCCAGCCGGGAACTAAAAATAAGATGGGGGGTGGGTGCCGCCCAGCAGGCTGGCATCTGCTATAAATATCCCAGTCACTGCCCACTCTAACCCCGTCCTGGGCGAGTCCTGGAGCTCAGGGGCCGGGACCTGGGATGACCAGGCGAGAGTCCGCCCTCCAGCCCCTCTCAGGGCCTCGGGGAGTTTACGGCCATGCCCCGTGACCCAGCCGGCATCCCCTGCTCCTATTGACCCCTGAGTGAGGGCCTGGGGCATTTCGGGGACCCCTGAGTGAGGGCCGGGGGGATGTCAGGGATCCTGAGTGAGGTCTTGGCGCGGTGCTCGGCTGGGGTGCTCCAGTAGCACGAAGTCCGGAGATGACATCCTCCCTTGCCCCTAACTTTCTGTGGGAGCCGGGGGCGGGAACCCCAGACTTCAGCGGATCTGACCTGCAGCTTGGGCGGGAGCCCTGCCTTCCCCCGCGGGGAGGTGGGGCCGGAGCCGCAGTGGTCAGAGCCCGGCCCGCCCCGCCCCTGGGTCCCCCCAGGCGGCCCCTCTCCCCGGAGGGAGGCCCGGGCCCCCGGCGGACTCACTGGCACAGCGGACAGGCCAGGCGGCCGTCGGCGGCGCGGCCCCGCAGGCAGCCGGCGCAGACGTGGTGGAAGCAGTCCAGCAGGCACGGGCGCTCGAACGGCGCGTGGCACAGCGGGCACACGAGCGGGTGTCCGCCCGCCGCGTCCGGGGCGCCCGGGCCCTCCAGGGGCGCGAAGAGGGCCCCCGACATCCGCCGGCGGGGGTGCCGGGCCGCGCGGGGCGGCGGCGGTCAGGGGCGGGCGCAGCGGGCCGGGCTCGGTCTCGGGGCGCGGGGCGCGGGGCGCGGGGCGCGGGGCGCGGGGGATGGGCAGGCGGCGGGCGGAGGTCGGTCCGGGGCCCGCGCTCTGGCCTCGCCCGCACCCCGCGGTGTCCTGGAAGGTCAGGCGGCTGGACCGGCCCCGCTCCCTCCCGCCTCCACCTCTCCCCGCACCCCCACCCCAGGAATCCGCCCGTCCTCCGGGTGACCCGCCGGCGACGCCCCTCCCGCGCGGTGCCCCCGCCCACCTGCCCGGCCCGCGGGGTCCGGCCCGGCCACGGCCTCCCAGTGTGGACAGAGGAGAGGCGGCGACATCGCGACTTTGAAGGATGCGCCACTCGAGGGTCCGAGGCCCCACCGGGCAGACAGGATCCTGAGTTCGCAGCCGCCGGAGCCCGCGGGGCTGTATCCACCTGCCCTGAGCCGGGCAGGAGTGGGTCCTGGTGCCCCAGTTCCAACGCAGCCCACTGGGGGCGACAGAGAGCAGTGCCGCCCCCACAGACGGCCGGTACCGGCGCGGGCGCGGGAGGGCGTGGCCAGGTCATGGACCGCTCAGAACCTCCGAGTTTGGGAAGAAGCGGGCAGGCCTCCCAGTGATGGGGTGAGGCTTTCAGGAAGTGAAATTCAAAGACTAGGCTTCCAAGGAAGCAGGCCCACCTTTTCTGCAAGGTCCCGTCTGCCATCTAGGCCCGGGGAGCGCTCCTTCATCCGAGGATGATTTCCTCCAGAATGCCCTTCACCCTGGGTCATGGTCTGCTTTCTCTGCACGCTGAGCCCCGGGAAAACAGCCCCTGCCCTTCCTGAAATCAAAGAGCCAAGTCCAGAGCTTGTCCCACATAAAGTGCTCAATAAACTCTTTAAAAATATATATATTTTGCCGAAACCGGTTTGGCTCAGCGGTAGAACGTCGGTCTGCATACTGAAGGGTCCCAGGTTCGATTCCGGTCAGGGGCATGTGCCTTGGTTGCAGGCACATCCCCAGTGGGGGTTGTGCAGGAGGCAGCTGGTCGATGTTTCTCTCTCATTGATGGTTCTAGCTCTCTATCTCTCTTCCTTCCTCTCTGTAAAAAATCAATAAAATTTATTTAAATATATATATAATTGATTTTTTTTACAGAGAGGAAGGGAGAAGGACAGAGAGCTAGAACCATTGATGGAAGAGAAACACCCACCAGCTGCCTCCTGCACACCCCGGCCGGGGAGGTGCCCACTCAGGGAGGACTCGCCAGGGTGGCATTTTCTGCCTCGCTAGGGTTGTTGTCAGGATGAACAAGTGAAAGAACTTTGGTACATTGTCCCATAAACATTAGCCATTGCTATTGTTTTTTAAATATATTTTTATGGATTTCAGAGAGGTAGGGAGAGGGACAGAGAGAGAGATAGGAACTTCAATGATGAGAGAGAATCGGGGATCAGCTGCCTCCTGCACGTCGCCACTAGAAGGATTGAGTCCCAAACCTGGGCATGTGCCCCTATCAGGAATCGAACCATGACTTCCTGGTTCATAGGTCATGCTTAACCACTAAACCACAGCAGCTGGGCTAGCCATTATTATTATTACTATCATCAGCATCATCATCATCATGGCTTGGGGCAAAAATGAAACCAGGCCTAGGGATGACTCTTAAAAGAGCAGGTAGTTTCTGCCTAGAATTCACTTCCTTTCTTCCCCCCTGGCAAACTCCTACACATCCTTCAAAACCCAGCTCGGATATTATCTCCTAGTTTTTTCTGATTAGTAAGAGTTTATTGAGACGAAACTGGTTTGGCTCAGTGGATAGAGCGTCGGCCTGCGGACTGAAGGGTCCCAGGTTTGATTCCGGTCAAGGGCATGTACCTTGGTTGCGGGCACATCCCCAGTGGGGGGGGATGGTGCAGGAGGCAGCTGGTCGATGTTTCTCTCTCATCAACGTTTCTAGCTCTCTATCTCTCTCCCTTTCTCTCTGTAAAAAAATCAATAAAATATATTTTAAAAAACTTAAATATATATATATTTTATTGATATTTTTACGGAGAGGATAGGAGAGGGAGAGTCAGAAACACCGACAAGAGAGGAACATCAATCAGCTGCCTCCTGCACACCCCTCACTGGGGATGTGCCTGCAATCAAGGTACATGCCCTTGACTGGAATCAAACCTGGGACCCTTGAGTCCTCAGGCCAACGCTCTATCCACTGAGCCAAACCGGTCAGGGCCAGCCACTGTGATTTTAATTTAGAACATCTGAACTGTTTTTCTTCTTGTCACAGTCAATCGACTGTAGGCCTGGGGAAGACCCTTGCTATTCACCTTGTGGGCCATGAAGCAGCAGCAGCAGCAGCTCCTGGGCATGGGCCAATGACAAGGACTGCATTTTATTTTATATAGATTTTTATATAGACACCTTATAACTATGTTCCCCCAAACATAAAGCTGGGAACTCTCTAGGCAACTTTATTTAAAAAAATATTTTTATTGATTTCAGAGAGGAAGGGAAAGGGGGGGACGGGGAGATAGAAACATCAATGATGAGAGAGAATCATAGAGAGAATCACTGATTGGCTGCCTCCTGCACGGCCCCTATTGGGGATGGAGCCTGCAAGCCCGGCAGGTGCCTTAACCAGGATGGGTTCATGGGTCGAGGCCCAACCACTGAACCACAGTGGCTGGGCTAGGACTATGCATGTTAACAGGACCCCGGAGACTTCCTGGCGCCAGGCCAGTTGGAGAAGCGCTGGCAGAACTGGAAACCAGGAGGTCGGTGGGAGGGCGGCTTGCATTTGAGATTGTGAGGGGTACCTGACTGGGAGATACAGCCCCAGCTTCCAACTGAGTGCCAGGTAGGAAGAAGCCAGAGGGCCCTCGATATTGGGACCCCAGGGCCAGAAGGGCCTGGCCTCTCCTCCCCACGTTGATGGGTTCCACTCCCATGCTATTAGCTGGTAATTCATGCTAGTGAATTTCTTTTTCTTAATATATTTTTTATTGATTTTTTTTACAGAGAGAAAGAGAGAGGGCTAGAGAGTTAGAAACATCGATGAGACAGTATCATAGACCAGCTGCCTCTTGCACACCCCCTACCGGGGATGTGCCCACAACCAAGGTACATGCCCTTGACCGGAATCCAACCTGGGACCCTTCAGTCCATAGGCCGATGCTCTGTCCACTGAGCCAAACCGGTTTTGGCTGTGAATTTCTTCCTTCCTTCCTTCCTTCTCTTCTTCTTTTTTTTAAAACGTTTTACTTTACTTTTAAAAATATATATATTTCATTAATTTTACACAGAGAGGAATTGAGAGGGATAGAGAGTTAGAATTGAGAGGGACAGAGAGTTAGAAACGTCGATGAGAGAGAAACATCGATCAGCTGCCAGCTGCCTCCTGCACACCCCCCTACTGGAGATGTGCCTGCAACCAAGGTACATGCCCTTGACCGGAATCGAACCCAGGACCCTTTGGTCCACAGGCCGACGTTCTATCCACCGAGCCAAACCAGTCTCAGCTCAGCTGTGAATTTCTTTTTCTTTCTAAGCCTCTGAAACGTAGAGAGTCCCCCTTTATTTCTCTTTGGGCTCGATCCGCTCGGGCTCCCCCACGCCCACCCCTCGCAGTGAGACAACCCACCCAGACCCCCGTCCCATCCTCCAGGCCTTCGACCGGACAGGCTCTGCAGACAGGGGGAAGCAATCGCTCCCCGATCGCACCGAACAGGGCGCAGCGATGACCGAGGGGCGGGGCGGAGCGATTGGTACGGCCTGGGCCCTACGTGCCCTGCGCGCTGCGGGCTCTTCGCGTCTGCGCAGTGCGCTCGGCTCCCTTTCTGCCTCCGCGGCCGCCATGGCTCCCGTGGTGAGTGTGGCTCCGCGTGAGGCCTCGGCTCCGGGGCGGGCACGTGGGCCTCGCGGGCCCGGCTCCTGCGCGGCTCGCGTGGGGCGGCGTTCGGCAGCGTCCGCCCGGGGCTGGGCGGGCCGGCGGGCCGGCGAGGGCCAGGGCGGCCGCCCGGCTCCGCGCGCCGTGGGCGGAGGAGGCCGCGGCCTGGCGCCCGGGAGGCAGAGCCGCAGCGCCCGGAGGCCGCGGCTCGGGCCCCGGCTGGCGGCCAGCGGGAAGCCGGGGTCCGCGGCTGCGGCCGGGGCCTGGGCCCGGTTACCGGGGCGGAGGGCGGGAAGGAGCAGGCACCTGCCGCCCCTGCTGGGAGCCGCGCATCCGGGGGCCTGGGGCCCGGGCCGGGCAGAGTGGCCGTGTCCGCGGAGCGGGTGTGATTTCAGGGAGAGGCCGGCCTGGAGGATCCAGGAGGAAGTCGTACCGGGCGCAGCCGGCCGGACCCCCGGGCAGGGCTGGCTCCCGGCGCCGGGCAGGGACCGGGCGGCGCGGCGCCCACGTGTCGCCGCCTGCGGGTCGCGCGCTAAGCTGGTCGCTGGGAGGAAGGTGGCTTCCTACCCACCCCTCCTGTTGGGGCGCCCCTGCTAACATTTCCGGCTCCTTTACTCTCTCGAGTGGGCTTTTAGTATATGTGCTGCCGAAGCGAGCACATCGAGTGGGCTTTTAGATGCGTGTGTGTGTTTGGTGTAAAACTGGGATGGCAGGGTTGATTTTTTTTTTTTTTTTTTTTTTTTACTTGCTGATTGTGTATTTCCGGGGGTAGCTCTGAAAGCAGCCCTCTGGATTGTAACTGGGAGGAGAGGCCTTGAAACGGCAGTGGTCTTCGCAGTGGCCGAATGTCTGAAAAGCTGGCCCAATTATTGCAAGTTTTAGACGAAGCTCTCCGAAGCACGAAGGGGGCTTTCGGGTGTGTTTAGATCCTGCAGAAGCTTTTTAGAGGGGAGGGACAGGTATGGAGATCGTACAGCAGCTTTGTTAGTGGTGGTGGAGTTTGTACAGGGAGAGGTTGATGGAAGCTCCTTTGTGAGGCTAAAGGAACGAGAACCGGGTGGCATATGTGCCCGCTGATGGTTTGAAAATGCCGGAAATGGTTGACGGTGGAGTTGTAACTAGAACCTAGTTGTAACTAGTTACTACTTGTAACTAGTTACTAGTTGTAACTATGTTCGCCTCACCCTCCTCGGCTGGGCGTGTGGGGTTCTGGGATGTGAAGTCACCTCGCTGCTCTGAGGAGCTGGTGGGACAGATGTAGGGAGAGCCGGCTGCTCTGGGCCAGGAGCTGGTCTGGAGAGTCAGGACAAGCATTGATTTTAGGTTAGAGTTGTTTCAGGTACGTAAGCATCTGTGCCTGAATCCTGGAGTGAAATAAATACTTATGGGCATGTCATGGCAGAGAGGGCGAAGTGTTTTATTGTGGCTCGTAAGCTAACACAGCGGTCGGCAAGCCGAGAGCCACATGCAGCTCTTTGGCCCCTTGAGTGTGGCTCTTCCACAAAATACCACGGCCTGGGCGAGTCTATGTTGAAGACGTGGCGTTAGAAGAAGTTTAAATTTTAAAAATGCGGCTCTCCGAAGACATTTCCATTGTTGTACTGTTGATGTTTGGCTCTGTTGACTAATGAGTTTGCCGACCACTGAGCTAACAGACCTTCACGCCCTTCGGGACGGGAGGCTGGACAGTGTAAATGGTCAAGAGTTCAGGAGGCGTTTCCCGTGGCAAGGCCTCCGCTCGCCCGGTGTCCTGTCCCCTTTCGGGGGCAGAGGTGGCTCTCGGCGCCCTGGAAGGAAGCACAGCTCTGGGTCTGCATTTGAACAGGCTCTGACACCTCCGTGATTTTGGTTCTTTTAATTTTCTCTGGTGGGAGCTTGTGCCGTCATCTCTGTTTGTCCTTTTCTCAGAAAAAGCTCGTGGCGAAGGGGGGCAAAAAAAAGAAGCAGGTTCTGAAGTTTACGCTGGACTGCACCCACCCCGTAGAAGATGGAATCATGGACGCTGCCAACTTTGTAAGTTGTGCCCTCGATGCCGGGCGATGGACTGAGGTGGCGCCGAGAAGGCCTGCGGGTGCTCGCTCTGCTGCGTCCCGGCCGCGCCAGGGTCTGGGTTCCAGCCGTGGTGTCTGCGGCAGTGGCGGTGGACAGACGGGTGGTGGACAGACAGTGTGTGGACAGACAGTGGCGGGGGACAGACGGGCCGCAGCACGTCTGTGCCAGAGAACTGCCTCCTTGGCTTGTTTCCTCCTTCAGTGCCCCAAACGATTTTACTCACAAGTCAGCAGGGAACAGGCAAACGTCCTCAGCTCCACATCCTTTGCACTCCGTGTGACCGAGCATTAAGTGACAGACCCTGGTCCTCAGGGACGAGGGCTGCCTGGCCCGGCCCGGCCCTGCCTGCCGGACCGGCGGGGCGGGCGGCGGCATTGCTGACTTCCCTGTCATTCCCGCCCGAGCTGCTGCCTGCCGTGAAGGCCCGCATGCTGAGTGTCCTGAGAGCCGGGGGTTTAGAGCTGGCTCTGTGCTTGCCTGTTCCCCAGTGCTCCTCTGTTTCACTGAATGTGGAAAAGCCAGCCTTGCCCTGCCAGTGTGGCTCAGTGGTTGAGTGTTGACCACTGCATGAATCAAGAGGTTCCCAGTCAGGGCACGTGCCCAGGTTTGGGACTCAGCCAGTAGGGGGCGTGCAGGAGGCGGTTGATTCAGGATGTTTTTCTTCTCATTGATGTTTTTATCTATTTCTCTTCTCAAAATCAACAAAAACATTAAAAAAAAAAAAAAACCAAACACATCACTTTAATACTAGGTAAGTGTGCATAGGAAATGAGTTCTAATTTAGATTTCCCGTGAGAAACCAGAGAGCAGAACGGAAGAATCTAAAGACAAAGTGAAGTCAGATCTTGAAACGAGGAGCCTGTTGAAACCCGTGTTTAGGAGCTCCAGTGAGTGGAGAGTGTAAGGAAAATGAGCCGAAACCGGTTTGGCTCAGTGGATGGAGCGTCGGCCTGTGGACTGAAGGGTCCCGGGTTCGATTCCGGGCAAGGGCATGTACCTTGGTTGTGGGCACGTCAATCAGTTGCCTCTTGCACATCTCCTACTGGGATGTGCCTGCAACCAAGGTACATTCCCCTGACCGGAATCAAACTTGGGACCTTTCAGTCCGGAGACCGATGCTCTATCCACTGAGCCAGACCGGTTTTGGCAATATATATATATATATATATATTTTTTTTTTTTTTTAAAAAGATTTGCGTGAGAGAGAGAGAGAAACATCAGTTGGTTGCTTCCACACACACCCTGTCCGGCAATCGAACCCACCCCGTTAGTGTACAGGTCAGTGTTTCAACCAAGTGACCACACTGGCCAGGGCTACAGTGCCATTTTCCAATTGATTAGATTTTAGATCAGATATTAATAGCTAAAGATTAATTTCTACAAAAGATTAGACATTAAAAAGATGTCAGTGGCTGGAACCGGTTTGGCACAGTGGATGGAGCGTCAGCCTGCGGACTAAAGGGTCCCAGGTTCGGTTCCGGTCAGGGGCATGTACCTTGGTTGCGGGCACCTCCCCGGTGGGGGGTGTGCGGGAGGCAGCTGATCGATGATACTCGTGGATGTTTCTGACTCTCTGTCTCTCTTCCTCTCTGTGAAAAATCAATAAAATACATATTAAGGAAAAAAAAAAGATGTCAGGGTAAGTAGTATAACGATCCTGTGAGATGGGTGACTGGGTGACGGTGTCACTGCTGATTGGTCAATTGGATGGTTTTTACAGGAGCAGTTTCTTCAGGAGAGAATCAAAGTGAACGGAAAAGCTGGGAATCTCGGCGGAGGGGTTGTAACCATTGAAAGAAGCAAGAGTAAGATCACTGTGACGTCTGAGGTGCCTTTTTCCAAAAGGTAGGGGGAGCTGCACCCAGGGTGGGGCGTGGTCACATTTGTTTGGGGTTGCACCTGTGAACTGGAGCGGTGCCAGCGCGGGGGGCAGTGCCCGCGCAGGGGGCAGCGCAGGAAGGAATGCCGCTGTGATAGTTAGTGTTCACTTTGTGGCAGTGTCTCGGCAGTAAAGGGCAGACCGCAGAGTGCCTTCCCAGGATGGCGTCGCTCCTCTGCCTCGGCCACAGGGTGGAGCTGTCCGTTTTAATTCCATGTTCTTCACCTGTAAATGTTACCATTGTATCAGGAATCTGAAATGTCAGGGTTTTTTAGACAGGAAGTGAGAGACAGACAGAAACATCATTGTGAGAAACATCAATCTGCCTCCTGTAGTCACCCCGACTGGGGATGGCACCCCCAATCTGGGCATGTGGCCTGACCAGGAATCAAACCCTCGACTTATTGGTGCGCACGGCAATGCTCCAGCCAACAGCTATTCGGCCAGGGCTGTCTGGTTATTGCTTGAGATGAAGTTAAAACAAACACAAGTTGCTAAAGATTTGGGCATGTTTATATGCAGCTCCTAGCTCAGAGCTGGGCATATTCTTAGGAGTTTTTTAAATTTTTATTTTATTTTATTTTTTATTATTTTTACAAAATATATTTTATTGATTTTTCACAGAGAGGAAAGGAAAGGGATATAGAGCTAGAAATATCGATGAGAGAGACACATCGACCAGCTGCCTCCTGCACGCACCCCACCGGGGATATGCCTGCAACCAATGTACATGCCCTTGACCGGAATCCAACCCGGGACCCTTGAGTCCACAGACCGACGCTCTACCACTGAGCCAAACCGGTCTTGGCGATTTTTATTTTTTACTTTTATCAAACTCAGTGAGAAATTCAAAGGTGTGTGAGGACAAATTGGTTATAGTACAGCCTTTTGTTTTTAATGAGGCCAGTTGAGAGGTGACTTAAGAGTGTAAGTGAAGGACTCCTGTTCCGCCTGGCTGATGGGTGGATAGAGGGGCCGTTGCAGCTCAGGGAGGGACTCCAGGTGTGCACAACCAGCCTGCCGGCTTCCCGGGGCCCTGAGCAAGGGCTGTGATCGCCCTGTGACCTGTTCTGTTCACCGACCCCGTGAGAAAGTCCCAGCACAGCTCACTGGTCTCCGCGCATGCCCTGCTCTCCGCCCCGTGGCGAGGGAAGGAGCCTCCCTCTGAAAGCTCTCCTGTCGGTGAGCGAAGTCCTTTCCTTTGCCCACCCAGGTGCTCCCAGCCTAACTCTGCTTGTCTCCGGACTTCTGCAGCTCTCCCCCTAGCGAAATCTCACACCTGAGTGCATGCGGCAGAAATAATAGAGGAACAGAGTACTTTTTATTTTTTTATTTTTTTTATTTTTAAAAAATATATATTTTATTGATTTTTTTACAGAGAGGAAGGGAGAAGGATAGAGAGCTAGAAACGTCGATGAGAGGGAAACATCGACCAGCTGCCTCCTGCACACCCCCTACCGGGGATGTGCTCGCAACCAACGTACATGCACTTGACTGGAATCGAACCCGGGACCTTTCAGTCCGCAGACCAACGCTCTACCGCTGAGCCAAACTGGTTTCGGCGAGGAACAGAGTACTTTTTAGATGGAACAGCCAGAGCGGGTGATTTTTATGTGGGAAACGTGGATAGAATTTAACCGAGATCTTCACATTGTTGGGAAGAGGACTGTTGGCGTAACGCTGTTGGCAGTGTTCATTCTTGAAGATGTGACTGTCCCGTTAACATCCGGGACCTTGTCAACATGCCAGTTTGCCTGTGCGTCTCATTTGTCCTCTGGACAGTCCGAGCTGTCAGAGCGCATGGCTCCTGGTACAGAGGGAGGAGCTGCCGGGAGAGGGCACTTGCGCAGCAGTGGGTTTGCTTGTCTGGTCCCCTTCTCTGAGGTCGATAGAACCCAGGCCTCTTCAGCAGACAGGTGAGTGAGGGCGTGCTCCCTGCACTCTGGGCCAGCGTGGCGGGTGGCAGCCCGTCCCGGGCGTTGGGTAGTGAGTGTCACAGAGCAGAGAGACAGCCCTAAGAAGCAGCCCCAGAGCCCGAACACCCTCCCACGGAGGTCGGAGGTCGGAAGTCGGACTCCAGGAGGTGATGTGCGCTCACTGGAAACCGTGCTTCCTCAGAACAGGTGCTAAGGCTACGTGCTCATCAGTTACCATGAACTCCTGCTCCAGCAGCCACGCACACTCATTTCATAGGCGTTTGCTATTGTTTCACAGACAACTCTTACATCTTGTCTGTTTTCATTTTTATTGCCAGTGTGGGTGAAAGGTGGCTCGCTATTGTTAGCCCATTGGCCTGGTATGTTTGCCTTATCTTTGCCGTTTTTTTAAAGGTGGGGAAACACCTTGAATTGTAATGATCTTGCTTGCAAGGGTTTCACAGAAGTTACAGTATTTGAGAATAAAGAAGGGTGGGTGTTTAGAGGAGTTCTCAATGTCCTCTCTCTGCAGGTATTTGAAATATCTCACCAAAAAGTATCTGAAGAAGAATAACCTACGGGACTGGTTGCGTGTAGTTGCTAACAGCAAAGAGAGTTACGAATTGCGTTACTTCCAGATAAACCAGGATGAAGAGGAGGAGGAAGATGAGGATTAAAGCTCATTTATCTGGCAAATTTTGTATGAGTTCTTGAATAAAACTTAGGAACCAAATCGGTGGTTTTCCTTGTATCTCTGCAGTGTGGATTGAACAGAAACGGAAATCACAGTAAAAGGGCTTCCCTGGGACGCGCTCACTTTGTAATTAGACTCTTTCTGCCTGAAAATGTGGGAGTCACAGCAGAGAGAGAGTGAGGCTCCAGGGGAACTGACAGGGTTTGACATCCAGCGGGTGTGGGGGCGTGAGCTCCGTTAGTCACTGTTTTGCTTTAATAAATGATTCAGGAGTACAACCAACACGGGCTCCTTATTCAGTGAAAGCAAACCAGTGACTTCTGTCTGAGCGCCTCCAGGTGGGAACATGGCAGTGCCGATAAGACGGAGCGTACTGGACATTTGTCTTAATTTTTGATGACGGTTATTATGTATGCTAATCTGTCTTTTTCCTCTAGAAATAAACTGGTCCTTCGTCGATGCTGCGCACTCCACTGCCCCCAGGAAAGGCTTTGGAGGCAACTCCAAAAGTCCAGGTTTTACATGGAAATGCACAAAACGAATATGTACATAGTCCTTGATTCTCCAAGTCTTTGCAACACACTGTCTCTCCAGCAGGGGGAGCTGGAGATGAGGAAGAATAGAGCTTCCAGATGTCAGCATCTGTGCAGGTCCTGGGTGGGAAGTCTGCTGCTCAGACCCCAGTCTCTTCACGGGTGGGGTTGGGGGGCAGAATGGGCACAAGGGACAAGTGATGGGGAGAGAGTTCAGGCTGAGAGAAATGTTGAGATGCCGGGGACAGTCACTCCGTGCATGTAGGCCGTGGCTGGGTGTCTGCAGTCATTCAGCAAATGGGCACTGAGCAGGACCCAGCCAGCCTGCTCCTGCGTGACCCGGGGCAGCACAGGGACACGGGGCTCATGGGGATCTTGTTGCCGGTGCAGAGGCCAAGGTCTGCAGGAGGCGACCGCAGGCTGCACAGATGTGATCGTTGCTGACAAAACCAGGTTTTCCAAGTGACTGGAGAGACCCTGGTGCCTTATGCCCTTCCAACAATTCTGCAGAAATTCTGCATTGTCTTAGGACTTGTGTGTAGACCCTGTTTGACAGAGCTTGTCCTCAGCTGACTGCCACCCTGGGGGTCTTGTGCTCTGCTGGCGGCGTAGCCGGAAATTAGATGCTGGGGTCCTCCCGTGGCTTCTCTTTAGCATTTGCTGCTCCGTGGGTTGCCTTGAACTCATGGAGGCTTTGCCGTTTCATTTGCTATGACGAAGGCTCTCGCATTTTCTATTTCTATGCAAATTTCCCAAAGCAGAATTGTTGCATGTTTCCCTCCCGGAAGGGGGTTGCTTCCACGTTTTCCTGAGGCTGCAGGCGCTCTGGCTCTCCCCTGTCATGAGGGCTGTGTAGGAAGTGAATGACTTGTCATTGCATTGATGTTGCCCTGCAGTAATTGTCTGGTTGTAAAATATTAACCGTGGGCTGAAATTAGCATATACTTAAAGAAACACACAAAACTCCCAGGTTTTAAATCTTGTAATAAAATTGCAACATTGGTTTTTCTATGCCTTTTTGAACTCTTGTAATTGAGTTTTGATCACATTTTATATTAAAGTGGCTAACATGTGGCTACTGTTACTGTGCAAGGGTTTTTTTTTTTAAGGGACTGTTATGTTGATCTATTTAGAAGCAATTTAGTTTGTCCTCCTGCCTAATTGCCGCTGACAGTGATCTGGGTCTTTGATTCCTCGAGAAGAAGCTCCTGGCGCCCGTGCCGCTGCCTCCGTGAGGCGCAGTGGCCAGAGGCGCAGTGGCCAGAGCCGCGCTCTGTGGAGCGGCGGGGCTTCCGTCCCCACATCAGTGCCTTCTCTGAGGGCGAGGCCGTGGGACCCTCATGGTCCCCCGCTCACCAGGGTGCCGGAAGCGCAGACTAGCTTCCGTTGTGTCTGCCCCGGAGCCACCTGCCTGATCTGAGGCGCAGAAGCAGATCGGGTCCCGGGAGCTTCTCGCCGAGATTGAAGATCACAAAGGACGTGAATAGGAAGCTGGAACGGTCACCGCCAGCACGTCCCCCTTGGCACGGCTCGCTTGGAGGCTTAGTGTTTGTTTTCCTTTCAAAAGCCGCCTTGACCCTCCTTGCTTTCCCCAAGGGGCAGCCTTGGCTCAGAGACCAGGCCCGAGCTCCCCATGCCAAGCACGGGGCAGGCAGGGGTTCGGTCCTGTCACATTTAAAGACAGTCGGTCAGAGTCCAGAATGTGCCGGGGCATCAGAGCTCGGCCTTCAGGGGACACTGGTTTCTGGGAGGGGAGCAGGACCCCGTGGGGCTAGGATAGCCTCAGGGAGCCTGGGAGTTGGCTTTGGGGGCCACTTCCTTTCCTTCCTCTTGCTGTTGGGTCCTTCCTGTGAGCCCCACCCCCTCCCCCCAAGCTTATCAAGTGGGAGGAGGGGACACACCTAGGATGGGGGTCCCTGATGGGCAGTGACACAGAGCAGGGCTGGCTGGGCCAGAAGCCACTTAGGGAGCCTGGCCTGTTCGCACTGGGGGTGCGGCCGAGTTGTGAGCAGCCTGTGCTTTGGGGTGCTCTGCTGTGGTGGCGCCTCTTTCTGTGCCATCCCAGCCAGGAGGCCGTGTGGAGGAAGTGGGGGGCGGGGCGGTGGCTGCCTCAATGGTGCCAGGAGGGTGCTGGTCTCGGGAAGTACCCTAAGGTCTTGTCACGGAGACCTTTTCCTGCCGCTGGGTTTGCGGATCCACATTCTCTCTCCCAGGCCAGTGGGAGCGTAAGGCTGTGTCCGGGGCTGCTCATACAGGCCCGGAGCCTGCCTTTCTAAGACCCTCCTCCCCCCCAAGTGATTGGGATTCTGGCGGAAGGCTCCCCCAGGGAAGAGGCTTCCAGTGCCGGTGAGAGGCCTTGTACACGGGTGCTCACCCCTCATTTCCAGGGAGGCTGCCCCCTGGCAGTGACGTGCACCTGCTCTTGAGGCCCAGTTGGAGCTGGGCCCTGCTGGCTGGGGGTGTGGGAGGCAGCTCTTCCCTGCCTCTGTCACGTGGGGCCATCGATGGCCGTGAGGGGACACGCTAAGGGAGCTGTCCTCACCGGATGGGACCTGCCTTCAGGAGTGTGTGACCGAGTCACCCACGTGCAGCCCCGGCCTCTGCTTATATATGTCTGACCCTCACCTGCGGATACTCCCCACTGGTTTCCAGAGAGTGGGAGGGAGAGAGAGGAGGGAGGAGAGAGACGTGGCCGAGAGAGAGAGACTGGTTAGCTGCCTCCCACCCACAACGCCCCTACCAGAGCTGAGGAACTTGCCACTGAGGTACTTGCCCTTGACCAGAATTGCACCTGAACCCTTCAGCCCGAGGGCCGACACTAACCACTGAGCCAGTCTGGCCAGGGCTAACTGCTATGTTAATTTTTAAACAATTTATCTTGAATTTTCACTGACGTGTAATCACAGCTCTGAACAGCAAACAGGAAAGTCTTGTCTCCTGAAACTGAACCTTAATGTTCCCAGGATTGCGGAATTGGATGGATTTTCACTTTTTTGGGGGGCGGGGACGGGATGGAGAGGATTGAGAGTGAGAGCATCAACCCCAGTTTTGCCCAGTGAAGCAGCTGGAACTGCTCTCCTGCCTTCCCTTTCTTAGCTGGTCTGGGAAGCAGAGCCACGGTGTGTGTGTGTGTGTGTGTGTGTGTGTGTGCAGGGGTCGCTGTGGTGGGAATGATGCTCAGTTTCTCTGACGTGGGACACTTCTCTGCTGTGGAAGTGTCCTGCCCTCATCCTGCACGCGGGGCGGGGCGGGGTGGGGCTGGTAACGGGTGGCATGTTGGTGGCGCTTAGGGTATTTCCCTGGGTGGTCAGCAGGCCTGGGAGGAGCAAGGCCACTTTGTCAGGGAAAGTGCAGGCCCGCCCGGGTACCGGTGTTGCCCCCCACGAGATGCCTGGTGACAGGAAATACAGCCAGGACCACCAGCAGCCTCAGCCTCAGCCTCCGTGCCCTGCCTGCCGCTCCTGTTAGGGCCCCTCGTCTCCAGTGGGTTCGAAAGCGACCCCGGGGGGCTTCCCAGCTCCTTCCCTCGCCCCGGAGTGAGGCAGCAGCTGCGTGGGGCTGGCTGGCTCCCAGTGGGACGGGGAGGGAGGGAAGCTGGCTCACATCTTCAGGCCACCATTGCCAGGGCACAGCGTGGACGCCGCTCACACTCCCGGTGCCTGGGGCTGTGGCCAGGACAGGCGCTCACTCTCCTGGTTCCCCCAAGGCCCAGCAAAGGCCAGCCCTCCTGGCGATGCCAGTGTGAGGGGGTGGGGTTAGGTGTCAGCCAGGACCCCGAGGGCTGGTGCCCCAGCGAAGAGCTCCTTGCCAATGCTGACTCCCGGCCAGCAGGTCCCTGGCAACCACGTGGGCTCCAGTGGGTCCGCAGATGTTTGCTGCCCCTAAGTGAGCCGCCATCCTGCCGCCATCCTGCCGGCCACGGAGGCCTGGGCGCCTGGAGCAGCTTTAAGCGGCAGGTGGGCTGCTCGGCTGCGCCCTCACATCGGCACCTTGGACAGCGGGGGCTGGTGGCCGCGGCGCTCCTGAGATTGTTCCAGGCCCAGAGGACCGGTCCGCATCCCCTCCCGCCCGCCCAGGCCTGGGTCCAGCCCGGAGGGCTTTTGGAAGCGGGCACGTGGGCGGTGGGAGCGGGTGCGATGGGGTGGGGAGCCAGCCTGCACGGAGGTTTCTGAATCAATCCGACCCCCTGGCCACGGAGCGCCCCGTCCGACGTGCGGACCCTTCCCTGTGGCCCTCTTCCCAAAGGAGGTCAGAGCGGGGTCAGAACCCAGCCCCAGCCCTTCGGAACCCGAACCCGGGCCCGGCCCAGCGCATCCCGGCGGCCGGGGCGGGCGGGCCGGGCGCGGGCGGCGGTTCGGGCCTCCCACCGGCCGCTCGCCCCGGGCGCTGCCCGCTCGGCCGGCCGTCGGGTCCCCGGCCGTCGGGTCCCCGGCGCGCGGGGCCCTCGACGGCTGCTCCTCCGGGGCGCGGCCCCCTCCCCGCGCCCGGCGGCTCCGGACTAGTCCCCAACTTGTCCTCCGCCGCTAACTAGTCGTGCTGCCGGAACGATGGGATGGGGTTGCCACAGCAACCAGACTGGACGTCACAATCCGGGCCTGCGCGCCCCCCCGCCGCCGCCGCGCCGCCCGCGCTGCCACCGCCACCCGCGCCGGCGGGGACTGGGCTGCGGGCGCGGAGCGAAGGCGGCCGAGCGGAGGGGGTCGGGCCGGGAGGGTGGAGGTTTGGGGGGGCGGGGGGGCCGGCGGCCGCCATCTTCTCGCCGAGGCCGCCTCGCCCGCCGCGCACGCCGGCAGCGGACGGGTTAAGGCTGGCACCGCGCCCGGCGGGCGGGGGGCGCCACCTCCCCTCCCCCCCGCCCGGGCATGCGGGGCCCGCCGGGCGCCCAGGAGGCGCCGCCGCCGCGGCTGTTCGCGGACCGGATGGAGAACGAGGACGAGATGTCAGGTGAGGCGCGGGGGCCGGGGCCGGGCGCGGGGCTCCGGGCTCCGGGCTCCGGGCTGCGCTCCGCCCGCCGCTCCGCCGCCAAGGGCGCAGGGCGCGGCCGCGGTCGGGCACGGGCGCCGCCGGGAGGACGCGGGGCGGGGGCGCGGGGCCGGGAGGGGGCGCGGCGCGGGGTCAGCCGCTGCCCTTGGAGGGCGGACTCTCCGGCTCCGGAGCGGCTCGCCCCGCGCTCCTCCCCGCGCGCCCGGCCTCCGGGGGCCGGGCCATCGGCTCCGGGCGGGCTGGGTGGGGCCGCGCGTGGGGACCCTGAGAGCCCGGCTGGAGCCGCTGCCTTCCGGCCACGAGGGCCTGGGTTTGGGGCTGTCTGCGGGCCCCACTCCTGCTCCCCGTGCCCAGCCCTGGGCTGCGAGCGCCGCTCCGAAGCACTTCGCAGCCACCGTGACCCCCGGTGGCCTCCCAGCCCACCTGCCTGGCTGGGCCTGCCGGCTTCGCCCCCGCTCAGAGCAGCATAAACACGGGAGCCGGCATGAGAGTCTTAGCTGACCGCTCCCGTTTCTCTGGGACAGCCCCCCGCCTGGCACAGCGGGCAGGGCCTGCGCCCTCCCTCCTGGGCGGGAGAGACCTGTGGGCTGTCCAGGGGCGCCCTGGCCCAGTGTGTGCCTCACCCCAGGGAGAGAATAGGCCGAAAGTTGGCACCCCAACTCCTGTGCAGGAGGTGAGGAGACGGGCCCAGTGGACAGCAGCTGCCCAGGCCACACTGTCTTCCCGGCCCCTGGGAGGGCCGTGCCCACAGGGCCTCCCCTCCCTGCCTGTGAGCCCGCTTTGACACGGGAACTGGGCCCCTGCTGGGGCAAGAGGAACGGGGTGAGGTGGCCCACATGGGTGGGGCCCCAATCCAGGGGATTAGCGGCATTTCCTGGGGGGAACGCAGAGGCCGGCACAGGCGGGGGAATGTGGCTGTTTCCTGCCCGGTGGGGGGGCTGGCTGCTCGGTGAGCCGCTCTCCGAGGTGCTTCGGGCGTGGCCCACAAGCACTTAGGGGGACAGTGGACACCTGGGCATCCATCAACAGGCTTATTCCGGGGACCTCGCCGGCCCCCTGGGGGGTCTCTGCCTCTCCCTGGTCGTGTCACGGTGCCCACCGTGGGCAGGGGAGGGCCCAGAAGTGCCCTCAGGCTGCAGGCACCAACTCCCTGTGCGTGGGCCAGCGCCCCTGGGCTCGTTCAGGGTCACCCGCCCACCACTGGGTCTCCCTCTCCCTGCTGGTGCCCACGGCTCCAGGGTGGGGGAGGCTGGCCCGAGGCCCCAGGAACCCCCAGACCCTGCAGGGGAGAGGCCTGCTTCGGCCCCTGTGGCCTGCGGGCTGCAGTCCCCTCCACCAGCAAGACCTCACGTGCCCCCGCCCCCCAGAGCTTGTCCGGAGCCTCCCAAGCCCCCGCCTCTCTCCCTGTCCCTGCTTCCAGCCCCGTCCCCTCCTGCCGGCCCCCCGGAGCCTCCTCACAAGTCCTCGCTGCCCGCCCTCCCCCCAGCAGCCCGTCACCTTCGTCCCACACTCAGGCCCTGCCCTGCGCACACTCCGCAGGCCCGGCACGCTGGCCTCTGCTGCTTCTGGGCCCCCTGCACCCTCTGCCCTGGGCCCCGCCTCCTCCCTGTCAGGTCCAGCTCAAGGTCACCACCTGGAGGCTGGACCTCGCTCCGGTGCAGCCCCCTCCACCCCCGTGGCCCCGCCCCTGCTCCTGCGCAGTCACTGGTGCTGCCTCCTCCCTGGAGGACTGCTCGCGGGGGCTCCTGTGGAGGAGGACCCCCTCGGGCACAGCTGTGCCCGGCACCCGGCACCACGCACACTCAAGAGCTGGCCGTGGCTTCGAGGTCTGGGGGCCGAGAGTCCCTAGGTCATCCCTGGCCCTGGACACTGTGACGGCCCAGCCCAGGCCCAGGCCCCCCCCCCCCCCCCCCGTCACAGCCTGCAGCCCTGGCCGAGCCCTGGCCGAGCCTCCTGTGGGCCCGGAGCCGCAGGTTTGACGCCTGTTTGCACGGAGCTGGCGGGCGGGCGCTGTCACGCGGAGCCTGGATCTGCAACAGTTGGACTTGTTACTTGTCAAACCCACTTTCTCTCCACTCGCCTGCCCCCCCCTGCCTCCCCCCCCCCCCGGCTTCCCACGCAGCGCTTTGCCCAAGCAGCCCTGGCGGAGAGGCAGGCGGGCCAGGGTGGTGCCGGCCGCTCCGGATCCCGTGGTGCTGGCGGTGCCGGTGCCGGTGGTGCCGGTGTCAGTGGTGGAAGTGGTGGCAGTGCTGGCGGTGCCGGTGCCGGTGGTGGCGGTGCCGGTGGTGGAAGTGGTGGCGGTGCCGGTGGTGGCGGTGCCGGTGCCGGTGGTGGAAGTGGTGGCGGTGGTGGCGGTGCCGGTGGTGCTGGTGCCGGTGTCGGTGGTGGCGGTGCCGGTGGTGCTGGTGCCGGTGTCGGTGGTGGCGGTGCCGGTGGTGCCGGTGCCGGTGGGGGCGGACGGGAGCAGGCAAAGCAAGCGCCCACGATCGGCCGGGTCCTGGCTCTGCCCGCTGCCTCAGTGTCCCCACCTGTGGAATGGGGCCTGGCCGGCTACCTCACAGAGGGTATTGTGAGGGCCCTGAGCGGGCGGTGGAGCGGTTAGGTCACAGTGCCGCACAGCGTGCCCTGTGCCCTGTGGCTGCTGGAACCAGCACCACCCCCAGGGGCGGCCGACGGCCTCCCCGAGGAGATGCTGCCCAGACGCGCAGCCTCACCCCGTAAGCGGGGGTGGGAGGCGGGGGAGGAGGGAGAAGGGGGGAGACCACGCGGGGCTGGCTGGAGAGGCGCTGAGTGGCCTCTGTGCCCCGTGCCCGCAGGCCTGGCCCCTGGAGCCCGGGGCCAGGAGGGAGTGCGCCAGCGTGCTCCCAGGCGGTACCCTCCTGGCCTGCACTGGGGAAGGCGGGTTTGGGGTGTCCCGGGGAGCCCCATAGATCTAACTCTATTGGGAGGAGGGAGGCAGAGCCCAGTGAGCCCAGTGGCTTGGCCGTGGGGCATGTACCTCACTCTGTTCATCAGAGACTGAGCATCTGTCACTTCGTCACCTCACCCCCCCCCCGTCAGTATGAGCCCAGCCCCCTGTGTCACCCTCCCACCCCACATCTACCATCACCCCCAGACCGGCCAACCAACCATCCGCCCACCAGCCACCTCCGTCACCTACTTCCTACAATCCCCCATCCATCCCCCCTGCACCCTCCCCAACCCCATCCATCCCCCCTGCACCCTCCCCAACCCCATCCATCCCCCCTGCACCCTCCCCAACCCCATCCCTCCCCCCTGCACCCTCCCCAACCCCATCCCTCCCCCCTGCACCCTCCCCAACCCCATCTATCCCCCCTGCACCCTCACCAACCCCATCCCTCCCCCCTGCACCTTCCCCACCTCCCATCCCTCCCCCCTGCACCTTCCCCATCCCCCATCCATCCCCCCTGCACCCTCTCCAACCCCATCTATCCCCCTGCACCTTCCCCTCTCTCCATCCATCCCCCCTGCACTCTCCCCATCCCCATCCAACCCCCTGCACTTCCCCACTCCCCATCCACCCCCCCTGCACTCTCCCCAACCCCATCCAACCCCCTGCACCCTCCCCTCTCTCCATCCATCCCCCCTGCACTCTCCCCATCCCCATCCAACCCCCTGCACCCTCCCCAACCCCATCTATCCCCCCTGCACCTTCCCCATCCCCATCCCTCCTCTCTGCACCTTCCCCACCCCCCATCCATCCCCCCTGCACCCTCCTCTCTCTCCATCCATCCCCCCTGCATCCTCCCCAACCCCATCCATCCCCCCTGCACCCTCCCCAACCCCATCTATCCCCCCTGCACCTTCCCCATCCCCATCCCTCCCCTCTGCACCTTCCCCACCCCCCATCCATCCCCCCTGCACCCTCCTCTCTCTATATCCATCCCCCCTGCACCCTCCCCATCCCCATCCATCCCCCTGCACCCTCCCCAACCCCATCCCTCCCCCCTGCACTTCCCCACCCCCCATCCATCCCCCCTGCACCCTCCCCTCTCTCCATCCATCCCCCTTGCACCCTCCTCACCCCCATCCATCCCCCTGTACCCTCCCCTCTCTCCACTCACTCACCCCTGCACCCCCCCCATTCCCCATCCATCCCCACTGCACCCTCCCCAACCCCATCCATCCCCCCTGTACCCTCCCCTCTCTCCATCCATCCCTGCACCCTCCTCTCTCTCCATCCATCCCCCCTGCATCCTCCCCAACCCCATCCATCCCCCCTGCACCCTCCCCTCTCTCCATCCATCTCCCCTGCACCCTCCCCATCCCCCATCCATCCCCCCTGTACCCCCCCCTCTCTCCATCCATCCCCCCTGCACCCTCCCCTCTCTCCATCCATCCTCCCTGCACCCCCCATCCCCCATCCATCCCCCCTGTACCCTCCCCTCTCTCCATCCATCCCTGCACCCTCCCCTCTCTCCATCCATCCCCCTGCACCCTCTCCATTCTCCATTCTCCATCCACCCATCCCTACACCATCCCCTCTCTCCATCCATCCCCCCTGCACCCTCCCCACTCTCCATCCATCCATCCATCCATCCATCATACATTTCCGGACTGTCTTCCCTGGCGAGGTCCTGGATACAGTGCGGGGTGTCTAACTCTCTGGGGCTTTAGCAGGTAAAACTTTTGAGACTTTCCACCTTCTCTCTTTGGATCTGCTCTCATCTCTCTCTTTCTCTCTCTCTCTCTCTCTCTCTCTCTCTCTCTCTCTCTCTCTCTCTCACACACACACACACACATACACACACACACACCCCTCTGGCCCTGTCTTCGGTTCTGTGGTCTGGCTCCCTGAGTCATGCCGGCCCTGTCTCCGTCCCTGTCCACCCTGGCCCTGCTGCTGTTACCCCCCCACCGCGCCCCCCCCCCCCGGGCTCTGGGTTTGCATGGGGGCCTCTCTGCCTGCCCTGGGCTGCCAGCCGCCCCAGCTTCACCCCTCCCCCCCTCCCCAGCCCCTTAGGGTGGAAGTCTCACCCACTCCCCCGCCCACCTCCACCCCCACCTGCCTGCCCTGCGCGCTCAGGCCTGGCGCTGCCTCTGCTGAGACACAGTGAGGTGATGTCTGGGTTCTGTTAAATGTCATAAATAAATTATTAATCCTCTCTCGGGAAGGAGTCTCCCCCCACCCCCATTATCAGCAGCGGGCCTGTGAGGTCAGGGGGGCTCTCCGAGGTCTGACGGGCCCTTGTCTTGGCCAGCCCTGGGTGGCCCTGGGAACCCCTGCCCCGCAGAGCCTGAACCAGAGCCCTCCCCTCCCTTCCCCCTCCTGCCGTCCTGACCGCGCTGGGCCTCCGGACCCTGCCTGCCACCGGGCATCCCCTGCCATGTCTCACTTCCATCACCTGTGAGGCCGCAGTGACAAGCTCATTTTAAGGATGAAAAGATGGGCGCAGTGGGGCGACCCCCAAGGGAAGGGCTGGGGGTGGAGCCTGTGCTCCCTGTCCCTCCCTCTGGCCACCAGGCTGGGGTGGGGAGCGCCGAGCTGGGGCCCCATGGCTGGCAGCTGTGCTGGCCTTTGTAGCTCCCGGTGCTGGAGCCCTGGTCCTGGCCCCCGGCCTGGGAACCCCAATCCTGTGGGCGCCTCCCAGCAGACACCTGGCTTCTCTCTGCCGCCACGTGTGTCTTTTGCTCTGACCACCTGTGTGTGCAGAGCGCCCTGGGCTGGCCCTGGGCTGGCCCTGGGCTGCTGGGCGGGGCCGTGGACGGGCTGCCGCCCGAGGGACCCTGTGAGCTTCCCGGCCAGGCTGGCCCGGGGCCCTGAGTGACCAGGCGCGGCCCCAAGCTCGGCACAGACCTCTGCTTAGTTTCTTAAGTGACCGCGGGAAGGTCTGAGCCCTGGAGCCCTGTGCCCGGAGGGAGGGGTGGGGAGTGAGGGGTCGGGGAGGGAGGGCTGGGAGGGAGAGGCCGGGGAGGGAGGGGCCGGGGAGGGAGAGGCCGGGGAGGGAGGGGCCGGGGAGGGAGAGGCCGGGGAGGGAGGGGCCGGGGAGGGACCGTTCTGGCTCTGTCACCTGCCAGCTGTGAAACAGATGCAGGCAAGTGCGGAGACCCTCCCTGCCTCGGTTTCCCCATCCACACCGGGTGACAGTGCCTCGCCCAGTGCCCTCTAAGCGATATAAGTTCACGTGTGCCACCTGTGGTGCCTGGCACAGAGGGGTGTGGGAAGGTGCACGGTTATCACGTGTTACCCTGAGGAGGGCCCGCCCAGCTCACGTCTGCCTCCGGCAGGGCCTGGGGCCTGGGCCTGGGGCTGAGCCTGGGGCCTGGGGCCGGGAGCTGGCGAGGGGCTGGCGGACTTAGAGAGAGCAGGGCCTCTGCCCTGGCCGCTCTGGCCCCATGGCCCCGCCCCTCCCGCCGGCCCTGGCCTGGAGCCCAGCAGGCGGCGAGGGCGGCTGATGGTCCTGAGTGCGGTCTCGCTTGGATGGATGGCGCCCTGGCTGGAGGGCCGGCTGGTGCCAGGGCGCTGCCCGGCGGCCGAGGGCTGAGAGCGGCCAGGAACGGCGGGACAGGGAGTCCGAGGCCTCCTCTCCCAGGCCGTGCTCCCGGGCAGGCCCAGGCCGGGGCTGGGAGGGGTGACGGCGGTGACTCCCCAGGTCTGGTCTGAGGCAGCGGGGCCCTGCAGGAGAGGCGGGCTGGGGGCTTCGGAGGCCGAGGGGGGATGGTGGGGTGGGCCAGGCCGCAGAAGCGCGAGGGCGAGCCTGTGCCAGTGCCAGTGCCAGCCCGGAAGGCCCGGAGGGCTCCGCAGCAGCTGTGCTGGCCCTGGGCTTCGGGAGGGAGACGGACGGGCTGCCGGGGCAGAGGGTGCGGTCTTGCCCTCGGAGGCGTGTGCGGGCGTGGGTGAGGTGTGCCCCCTCCGCCGGGCTTCCTTCTAGAAGCCCCTGCCGCCGCCTGTGGTCTCCTTGTCTGCTCGCTGGCCGCTCGGTGGCCTTCCCGTCTGGGGAGGCCCGCGCGGGAGGCGGGAGGCGGAGGGAGAGGCCCCTCCCGGTGACATCAGTGGAGACGAGCGTTACATAAGCGCTGGGCATTGTCTGGGCGGGGGCGGCGCTGCCCAGGCCACTGCCTGCGGCGTGGGGAGGGGAGGGAGGGGAGGGGAGGGGAGGGAGGTGGGGTGGGTGGCGTGGTCAGGCATCCGGTCCCCAGCCTGGCTCCCGGCCAGCCCGGCACTGCCCCCTGGGACCACTCTGGGGGTCCCCGTGGCCTTTTCAACTGCCCCAGCCATGCTGCCCCTCCCCGTCAGGCTCAGGGACAGACCCCTCTCTAGCCTCAGCCTCTCCGCACCCACCCCGGTGGTCCCTGCGGTGCCCGGCCCTGTGCCCGCAGCCCAGGCCTAGGCCACAGCAGCTGTGCCTTCCCGTGCCCGGTGCTCAGCGGTGCCCTCGCTGCTGGTCACACCCCCGAGCAGGCCCCCAGACGGCGGGCACTCCGGCCACGCTCAGGCCGCCGCCTCTGTTTGCCCCGCAGGATGGGGGGTCCTTGTGCCCGGGTGGGGAGGTCCCAGGTCCCTGGCCACCCTGGAGGAGGCCCAGAGCAGAGGGGGCCCAGGCGGGGGCAGTCCCCCCTCTTCCGGGGAGGCGTGGGGTGTGTGCGAACCAGGCCGTAGCTGTGGGCGTGGGAGGGCCACCCGCTGGGCCCAGAGTCACAGCGCCCCTAGCTGCTCCCAGCGGGTGGCAGCGGCAGCCCCGAGACCAGGGTGGGGCCTTTCAGAGGGGAAGTGGGGGGTGCAGGGGTGTCCCAGGCGGGTGTGGGGTGCCCCATGTGGAGGACAGGTGCTGGTGTGTCTGGTGCACACTGTCTGTGGCGTTCGGGTCTGACGTGGCCAGAAGGTTCTTGGTGGGGGGGCCTGTCCGTTGACATGTTTCCCTAGCGCCCCCTTTCCCAGGGAAAGCCTCTGGGGGGCCCTGAACCCACCTCCTCAGTCTTGGGGAGCAGTCCTCAGGCCAAGGCTCCCGGTGGTGCGCCCACCAGGCCGGCTCTCGCCCCCTGAACCGGCGCCTGGGGGCACCGAGGGACACAGGGCATGCTGGCACATGGGCCCCTTTTCTGGACTCTCGGGGGTTCTCTCTGGGGGACAGGTGTGTCTGGTTTGGGTGGTTGGTGTGGCAGTGTCTTTGCTGTGTTCGCCCCCAAGGGGACCCCCCTTCTCCCCTTGGTGACCCCGGTTTGGTTCCCAGAAGCCCAGGGCTCACTGCCTGTGTGGGTGTGATGGGGGCATGTACCGTGTGTGTGGGTGTGTTGGGGGTGTCCCTGTGTGGGTGTGTACCTGTGTGTGTGGTGTCCCTGCGGGGGGGCGGTGTCCCTGTGTGGGTGTGTGTACCTGTGTGGGTGTGTTGGGGTGTCCCTGGGTGGATGGGTGTCCCTGTGGGGAGTGTCCCTGGGTGGATGAGTGTCCCTGGGGGGGGTGTCCCTGTGTGGGTGTGTTGTGGGTGTCCCTGGGTGGATGGGTATCCCTGTGGGGGGTGTGTCCCTGTGTGGGTGTGTTGGGGGTGTTCCTGTGGGGGGTGTGTCCCTGTGTGGGTGTGTACCTGTGTTGGGGGTGTCCCTGGGTGGATGGGTGTCCCTGGGTGGATGGGTGTCCCTGTGGGGGGGGTGTCCCTGTGTGGGTGTGTTGGGGGTGTTCCTGGGTGGATGGGTGTCCCTGTGTGGGGTGTGTCCCTGTGTGGGTGTGTTGGGGTGTCCCTGTGGGGGTGTCCCTGTGTGGGTGTGTTGGGGGTGTCCCTGTGGGGGGTGTGTCCCTGTGTGGGTGTGTTGGGGGTGTCCCTGTGGGGGGTGTCCCTGTGTGGGTGTGTTGGGGGTGTCCCTGGGTGGATGGGTGTCCCTGTGGGGGGTGTCCCTGTGTGGGTGTGTTGGGGGTGTCCCTGGGGGGATGGGTGTCCCTGTGGGGGGTGTCCCTGTGTGGGTGTGTTGGGGGTGTCCCTGTGGGGGGTGTGTCCCTGTGGGTGTGTTGGGGGTGTCCCTGTGGGGGGTGTGTCCCTGTGTGGGTGTGTTGGGGTGTCCCTGTGGGGGGTGTCCCTGTGTGGGTGTGTTGGGGGTGTTCCTGTGGGGGGTGTGTCCCTGTGTGGGTGTGTACCTGTGTTGGGGGTGTCCCTGGGTGGATGGGTGTCCCTGTGGGGGGTGTGTCCCTGTGTGGGGGTGTTGGGGGTGTCCCTGGGTGGATGGGTGTCCCTGTGGGGGGTGTGTCCCTGTGTGGGGGTGTTGGGGGTGTCCCTGGGTGGATGGGTGTCCCTGTGGGAGGGGTGTCTCTGTGTGGGTGCATGTGGGGGAGAGGCAGTGTGGTCTTCAATTTCCCATTAAGGAAATTCTCCCCTCTCCCCCCCAGAACCCGCCCCCAAACCCCAGGCACTTGCTGTTCAGCTCCCGGGTCCTCCCAGCCTCACCCGGGCCTCGAGGGGAGACGGCCCGGGGACGGGGGGCGGGGGCAGGGACGGGGCCGGGACGCCTGGTGGTGGTGGGGCTGCGTTCTCCCGGAGAGCATCAGCGGCCTCTCCTGTAGCTCAGGCTCCGCAGTGTCTCCTGAGCGCGTCCTGCAGGGGCTGCGGGGCGGGGCGGGGCGGGCGGGGCGGGGCGGGCGGGGCGGGCGGGCGGGGCGGGGCGGGCGGGCGGGCGGGCGGGGCGGGCGGGGCGGGGCGGGGCGGGCGGGCGGGGCGGGGCGGGCGGGGCGGGGCGGGCGGGGCGGGGCGGGGGGGCGGGCGGGCGGGGCGGGCGGGGCGGGCGGGCGGGGCGGGGCGGGCGGGCGGGCGGGCGGGGCGGGCGGGGCGGGGCGGGGCGGGCGGGGCGGGGCGGGCGGGCGGGGCGGGCGGGGCGGGGCGGGGCGGGCGGGGCGGGCGGGCGGGCACCCTGTTCCTGAGGGAAGGAGAGGCCTCACCGGGGCTGGGCTTCCTCACGGGCCTGTGCCCAGGAGGGTGGCGGGCTGGGGGGACCGTCCGGGCGGGATCTGTCCGCAGGGGGTGGGTGCGCTGGCGGCCGTGGCTGGGGGACTGTCCGGCAGGGGGTGGGGTGCGCTGGCGGCCGTGTCTGGGGGACTGTCGGCAGGGGGTGGGGTGCGCTGGCGGCCGTGGCTGGGGGACTGTCCGGCAGGGGGTGGGGTGCGCTGGCGGCCGTGTCTGGGGTTCTGCCCCGCAGGGGGTGGGGTGCGCTGGCGGCCGTGTCTGGGGGACTGTCCGGCAGGGGGTGGGGTGCGCTGGCGGCCGTGGCTGGGGTTCTGCCCGGCAGGGGGTGGGGTGCGCTGGCGGCCGTGGCTGGGGGTGTGCTGGCGGGGCCTCCCGCGGGGAGCGCGGGTAACCCTCCTGTTCCCCCAGAAGACGACGACGGGGGCCTGGAGGGCTTCGAGGACTTCTTCCCGGAGGAGCCGCTGAGCCCGCCCAAGAAGAGGCACAAGAAGCCCAAGGAGAGCAGGTCCAAGGGGAAGCGGAGGAAGAAGGAGGTGCGTGCGGCTGGGCCTGGCGGCCTGGGGCACCCCGGCCTGTGGGGGAGACGGGGCCGGGCCTGTGGGGGAGACCGGGCCGGGCCCGTGGGGGAGACGGGGCCGGGCCCGTGGGGGAGACGGGGCCGGGCCCGTGGGGGAGACGGGGCCGGGCCCGTGGGGGAGACGGGGCCGGGCCCGTGGGGGAGACGGGGCCGGGCCCGTGGGGGAGACGGGGCCGGGCCCGCGGGGGAGACCGGGCCGGGCCTGTGGGGGAGACGGGGCCGGGCCTGTGGGGGAGACCGGGCCTGTGGGGGAGACGGGGCCGGGCCCGCGGGGGAGACGGGGCCGGGCCTGTGGGGGAGACCGGGCTGGGCCTGCAGGGGGAGTGGAGGCCGGGTGGAGGCCGGGCTGGGCCTGCAGGGGAGACTGGGCCGGGCCTGCAGGGGAGAGTGGAAGTGTCACCCTGAGTGGATGTGCAGGGTCGTCCTGGGGAGGGGGGCCAGGGGCCAGGGGCCAGGGCCGGACACGCTGACAGCCCGCGGGTCTCAGCAGTGCCCCTGAGGGACATCACGCTCATCTCCGAGCCGCCACACCCACTCCCTGTCTGTAGAACGGGGTGACACCACCACTCCCCTTGGGCGCCTGGGAGTCCGGGGAGGCGCTCCGAAGAGGCAGGCACCCATGGGGTGGGATGGGAGCTGTTGTGCCCTCCCGGCTGCCCCGCTCCTGAGCGTCTCTCAGCGGCTGCTTCACGGGCCCGGGCAGCCGCTGGGTCAGCACAGAGGCCACCGGTGGGTCCCCGGCCTCAGGCTGGGTCTCCCCAATCCCCAAACGCAAACACTGGGCCATGAGGGGTGCCACGGCCTGGGGGCACCCCCTTCCTCTTCTCCCTGCCCCAGCGGGACCCTCCCCATGTGGGCGGTGTCTGGACATGGTGGACTGGGTGGAGGGATGTGGGGTTGGGGGGGCTGGTGCTTGCCTCCCCATGCCCAGCGCCCCATGACTTAGGCCTCCCCCTTCTTCTGGACCTACATGAGCATGCGTCTGTCTCTGGTTTGTCTGTCTGTGTCTTTAGTCCGTCTCCGCTGGGCCTCTCAGCTTCCATCTCCTGCTCTCTCCTGTCTCCCTCCCTCTCTTCTCCCTTCTTCCCACCTCTCCCCTCCCGCTCCCCTCCCCTTCCCCTCCCTGTCCCTTTCTTCTCCCCTCTCCCCCTCCCCCCCCTCCTTCTCTCCCATCCTCTCCACTCTCCCTCTCCTCTCTCTCACACTCTCTCCTTCCTCTCTCTACGGAGATGCATGTCAGGCTCTCAAAGGGGTGCAGGGGGGGTGGCTGGGTCTGCAGATGACCGGACAGGCCCCCCTGGCTGGTGCCGCCCCCTCCCCTGCATTCCGGAGTGCCTGGCTTGGCCAGTGGGCCCCCCACAGGGGGCGTAGGGTGCCTGGAGCATGCTGTGTTCAGAGGACAGGATCCTGTCCACCCGCCCCCCCCCGAAATCTGGGTCCTCGGGGTGTGGGGAAGGGAGGTGCAACCTTTGCTCCCCTCCACCTCCGACCAGGTGGCCCCACGACAGGCGGGTGGCGGTGGAGGAGGAGGGGTGGGGGCGGCGGTCTGGCTTCCTGTGTGTGTGCAGGGGGGAAGGGAGGGGAGAGAGGAGGCGGGCGGCCAGTCCGGATCTGATTTGCATAAAGGAGCCGGACTGGGGCCGGAGCGGAGCACATGCAGATGAAGCTCCTTGTCAGACCGGGCGCAGGAGGGAGAGATGATTTCCACCTGTACTGCGGCGTTGCCATGGCAACCAATTATTCAGTGCTAAATTATAACTGTTTATAACGGTCGTGAATGGGAGGCTCGTATCTGATTCCTTTTCCCTCTCCATCTCAAAGGACCCGGATTGAGAATGACCAGCCCTCTGGTCCTTCCTTTTGGGTTTAAACGCCTTGTTTTCCGGGGTGTGCCGTGTGCTCAGCGCTGGGCGGGAGGTGCGGGGGGAGAGGGGGGGAGATGGGAGGAGGCCTGGATCCAGAAACATCTGCAGAGCTTCGGGGAGGAAGGGCCTGCTCACTCGGGGTCCCCGGGCCTGTCCGCTGTGGGCCTGGGGCTCAGGGCAGAGACCCCCCCCCCCCCCGCCTTCCCCCCGCTGCTGGCACCCACGCCCCAGGCGTAGCGGCTAAGGCAGCTTTGCAGTGGCTTCGGTGGGGACTCCAAGTCCATGGAGGTTCCACACCCCACAGTCACGCCCGAGGCTGCCACAGTCCACGGGTCACCTCAAGGTCACAGCCCCTGCCCCGCCCTGACTGAGAGCCGGTAGCTCAGGCCGAGGCTGGTCAGGCGTTGTCGCTCCCTCCCTCCACGCTGCGGCTGCTCCCCTGACCTTGGCCTGACCTGCAGCTCCCCTTCCTTCAGTTTCCGGATTCAGAACCGATCCGGGTTCTCCAGCATCCTTCCTCTCCCCTCCACCCCCCACCACTGCCCTTCCCTCACCCCCTCTCTGCCAGGACAGGGTCTGGGAAGGAAAGGAGGCTCAGCTCTCGAGGGTCCCGGCTGGCTGCACAGATGCCAGGCTCCAAGGCCCTCTCCCGCCCGCCCCTCCCCCTCCCCAGCCCGGGCTGAATGAAAGCCCTGAACAGGTGGGGGGGCTGGGAGGCGCCGCTCTGCTGGTTGGGGAGAAGGCGGGCACAGAGAGGGCGAGGGCACAGGCAGGGGTGCGGGTGACGCAGAGGTCCTGCCAGACTCCAGCTCAGCCCCCGGGGGTCTGCCCCCCTGCTCTCCCAGGGAGCCTCCTGGCAGTGCCCAGCGTGGGGCTTCTGCCAGGCCTGCTGCCCCTCCCCTCCCTCCCCCTCCATCCCTTCTGCCATTCCTCCTCTCCCCCTCCCTCCCCTCCATCCCTTCAGCCCTTCCTCCTTCCCTCCCCTCCCTCCCTCCCTTCCTACTTTCCTCCTTCCCTCCGCCCTCCATCACTCTTGTCCTCCCTCCCTCCCTCCCTTTCTCCTCCCTCCCTCCCTCCTGGCTCTGCAGGAGCTGTGCTGGCTGCTCCTTGCCTCTCCTGCGCGGGGCCTCCGGCTAGGGCGGTGCCTGCTTCCCAGGGATGCTCAGGGCCACGCCCCCTCAGGGTGGCCACGCAGCCCCTCAGCACCTCGCCACGTGTATTGTGGTTGTGCCCAGGTTGGCGTGCCCTCCCATGTGCCATCCTGGCCGCATCGTTGGCTCCTGAGCAGAGTTGGGTGGTCGAGGGGGCTCTCCTGTTTCAGAGCGTTTCAGGCCTTCTCTTCCTCGGTGACCTTTGCTCCCCTGGCCACTCGGTGGCATCCCGTTGCCATGAGGAAGCTGAGGTCAGGGGCTGCAGGCGGGCAGGGGTCAGCGCCCCAGGGCCCTCCCGGTTCACCCCTGGTCTGCACTGTGGGGTCTGTCCCAGGGCAGCTGAGGGCCATGGAGTCCCGGCCTCTGCGGACCAGGCCGCTGTCCACGGTGCTGAAGCGTGTGGCCCCCTCCTCCCGCCCTTTGGCTGCGGGGGAGGACCTCTCCGAGCTGGCTGAGCCCTGCACCCTAGGGAGAAATGGGTGCCCCTGTCTGGCCTCCCCAAAGGACTGGGGCCCAGCTGGCCACGGTGGCCACCAGGCCTGCCGGCGGGCTCCGCACAGGACCTCGCTGTCCCAGGGTCCCGCGCGGCAGGCCAGTGTTCCGGAAGCACAGGGACACAGGAGGGTGGAGGCCGCCAGCCGGCACGCTGACCGTCTGAGGGCACCGAGGGTTGGGAGCGGGGAGCGGGGAGTGGGGAGCAGGAGACGGAGCTGAGCGCCGGAGAGCGGAAAGTGTGGGAGCCTGTGGCGGCCCCTTTCCCGGCCGAACTCAGGGAGAGCTCCTCCTGGGAAAAGACTCCAACTCCTCAGTGTGGTCCCAACGGGCAGACTCTGGGCTGGGCCTCCCAGGATTCCCCAGGAGACCCCCTCCCTTGGCACCCTTCTCTCCTCCCTCCTCCTTCCTCTCCCTCCTCCCTCTCTCCCTCTCCCTCCTCCCCTTCTCTTAGGCCTCTCCCCCACGGTGTTTGCTCACCGTGTCCACAGTGAACAGCCAGCAGGAGGGTGACAGGCCCGAGCTGGTCCCGAGCAGCAGCCCAGCCCCTCTCCCCCCGCCCCCGCAGGCCCAGCCGGGGGGGCGGAGGGCTTTGCCGTCACTTGCATCAACCTGGGAAGGCTGAGAGTGAGCAGCTTGCTCGAGGGCAGTGCCTTCCCGGGTGCTCAGGCTGTGAACACCCTATCTCTCTATAAATGGCCATGTTAGGCCTGTGTAGAGGGGAAACTAAGTCAAAGAACCAAGCTCAAGAGCTGCCTCAACGACCTTGTCTCATGTTGGACCCAGCGGCCAGGGGGCAGGTGCGGGTGCGGGAGGCTGGGCTCCTCACTGCAGCTTCTGGGCCACAGGAGGCAAAGCTGGGCCGTGTGTGGCTGCACGCCACCGCAGTCCACGGCTGCACTCGGCACACGCAGTCCCACGGCTGCACTCGACACACACAGTCCCACGGCTGCACTCGGCACACGCAGTCCCACGGCTGCACTCGGCACACGCAGTCCCACGGCTGCACCCGGCACACGCAGTCCCACAGGCTGCACCCGGCACACGCAGTCCCACGGGCTGCACCCGACACACACAGTCCCACGGCTGCACTCGGCACACGCAGTCCCACGGCTGCACTCGGCACACGCAGTCCCACGGCTGCACTCGGCACACGCAGTCCCACGGCTGCACTCGGCACACGCAGTCCCACGGCTGCACTCGGCACACGCAGTCCCACGGCTGCACTTGGCACATGCAGGCCCACGGCTGCACTTGGCACATACAGGCCCACGGCTGCACTTGGCACATGCAGGCCCACGGCTGCACGCCACCACAGTCCCACGGCTGCACTCGGCACACGCAGAGCTGGGGTGTGTGGGGGGTGCTCAGACCAGACTTGGTGCAGCAGCGGCTCCGTGGCTTTCCTGGCGCACTTTGCTCTTTGGCCCCCACATCGCGCCTCTGCTTCGGGTTCTTGCACCTCACACTGACTCGTTACAATCCCCAAGTCTTAGACGCCCGGTTCTGGTTGGAGCTGGGCCCGAGCCTCCGCCCAGGCACAGAGCCGGCCCGGGTGGAAGCCTGACCCGGTGCGCTCCTCCACCGCCCCACCCACTCCAGGGACCCTTGGCTGCCGGCCGGGCAGCCCCTCCGGTGGGCTCCAGGCTGAGCGATCCAGAGGGCAGGGCTGGCTGCCAGGAGGTGCTCAGGGGGCGGGGGGTGCCTGTGCCCAGGCTCCAGGCCACCTCGGGCCCTGGGCTCACGGCCCCGGCCTTGCAGGGGAGCCATGACGAGCTGTCCGAAAATGAGGAGGATCTGGAGAAGTCAGAGAGTGAGGGGAGCGACTACTCCCCTAACAAGAAGAAGAAGAAGAAGCTCAAGGACAAGAAGGAGAAGAAAGCCAAACGGAAGAGGAAGGGGGACGATGAGGAGGCCAACGAGGAGGGGTGCCTGAAGGTAACCCCCGAGGCCGGCGGGGACCGGCTTCCCGGAACAGGCTGGAAATCAGGCCCGTTCCATGCACCTGTGCTGACTCGCCCCCTCCTGAGGCGGTGCTGAGAGGGGAGGTAGAGAGAGGGGAGGTAGCTTGTCAATATGTGGCAGAGCCAGGATCAGAGCAGTCACTGACTGGCTCCAGAGTCTAAGCTCCTGGCCAGCAACCCCCCGGCCCCCCTAGACCCCCAGCCAGCCCAGGCTTCCCAGCCAGCCCAGCCCCCCATAGTCCCCCCAGCCAGCCCAGCCCCCCATAATTCTCCCAGCCAGCCCAGCCCCCCATAATTCTCCCAGCCAGCCCAGCCCCCATAGTCCCCCCAGCCAGCCCACCCCCCATAATCCCCCCAGCCAGCCCAGACCCCCATAGTCCCCCCAGCCAGCCCGCCCCCCATAATCCCCCCAGCCAGCCCAGCCCCCATAGTCCCCCCAGCCAGCCCGCCCCCCATAGTCCCCCCAGCCAGCCCGCCCCCCATAGTCCCCCCAGCCAGCCCACCCCCATAGTCCCCACAGCCAGCCCAACCCCCATAGCCCCCCCAGCCAGCCCAGCCCCCATAGTCCCCCCAGCCAGCCCACCCCCCATAGTCCCCCCAGCCAGCCCACCCCCCATAGTCCCCCCAGCCAGCCCACCCCCCATAGTCCCCCCAGCCAGCCCAGCCCCCATAGTCCCCCCAGCCAGCCCCCCCCCATAGTCCCCCCAGCCAGCCCACCCCCATAGTCCCCCCAGCCAGCCCACCCCCCATAGTCCCCCCAGCCAGCCCAGACCCCCATAGTCCCCCCAGCCAGCCCGCCCCCATAGTCCCCCCAGCCAGCCCACCCCCCATAGTCCCCAGCCAGCCCAGACCCCCATAGTCCCCCCAGCCAGCCCGCCCCCCATAATCCCCCCAGCCAGCCCACCCCCCATAGTCCCCACAGCCAGCCCACCCCCATAGTCCCCACAGCCAGCCCACCCCCCATAGTCCCCCCAGCCAGCCCACCCCCCATAGTCCCCCCAGCCAGCCCACCTCCCATAGTCCCCACAGCCAGCCCAGCCCCCATAGTCCCCCCAGCCAGCCCAGCCAGCCCAGGGCGGCCTGGGGACTTGGCGCCTGGGGCAGGCCCGTGAGCTTGCTGTGTGCCTGGGGAAGCCGCACTCCTCGCTGGGCCTGTGCCACCTGGCAGTGAAGGGCACCTGAGGGCTGTCCTGGCCCACCCTGGCCCGGGCACACCGTGCTGGCTCTGGAACCGGCCGCGGCCTGTCCTTCTGTGGGGTCCATGCATGACTGTACGGGGACACCCGGGGGTGGCCTCATTTCTCCCCAAGCCTGCTGCCTCCCCAGGGCCATCAGCCTCCTGACACCCACTTCAGGCCCAGACTCCCCGAATAGATTGCTCCAGAGTGACCCCATTATTCCAGCGTGGGCACACACACGGCCTCACCCCAAGCCCCACGCTAAGCCCTGGGCGCGTTGCCCTGCACCCCTCAGGCACTGCTGTCCGAGCCGTCCGATCAGGGCTGGGGTGGCAGTGGCGGGCGTTTTCAGTGCTGGCTGAGTCCCGCTCCTGCTGGCTGCAGGCACCACCCTACCTGCCCGCCGGCCCGAGGCCTCCTGGAGGGACCCTGGGGTGGGGGTGCGGGGTAGGACCCCACTCAGTGCGTCTCTGGCCGCGTCCGCAGGAGCCCAAGTCCTCGGGGCAGCTCATGGCCGAGTGGGGCCTGGACGACGTGGACTACCTGTTCTCCGAGGCCGACTACCACACGCTGACCAACTACAAGGCCTTCAGCCAGTTCCTCAGGTGGGGGGGCGGAGCCGGCTCCGGGGGGCGGCTTCAGGCAGGTACTGACCTGGGCCGAGCTGGTGGGGTCTCTTCCATTTTGGCAGATGGAGAGGGAGACCCTGCCTCCCTCGCTGACCCTGCACCTGGGGGGGAGGTGGTGGCCCCAGTCCGTCCCGGGCCTGTGCCCTCCTGCCCCGCTCTGCTCTGGAGGCCCCTCTCCAGCCTCAGGCCCCGCAGGTTCTAGAAACCAGCGAACTGGGAGATTGTCAGCCGCACATATAGGGGCTCGAGCGTTTTGGGGGGCACTGCTGTCTCAGGTTTTGTCTTCTTCCTGCCCCCGTTTCTCGGCCTGGAGCCTGGGGCTGGCGCTGCCTGTCCCAGGAGTGGGAGATGGGGGCCCTGCCAGGTCACGGGGTCCCCCCTCCACGGCCTGCCCTCACCTCCCTGACCCCCCCTCCCAGGCCTCTCATCGCCAAGAAGAACCCAAAGATCCCCATGTCCAAGATGATGACCGTCCTGGGCGCCAAGTGGCGGGAGTTCAGTGCCAACAACCCCTTCAAGGGCAGCTCGGCGGCGGCGGCGGCGGCGGCGGTGGCCGCGGCCGTGGAGACGGTCACCATCGCCCCCCCGATGGCCGTCAGCCCCCAGCAGGCGCCCCAGCCCGTGCCCATCCGCAAGGCCAAGACCAAAGAGGGCAAGGGTAAGGCGGCGGTGGGCGGTGGCACCCAGCCTGCGGGCAGGGGCCCTTCCAGGCCGGTCTCTGTCAAGGACCCAGGGCCTTGGTTGACCTTGACCCACGTGGCCCTTCTCGGCTGCATTGCAGGGGCACTGGAGCTCCTGGAGGGCAGTGCTCAGAGCTTGGGGAGTTTTGCCCTGGCCCCTCAGACTTGGGTGTGAGGAAGGGCGGTGTGGGGGGGGGGCAGGCGGCCGAGAGTCAGGGTCTCACGCGTGAGGCTGGGCCGTTCCCAGGGAGGAGGGGCCAAGGTGACCCCTTTGTCCGAGCACCGGGTGGTCAGGGCCGGCTCCGGAGCCCTGGAAGGAGGTCCAGTACACGTGGGCTCAGTGGGGTGTGCGGGGGGATGCCAGGGGCAGCAGAGGCTCTCTGCCACTTGACTCCCCGGGGTCCTCCCTGGGTGGGGTGTCTGGCCCGTGGCAGGTGGGCACGCTGGTCTCTCCGGGCTCCCAGGGGTGGGGCCACGGCAGCTCAGCCCTCCGATGCCCTCACTGGGCTCTGAGGGGACTCAGGCGGCTCGGGGCTCCTTGTTTCAACCCCCAGGAGCTATGCCTTTTGGGATGATGGGCCCTTGGCCAGGTCCCTGCAGGGCCGGTGGCAGTGACACGGGTGGAGCCGGCTCCTGCTGGCCCCTCACTGGCCTCTGGCCTGCCCACGGCCCTGCTTGCTCATCTCCTCTCGGGCTGCAGCGCTGAGCCATTGATTCCTGGGCTGCGCATTCAGAGCCTGAGATTGAAATAGATTTTCCCGCCGGCGCTGAGGGTGCTCCCGGGCCCCCGGCCCCAGCTCCCTGCACCGACGCGGCTGGAGGTCACTGCGCCCGGCCCCCATCTTTCCGGTCAGCCCTGGGGGAGGGGTGCTCGGCCCTTACTCCCCAGAGGCTGCCTGTTCGTGGCCACAAAACCGCCTCCACCTGCTGGCCCCAGGAGCCCGCCTCCACCTGCTGGCCCCAGGAGCCCGCCTCCACCTGCTGGCCCCAGGAGCCCGCCTCCACCTGCTGGCCCCAGGAGCCCGCCTCCACCTGCTGGCCCCAGGAGCCCGCCTCCACCTGCTGGCCCCAGGAGCCCACCTCCACCTGCTGGCCCCAGGAGCCCGCATCTGGGGGATGGCAGCGGTCAGGGTGGCCTTGAGGTGGCAGTGGTGCCCCGGCGCGGGGATCACCGAGGCTGGCAGCTTCCTGACCCAGATCATCCCTCAGGGCCCAGTGTGGTCCAGAGGGGAGGGCCTCGGGGGTCCCGCTGGCTGTGGCTCCACGGGGGACAGCTCCTTTCTGGGGAAGCGGACAGGACGGGGCTATTCCCGAGACGGCAGGGTTATTCTCTGCCCCCCGCCCCCTCCCAATGCTGTGCAGCTGAGGCAGGCCTGGCCTCTCTGAGCCCAGGTGCTCATGGGAAAGGGCCACACAAACATGACCCCCTGCTGTGGCTCCCTCCTGCCTCCAGGGCCCGGCGTGCGGAAGAAGGTCAAAGGCTCCAAGGACGCCAAGAAGAAGGGCAAGGGCAAGAAGGTGGCGGGGCTCAAGTTCCGCCTCGGAGGGATGGGCGGCAAGAGGAAGAAAGGCTCCTCGGTGAGCGTGGCGTGCGTGAGCGAGCCAGCATGCACGTGAGCACGTATGAACACGTGTGTGAACATGTATGAACACGCGAGCACGCGTGCGCAAGCATGAGTGTACATGTGAGCATGTGTGTGAGCGTGTGCGTGAGCATGAGCATGTTAGCATATGTGTGAGCGCGTATGAACACGTGTGTAAACATGTATGAACACGCGAGCACGAGTGCGCAAGCATGAGTGTACATGTGAGCATGTGTGTGAGCGTGTGCGTGAGCATGAGCATGTTAGCATATGTGTGAGCGCGTGTGTAAGCGTGTGAGTATGAGTGTGTGAGCGTGTGTGTGTGAGCATGAGTGTGTGAGCATGTGTATGTGTGTGTGACTCAGAGTGTGTGAACAAGCATATGTGTGTGAGGGTGTGAGAGACACGGGCCTGGGACGTGTCGGTGTGGGTGTGAGACAGAAGCCCACGCTGCTCAGGAGTCCGTGGGTGTGTGCCTGTGAGCGGCCCTGAGATGCGTTTGGGGGTGTGCCAGGGCGGGGTGCTGTGGGGAGCAGGCTGGCTGCAGCTCATTCTCCTGACGTGGCCCGGGGGCAGTCCTCCTCTCTCCCACTCTCCCTTCTGCCCCCAGGCCTGCTGGCCTGTCTCCCAGCCTGGCTGGTGAGGGGCTCAGACTAGGTCCTTCCCAAGGCCTGCAGCGTGGGCTGGGCGTGGGCTCAGTCCTGGCGCCTCTGCCCTCAGCTGCCACCCGTCTGGGCAGCAGGTGGAGGGCCAGCTGGCCCCCAGAGTTCTGATGGGCCTGGTGCCAGGGCTGAGGCCGGGCCCGGGAAGGCGGCATGGAGGCAGGGCCAGGCGGGGCTCCGGGTCCTCCCAGGGCCAGCTCTGCGCCAGGTCAGACTGACCCCGAGGGAGCCCCGGACTCTTGTCACTCCTCTGCAGGGGACCCCTGGGCTCCCCCCTCCTGCTCAGGGCGCTTGCTTCCCTCGCCTCGCCCAGCCCCGCAGAGCGCAGACATGGAAGCCATTGCTCCGTCCCTGGTAGAGGCAGCGGACAGGGCTTGGGTTAGCTGCCCCGGAGGGAGCTGAGCGGCGGGCGGGGCCCTGCGTGGAGCTGGGCGGCCTCGGCTCAGCCGGCACCGGCTCAGCACGCGCTGCTGTGCGGTGTCTGCTCAGCCCGTGGCCCTGCTCCAGAGGCTCCGTTTGGCAGGGGTGTGGGCATCTCACTGGGAGGCAGCCAGCGACAGGCAGATGGCACAGGCCAGACCTGGCACGCAGGCTCTGCAACAGGTTCCGCGGGGGGCGGTGTCCCTGAGGGACCTGTGGGAGTTGGCAAGGGGGGGCATGGCCTGGGGGGGCGCTGAGGAGGGCCATGGAGCATGGTTTCTGGGGGGGGGGCGGGGGGCATTGGGCCGGGCCCTTGGCGTGCCCGGCTGGAGGCGGAGACTAGATGAACCGCAGAGAGCCCGTGCCCCCAGAGCCGTCCCGTGCCCTGCCCCAGGCCCACTGCCCAGGCCAGGAGCCCTCGGGCTGAGCCCCCGGGGCGGGCCTGGGCTCACAGGCCCTCCCGCCCGCAGAGCGAGGAGGACGAGCGGGAGGAGTCGGACTTCGACAGCGCCAGCATCCACAGCTCCTCCGTGCGCTCTGAGTGCTCCTCAGCGCTGGGCAAGAAGAGCAAGAGGAGGCGCAAGAAGAGGAGGGGTAGGCTCCCCGCAGGGCTCCCGTCGCCCTGGAGACGTGGGGGGCAGAGGCCCCGCCGCCTCTGGCCTCAGCCAGGCAGCTCCGGTGCCCCCTCAGCCCCCCGGCCCCCGCCGGAGAGGGGCCTGTCCCAGTGAGGCAGGGGGGGTGGTAGGAGGAGGGCAGGGTGTTTGCACGAGCAGAGAGGGCACCGGAGACGTGCCCATCCATCCTCCATCCTCCATCACCCACCCACTCAGTCATCCACTCCTCTCCCACCTGCCCCTCCTCCCCTTCCCCTGCCTGTCCTTCCTGCCATCCCTCCCTACCTCCCTCCCTCCTCCCTCCTTTATTTTCCTCCCTCCCTCCCTTCTCCCTCCTCCCTCCCTCCCTCCCTCCTTCCCTCCCTCCCTCCTTCCCTCCCTCCCTCCTTCCCTTCCTCCCTCCCCACCCAACCTTCCTTCTCGCCACCTCTTTACGCCTTTATTTCCTCAACCATTACCCCAACATCCATTCACCCTGTCTGTCCGCCCACCATCCATTCATCCAACATCCGCTAAGTGCCCTGTGCCAGGGCGGCCTCGGGTGGAGACTGGTCGGCCTCGGGCGGGGGACGCAGCCCGCATGGCCACCTCTGCCCCTCCCCAGTGGACGATGGTGACGGCTACGAGACGGACCACCAGGACTACTGCGAGGTGTGCCAGCAGGGCGGGGAGATCATCCTGTGCGACACCTGCCCGCGGGCCTACCACCTGGTCTGCCTGGACCCCGAGCTGGAGAAGGCCCCCGAGGGCAAGTGGAGCTGCCCGCACTGTGTAAGCGGCCGCAACGCGGGTGCGGTCCGGCCTGGCTCCCAGGCCACCTGGGGACAGAACGTGGCGTGGGCGGGAGTGAAGGGGGCCGGGTGGGAGGGGGGTCCCAGCAGGTGGAGGGTGTCGGGGTCCGGGGCGCCTCCACCCGCTCTGTCCCTGTCCCTGCAGGAGAAGGAGGGCATCCAGTGGGAGCCGAAGGAGGAGGACGAGGAGGAGGAGGGCGGCGAGGAGGACGACGACCACATGGAGTTCTGCCGCGTGTGCAAGGACGGCGGCGAGCTGCTCTGCTGCGACGCCTGCCCCTCCTCCTACCACCTGCACTGCCTCAACCCGCCGCTGCCCGAGATCCCAAACGGTGAATGGCTCTGCCCGCGCTGTACTGTGAGTGTTACCCCGCCCCGCGCGGACGCCCGCAGCGCCCCTGCCCCGCCCCTACCCGGCCCACCGCGCCCCGCCCCTCCCGGTCCCGCCCACCGCGCCCGCCCCGCGCCCCGGCCCCGCCCCGCCCCCGCGCCCGCCCCGCCCCTGCCCGGCCCCGAGCGCCCGCCAGGCCCCGCCCCACAAAGCCACGCCCACACCAGACCAAGCCACGCCCCAGCAGCATCACTCCAACCCATGGCGTTCCAAGCCCCACCCACCAAGGCCACATCCTTCTCGCCCTCAAGGCCTCTAGCTTAAGCCCAAGCGCTGAGCCCCGCGCGCCGGAGCCTGCCCACTGCTTCGCCCCAAGCGGGCCTGCTGCTCAGTCCCCTTAAGACCCTTAAGACTCAGCTGCAGGTCTCTCACCGGAGCCTGGGAACGGCCGCTAAAGGCGGTGGTGCCAGTCCACCTTCCCACCGCAGCCAATGCACTGGGCATCCCTTTGAGTCTCCAAGTCCTGGGCCTTTTCTCTCCCATTTCTAGCTGAGCAAACGGGGCTCAGGAGGTAAAGTGGCCTGCCTAAGGCCACGAGGCCACAGAACCGGCCACTCAGACCCACACGCAGGGCCTGGCTCCTGCCCCAGAGCTGGGTGGTGAGAGGGTAGGAGGCCCCCGGGGCTGGCGCCTCAGTGTCTGCGGACACCCCCCAGCCACCCCCCCCCCCGGTCACCAAATGCCCCCTGCTCTGAGCTGCCCCCCGGGCCACCCCTGAGTCCTGGGCGGTGCTGTGGCCAGCCCTCCCATGGGCACCTGGGCTCCTGTCTATGTGTGTGGGATGCATGCAGACCTACATGCCATCTGTGCACAGCACACACGGGCTCCTGAGGGCAGGCCCGTGCTGTGGGGTCACGGGGGTGCCTGCTGTCACAGGGTCCTCTGGGCGGGCCCTGCAGCCAGGCCCTGACCTGGGCGACCTTGCTCTCTCCAGTGTCCGCCCCTGAAGGGCAAAGTTCAGCGGATCCTGCACTGGAGGTGGACGGAGCCTCCCACCCCCTTCATGGGGGGGCTGCCCGGGCCCGACATGGAGCCCAGCGTGCCCCCACCCAAGCCTCTGGAGGGCATCCCGGAGAGGGAGTTCTTCGTCAAGTGGGCCGGGCTCTCCTACTGGCACTGCTCCTGGGTGAAGGAGCTGCAGGTAAGCCCGGCCTGGGCGAAGGCTCGGCCTCCCGGGCTGGGGGGAGCGCGAAGGGGAGGCTTGTCCTGCCTGCGGCCGGGCTGGGGGCTGGGGGGCTGGGGGCCGGGGGCTGGGGGCTGGGGGGATTGGGGGCTGGGGGCTGGGGGCTGAGGGCTGAGGGCTGGGGGCTGGGGGCTGGGGGCTGAGGGGCTGAGGGCTGAGGGCTGGGGGCTGGGGGCTGAGGGGCTGAGGGGCTGAGGGGCTGAGGGCTGGGGGCTGGGGGGCTGAGGGGCTGAGGGGCTGAGGGCTGGGGGCTGGGGGGCTGGGGGCTGGGGGCTGGGGGCTGAGGGGCTGGGGGCTGAGGGGCTGAGGGGCTGAGGGCTGGGGGCTGGGGGCTGAGGGGCTGGGGGACTGGGGGCTGGGGGCTGGGGGCTGGGGGCTGGGGGCCGGGGGCTGAGGGGCCGGGGGCGGGGGGGCGGAGGGCTGAGGGGCTGAGGGCTGAGGGCTGAGGGCTGAGGGGCTGAGGGCTGAGGGGCTGAGGGGCTGGGGGCTGGGGGCTGGGGGCTGGGGCTGGGGGCTGGGGGGCTGGGGGCTGGGGGTTGGGGAGCTGGGGGCTGGGGGCTGAGGGGCTGGGGGCTGGGGGCTGGGGGCTGAGGGGCTGGGGGACTGGGGGGCTGAGGGCTGGGGGCTGGGGGCTGGGGGGGCTGGGGGGCTGGGGGCTGGGGGCCGGGGGCTGGGTCAGGGGGCCTGGGGCCACAGCCCGTCTGCCTGGTAACCTCTGCCCGTCGGAGCAGCTGGAGCTGTACCACACGGTGATGTACCGCAACTACCAAAGAAAGAACGACATGGACGAGCCCCCGCCCTTCGACTACGGCTCCGGCGACGAGGACGGCAAGAGCGAGAAGAGGAAGAGCAAGGACCCGCTGCACGCCAAGATGGAGGAGCGCTTCTACCGCTACGGCATCAAGCCCGAGTGGATGATGATCCACCGCGTCCTGAACCACAGGTGGGTGCGGCGGGAGGAGACCGAGCACGGCCCGATGTGTGCAGGGGGGCGGAGGGGGGGGCAGGAGGAGGAGGCCGAGGCCCGCCGTCGGGGATCTGCTGGCCAGCGCAGGGGTGGTCGCACACACGTGGGCGCACTCACACTGCGGCCGAGGGCAGCCCAGGGGCACACGCAGGGGCGCCGGGACACTGCCAGCCGCCTGCGACGGGCACCCCGCGGAAGGGCGGCAGCACGGTGGGGGGGCACTCCGCTGCGGGCTTGGTCCGCCGGCCTGTGCCCCGGGGCCTCCAGAAGAGGGCGCTGCACCTGCAGGAACAGGGTCCTGTGGGCACGGCTCCAGGTCGTCCTCTTCCTGTTAGAAAAAAGCCGCCACTGGCCAGTGGGGGGAGGTCGTCTCTGGCCAGTGTGCGGAGGTCATCTCTGGCCAGTATGGGGAGGTCGTCTCTGGCCAGTGGGGGGAGGTCGTCTCTGGGCAGTGGTGGGGAGGTCACTTATGGAGCCTCAGGGTTCTGTGTCCACACGCCCAGCTGCACCAGACGAAGGGATGGACGCTGGCTCTTTGCTCCTCTGCTCTGGGGGCCTCTGCCCCCCCCCGCCTCCCTCCGGCCTGTGGCTGGGAAGGGGGCGCCCTGGGTGCCGCCCTCCACGTCCGCCCTGTGTTGCAGCTTCGACAAGAAGGGGGACGTGCACTACCTGATCAAGTGGAAGGACCTGTCCTACGACCAGTGCACCTGGGAGATCGACGACATCGACATCCCGTGCTACGAGGGCCTGAAGCAGGCCTACTGGGGCCACAGGTGGGCGCCGCCCGCCCGCCCCGCCCCGCCCCCCTTCTCCCCCGCCCCGCCCGGCCCCGGGCTCCGCTCACCTGCTCCCTTCTCCCCCGCCCCGCCCGGCCCCGGGCTCCGCTCACCCGCCCCCCTCTCCCCAGGGAGCTGATGCTGGGGGAGGACGCCCGGCTGCCCAAGAGGCTGGTGAAGAAAGGCAAGAAGCTGAAGGACGACAAGCAGGAGAGGCCGCCGGACACGCCCATCGTGGATGTGAGGGGGTGGGGATGGGGGTGGGGGTGAGGGATGGCCGTGGGGGGTGGGTGGGGGGGTGACCAGGGCCTCGCCCCCGCAGTAGGGGACTGCCCCGGCCTGCAGTTCAGACACTCACGCCAGGTGTCCCCCAGGGGAGGGCTCACCCCTGTCAGGGCCCCCACCCCAGGCAGAGGGGCAGCTGTGGAGGGGCCTGGGGCTTGGCTTCCGGTTCTATTTGAAATGTGGGTTCCCTGTGTGCAAACTGGGGGGCAAATGGCTCCGCTTAGCCATGGGCGTTCATTACTTACATGAGCTAATGCCATGCGTGTAAATAAGGAAGCGTGTGTACTTTACACAGCCAATTACACACGAGTCTCACTGTTCACGGGTGGGGGCAGGGGAGGGAACAGGGGGAACCCCCTTTCCCCGGGGTGGGGGGGGGTTCACCAGGACGTGGATGGCGGTCTTGTGTCCGTTTGGCAAACCTCTGGGGTGTCTACCAGCGCCTAGCCCTGGGGGGACAGGGCCCTGGCCTAGCCTTGGGAGAACTGCTTTAAGAACTGCCATCCCCCAGGGGCCACTGGCGGGGACACTGGGCCTGTGGGGTGCAGGGGAGGTGGCTGGGCCTGGCACATTGGGGACCCCATGGGGGAGGCCTTGAGCTGCGGGGTAGAGGGAGCAGGAGGGGGTGTCGGGGCCATGAGGAGTCTGGGCCAGCACCAGCGGCCATGCCTGAAGGCCCGCTGTGTCCCAGGCCCGTGTGGGCGGGAGGAAGCAGTACCGAGCAGGCCCAGGCATGGCCACAGCCGGTGCTCAGTGGCAGGGAACCTAGCGATCGGGACTGTCCCGCGGGGAGAGGTTCGGGGTGCTGCAGGGGGACAGCTGGGAGGGAGAGAGGGCTCTGGAGGAGGAGGAGGAGGCGGCGTTCGCCAGAGGCCTGAGGGGGACGCAGGTGGCAGCAGTGAGAGGAGAGGGAGCTGGGTGCCACTGGGAGGGTGGGCTCCGGGGACCCAGGCTTCAGGGTGTCTGAACTCCCCCGCAGCCCACGGTCAAGTTCGACAAGCAGCCCTGGTACATCGACTCCACGGGGGGCACGCTGCACCCCTACCAGCTGGAGGGCCTCAACTGGCTGCGCTTCTCCTGGGCCCAGGGCACCGACACCATCCTGGCCGACGAGATGGGGCTGGGCAAGACGGTGCAGACCATCGTCTTCCTCTACTCCCTGTACAAGGAGGTGGGCCGGGGGCGGGGAGGGAGGCCGTGGGCGGCGGGGGGCGGGGGAAGAGGGCGGCAGCGCCCCCTTTGGGAAGCCCCTCACCGCACTCGCCTGCCCAGGGCCACTCCAAGGGGCCGTACCTGGTCAGCGCGCCTCTGTCCACCATCATCAACTGGGAGCGGGAGTTTGAGATGTGGGCGCCCGACTTCTACGTGGTCACCTACACGGGGGACAAGGAGAGCCGCTCCGTGATCCGCGAGAACGAGTTCTCCTTCGAGGACAACGCCATCCGCAGCGGGAAGAAGGTGTTCCGCATGAAGGTGAGAACGGGTCCTCCTCCCGGGGCCAGGGCTCTGCGCTCTGCGGGTCCCTCCCCTCGGGGTCCTTCCCCTCGGGGTGCCGCCCCTCAGGGTCTCCGCATGAAGGTGAGGGCTCTGCGCTCTGCGGGTCCCTCCCCTCGGGGTCCCTCCCCTCGGGTGCCGCCCCCCAGGGTTTCCACGTGAAGGTGAGGGTCCGTGAGGCCCGGGCCGCCTCGCAGCCGGTCTGCCCGCGGCTGGTGGGGAGTGAGCAGCTCCTCTCTCAGCACCGCGGGCTCGGAGCGGTGGGTGCTCTGGGCCTCGGCCTGGTGGCCGTGTCTCCCGCTGGGTCCCGGGCCTCCCCGGGGGCTCCGGCTCCCCCTCCTCTTCGCTCCGTCTCTGGAGACCTCGCCTCCTTGGCACCCAAACGGGGCTCCTCCTCCAGAAAGAAGTGCAGATCAAGTTCCACGTGCTGCTCACCTCCTACGAGCTCATCACCATTGACCAGGCCATCCTGGGCTCCATCGAGTGGGCCTGCCTCGTGGTGGACGAGGCCCACCGGCTCAAGAACAACCAGTCCAAGGTAGCGGCGCGCCCCCCCCCCCCCCCCCCCCCCCCCCCCCCGCCTGCTGCCACCCCCACCCCTGCAGCCGCGCTGGCCAGGCGGCCGCCAGCCCTGACCCCCGCTCCCCTCAGTTCTTCAGGGTCCTGAACAGCTACAAGATCGACTACAAGCTGCTGCTGACGGGGACCCCCCTTCAGAACAACCTGGAGGAGCTGTTCCACCTGCTCAACTTCCTGACGCCAGAGCGCTTCAAGTGAGCGGGGCCGGTGGGCGGGGCAGTGAGACAGGGTGGGCGGGGCAGTGTGAGGTGGGCGGGGCAGTGAGACAGGGTGGGCGGGGCTGTGTGAGGTGGGCGGGGCAGTGAGGCAGGTGGGCGGGGCTGCAGGTGGGGTGGGCGGGGCAGTGGGTGGGCGGGGTGGGCGGGGCAGTGGGAAGAAGTATCTGTGTCTTGCACGGGGCCACTCGCTGGGCCAGGGTCTCTTGTCACTAAAATGGGAGCGTTGGCCATGCCCCCCTCAAATGACCTGCGTGGAGGGGCCACCAGCCCAGCACTTGGGAAAAATCCAATTTTCCCTGGAATCTTCCCCAAATACCCCCTAGTCCTCTAGGGGTCCTGTCCCTGCCCCCACACCTCAGGCTCATTGCTTTCCCTCCACAAAGACCGGAAGTGACCACACAGGTGGCAGATAGGCGGGAGGAGGCCGGGTGGTGATGGAGAGGAGGATGAAGGCTGAGTGCCGGTCAACGGCACCTCCTTCCCTGCCTCCTTGTCTGCACCTGGGCCCCTTCTCTTGCCCAGACTGGGGGTTCGGGGTGGAGGACGGTGTCCTGTGTGGTGAGAGCTGTGATGTGTGGGTGACACAGGCAGAGGCGGACACTGAAGGACCCTTTGGGCAGGGCCGGGGCTCCCCGACTCTCCTGGCCCGCCAGCCAGCCGGCCGCCCTGTGGCCCTCCGGCAGGCGGCAGGGCCTGGCTGGCCCACTCCCTCGCCCACTCCCGGCCCCTCTGCAGAGGGCTTGGCCTGCTCCGGTCCCTGCTTCTGGCTCTCACCCGGCTCTCTCTCGCAGCAACCTGGAGGGCTTCCTGGAGGAGTTCGCGGACATCTCCAAGGAGGACCAGATCAAGAAGCTGCACGACCTGCTGGGGCCGCACATGCTGAGGCGGCTCAAGGCCGACGTGTTCAAGAACATGCCGGCCAAGACCGAGCTCATCGTCCGCGTGGAGCTGAGCCAGATGCAGAAGTGAGTGGGGCCGGGCTGCGGGGGGCCTGCCCTGGCCCCCCCCCGCCACGTCCTGGGCCCCTGGCCTTCCTGGCCGCTCCCTGAGTGGCGGGGGAGGGGTGGGGTGGCCCGCTCTGCAGCGGCCGAGGCCTGGGCTCCCCTCCTGCACGCTTCCATCTGAGCTGCTTCTCCGATTTCGGCGACCGGGTCTGGGGCTGCCTGAGTTCTGTCCCCCGGCAGCTTGCTGGGTGACTCTAGGCCTGGTTCACCTCTCAGGGTCCCCCGTCTCTGTAAGTGGGCGTGTGGCCCCCGGCCCCCGGCAGAGAGCCCTCTGGGGGGCTGGGTGGCGGTGTCAGCCCGCCTCCTCCGTGCCCCTCTCTGCCGCAGGAAGTACTACAAGTTCATCCTCACGCGGAACTTCGAGGCGCTGAACTCCAAGGGGGGCGGGAACCAGGTGTCGCTGCTCAACATCATGATGGACCTGAAGAAGTGCTGCAACCACCCCTACCTCTTCCCCGTGGCTGCCGTGGTAGGTGCCCCGTGGCTGGTGGGAGGAGCCCTGTGGCTTCTGTGGCAGGCACTCATGGCTGCCCGTGGCAGGTGCAGTGGCTTCCACGGTAGATGCTGGTGGGAGGAGCCCTGTGGCTTCTGTGGCAGGTACCCGTGGCTGCCCGTGGCAGGTGCAGTGGCTGCCACGGTAGATGCTTGTGGGAGGAGCCCTGTGGCTTCTGTGGCAGGCACTCATGGCTGCCCGTGGCAGGTGCAGTGGCTTCCACGGTAGATGCTGGTGGGAGGAGCCCTGTGGCTTCTGTGGCAGGTACCCGTGGCTGCCCGTGGCAGGTGCAGTGGCTGCCACGGTAGATGCTGGTGGGAGGAGCCCTGTGGCTTCTGTGGCAGGCACCCGTGGCTGCCCGTGGCAGGTGCAGTGGCTGCCACGGTAGATGCTGGTGGGAGGAGCCCTGTGGCTTCTGTGGCAGGTACCCGTGGCTGCCCGTGGCAGGTGCAGTGGCTGCCACGGTAGATGCTGGTGGGAGGAGCCCTGTGGCTTCTGTGGCAGGCACCCGTGGCTGCCCGTGGCAGGTGCAGTGGCTGCCACGGTAGATGCTGGTGGGAGGAGCCCTGTGGCTTCTGTGGCAGGTACCCGTGGCTGCCCGTGGCAGGTGCAGTGGCTGCCACGGTAGATGCTGGTGGGAGGAGCCTTGTGGCTTCTGTGGCAGTTACCCGTGGCTGCCCGTGGCAGGTGCAGTGGCTGCCACGGTAGATGCTGGTGGGAGGAGCCCTGTGGCTTCTGTGGCAGGCACCCGTGGCTGCCCGTGGCAGGTGCAGTGGCTGCCACGGTAGATGCTGGTGGGAGGAGCCCTGTGGCTTCTGTGGCAGGTACCCGTGGCTGCTGTGGTGCTTCTTGACCTTGAGGACCTGGAGGTGATGCAGGTTCTCATTGTGCCAGGAGTTTCTGAAAACCTGCCTCTGCCTGCTGCGTGGGCAGGCCTCCTCCTTCCCTTGGTCCCTGTGACCCATAAAGTCATGGGGAGCACTGGGTCCCCCCACAGTTCCCCAGGCCACGGTTCTGAGGGCTGACCTGGCTGCACTCAGTCACCACGGGGGTCGGGCAGGCCGGGGAGGGCCCCGCTGACTGATGTGCACCTGCGGGAGACTCCGGACCCTGGTCCAGCCTGTGGTCTCACAAGGCACTGGTCCTCTGGGACCTCAGTTTCCCTCTATAAAATGGGATAATAGCGTCTACCTGGAAGGTGAGGCCCAGACGAGACAGTGGCCAGAGAGCCCTCAGAGAGCCTGGCATGTCTGTCCTCAGACACAGTGGCCTTTGGCACCGCTGCTGCTGCTGTTGCTGCTCTGGTTCTGCTTCCAACCCCCCCCCTCCCCCCCGGCTACCCCGCCCGGGGAGAGGCCAGCCCGAGGCAGGGCGGCAGCGAGCCGTGGGCGGCCCGGCTGCTCTCACCCCTCCGTCAGGGCAGCCTCTGGCGGACGCTCTGCCCGCGGGGGCTCAGGGCTGGCCGTGCTGGGACCCGCCCTCCGGTGACCCGGGGCCTGGGCCGCATGGCTGACCGGACACAGGTGACCCAGGGGCATCCGCTCCCGCTGAGCCCCCCTGGCCCAGGCTTGGCCTCGGCACTCCGCCCTGCCCGGCCCTTTGGTGCAGAGCCTGAGAGGAGGGGCGCCCGAGCCCACCTCCCGCTGCGTCCGCAGGAGGCGCCCGTCTTGCCCAACGGCTCCTACGACGGCAGCTCCCTGGTCAGGTCGTCGGGGAAGCTCATGCTGCTGCAGAAGATGCTGCGGAAGCTGCGGGACGAAGGGCACCGCGTGCTCATCTTCTCCCAGGTGAGCGCGGCGTCTGCCTGCCTCACCCCCCACCCCCCGGCCCACCCGGGCACGGCCCGCTGCCGGCCCTAAGGGTCAGGGTCAGGGCGCTGCTGCTCCCGTGGGGCTGCTTGCTGTGGCTCCTCGGTGCCCTGCGTGCTGCAAGAGCCGGGAGAGCTCAAGGCGCGGGGCCCACTGGCGGTCAGGTCCGCCTGCCCCTCCTGGCGGCCGGCCTTCCTGTCCAGGCCGGTGCCACAGCCCCGCCCGCATCCCTGCAGCCTGGCTCCTCAGGAACACGGCCCGGGTGGGGGGTCGGAAGGAGCCCGGGCAGAGGTGCTCCGGGCCCCCTCCTGCTCCGTCCTGCAGTTCCCCTGTGGAGGCACGGGGGCGGGGAGGCGGGGCTGCGGGCCTCGGGCCTGTGCGTCCCCCGTGCACCTGTCATACCCCCGCTCTGTGCTGGGCACCGGGGGGGGGGGTGTCCCCGTCCAGACAGTCGGGTCCCTGTGGGAACCGGATGGCGTGTGCCCACACCTGCCCCACAGATGACGAAGATGCTGGACCTCCTGGAGGACTTCCTGGAGTACGAGGGCTACAAGTACGAGCGCATTGACGGCGGCATCACCGGCGGGCTCCGGCAGGAGGCCATCGACAGATTCAACGGTACCCCCCCCGCCCCCCCCCGGTCCTCGGCGGGGCCCGGGGAGCAAACCTTCCCTAACAGGGGCCCCATGGCCGCCCCTGAGTTTTGTGCTAAAAGGATTCATCCATGGATCCTCCTGGGGCGGCCGGGTGTGGGTGCCCGGTGGGTGCCCCTGCTCAGCCTGCGGGCAGACGAGGATGAAGGCGGAAGGGGTGGAAGCGGCACCTTTGTGATGCAGGGGAGCTGGTGCCCGGGGCTGGCTGCCTGTGGGCTCTGACATCGCCCGAGGCCGCCCGTCAGCGCCCGGCCGTGCAGGGCGTGTGCCCATGGCTGCTCCCCGGGGGACCAAGGGCAGTGCCCACACCCATCTGCCTGCCCCTGGCCTGGGGGGGAGGAGCGTGAGGGGGAGGCCGGTGTGCGCTCGGAGTGAAGGCTGTGGCGCGGGCAGCCATGGGCTCCATCTCCTGGGCCTGTGGCTGTTTGCTGGATCCATGCTCAGGACAGGGCTGGGCCCGCTGCCCGAACACCCCGAGCAGCCACGCCTGTTCCCACTCGTGTCAGACAGAGATGGAGACAGACTGTAGACGTGGCCCTGGCCACCTCAGGCGGTGGGTGGGGAGGCACCGGGCGGTCTGGGGACCTGTTTGCAGCCCCCGTGGGTGCTCTGTCTATGCTGGTCACTGGGCGGCCCAGGCTCTGGGGCCCTCACGGCATCATGAGCTGGGAGCCCCGAGGGCCCGGGCGCTGCCCGCACCGGCTGGCTGCCTGCCGCTCGGTCTTGGCTCATCTGGGCAAGAAAGCTGGCTCCCTCCTCGTCCTGGCTCCTCCTGGCGGTCAGGGCTCAGCTCGGGTGGCTCAGGGGGGTGCTCTGTGCCCACCCCGTCCCCACCCGCACTCACTGCCCACCACCCCCTCTCCTCAGCGCCGGGCGCCCAGCAGTTTTGCTTCCTCCTGTCCACGCGGGCGGGCGGCCTGGGCATCAACCTGGCCACGGCGGACACGGTCATCATCTACGACTCGGACTGGAACCCGCACAACGACATCCAGGTCGGTGCCCTGACCTGGACCGCCGGGGTTTGTGGGTCCTCCCCACCCAGTGTCTCAGGCCCCCCCCTTCCTCCTTCCTTAGTGTCTCAGTCCCCCTCCTCCCCCTCAGGGTCTCACCCCCCCTTCCTCCTGGGCAGCCCCGGGAATCTCAGCCCCAGAGGGGCCTGGGGAGGGGAGGGGAGGGGAGGGTAGGGAAGGGGAGGCTCTCCCCCCGCCCCCCAGCTCCTCACTGGGCACAGGGAGAGACAGGCCCAGAGCGGGAGGGACGCCCAGCAGTCTGTCCACCCTCTGAGGCCAACAGAACAGGCAGGATGGGGTGTCAGTCCTGAGACCAAAGGGGCCAGTTTGGGAGGGACAGGAGCACAGAGTGGGGGTGGGGGGGCCTGCTGGAGGCTGGGGACAGGGGGCAAGTGAAGCAGGTGAGAAAGAACGGGGAGGCTGAGAGGTAGGAGCCCTGGCCACTCCGTGTGGGGCAGGGACACACACGCTCACACACACACACACACACACACACACATGCTCACACATACGCACGCACACACATGCTCACACACATGCACACACACATGCTCACACGCACACAAACACATGCACACACACACTGGACACTACGCTCTAGGGGCACACACAGGCTTGTGTCTCACGCACAGGCGTGTGCACCTGCGCAGTCACCAGGAAGAGGCAATGGCACTGGGTACCTGGTGCCGGGCGGGGCACAGAGCCTCGGCTCCGATCGCCGGGCAGTTCCGGCCTCGCCGCCCTCACTGGGTGCTGCGTCTCCAGCGGTCCCCACTGGCTCCCTCCCTGGGCGGCGCTGCCCCCACGCCCCCGGGCCCCACCAGCCCTTGTGGCTCCTTTGCATCCAGCACACTGGCCACCTGCCCCTCACACACACCCTGCACACCCACACACACGCCCGTTCCCCTGCACGGGCCCGGGACCACGTGAGGCTAGACATGGAGCGCGCACAGCGACCCTGGCACATGCACGTCTCCACGCAAAGCCCCATGGCCTGCTGCCCCTCGTGGTGCCCGGCTATGGCCCCAGCCCCGGCGGAGCCCCAGCCCCCGGCGGAGCCCCAGCCCCCAGAGGAGCCCCAGCCCCCGGGGAGCCCCAGCCCCCGGCGGAGCCCCAGCCCCGGGGGAGCCCCAGCCCCCGGGGAGCCCCAGCCCCCAGGGGAGCCCCAGCCCCGGGGGAGCCCCAGCCCCGGGGGAGCCCCAGCCCCCGGGGAGCCCCAGCCCCCAGGGGAGCCCCAGCCCCGGGGGAGCCCCAGCCCCCAGAGGAGCCCCAGCCCCCAGAGGAGCCCCAGCCCCCAGAGGAGCCCCAGCCCCCAGAGGAGCCCCAGCCCCGGGGGAGCCCCAGCCCCCAGAGGAGCCCCAGCCCCGGGGGAGCCCCAGCCCCCAGAGGAGCCCCAGCCCCGGGGGAGCCCCAGCCCCCAGAGGAGCCCCAGCCCCGGGGGAGCCCCAGCCCCCAGAGGAGCCCCAGCCCCCAGAGGAGCCCCAGCCCCCAGAGGAGCCCCAGCCCCGGGGGAGCCCCAGCCCCCAGAGGAGCCCCAGCCCCGGGGGAGCCCCAGCCCCCAGAGGAGCCCCAGCCCCCAGAGGAGCCCCAGCCCCGGGGGAGCCCCAGCCCCCAGGGGAGCCCCAGCCCCGGGGGAGCCCCAGCCCCCAGAGGAGCCCCAGCCCCCGGGGGAGCCCCAGCCCCCAGGGGAGCCCCAGCCCCCAGAGGAGCCCCAGCCCCGGCGGAGCCCCAGCCCCGGTGGAGCCCCAGCCCCCGGCGGAGCCCCAGCCCCCGGCGGAGCCCCAGCCCCCGGCGGAGCCCCAGCCCCGGGGGAGCCCCAGCCCCGGCGGAGCCCCAGCCCCCGGCGGAGCCCCAGCCCCGGGGGAGCCCCAGCCCCGGGGGGGCCGGGCGCTGAGTGCGGGTCGCCCCCAGGCCTTCAGCCGCGCGCACCGCATCGGGCAGAACAAGAAGGTGATGATCTACCGCTTCGTGACGCGGGCCTCGGTGGAGGAGCGCATCACGCAGGTGGCCAAGCGCAAGATGATGCTCACGCACCTGGTGGTGCGGCCGGGCCTGGGCTCCAAGGCGGGCTCCATGACCAAGCAGGAGCTGGACGACATCCTCAAGTTCGGCACCGAGGAGCTCTTCAAGGACGACGTGGAGGGTGCGTGCCGGCCCTGGCGGGGGGGGGCAGCCCAGCCTCAGCCCCGCCCGCGCCTGTCTCCCTGCGGCGAGGGCCCGGCGGGTCTCTGGGCGCCGTGCCCAGGCTGCAGCCCTCCGCTCTGCCCGCAGGCATGATGACTCAGGGCCAGAGGCCCGTCACCCCCATCCCCGACGTCCCGACCTCCAAGGGGGGCGCCCTGGCCGCCGGCGCCAAGAAGAAGCACGGCAGCACCCCGCCAGGTAGGCCCCTGCCTCCCCCCTTCCGCCCCCAGCCTTCCCTGCCCCCCCCTCCCGTTTCTCCCCCAGCTGCTCCTGCGCCTGCAGAGCCCGCCCGGCACCAGGCTTCCCCAGGCGTTTGCCATGCCCCTGCCCCCCCGTGAGTGCCCGTGACTGGCCGGGGCGGGCAGTGGGGCCTGGCGGGGGTGGGGGTTCGCTCTCCGGTCCCCGTTTCCCGCTGCGGCCCCTGCGGGACGGGAAGAGCCATGACGGGGACTCGGGGACCCGGGCACCCCGTCTGTCTCCCCAGGGGACAACAAGGACGTGGAGGACAGCAGCGTGATCCACTACGACGACGCGGCCATCTCCAAGCTGCTGGACCGCAACCAGGACGCCACGGACGACACGGAGCTGCAGAACATGAACGAGTACCTGAGCTCCTTCAAGGTGGCGCAGTACGTGGTGCGCGAGGAGGACGGCGCGGTAGGTCCTGCCGAGGCCCCGCCCCTGCCCGGCCCCGCCTCCTTCCCACACCCCTTCCCACACCCCTTCCCACACCCCTCCCCACACCCCTCCCATTCCCCTCCCCGCCCCACCCCTGCTCCGCCTCCTCCGCACCCCTCCCCACACCCCTCTCATTACTCTCCTTGCCCGGCCCCTGCCCCGCCTCCTTCCCACACCCCTTCCCACACCCCTCCCATTACTCTCCTTGCCCCGCCCCTGCCCCGCCTCCTCCGCCCCCCTCCCCCCCCCCCCCAGGGCCGGCATCCGCCCCCCTCCCCCCTCCTTCCAGGGCATGCGGCCACACCTGTCCCCCCAGCAAACCCCTTACCCCAAAGGCCAGCTCCTGGGTCTCCCCCCTCAGCCCCAGCACCCTTCACCCAGGCTGTGGTGCGGGTTGTCCTCCGCAGCCGGTTCCCCTTAGAAACGGGGAGCCCCTGGAGGGCAGGCTGGGGCTCATTCCACTCGGCACACGGCCACGGAAACCCCTGGGGAGTGAATGGGCGGATGGACGGAGGGATGGTGGTGACAGACAGGGCAGGAGGCTGGGCTGATCAGGGAAGGCTTCCTGGAGGAGGCAGGCTTTTCAATTCATTCTTGAGCCTTAAATGAGAGGTGTAGTGGAGGCCCCTTCCCTGGCCCCATCCCCCTGCAGCTGTGTCTGCTGGCCCTGCCCTCCCTGGACCCTGTCCCCCCGCCCCCGACTGTGTCTGTTGGCCCTGCCCCTCCCCGGACCCTGTCCCCCCGCCCCTGACTGTGTCTGCTGGCCCTGCCCTCCCCGGACCCTGTCCCCCCACCTCCGCTGTGTCCGCGGGCCCTGCCCCTCCCCGGACCCTGCCCCCCCGCCCCCGCTGTGTCCGCGGGCCCTGCCCTCCCCGGACCCTGCCCCCCCACCTCCGCTGTGTCTGCTGGCCCTGCCCTCCCCGGACCCTGTCCCCCCACCTCCAGCTGTGTCTGCTGGCCCTGCCCCTCCCCCCGGACCCTGTCCCCCCGCCCCCAACTGTGTCTGCTGGCCCTGCCCTCCCCGGACCCTGTCCCCCCACCTCCGCTGTGTCCGCGGGCCCTGCCCCTCCCCGGACCCTGCCCCCCCACCTCCACTGTGTCTGCTGGCCCTGCCCTCCCCGGACCCTGCCCCCCCACCTCCGCTGTGTCTGCTGGCCCTGCCCTCCCCGGACCCTGCCCCCCCACCTCCGCTGTGTCCGCGGGCCCTGCCCCTCCCCGGACCCTGCCCCCCCACCTCCACTGTGTCTGCTGGCCCTGCCCTCCCCGGACCCTGCCCCCCCACCTCCGCTGTGTCCGCGGGCCCGCCTCACGCCCGCTGTGTCCAGGAGGAGGTGGAGCGGGAGATCATCAAGCAGGAGGAGAACGTGGACCCCGACTACTGGGAGAAGCTGCTCCGGCACCACTACGAGCAGCAGCAGGAGGACCTGGCCCGCAACCTGGGCAAGGGCAAGCGCATCCGCAAGCAGGTCAACTACAACGACACGTCCCAGGAGGACCAGGGTGCGTGCCGGCCCGGGGGCGGGGCGGGGCAGGGGATCCGGGGCAGGACCCGCCTGAGTGGGAGGTGGCGGGGCGGGCTCCCTGGAGAGGGGGTCGGGGGAAGTGTGGGCCGCTGGGTGTCTGGGGGACCGGATGTGTGGTGATCCGGTGACTTCGCTGCCAGCGGTGTGACCTGGGCGAGCCTCAGCTTCCCCATCTGTGAAATGGGCGGGGGGGCGGTCTGGCCCTTGGGCACGGTGTTGGCTGCTGATAGGAGGAGGCGAGTGCACCGGCAGGCGGTTTTCGGGGCCACTTCCTGGGCTGGGGGTTAGGGCCTCGGCGTGGCCCCGAGGCTGGGGGCGGGGGCTGCTGGCACCGCTCACCCTGTGCCCCTGCCGCCCCAGAGTGGCAGGACGAGCTCTCGGACAACCAGTCTGAGTACTCCATCGGCTCCGAGGACGAGGACGAGGACTTCGAGGAAAGGCCCGAGGGGCAGAGTGAGTCTCGGGCTGGGGCCGTGGTGGGCGCTGGGGCTGGGCTGGGGCCGCGGTGGGCGTTGGGGCCGCAGTGGACGCTGGGGCTGGGCTGGGCTGGGGCCGCGGTGGGCGTTGGGGCCGCAGTGGACGCTGGGGCTGGGCTGGGCTGGGGCCGCAGTGGGCGTTGGGGCCGCAGTGGACGCTGGGGCTGGGCTGGGCTGGGGCCGCGGTGGGCGTTGGGGCCGCAGTGGGCGCTGGAGCTGGGCTGTGCTGGGGCTGGGCTGGGCTGGGGCCGTGGTGGGCGCTGGCGGCTAGCCTGGGGCGGGCTGGGGCATCGGGACAGGCTCGGGAGCAGCTTTGGGTTGTCCCGAGGGGTCCCCATTCTGGGTGAGTTGGCGGAGAGGGGGGTGCCCGCTGACAGGTGGGGGGGCTGCTCCCCAGGTGGCCGGCGACAGTCCCGGAGGCAGCTGAAGAGCGACCGGGACAAGCCGCTGCCGCCGCTCCTGGCCCGTGTGGGCGGCAACATTGAGGTGGGGCCTGCCCCCCCCATGCTCAGCCCCCCACACCCAGCCTCCAAACCCCCAAGCCCAGCCCCCCCACGCCCAGCCCCCCCAACCCCCAAGCCCAGCCCCCCATGCCTAGCCTCCCCATGCCCAGCCCCCCCCCGCCCAGCACCCCCAACCCCCCAGCCCAGCCCCTCATGCCCAGCCCCCCATGCCAGCTTCCCCCATGCCCAGCACCCCCCCATGCCCAGTTCCCCTTGCCTCATTTACCTTGTCCCCTCTCGGAACAAAAAGCTCACCCTTGCTGCCCATGCACTCCCCTTCCCCCCGGGGGGTGGAGTCCAGTTAGGAGGTGGGGATCTGGGGTCTGTGCAGGGTCCCAGCAAGTGGAGGTGGGGCTGGGATGGACCCTGGGTCTAGGCCTGCCCTCTCTGTTTCCTTCCCCTTCCCTTCTACCTGCCCCTCTCCCTGCCCGCCTCCCTGTCCCCTCCCTGCCCCTCTCCCTGCTCCTCTCCCTGCCCCTCTCCCTACCCCCTCCCTGCCCCCCTCCCTGCCCCCTCCCTGCCCCCTCTCTGCTCCCGTCCGGCAGGTGCTGGGCTTCAATGCACGCCAGCGGAAGGCCTTCCTGAACGCCATCATGCGCTGGGGCATGCCGCCCCAGGACGCCTTCAACTCGCACTGGCTGGTGCGGGACCTGCGGGGCAAGAGCGAGAAGGAGTTCAGGTAACGGCGGGCGGCCAGCAGCGGGCGGCCAGGACCCGGGCTCTGCTCCCGCCAGGCCAGGCCTGGGGTTCACTGCCCCCCGGGTGTGTGTGTGTGTCTGTGTGTCTGTGTGTGTGTGTGTGTGTGTGTGTGTGTCTGTGTGTGTGTGTGTGTGGCAGGGGGACGGGGAGCGGGGGTAGGGTGGGGGGGGTGGCCTCCAGGCTGGGCAGGCGGGGCTGTCCTGGAGGTCCCCCTGAGCCGGGCCTGGTTAGGGCGGGGGGCAGCCAGGCAGGCTCCCGGGGGTCCTGCCAGCCCCCCACTCCCTGAGCCCAGCCCCCCACCCCAGAGCCTACGTGTCCCTCTTCATGCGGCACCTGTGTGAGCCGGGGGCCGACGGCGCCGAGACTTTCGCGGACGGCGTGCCCCGCGAAGGCCTGTCCAGGCAGCACGTGCTCACGCGCATCGGCGTCATGTCGCTGGTGAGGAAGAAGGTGGGTGCGCCAGCCCCAGGCCCGCCGGGGCTGCCCGTGGGCGGAGGGCACGTGCCTGGCTCGCACAGCTGCCCAGGGTCTGAGCCAGGCCCAGAATGCCTCTCTGGGGGTGGCTTGGGGGTGCTGGAGGCCAGGATGGCAGGTCAAAGGGCAGAGGACCAGGGAGATTGGGGTTGGCCTAGGGCTTGGCCAACCTCGGGCAGAGGGGGCACCCCCCCTGAGCCTGGGCCACCCCCAGTCGCACTGGCAGCTCTGCGGCCCTCACGTCTGAGCTCTGACCACTGCCCCCTCCGCCCCCTCCCCCGACCCAGGTCCAGGAGTTTGAGCTCGTCAACGGGCGGCACAGCACCCCGGACCTGGTCCCCGAGGGCCCCGAGGCCGTCTCCTCGGACCCCAACACGCCCGTGCCCGCCAGCCCCGCGCACCTGCTGCCCGCCCCGCCGGGCCTGCCAGGTCTGAGCCCGGGCAGGGGGGAGGGCGCCTGGGCCCGGAGGCCCCGAGTCCTCCACTCACCCGCCAAGGAAGCGTCTGTCTGCGGAGGAGCCGCTCCCCAGAGTCCCCTGTTCGCGGCAGCGCGGAGGCCTGACTGTCACAACACTGATTCCCCAGAGGCTCCCGAGGCGGGGGTTTCCGGGATCTCCACGGGGACGCGCGCCTTCACCTCTGTCTGATTCTCGAACATCTTGTCACCCCCCGAGCACGCCCGTACCCATGAGCGGTCACCCCCATTCCTCCCCCGTGTCCCAGCCCCCGGTGCCGGTGGGTCTGTCTGTCCCGGGCGTTCCTGGTATGGGAATCACATGTGTGGCCTGTAAACCCGGCTGCCCTCATGTTTCCAAAGGCCCATCCATGGGGGGGGGGTGTGTGTGTGCCTGTACCTCATTCCTTTTTAAAAAAAAAATATATATATATTTTTTTACTGATTTCAGAGAGGAAGGGAGAGGGAAAGAGAGAGACGTCCATGATGAGAGAGAATCACGGACTGGCTGCCTCCTGCCTATTGGGGATCGACCCCAATACCTGGGCCTGTGCCCTGACCGGGAACGGAACCGTGACCCCTGGTTCCTAGGCCGATGCTCAGCCCCTGAGCCCCGCCTTATGTCTGAATCACGTTCCCTTCGCCTGCCGGGGAAGCGGGGAAGAGAAGGGGGTTTGGGCTGTTCTCTCTGGCTGCTGTGAACGGCGCCCGTGACCCTGAGCTCACGGTGCGGGGCCTGGGGGCGGGGCCGGGGGGGACCTTTGAGGAGCTGCCCCGCTGCTCACAGTGGCCACGTCACCCTGCGGTCTCGCCAGCCGCGTTGGAGGGCCAGTCCCTCCCGTCTCGCCGGCGTTGGTGGTGGGAGCGGCGTGGCCTGGCCCTGCCCGGGAGGCAGCGTCTCGGAGGGGGGCTTTGGTGCGGCCTCTTCGGCAAAGGTCTTCGCAGGCGCTTTGCCCGTCTCCGAGGGTCCTCTCTCTCCGAGCGCCTTTTTGGTGACCCGGGATCCGTTTGGGCAAAACGCCTTCTCTCCTTGGACTCTCCGCCGGGCAGCCCCCAGGTGTCGCCCTAGGTGGGAGGCGGGGCCCCCGGGAGGGGGGGTGCCCGGAGGACACCCTGCTTCGGGCGCCGTGTGCCCCTGGAGGCGCCACTCGGGGGTGTGGGCCCGGCTCTGGGCGCCCTTCGGCACGTCGCTCACTCGCCGGAGCTGCGGGCTGGCGTGGGCGTGCCGCTTCCCACGAGTCCCTGCCACTCGGCGGCGTGTTGGGCAGGTGGCGTGGAGGAGGCCCTGGCAATGCCAGCCTGCGCGTCGGGCCGCCTCGGACGCTGGCTCCCAGTCCCGGCCTCCACCCCTCCCTCCCCTGCTTCTAGATGCCCCCACCCCCCGGCCTCACGGGGCCCGGTCCTCGGAGGGCCACCTGGGTCCTTTCCTGGACGCACCTGGTCCAGGGGCGCCTCCTGGCGGCCAGGCCCTGCCTCTCGTCTGGCCTCCCTGCCCGGCCCGAGCCCACCTGTCTCCCCTCCCCTCCCCCTGCAGACAAGGTGGAGGCCCCGCTGGGCTACCTGGATGAGAAGGAGCTGGGGGCGCAGAAGCCGAAGAAGCCTCCGGAAGTCCAGGTGTGGGCCTGGCCCAGAACTCAGGGCTCCTGTTTGGGCTGGAGGAGCAGCCGGGAGCCAGGAGAGGGGTCCGAGCCCAGGGCCTCCTGCTTGCTCCCCTCCTGCTGAGCCTCCCCTGCCTCCCCAGGCCCTGCCCGCGGCCCCGGACAGAGCGGAGGGGGCGGACAGGCAGGAGGGCGCAGACGGCAAGGAGAGGGCCCGGGAGGAGCGGCCGGAGGAGGCGGAGAAGGCCCAGCCCTCCCCGGAACAGCTGTCCAAAGGTGGGTGCGGGCTTCCCCAGGCCCCCTCAGCCAGGCCCCCTCAGCCAGGCCCCCCTCAGCCAGGCACCACCCCCCCAGCCAGGCCCCCCCAGCCAGGCCCCCTCAGCCAGGCCCCCTCAGCCAGGCCCCCCTCAGCCAGGCACCACCCCCCCAGCCAGGCCCCCGCAGCCAGGCCCCCTCAGCCAGGCCCCCTCAGCCAGGCCCCCTCAGCCAGGCCCCCCTCAGCCAGGCCCCCTCAGCCAGCACCCCCTCAGCCAGGCCCCCCTCAGCCAGGCACCACCCCCCCCCCAGCCAGCACCCCCCAGCCAGGCCCCCTCAGCCAGGCCCCCTCAGCCAGGCCCCCCCCGCAACCAGGCCCCCTCAGCCAGGCCCCCCCAGCCAGGCCCCCCTCAACCAGGCCCCCCTCAGTTAGTCACCCCCCAACCAGCACCCCTCAGCCAGTCACCCCCCAACCAGCACCCCCAGCCAGCACCCCCAGCCAGGCACTCCCCAGCCAGTCACCCCCGAGCCAGGCACCCTCCCAGTCAGTACCCCACCAGCCAGGCACCCTCCCAGCCAGCACCCCCCAGCAAGCACCCCCCCAGCAAGCACCCCCCCAGCCAGTCATCCCCCCAGCCAGCACCCCCAGCCAGGCACCCTCCCAGTCAGCACCCCCCCAGCCAGGCACCCTCCCAGCCAGCACTCCCCAGCCAGTCACCCCCCCAGCCAGCACCCCCCTAGCCAGTCACCCCCCCAGCAAGCACCCCCCAGCCAGGCACCCCCCCAGCCAGGCACCCCCAGCCAGGCCCCCCCCCCCCCCCAAGCTAGACACCCTCCAGCATTGTCTCCCACCTCCACACCCGGGTGAGAGAGGCGGCTGCTGGCTTCCCTCCCCCTCGCCCGGCCATGAGGTGGGCTGTGCTCGCTGTGCCAGCACCTGGACCCCAGGGGAGCCAGGACTCAGTCTCTCCTCCGGGCTTGCACTTCTCAGAGTTTGGGGTTCGCGGGCGTGATTTCAAACTCAGTTTGCCTGGCGGCATTAACACCTGTGTCTGCGTGGCCTGGCTTCTGTCTGATTTCTGCTTTCTGCCCCGAGGTGACCAGATCTGGCCAGCGCTCCGTGTGCTTGAAAGGAACATGTTCTACATGTGTGATTGCGGGTGTGAGGCTCTGGTTCCATAGGCTTATCATGTTTTTAACACGTTAATATCCCTCCTCGTGGTTGGTTGGCTGTAACCAGAGCTCGGGGCGCTGTGGTCATGGTGGGAGGATTTCCAGACTGTGCCTTTAGGGGTTTGGGGGTGCTGCTGGGATGGGGTGCGAGGGAAGAGGCATGCTGATGGGGTGTCCATACCCCCCCCCCGGAGGAGTTTTCCCGGGGGCACCTGGCTCTGCGCACGGCTCAGGGGAGCTGCCCCCCGGCCCCCACCCGTGAGCACCATTTGTCTTGCAGAAGTGCTTCCCGAGAAAGAGAAAGTTCTGGACAAGCTGGAGCTGAGCCTGATGCACAGCAGAGGGGACGGCGGCGATCTGAGGCCAGGTGCGGGCTCCTGCTCATGTGTGCTGTCCCGTGTCCCGTGTCCTGTGTCCTGTGTCCTGCGTCCCGTGGTCTCTCGAGGGCGCAGTCCGGACCCTGTTGGGGCTTCGCAGCCTCCTGGGCACCATGCCCTTGTTGGCTCTGGGCGCTGGTGGGGGTTGATGAGTGGGAACTGACCTGCCCACCCCACAGGGGACGGGTCCCCGCTCTCTCCTGACCCCTCCTGTGGCCCCAGCGCCATCGGGAGGAAGGAGAGCTGGCCATGAGTTTGGCCTGGAGCCTGTGGGGTTCAGCCAGAAGCCTTGTACCTCTGGGTACTGGAATGTTCCAGAACACGTGTCCTCTGATCTGACGCCTAAGGCCGCGCTGCCTTCCTTGAACATAAGCTGCACTTCTCGGTGCCCACCCGTTCCCAGGGGGTCCTGACGTGGTGGGGAAGGGGCGCCGGGGCGGGAGCCAGCCCCGAGTGCTTGTGTGTCTAAAACCCTCTGAGCCCCTGGAGGACGGGAGAGGGGTCCCCTAGCCTTTGGGTCCCAGCACCCGGCAGAGAAGCCCCTGGGCAGGGCCTTCTGGGGATAAACAAACATGGTCTGTCCTCCATAGACGACACCAAAGCCGAGGAGAAGGAGCCCCTGGAAACCCAGCAAAACGGTGACAAAGAGGAGGACGAGGAGGGGAAGAAGGAAGACAAGAACGGAAAGTTCAAGTTCATGTTCAACATTGCAGACGGGGGCTTCACAGGTATCGGGTGGGTGGTGGGCAGAGCTGGGGGGTCGGTGTCCCAGCCTGCCTGGCTGTGTGGGTCCTGGGAGTCTGGCAGATGGGTGTTTTATACTAACGTGTGAATGGCTGACGAGAGTGCATTTCCTAGTAGCACGGAGCCTCTCGGGTGGGAGACGGTAGGCAGCGGGGGAGGCTCTCCGGGCCCACCTCTGTGAGGGGCGGTGCCTCACCCTGTGCCCCTCCCTGGCCCCCAGAGCTCCACACGCTGTGGCAGAACGAGGAGCGCGCCGCCGTGGCCTCGGCCGCCGTGGCCGCTGGCAATGTCTACGACATCTGGCACCGACGCCATGACTACTGGCTGCTGGCTGGCATCGTGACGTATCCTTGCCACGCCGGGCTGCGCAGGACTCGGCCTGCTCCGCCGTGGACCTCGGGGAGGGACACGGAGTGTGTGGGTGAGGAGTGAGGAGTCAGGGCCCCTTTCCTGATAATGATAGTGGTGATGGTGATGGTGATGGTGGTGGGGATGGTGATAGATGATGATGATCGTGGTGGTGGTGATGGTGATGGTGATAATCATGATGGTATGGTGATGGTGATGATGATGGTGGTATGATGTGATGGTGAAGGTGCTGGTGATGATGATGGAGGTGATGATGGTTGTGATGATGATGGTGATGATGATGGAGGTGATGATGATGGTGGTGGTGGTGGTGATGATATGGAGATGATGATGATGATGGTGATGGTGATGGTGATGGTGATGGTGATGATGGTGATGATGTGATGATCGTGGTGGTGGTGATGATGGTGATGGTGATGATGATGATGATGGTATGTGATGGTGAAGGTGTTGGTGATGATGATTGAGGTGATGATGGTGGTGATGATGGAGGTGATGATGATGGTGGTGGTGGTGGTGGTGATGATGGTGATGGTGATGATGATGGTGACCCTAATAGCAGCAGCTCATCCCTTTACCCTAAATACTCACTCGATCCTCACAGCAGCTTTCCATGCGGGACATTACATGATCTCCTTATACAGAGGAGGAAACAGGTGCTCAGAGAGGCCAAGTGACTTTCCCAGAGATCCACAGCTAAGCAGTCACAGCCCACCCACCCGACTCCACAGCAAAGTGGTCCTAATGCCTCTGGCCACAGACCTCCCCTCCCCCAGCAATGACCGTGAAGGCCGCTTCCCTCTCAGTCCCATCTCTGTTGCTCACTGATCATGTGCCAGGCATGGAGGATGCAGCCCCAGCCTGCGCCTGCCTGGAGCTGGCATCGTACTGAGGGGAGATGGTGAACACCAGGAGCTAGCCAAGTGGGGGTCATGGATCCTGACAGCAGGGAGGGGCACAGGGGGCTTTGGGGTGGGCTTGCATTTCCGTTGGTGATGAGAGAAGGTGACATTTGAGCACAGACCTCCCGGAGGCCAGAAGAGCCCCCAGCACAGCTGGCCTTCCTGTCAGCCTCGCGTGGGCTGGCAGCGATGGTGAGAGGAGTGTGTTGTGGGCAGGAGCTGGCTGATGGGCCCTGCAAGGAGTGGAGGGAACATCACGGGCTGTGCTGGGCGACCACTCGACTCTGCCCTGGTAGCGGAGTAGCCACAGACAGCTCGTCACCAGCGAGCGTGGCCATGTTCCAATAAAACTTTATTTACAAAGTGAGGCTGTGGGCCACCGCCTGCTGAGCCCTGCCGTGGAGGCTGAGGTGTCGGAGCCAGGCTGCCTGAGGTCAGGTCCTGGTGACCTCAGGGGACCGTGGGCACAGTAACTGTCCCTGCTCCCACAGCACACCTCAGGGGGGCGCCTCCTGCTGCTCCCTGCCCCGCCCCCCTTTGGAAACTACGTCCCCCAATCTTCCCTGGTGTCTGTGTGTCTGTGTTCAGATCTCCTTTTCTAAGGACACGTGCTCACCCTAACTCAGTATGACCTTTTGTCTTTAAAAAAATATTTTTATTGATTTCAGAGAGGAAGGGAGAGGGAGAGAGAGAAACATCCATGAAGAGAGAGGATTTACTGATTGGCTTTCTCCTGCCCGCCTCCTACTGGGGATCGGAACGGCAACCTGGACACGCTCTGGGCTGCACGTGCCCTGACCGGGAGTTGAACCGTGTCCTCCTGGGTCACACGTTAACATTCAACCACTGAGCCCAGCCGGTCAGGCAGTGTGAACCCCTTAACTGAGCTCACCTGCAAAGACCCTGTTTCCACATGAGGGCAGCCCGGGTGCTGGGTTAGAACGTGTCTCCCCGCCCCCACCCGGGGGCACAGCCCTCAGAGCCGCCGTGTCTGTGCCCGGCGGGCACCTGCCAGCGCCTGTCCCTGTCATGTCATCGCCGTCAGCACGCTCTCCTGCAGCCCAGGTCATGACTTGCCAGGGAGAATGCAGTTCAGGACTCTGCCCCCGCCCCCTCCCCCACCCGCCCCGGTGCCATCGTGGCCCGGTTTGTCCTTAACGGGGCCACCAGGCACGGCTACGCCCGCTGGCAGGACATCCAGAACGACCCGAGGTACATGATCCTGAACGAGCCCTTCAAGTCCGAGATCCACAAGGGCAACTACCTGGAGATGAAGAACAAGTTCCTGGCCCGCAGGTTCAAGGTCAGAGGTCACGGGGGGCGGGGCCACGGGGGGACCGATGCGGACCAGGCCGGGCACAGCGGGGAGTCCCTTAGTCGTCAGCTCCCAGGGTGCTGGGTGCCTGCCCTGGGTGATGGGTGCAGCTCACCGTCCGGTGAGATGAGAACGGACTGCTGGGTGGGAGGGTGTCCTTCCCCCTCCTTTCTGCTCAGAGTCAGGGTCCGGGCGGGGGTGGCGCTGTGGGGAGGGGCCAGGCCCCGCTCAGTGGCCCCCTCTCCCCCCCCCCCCCCCGCAGCTGCTGGAGCAGGCGCTGGTCATTGAGGAGCAGCTGCGGAGGGCCGCGTACCTCAACATGACCCAGGACCCCAACCACCCCGCCATGGCCCTCAACGCCCGGCTGGCCGAGGTGGAGTGCCTTGCCGAGAGCCACCAGCACCTGTCCAAGGAGTCCCTGGCCGGGAACAAGCCCGCCAACGCCGTGCTGCACAAGGGTGAGGGCGCCGCCGAGCCGCCTTCCTCCTGCCCGGGGCCTGGCGGCCGGAGGCTGGGGCCGGACCAGCGGCAGCCTGGAGGGCGGGGCCTCGTGGCCAGGAGGGAGGGCCCATCGCCCAGGCCCTCAGGCCCCGCCCATGTGCCTGAGATACGTGCTGTGGTCGTGGTCAGGTCCTGGGGGGTGAGGGTTAGCGCCCCGTTGGAAAGGTGGGGACATTGTCACCTGGGTCATAGCCCAAGCGTTCCCGGGTTCAGGTCTTTATCCCCTCCACCCCCCCTTTCTTCAAATCTCCAGGAAGCGCCAGCCTGGTTGGCGGAGGGCCCCCTGGCCTGCTCTGTCTGGGCGGGGGGGTGGTGGGGAGGGTGTTTCCTGAGGCCTCTGCCTGTGGGCCCTCCTCCCCATCCCCAGCCGCGTGGTGGGGGCTGCAGGCCTTCTGGGAGCCAGGAGGCCCGCTGAGGGCCTGTGGCGGGGGAGCCCCGTGCTGGCTCAGAGTTCCTGGCCTCCCTCTCTGCAGCGGGGGCCCCTGGGAGCTGCTCTTTGGGGAACCCCTGTCTCCTCCCTGGTGGTGTGCGGACCCTGGGAGGGCTGGGCGAGGAGCGCCCCCTAGTGTCCGCGGCCCTGGAGCGCAGTGACAGCCTGTGAGTGAGCAGGGCCTGTGCCTCCCCTTCCTCCCCAGTGTTGAACCAGCTGGAGGAGCTGCTGAGTGACATGAAGGCGGACGTGACCCGCCTGCCCTCCATGCTGTCCCGCATCCCCCCGGTGGCCGCCCGCCTGCAGATGTCGGAGCGCAGCATCCTGAGCCGCCTGACCAACCGAGCCGGCGACCCCACCGCCCAGCAGGTCAGGCCCGGGCGAGCCCTCACGCACGCCGGGCGCGGGCTGGGGTCGGCGTGCAGGGCGGGGACCGCTGACCCGAGTGCTCGCCTCCAGGGCGCGTTCGGCTCCTCCCAGATGTACAACAGCAGCTTTGGGCCCAACTTCCGGGGCCCTGGCCCCGGCGGGATCGTCAACTACAACCAGATGCCCCTGGGGCCTTACGTGACCGGTAGGTGCCCGTCTGCCCCGGGCTGCGTGCCCGCGGTGCCCGCCGGGCCGCCCTGGGCGAGCCGAGGTTCTCTCTTCCCGACAGATATCTAGCCGGCCCCTCGGCGTCCCTCTCTCGCAACGCTCGTTCCCAGCTGAGGTAAGGCTGCTGCTGGCTCCGCGGCCCGTCCGTCCGTCTGTCCCGTCCCCAGCTCAGCCGGCAGGCAGCCCGGGCCTGGCCAGTCAGCCCTGTCCGTGTGCTGTTCTCACCCCGGAGCTGTGTCCTCGTAGCCTCCTGGGGTCTCGCCCACGTGCCCAGAGCCCCCCTGCCCAGCCCCGCTGCCCTGGGGTCCGTCTCGGGGCCAGTGCGTCTGCCCAGGCTTCCGGACACTTCCCCGGGAGGCCGGGAAGGCAGGCACAAAGGGGGATGGTCCTGTGTGCACATGTGTGTCCCTGTGGGAGTCAGGGGCCACCGCGGCCCGGAACCTGCCACCTCCCCTCCTCTCCACTGCCCGGCTGAGAGTGGTGCCCAGACGCCCCTCTCATCTCGCCCTGCTCCCTGCCCAGGCCTGGAGGGTGGCGGGGGAGGGGGCAGGAGAGGGCGCTTATCCAGTTCACCCGCCACCTCCACCCCCGTCTGTCCTGGAAGAACGTGGCTCTAGGGTGAGGGCAGGCGTGGGTCAGGGTCCGGGCGAGCCCCGCATGCACGCCGGCCTGCACCGGCGTGGGGGGGCAGCCTGGCAGCCTCGGGGCTGCTGACTGCCGGGCGCTCTCTGGCACGTGGGCGGTCTTGGCTGGGACGCCCTCTGATTGCAGCTGCTTGTGACGGGCCGTGGCGGGGGGCAGTGACCGAGTGTGGGGTGCTGTGCCAATGCAGACCCGACCCCCACCGCGGTGACCTGTGACCTGCCTCTTGCAGCCAGCCTGCAGGGCCGCCTGCCCGCCCCCGGCGAGGAGAGCTCCTGCCTTTTGGACGGAGGGGCCCGACGATGCCACCGCGTGGGCGGGGCCGGAAGTGCCCGCCGGCGCCGCGGTGGCGCTGACTTCGTGTCCTGTCATCGTTTGCACTTTCCTATTGGAGACTCGGACGGGCTTGTCCTGATAAAAGTTGAGTGGCGTAGGGAGACTAACCAGCATACGTCTGTCTGTCTGTCAGGCAGCGGGCACCGGACGGACGGACGGAAGTTCCCGGAACCGCCCGGAGCTCCTGTGTGCCCGCCCACCCTCCTGTCTACACTGCCTCCCGCTCTGCCCCCGCCCCCGTGCGGCCCCTGGTGCCAGGCGGCCTGGCCCCACGCCGGAGACCTGCTGCCGCGGGTTCGGGCGGGCCTGTGTTCTCCCCTCCCGCCGGGGCTGGGGCCCACCAGGGGGCGCGGAGCGGCCTCCGGGGGGTGGGGCTGACAGTGTGTCCGTCCGGGCTCTGTCAGCATCCTCGGAGCCCGTGGCCACTGCCCTGCGGGGCAGGCCCAGTGCGTGCTCCTGCGTGGGGGGAGGCCGTGCGGCTGAGCCTGCATCTGGGCCACCTGCCAGGTCTGCCGTGGACAGATGTGTGTGGACAGGTGTGTGTGGGCAGGTGTGTGTGTGCATGTGTGCGCGGACAGGTGTGCCATGGACAGGTGTGCGTGGACAGGTGTGCGTGGACAAGTGTGTGTGGACAGGTGTGCCATGGACAGGTGTGTGTGGACAGGTGTGCGTGCACAGGTGTGCGTGGGCAGGTGTGTGTGGACAGGTGTGTGTGGACAGGTGTGCGTGGACAGGTGTGTGTGTGCATGTGTGCGCGGACAGGTGTGCCATGGACAGGTGTGTGTGGACAGGTGTGCCATGGACAGGTGTGCGTGGACAGGTGTGTGCGTGTGCATGTGTGCGCGGACAGGTGTGTGTGGACAGGTGTGTGTGGACAGATGTGTGTGGACAGATGAGCGTGGACAGGTGTGTGTGGACAGATGTGCGTGGACAGGTGTGCGTGGACAGGTGTGCGTGGACAGGTGTGCGTGGACAGGTGTGCGCGGACAGGTGTGTGTGGACAGGTGTGTGTGGACAGGTGTGCGTGGACAGGTGTGCGCGGACAGGTGTGTGTGGACAGGTGTGTGCGTGTGCATGTGTGCGCGGACAGGTGTGTGTGGACAGGTGTGCGTGGACAGGTGTGCGCGGACAGGTGTGCGCGGACAGGTGTGTGTGGACAGGTGTGTGCGTGTGCATGTGTGCGCGGACAGGTGTGTGCGGACAGGTGTGCGTGGACAGGTGTGCGTGGACAGGTGTGTGTGGACAGGTGTGCGTGTGCATGTGTGTGCGGACAGGTGTGTGTGGACAGGTGTGTGTGGACAGGTGTGTGTGGACAGGTGTGTGTGGGCAGGTGTGTGTGGACAGGTGTGCCATGGACAGGTGTGTGTGGACAGGTGTGTGCGTGTGCATGTGTGCGCGGACAGGTGTGTGTGGACAGGTGTGCGTGGACAGGTGTGCGTGGACAGGTGTGCGTGTGCATGTGTGCGTGGACAGGTGTGCGCGGACAGGTGTGCGCGGACAGGTGTGCGCGGACAGGTGTGCGCGGACAGGTGTGCGCGGACAGGTGTGCGCGGACAGGTGTGTGTGGACAGGTGTGCGTGGACAGGTGTGCGTGTGCATGTGTGCGTGGACAGGTGTGCCGTGGGCAGGTGTGCCGTGGGCAGGTGTGTGTGGACAGGTGTGTGTGGACAGGTGTGCGTGGACAGGTGTGTGCGGACAGGTGTGCGTGGACAGGTGTGCGTGGACAGGTGTGTGCGGACAGGTGTGCGTGGACAGGTGTGCGTGGACAGGTGTGTGTGGACAGGTGTGTGTGGACAGGTGTGTGTGGACAGGTGTGCGTGTGCATGTGTGCGTGGACAGGTGTGTGTGGACAGGTGTGCCATGGACAGGTGTGTGCGGACAGGTGTGCGTGGACAGGTGTGTGCGGACAGGTGTGCCATGGACAGGTGTGTGTGGACAGGTGTGCGTGGACAGGTGTGTGCGGACAGGTGTGTGTGGACAGGTGTGTGTGGACAGGTGTGTGTGGACAGGTGTGCGTGTGCATGTGTGCGTGGACAGGTGTGTGTGGACAGGTGTGCCATGGACAGGTGTGTGCGGACAGGTGTGCGTGGACAGGTGTGTGTGGACAGGTGTGTGTGGACAGGTGTGCGTGTGCATGTGTGCGTGGACAGGTGTGTGTGGACAGGTGTGCCATGGACAGGTGTGTGCGGACAGGTGTGCGTGGACAGGTGTGTGCGGACAGGTGTGCCATGGACAGGTGTGTGTGGACAGGTGTGTGCGGACAGGTGTGCCATGGACAGGTCTGTGTGGACAGGTGTGCGTGGACAGGTGTGTGTGGACAGGTGTGCGTGGACAGGTGTGTGTGGACAGGTGTGCCGTGGACAGGTGTGCCGTGGACAGGTGTGTGTGGACAGGTGTGCCGTGGACAGGTGTGCCGTGGACAGGTGTGTGTGGACAGGTGTGCACGGACAGGTGTGCGCGGACAGGTGTGTGTGGACAGGTGTGTGTGGGCAGGTGTGCGTGTGCATGTGTGTGTGGACCCACAGGTGTGCTAGCTTTTACAGGGAGGGCACAGCAGCTCTGCAGGTGGCCCGGGAGCCCTGGGCCCTGCCCTGGGAGGCCGTCCCACCACCTCGGGGCCCTTCCCCCAGGCCGCCCCCCCCCAATCCCCATAGCTCATGGTCTGCAGATGCGGAGGAACCAGGGAGACAGCCCCCAGAGCGTGGACTTGTCCCTGATCTGTCACTGCAGGGCCTAGCGCCCAAGGTCCGCCCCCAGAGCTCATTCCTGCCAGGAACGCAGTCCTGCCCCTCCACCAGCCGGGTGCCCTGACGGCCCAGGTGTGGGCAGGGGGTGGGCCAGGCCCAGGCCTGTCCGTCAGGCTCAGCCCGGGGCATCCTGGGGAGACTCTGGGTGAGAATCCCATCTGAGAGCTGGCAGGCTGGGCCTGGGGAGGGTACCTGAGGGGCTTGGGCTCAGCTCCCGGGGCTGCCCACTCTGGGACGGTGGGGCCATCCCGGCTCCCTGGGGCTCACCTGCACGCCCTGCCCCGGTCAGTGCTCAGCCCACAGCGAGGTGACCGCCATGGCCCCTCCACCCGGGCCCTGAGCTGTCCCCTTCCTGTGGGCGGCCTCGGGGGACACAGTGCCAGCTCCCCTGGCCACGTGGACCGTCTGAGCATCAGGCCGGTAGGCACCTGGCAGCGGGAAGGGGTCTGCGTCCATCGCCCCAGGCCTGTGGCCCCTCCCTTCCGCCCTTCCTCCCGGGGAGCCCCCCTCTGCCTCCTCTGCCTCCATGCCAGCGCCCCGAGTCCTCACGGGCCAGAGCCAGGCGCCCAGTCGGCCCGGCCCCTGGCACTGCCTGCTGGGAAAGGCCGTGGTCCCCACGCCCGGTGCCCGAGGCCCAGGACGAGGCCGGGGCACGGGGAGGGAGTTCCTGTGACCGCTCTGGGAGAGAAAAAGGATCGTGAGGACGTTTTCTTCTTGGTTGTCAGTTACCCCCGCGGGGCGGTGGCCCGGAGCCCGCTGCTCTGGCACCTGGCGGCTTTGGTTCTGCTGCTGGCAGAACGGGGTCGCCCTGGGCCCGCGGAGCCCCCGGCGCCAGGCTGCCGTTTTGTTATTATTTGAACCCGTGCCCAGTCGGCTTCTGTGGGGTCACCTTTGGGCCGGGCTCCAGCGGACGAGGGGGGTTCGGGTTAGACTGGCCGCATTGGGGGGGGCCCGCCTGGAGGTTGCCCTGCCCGCCGCCTTCAGAAGCTCCTTCGTTTCCTGCCAATTGTGACCAACGTCCTGCTGATGCCCACAGCTGCCGGGCGCCACCCCCTCCGGGGCCCCTTCCAGGGTCCTGGGGGGGGGGGTCCCCGGGCCCGGCTGGCAGCTGAGACTGGTGACCCCTCTGTCCTTTCCCAGGGTCCGGCACCAGGGCTCCTGTGGGTCGGAGGCTGGTGGTGAGGGAGGGATCGGGGGCCGTTGGGCGTGGTTTTGGCCTGGCCACTGCCCGGGGTCTCCCCACGTCCCCGTGGCTGCCCCGTGCTGCCACAGACGCCGCCGAGGGAGCGGCTCCAGCCCCCGTGCCGTCCCTGGGAGTTTACAGGCTGTGGCATCTCAGCCCAAAGTCACTGGCTAGATTGTGTGTTAGATTGTTTTCTTAGTTTTCAGGTTTTTTTTTTTAAACAAAGTATTTTTTTAAGTACAATCACCCGGAAAGGGCCGTCAGGTGTGTGTGTGTCCTGAACCCCTGGCCTCGAGGTGGGAGGCTGAGCCCCAGCCTCCGGCCCAGTGGAGGGCCAGGCCCCCTGCCCGGCGCCCGGGGTCCCAGCGGGGGGACTCCAGCGCGGGGAGTCCCGGCTGGGCGGGGGGGAGCTTTGGGAGCGGAGCCCTGTACGTGGTGACCTGTCCCGCCCCGGGAGGGCACGAGGGACGCTGGACAGACCGCCGCCGCCCGCCCCTTCGCCTTGTACTCGTGTGTCTTGTTTTTCTGCGTTTTAATAAACCCTTTGGGAAAGACCGAGCCTGTTTTCCCTCCTTTCTCACGGCCTGGAAGGGGGCGGGGCTGGGAGCATGGGGAGCAGAGGGATGTGGGGGGATTGGGGGATACCTGAGAAGATCCAGCCCCACAGGGCTGAAGGGTGCCCTGGGAGAGAGGGGCACCCAGAGAAGGGTGTGCCTGGGTGGTGCCCAGCCCTCCCACCTGCACCCCTCAACCCAGCCCGCACTGCATCAGAGAAACACTGACCCCCCTGGACCCAACCTGTGTCCCCAGTGGGCACAGAGCAGCCAGAGAGTATGTAATGGTGGTGGGGGCACCCCACTCCTGAATCACTCGGGAGAGATGGGGCGGGTCTGGGTCCCCAATCTCTGCCTCTGCACCAGGGCCCTTTTCTCCCAGCGCCCTTGGCCAGTCTTCGGCGGCCCTGTCTGCTGGATGGCGGCACCGCCCCCCCCCCCCCCCGTCCAGCCCCGAGCGCCCCCCCCTCCCCCGCTGCCCCCAGCCGGAAAGGAGAGGAGCACAGCGGACGGACCACGGCCTGAGTTTATTGGTCATTCCATAAATACACACTGGGCACGGCGGATGGCGGAGTCACTGCGGAGGGAGCGGAGCCGGGGAGCCACAGTCGATAGAAAACCGGAGAGAAGCGTTATTTACAGCCCGCAGACGGCGAGCCCCCTGCCCGGCCAGGGCGGCTGAGGGCGGGTCCGTGTGGCATCAACAAGAAAACCCACCACCGGCCCCGGGCCAGGTCCCTTCTGGGCACTTTGGGGGGGGCGGCGCAGGCTGGGGGGCAGCGCCCCATCCCGTGCAGGGGCCAGGCCACCCTTGGGGCCACCTTGCCCAGCTCACCCCTTTCCCGGCTCTGACTTCCTCTCCCCACTCCAGCTCCCTCCTGGGCCGGGGCTCTGTCCCCCAGGAGGCAGAGGCCCCTCAGAATCCGGGCGAGGGCCGAGGCTGCTGGGTCCGGTCCGGCCGCTTCAGCCTCTGTGGACGGAGCTCAGCCCGGCCTGCCCGCCTCTGGCCACGCCGGGGCTGATGCGCGGCCTCCCAGGTGTGGCTCGTGGGCCCTGCGAGTCAGGTCCCGGTTAGTGGGCGCCAGCAGGTGATCGGGGGCCCAGCCACTGCCCCAGGGCGGGTGCGCCTGGACAGAGTGCCCCCACGGGGCCATCCTCAAGCAGGACGCCCCCCCCGCCCCCAGGATGGGGAGTGGCACCGGCTGGCACCTTGGCAGGACCGGCGCTGCCCACGCCCACGCCCACAGGCGAAGCTGGCAGGGTGAGGTGGAGAGGACCCCAAGGGCCAGGCCCACGAGGAGGGAAGGTTCTAGGCTCCGGGCTCAGCACGGAGGTCAGGAGTGGAGAGCTGTCCCCGCCCCCTCGCCTCTGCGGCTTTTCTCAAAGCCCAGCCCAGCCTCAGCCCAGCCAGGATGGGGTGCGGCTCAGCCCAGCCCAGCCCGGACATGGTGCGGCTCTGCGGATGGCGGGGGAGGGGGGGCGAGGGGGGGGCGAGAGGAAAGCTGGGGGCCGCTGTGCCCGCCTCCTGGCGAGGGGGAGGGGGTGGGGTGCCTCGGGGGCTGGCACGCAGGGCCTCTGCAGAGCGGCTGGCACATCCGTAGCGCCTGGCTCCTGCCCCCCACATAGCGGGCAAAGGCCGGGGCACTTCCCGGGCCATGGGGCTGGGCTCCTGGCTGCAGGCCCCCTCTTTACCCCCCCTTCTTCCCCCCCCCATCCCCTGTGGCCCCAGGCTGGGGCTGCAAGGGGCTGACAGCCTGTGTGCCCTCTCCGTCCCTGCCCCAACCTGCTCCAGGCCGGGAGTGGTGCGCAGTGACACCCCCACTTGTCACAGGGTGTGGGGGTCCCAGGGGTGGCACTGCTGCCCATCGGCCCAGGCCGCAAGCTCTGAGCACAGAGACACTTAGCGCCCCAAGACAGAGCACCTCACCCCCGCCTGACCGGAGGCCCCGCGGGCACCTCTCCAGGGAGAGCCCCTGGGTCGCTCCTCACTGTGGGGGCTGCTGCTCGGGGTACAAGGCCCCGGTCCTGGCACAGAAGGCCCCGGGGCCCCCGGGGAGGGCTCAAGCCTGTCCCCTGCGGACGCCGAGCTGTCCCCCAGCAGAGCAGGGCGTCCTCCCTCTCCTGTGGTCAGCAGCCACAGCCAGCTCAGCACGCACGGCCTCAGAGCTTTCCGGGCCAGGACAGAGGGCAGCGAGGGGGTGCCTGGCAGGGAGGGCTGATGGGGCCCCTGCCCAGGGAAATCAGACCCCCAGTCTTCCTGTGGGCCCCAAACTGCAGAGCCAGCCCCCTGGGTTCCGGCCCCTCCCAGCCAGGGAGGAGGGGGGGTCAGGGTGAGCACAGGAGGCCCCTGAGGCCCCCTGGGGCGGGGGTGGGGTAGCAGCTGAGGTCGGGCCCTGGGTCAGAGGGAGACCCTGGGGAGGCCCAGCCCAGCACCCAGGGCCCTGCGGGGTGGGGGTGGGGCAGGAGGACCAGAACTGGGGTCCCGCCGCCAGCGGGGTTCTCGGCAGAGAGGAGCCGGCCCTGCCTGCCGCCCCTGGTCCAGCCGGGCCCGGGCTCCTGAGGCTCCGGGGAGGCTGGGCGGGGGGTGCAGCCTCGGGGGACAGCTGGCCGGCCTCCTCAGGATGGGGCGCCCGGGCAGGACGCGGGTGCCTCGGCGCTGTGGGCGGGTGTGGCACGGCTTCTGCGGGGTTTCCCCAGGACGTCTCGCAGGGCTTTCTTGGTGATGCGAACCACGTTCAGGACTGGCTTCAGAGCGGAAGCGGGGGCGGCGAGCGGACAGGGGGCGGGAGTCCGGGGCCCGGGCCTAGGACCGGTAGTCCTTCTTGCTGTAGGGCTTGTTGCCCAAGATGCTGTCGATCTCGTGGACGATGGAGGACGACAGCTTGGGGAGGACCTGGGGCAGGACAAGGGCGGTCGGGCTGTGCCACGCCCATGGGGGAGGCGGCCCAGGGCGCGGGGTGGCCAGCGGAGCGGAGGCAGACCGGGCCACGCTGCTTTCTGTTCCAGAAGGTTCCGGGCAGAGAGGAAGTCCGCCCGGGGTATACACTGCCCCTCAAACGCCAGCGAACTCCAGAACCTTCCGGGAGGCACCCTGGCCGCCACACCCCAAGTGCCTTCCCCGCCTTCCCCACCTCACCCTTCCCTGAGCCAAACCAGGGGCGTCTCTGACTGGCTCCCCCTCCCGTCTGTCCGGTTTGTGGGCCAGTTCTGCCCGCCCACCTTCCAAACATCCAGGCGCACCCGCCTCCCACCGCCTCCACCACTGTCACCCGACCCCGCTGTCGCCTCCTAGCACCTCTCTCCCTGCCCCGTCTCCCCTCCACCAGCAGCCAGGGAGAGGGGGTCACTCTTAGGACCAAAGTCAGACAGTGCCCCTTCTCCGGGGACCACGGCAGCTTAATCACCCCTCACTCCTGTGCCACCCCCAGCCCTACCCGTCCCTCACTCCTGTGCCACCCCCAGCCCTGCCCGCCCCTCACTCCTGTGCCCCCCTCAGCCCTACCCCGCCCTCACTCCTGCCTCCCCCCTCCTCACTCCTGCCGGGCTCCTGGGCCTGCGCCAGCCCTGGCCTCCCAGCAGCTGTCCCTGTGGCCTGGCCCATTCGGTCCTGTTTGCATGGCCCACACCTCACCCTGCGGCCTCTGCTCACATGTCACTCTCTCCCCAGCCCAGCCTGACAGCCCCTTCGCCCGGGCCCAGGGCTCTCCCCGCTCTGCCTCCCCGGACTCCGCCCTCACACCAGCTTCCCCCCTCAGCGCTCATGTGACACCCCTCCACCTCCCTCCCTGTCCCCTTCGGGGCTGTCCGTTCGGCTAGACCACCGGCTCTTCGGGGGTTCGCGGACGGAGCCCGCGTGCCTCGCACAGGGCCTGGCACGGAGCAGGTGCTGAGCCAGTACCCTCCGGCTCCCCGGACGCCAGGGGGCCCGCTCACCTGTATGGCTCCGATGTTCTCCATCAGCTGCTCCGCGCTGGACGCGCCCAGGAGCACGGAGCTCACGCCCTCGTTCCTCAGGCACCAGGCTGGGGCGGCGAGACAGAGGGGAGCTGAGGGGGCCGTGACCCAGGAGGCACCCCGGGGCAGGTGCCCTTCTGGTTCTGCCTCTCCGCACGGGACCCAGCCCGAGTCTGCGGCTTGGAGGGGCCTGGCAAGGCCAGTGCTCAGCGGTGCCGGGGGTGGGGGCGGGGCGGGGTGCTGGGGGAGACCTGGCACAGACCGCCCCGTGTGGAGAGGTGGCCCAGGTGCTCAGGGACCCCACCTTCTCCCGCGAATGTGGGACCCCCATTACCCGCGGCTGGCTCATAAAGGGGCTGGCCCGGGCATAAGGGACTCCTGACACCTCCCAACTCTGCCCCCAGCCCCAGCCTATTACCTGTGGCCACACCTGACTCCAGCTGTTACCATGGCCACGCCTCCCCAGCCCAGCTCCCAGCTGTTACCTGTGGCCACGCCCCCAGCCGTTACCTGTGGCCACGCCCCCAGATGTTACCTATGGCCATGCCCCCACCTGTTACCTGTGGCCACGCCTCCCCCAGCTGTTACTTATGGTCACCCCTCCCTCTAGCTGTTACCTATGGCCATGCCCCCCAGTTGTTACCTATGGTCACCCCTCCCTCTAGCTGTTACCTATGGTCACCCCTCCCTCTAGCTGTTACCTGTGGCCACACCCCCAGCTGTTACCTGTGGCCACGCCTCCCTCAGCTGTTACCTATGGTCACCCCTCCCTCTAGCTGTTACCTGTGGCCACGCCCCCCAGCTGTTACCTATGGTTACCCCTCCCTCTAGCTGTTACCTATGGCCATGCCCCCAGCCGTTACCTATGGCCAGCTGTGGGAGGGTGCAGCCCAGGCGCTCGGCGATGGCCTGCAGCTCCTTCAGCTTGGACTGCTGGCGCCGGCCCTCCTCACTCAGGATCTTGTCCTTCAGCCACTGGTAGCCCTGGAGGGGGAGGAGGAGGGGAGGGAAGACACAGCCCCCAGGTGAGGGCAGGTCACCTGCCTCTGTGTGCCGGTGGCTGGGGACCGGAGCCCCCTCCTGGCCGTTAGAAATGTGGGACCACTGCTCTCTGAAGCTGGTTGTCTGGAAGAGCTGAGGGGAGCTGAGGGGCCCGCTGACCTCCCTTCTCCCTGCCCCGCTCCCAGGGGCACAGTGTCTGGCAGGGGCCCCTGGCCTTGTGATGGGCTGGGGAGGAGTGAGGAGGGCAGGCCATCTGCCCTTGAACTTGGGGCTTGGGGCTCTGGGGCTGGACCTGCCCGGCCTAGGCAGCCTTCCTCTGCACTCTGCACCCCCTCCTGGAGCCCCCTCTCTGGGGTGTGCATGTGGGACTCGTCCTGGGAGTCAGTCACCTCTGAGTGCACTGGAGAAGCTGTGCAGCCCGGGCTCTGAGCTCAGCCCAGATCAGCTGCGTGTGTGCGTGTGCATGCGAGTGCATGCGTGTGCATGGGGGGCATCCCAAAGGCACGTGTGGGCCCAGCCCAGGCTGTGAATGTGGAACCGAGGAGGTGTTAAGGGGGTGCGGGGAGTGAAGGCACTTCTTCACTGGGCACACCCATGGGGTGGGCAGCTCTTCCAGCCCCGGTCAGGCCAGCCCGGCCCGAGTTCCCGCAGCCCTGGTGTGCAGGCAGGGGCCCAGGGAAGGCTGCCAGCACCTAGGCTGTCGGCCCTGGGGCCTCACCTCTACAGAGGCCCATCCCCGGCCTGCCCCTCCCTGCCCGGCCCCTGCCCGCCCCTCCTGACCTTCAGGGAGGCCCTGGAGTAGGGCGGGATGCCGCTGTCGTACTTCCCGGAGACGATGCCGCAGGCCAGGGGGGACCAGGTCATGGCACCCACTCCTGCAGGGGGAGAGTCTGGCGAGGTCAGGCCCTGGGCCCCAGGTGGGGCAGGGACTGGGAGAGGGCTGTGGGGGCGGGGCAGGGGGCGGGGACATGGCTGTGGGGGCGGGGACATGGCTGTGGGGGCGGGGCAGGGGGCGGGGAGAAGGCTATGGGGGCGGGGCAGGGGGCGGGGACTGGGGAGAGGGCTGTGCGGGGGGGGGGCTGTGGGGGGGGGCAGGGGGCTGTTCGGGGCTGTGGGGGCGGGGCAGGGGGCGGGCAGAGGGCTGTGCGGGGCTGTGGGGGCGGGGAGAGGGCTGTGGGGGCGGGGCAGGGGGCGGGGAGAGGGCTGTGCGGGGCTGTGGGGGCGGGGGAGGGCTGTGGGGGCGGGGCAGGGGCGGGGGGAGGGCTGTGGGGGCGGGCAGGGGGCGGGCAGAGGGCTGTGGCGGCGGGGCAGGGGGCGGGGACTGGGGAGAGGGCTGTGCGGGGGCTGTGGGGGCGGGGCTGGGGGTGGGTGGCGCGGGCAGAGGGCTGTGGGGACTGTGGGGGTAGAGGGGGGCGGCGCCCACCGATCTTGTGAAAGAGCTCGGGCAGCTGCACCTCCACCTTCTCGCGCTGGAACATGTGGTACTCTGCCTGCTCACAGATGGGCGGGATCAGGTTGAACTGCCGGGCCACCGAGTAGGCTTCCTGCGGAGCAGAGGGCGTTGGGCCCCGCCAGGCCGGGCAGCGGGGAGGACACCAGGCAGCGGGGAGGACCCAGGGCATCCTCGGAAGGACTGCCATCTGCCCCCCCCCACCCGAGCTGTCTGACTGGGGTCGAACCCACCACCTCCTTGGTACACAGGATGATGCCCCCCAGCCAGGGCACAGAGCCCCTAAACCTACCGGCGCCTGGCAGACCCGAGCGCTCGGTGCCCGGGCCTGCGGGGCTGTCTCCGGAGCTTGGCGCCTGCTCTCAGGCCGCCCCAGAGTCCTGGGCCCCAGGGGAGGGAGGCTCTGAGAGGGTGAGCCCCACCTTCACCCAGGCCAGTGCCGCCTGTGCCGAGACCGAGACCCCCTGGGCCTGCAGCCGTGACCGCCGCACGTCCCAGCACCGGTGCCGCCCGACCCACAGCCCGGGACCCGCGGGCCCTCCCCAGGCCGCGCCCGCCCCGGGCCGCCTACCATGATCTCCATGGAGCTCCAGCGCGATGTGCCCCAGTACATGGCCATGCCCTGGGTGATGACGTGGGTCATGGCGCGCACGGTCTCTGCAGAGAGAGGGGGAGCCGCAGGTTGGGGGTGGCCGGGCCCGGGCCCAGCGGGGCGGGTTCTGCAAACACGGGGCCGGAGCAGGGTCAGGGCGCTGCGATGGCGTCTTGCAAGCACTGTACTCCCGGCTCCCGGGGCGGGGGCGGGTCCCGGCGACAGACAGAGCGGACCTCCTCCAGCCAGCTGGTCTTTTTTTTAAATCCTCACCCGAGGACATTTTCCCATTGGTTTTTAGAGAGAGTGGGAGAGAGAGGGAAAGACAAAAACACAGCCATAGGTCGCCTCCTGTACGTGCCCTGATCAGGGGACGCCCAGGTGGGGGAGGAGCCTGCAACCGAGGTACGTGCCCTTGACCGGAATCGAACCTGGGACCCTTCTGTCCATAGGTCGGTGCTCTATCCACTGAGCCACACCGGCCAGGGCCAAGCAATCGGTCTTAAAAATGACTTCCCCAGTTGCACAGGCCTCCTGGGAGCTTTGCGAGAGGGGTTGTGGGGGGACCAGGTGTTCCTGTCAGGTTAGAAGGGCTGTGGGGAGATGAAGGATGTGAGGCCATTCTAGAGAGTTCTCCAGTCCCAGGAGGAAGCAGGGCCTGACCCCCCCGGCAGACAGGTAGGGGTTAGGGTCACGGCCACGCTGGCAGGAGGCAGCGGAGGCAGGCGCAGTGTTCGCCTGCGGCTGTGCGGCTGTGCGGGCTCCTCCCCCTCTCAGTGGGGCTGCAGAAGGGGGGGCACAGTGACCGTGGCATCTGCAGGGACAGGGCGGGGGGCCCTGGGTGGCCCAGAAGAGCGAGGGAAGACATGGCTGGCCCTCGAGTCTCATGCCAGCCCCACCCCGGGCCGGAGCGGGTCCCAGCACCGGGCGGTGTGGCTTCTGCTCCTAGCGAAGGGGGTTCTGGGTGACCCTCCCGGGGAGGCCCGAGGCTGCAGTGGACTGCCCAGTCTCCACTGCAGACTGGGCAGCGAGACTCCCCGTGTCCTGTGTCCTGGACCTCCGCCTCGGAGACCGCCTTCCTTTTAAACGGGGCCCCCCTAGGGCTCCCCCGAGGCTCGCAGAGGCTCTGGGAAGCGGAACCGGCCGGCTTTCCCTCCCGGGCGGTTTCGGCGCGTGGGGATGTAGTTTTGGACACAGAACTTGGCCTCCCATTTTCCAGTTCCAATGTCTCAGCGTTGGGGGGGGGGGGGCGCTCCCCCAGATGTCTCCCAGGCCCCATACAGTGCTTGCAAGTCCGAATGTGAGGGCGGGGAGCTGGCAACAAGTGTTTCTAAACCCAAGCGGGATGCGGCCTGGCCAGGCAGAGGGCAGGCCCCTCGCTGCCCCCGGTTCCGTAGACGGCAGCGGTGGCTGGGCTCCCGGGGGGGCGGGGGGGTCTCCGTGGGCGCGGAGAGCCCTCGAAACTCACGCCTGGGCTTCCACCCCTGCAGGCCGCGCCCCGTCCCCCCACCCCCCAGCTCACGGAGGGGAGCGGGCTGGCGGGGAGCCCGGGCCCCCAGGGGCCGCCCTTGGCGGACACCGGTCGTGGTGAAGGACAGCGGTGTCGGGTGGAGGGCGTGAGGGTCCCACCTCCGAGCCCTGTGCCCCGTGCCGGCCGGGCGCCCGTCAGGCCTTTAGAAACACTCGGGGACCTGCAGCCATGCAGCGCGAGCGCCCGCATCTCAGCCAAGGCGCAGGCCGCATGCCGGAGGGGAGAGCCGGCCCGCTCCCGGCCTGGCTCCGGCCGCTCCCTCCTCGGGAGAGGCCGCGGTGCAGGGCTGCCATGCAGAGGGCGGGCCGCCAGCCTGCGGTCACGGCCCCGCGGTAGCCGGGGAGCCTGTGGCGGCGGCCCTGGCGGCGGGTGCCCTGGGCCGAGGCTGCTGGGTGGCCGGCGGGCATGAAGCCACACCCGGCACCACGGTGCCCTCAGACAGGCCATGGGCTCTGCCCTCTGCCCACGGGGGGCGCCAGTGGCCCAGACTCAGGGACAGCGAGGGGCCTGCCCTCCGCCTCAATATTTAATGCCGCCCAACAAATCCTTGCCGCCACTGCCAAGACCCCTGGCATCTCCTGCCCGGTCACAAATAATACATGGGCAGTGCCAGGTGGCAGGTGGCAGTGCCAGTTGGCGGGCAGGAGCCCTGGCACCGTGGAACTCGGCTCAGTCCCCAGGGAGACCGAGGGCTGTTGGGGCGGGTCCTGGGCCCTGAGCGTGGGGCGGGCAGGGGCCACAGGGGGCCAGCGGCTGCCTGGGTCTCGGGTTTCCCGGCTCAGGAGGGGGTCCTTGCAGGGGGGACAATGCTCCCTTCCCGTGGGGGGTCAGGCCACACAGCAGGGTGAGCGGCAGGTGGCCAGCCCTCCCAGGGACACAGGTGCCCGCCAGCACGCTCACAGAGGAGCCGGCGCGCTGTGGGGCAGCTCGCCTTGGCCCGTGGCTTCTGGTTGGGGCAGGGGCTTAGCAAACGTGAATTCTGGAGAAAGTAAGACTTGCGGGGGCCCCATTCTCGGGGATCCCCCATGTGTTCGCTCTGGTGGGAACCGGGCCTCCCTCGGCCCCGCCCCGGCCCATCCTGCATCAGTCTTTGGCCCTGAGGGCAGCGTCCCCCAATCGGAGGGCCCGCGGCCGCCCCGGGACCTCGCACGGCCAGGCGGGGGCGGCATGCGCAGGGCGGAGGATGGACAGCGGCCCGTGCAGGCCGGGCAGGGTGTGGGCCTGTCCGCCTGGTGCATTTTATGGGGAAGCGTGTCCTCGGGAGAGGGGTGAGTGAAGCCACTGCCTCATAAAACGCAGCGCGGACCGGGCCGGGCCGGCGGGCACCGGGTACCTTCTATGATGAACGTCCTGGACCTGGCAGAGCTAAGTGGGTCCCCTGGCGGCAGAGAGAGATGTGGAGAGAGCAGAGTTGGCAGCTGTGGGAACACGGGCGGCGCGGGTGACGGAGGGCACGGCAGGCACAGACCGCTTCCGCGGAGCGCGCGTTAGAAAGCCCACGCGCGCGCGCGCACACGCATACACACGCACGCATACACAGGAACACACATACACACGCACGCACACACGCACACTCTCACACACACACAGGCACACACAGGCATACACACGCGCGCACACACGCACACACATGTGCACACACGCACACACGTGCGCACACAGTGTGTATATATACGTATATGTGTCCACAAATGAAGGGAAAATAACCGCACACGACCCAGTTCCCAGTTCCCAAAGCAGGAAAGCGCGTCGGGAAGGTCCGGAGCGGGCGGCTGGGAGCCGGGAGGGGGTGCGGAGGCGAGAGGATAACTGAGGCCAAAACGGCTGTGCAAACACTGGCGTCTCGTCTCCTCTCAGGGACCCAGCGAGGGAGCGGAGGCCGCGGGACGGCGATGAGAGGGAGCGGGTGCAGCGAGCCATGGACCCCATTTAGCCGCAAGCGCTTAGCCGCCGGGCGGAGAGCGCATGCCGCAGCCCCGAGCCCCGGGCGGGGACCGGGGTGGGGGGCAGAGCCTGGGGCTGAGCTCAGGCCTCCCTGCCCACTCTCTCCACCCGAAGGCCTGGCCTCCCCTCCCGCCGGCCTGGTGGGACCTCGGGGCCAGTGGCGGGGAACCCACCTTCCATGGGCGTGTTGGGGTCCGGGCGGTTGGCAAACACCACGTCCACGTACTCGAGCTGCAGCCGCTCCAGGGAGGCCTTCAGACCTGGGGGAGGCGGAGGTGGTCACCGGCTGCCCGGACAGCCGCCCGAGCCAGAGGCGGGACGGACGAGGCGGGCGGCTGGGGTGGTGGAGGCCAGGGGAGAAGGCAGTGCCTGTCTGGGATGTGGGGGGACCGTCTGGGTCTCCCGTGGCCTGTGGGGTGACACCGAGGGCGTCCCCGCAGCCAAGGCCGAGGGCGTCTGAAACGCACCAGCCGTGACCCCGCACCCGGCAGGGGTCAGAGCAGAGCGGGAGGGGGTGCGGGGCTGGGGGCGGGGTGGCGAGGCCCCCTGTCCTCGGGCTGTTATGGGCGTGAACGTGGACAGGAAAGGCAGGGAGACACTGGGAATACACAGATGGCCGCGCCAGCTGCCCTCCTGTGCTCTGGGTGCCGGGCCCCTCGGGCCGCGTCTGACGTCCACCCTCGTCACCCACGGGTGCTCCCCGTTCCCGGCCCCCACGGCGGTGGCTCTGAGCCCCACCAGAGGCTGGGAAGTGACATTGCTCACTCTGATCAGCACTGAACGGAAACCCGGCTGTCTGTCCTTGCCCCACACCCCTGCCCGCCCTTGGGACCCGGATGGGGGGGTGGGGGCAGAGCCCCGGGGTCCCCAGGCCTGGGCCTGTGCTCATCGGGAGGGGAGCTGTGCACCCTCAGTTTTGCACCCGGGGAGGCCCCGGGCCCGGGGCCCTCACCTTCGATGATGTGCTTCCGGGAGAGGCCCCGCTCGGTCTCCGCCCTGAAAGACAGGCCGAGTGAGGGCAGGCGGCGGGGCAGGCGGTGATGGTGCAGATGTCAGGGAGAGAGGCAGGGGGGATGCGGCCTTCGGGGTGGAAACTTCGGGGTGACTCCCGCAGGTGTGGCGGGGTCGGGGGGGGGGAGGAGGGGGAAGGCCCAGGCTGCTCCTGGCCGTCCTGGGGAGGGGGTGGCTGGGGGGGGGGGGTGGTTCCTGTTTTTCAATTTTCTTTTCTGCTTGGCATGGATTTTTTTTTTTTTAAAGGTTAAGAATGAACCATATCCCGGTCAGGACACAGGTCCGGGCTGCGGGCTCGATGCCCGGTGGGCAGCGTGCAGGAGGCAGCTGATCAATGACACTCTCATCACGGATGTTTCTCTCTCTCCCTCTCCCTTCCCCTCGAATTTTAAAGGATGAGCCACAGTTGTAATTCCCAGGAAGCTGGCTCGGTCGGCCCCAGAGAGAACGGGGGCGGCTCCCGGCGGGGGGGGGTGGGGGGGGGAGGCTGTGGCCTAGGGAGGGAGGGTGGGTGGACAGTTCACCAGTTATCTGTGTTTCCCAGTGTTTAGAGCACCGCCTTTGTGATCGGCCGAAAAGGACGAACCCACAGACGCAAACAGAAAAGGGGGACAAGGTCTGAATACAGACGGACTCGGCCGGAGCCGCTTTTTCGGAACTTGACCTTCCTCCGTAGGGACGGGCGCCCGCTGGGGCAGAGACACCAAGGCCAGCCCACCCGCGGCGGTGCCAGGGGACCGAGCTGCAAGGGCCCGGCCCCGCCCTCCCCCCTCCCCGGCCCGGAGCCGCCTCGGTCAGGGGCTGGGCTGGGCTCAGGGCTGCGGCCGCTGCACCTACTTTCCTCCCCAGAAGATCTTGGTGGTGATGACCAGGCTGGACCGTCTGCGGACAGAGCAGGGGAGGGTGTTACTGCACGTGGTCCCTCGGGGGTCCCCCACCCACTGGGTGAAAGGGGGTGCCCGTCACTCAGTGTCCTCGCTGTGTCGAGCCTGGACCCTGGGCTCCCCGTGGGGTCAGGAGACCACCCGTGGGTGTAACTAACTAGCCACATGGGTGATCTCCCCGACCGGGACCCACGGGCCGGGCATGGGGCCCAGGGAGACGGCCCAGAGGAGGGGTACGCTGGGTAGAGGGGTCTCGGGAGAATGAGGGGGACACAGCTCGGGGTAGGAAGCAGGTGGAGGGAGGGGTGGGACAGGGACTCAGGAGACAGCCGTGGATGTAACTAACTCGCCACGTGGGTGATCTCCCCGCCTGGACCCACGGGCCGGGCCACGGAAGGCTCAGGAGCCCAGGGCGGCAGGACACGGGCCACGCGTCCCGGTGACACTGCAGGAGGGCCGTGGGGACGCTGGCGGGGGCCACTGAGGGAGGGAGGCTGGGGCTCGGAGGCCCGGGGTGCTGGCTGGGGTGGAGGGCCCGGGGTGGGGCGTGGGAAGGCAGGTTGTTTTCCTGCTTTAAGTCTCCCTGAGCCAAATGGGACCGAGCCTGTCCCGGAGGGCGGGGCTGAGTGACCCCGAGGCCATGCCCGCCCAGGGCCTCGGGGCACAGCGTCCCCCCGGGTGGGGCGGTGACCCTGGCTCTCCACCGAGACGTAATTGGGGACTGGCTGCCGGGAGCCATCTCGTTCCTTACGGACCGGGAGGGACTCCGGGACCAGTTAGAGCCACAAAGACACGGTTTGGGGGGCGGTGTCCGCAGCGTGTGGGGTCCCTGGAAGCCAGCCGCTTGGCCACCGGCCGTGTCTGCCCCGATGGAGCCGGGCTGCGGGGGTGGGGGTGGGGCTCCTGCGCTCCCGGGGCGCAGCCTGGGGCGGGGGTGGGGGGTGCGGGTCCGGAGGTGAAGGCGGTCTTAGAGCCACCACTTCCCGGGTGGGTGGGTGGGGGGTGAAGGCCGGGCCTGGTCTGGGTGGTGTCTGAGCCTGGGTCAGCCTGGCCAGGAGGCGGGCAGCGGTCCCTGTCCGGGGGGCCGCACCCTCTCCTCTCAGGCCACCCCCGCGGCACCCAGGGCCTTGGGAGGTCCCCACGGCCAGCGCTGCCTGGCCTCTCCGGTCAACCTTGTCCCCGGGACCCTGGCCCTCTGCATTGAGGATCAGGGAGGGGCAGATGGGGTGTGCGGGGGGGTGGGGGGTGGGGGGTGGGGCACTGGCTCCCTCCCCAGCAGAGATGCCGACCTGGGAGAACGGAATTTGGCCCCCCACCCGCCACAGGCCCTGGCTCCTTGGGGGCAGCCACCCCCCGTGTGAACCCTGCTCCCTGGAGAAAGCTCGGGGCTGCCTCGTCCCGGGACAACCTCCCCTTCCCCGAGAGGGATGCTGGGACGGGGGGTCTGAGACCACCGGGCTCTGCCTGGCAACAGGACGGGGCAGGAGACTGAGCCACGCTTGCCACCCAATCCCAGCCCAGAGCCCCCTCCTCTCCCCTCCCCCCATCCCGCCCCCGTGTGGGCCCTGGACACGGACCACAGAGAGAGCAGGCACTACCTCCATCCCTTCTTCTTGATGATGTTCCCGAGGACCACCTCAGCCCTGGAAGAAGGAGACACGGAGATGTGGTTACAGCCTCGGCACCCGCCCACCGGGACAGCCGCTGCGGGTCCCCGAGGGGAGGGCGTGGGCCCCCGTGGCTCCGGCAGCGCATCCAGGGTCCGGCGTGGCTGCTGCGCCCATGTAGGGCGTGGCACGTGGCCCTCGCCGGAAGGAGCCGGAGTCCCGTAGGGAAGGCCAGCGGCCCCCGGCCCCCCGGACACGGGCAGTTCCCCGGGAAAACGCCTGCCACGTGACACGGCCGGGTTTGGAAGGGTTTTCTGTGTTTGTTAGTCTGCACTCGAGGACCTTTTTGGAGTGGAAGGGAGGAAGGAGGGAAAGGGGAGAGAGGAAGAGAGAAACATTCACTAGTTGCCTTCTACACAGGCCCCACCCGGGCCAGGGATGGACCTGCGACCCAGGAACGTGCCCTGGACTGGGAATCGAACCCAAGACCCCTTGGGGTGTGGGTGACGCTCTAACCACTGAGACACAGTGGCCGGGGCCAGACAGGTATGTTTTTAAAAGTTAAGTTATTCCTCTTGTTTTCAGAGACAACCGACAGGGACTCAGGGCCAGGGTGGGGTTCTGGCAGGGCTCCAGCAGGCGTGCATGTGTGGGCGTGTGTACGCGTGTGCATGTGTGTATATGTGTGTGTGCACGTGTGCGTGCTCCTCTGGTCTCCTGCGTTTGGATGAGACAGACGCCCTGCTGGCCCCTGTCCGCTCTGTCTGGCGTCCCCCAGGGCCCCACACCAAACTCGGGCCCTGGCCTCACGGGCACTGCTCCGGCCCGCGTGGCCGGCAGAGACGGACTGGCGCTTTAGGTTCTGACTTTTGAGGGCGTTTTGCTGGCAGAGTGTCCCTGGGTGAGAGAGGCCGGAGCTGACCCGTGCGCAGCTCCCCTCCATGGAAACGCTGAGTCACGCTCTCGGGGTAGTGGCTCTCGCTGGGAAACGCTGAGTCACGCTCTCGGGGTAATGGCTCTCACTGGGAAACGCTGAGTCACGCTCTCGGGGTAGTGGCTCTCGCTGGGAAACGCTGAGTCACGCTCTCGGGGTAATGCTCTCGCTGGGAAACGCTGAGTCACGCTCTCGGGGTAATGGCTCTCACTGGGAAACGCTGAGTCACGCTCTCGGGGTAGTGGCTCTCGCTGGGAAACGCTGAGTCACGCTCTCGGGGTAATGCTCTCGCTGGGAAACGCTGAGTCACGCTCTCGGGGTAATGGCTCTCACTGGGAAACGCTGAGTCACGCTCTCGGGGTAATGCTCTCGCTGGGAAACGCTGAGTCACGCTCTCGGGGTAATGCTCTCGCTGGGAAACGCTGAGTCACGCTCTCGGGGTAATGCTCTCGCTGGGAAACGCTGAGTCACGCTCTCGGGGTAATGCTCTCGCTGGGAAACGCTGAGTCACGCTCTCGGGGTAATGCTCTCGCTGGGAAACGCTGAGTAACGCTCTCGGGGTAATGGCTCTCGCTGGGAAACGCTGAGTCACGCTCTGGGGGTAATGGCTCTCGCTGAGTCACGCTCTCGGGGTAATGCTCTCGCTGGGAAACGCTGAGTCACGCTCTGGGGGTAATGGCTCTCGCTGAGTCACGCTCTTGGGGTAATGCTCTCGCTGGGAAACGCTGAGTCACGCTCTCGGGGTAATGCTCTCGCTGGGAAACGCTGAGTCACGCTCTGGGGGTAATGGCTCTCGCTGAGTCACGCTCTCGGGGTAATGCTCTTGCTGGGAAACGCTGAGTCACGCTCTGGGGGTAATGGCTCTCGCTGAGTCACGCTCTCAGGGTAATGCTCTCGCTGGCAGGCTGCCTGGCAGCGCCTGAAAGCTCTCCGCCCTCGCGGGCAGGATGCTCAGAGGCACTCAGCAGCCTCCTCCGCAGTCCCGGGCCCTCCCCGGACAAAGGTCAGGAGAGGGCGGAGAGAGGAAGGCAGCCTGGGCCTGGCTCACAGGCACTGAGACAGAGTTAGCCAAGGCCTGCTGCCCGTGGCCGTGGACTTGGTGAGGCTGGTGCCGTCCGGCCGGGCACAGAAGCCCTGCAGCCCTGGAAGTGCCCAAAGCAGCACCAGCATGAGAGGGGGGCACTCAGCACGCTACGCGAATGGCACCTGGTTAGCGAGAGGGTCAGGGCTGGGCCCCGCCCGCCCTGGGTCAGGGCTGGGCCCTGCCCGGCCCGGGCAGCTCCTCCGTGCCTGTCCCTTGGCACAGCGCCCGCTCCCCCCTCGGCTGCGGGCACCGAGGCCCTGGTGGGGGTGAGTGGGCAGGTTTAGAGGCCGGGTGTGGAGGGCAGGACAGGGCAGGGGGCACAGCGACGGCCCCCGGAAGCTGCTCCCCGCGTCCTCCTGGAGGCCCCCGGCTGCCGGGACCCGGGTGCTAGTCCCGAGCTGCCCGGCCTGGCGTCCCTTCACCGGGGCGTGGAGGTGGAGCAGCCTGGCTGCCTGAGGCTGCGCACAGGGCCGGGCCGTCTGCAGGAGGCGGCACAGAGCTGCCCACGGCCCTGGTGCGGGGCGGGTGCGGGCTGTGGCCTCCCTAGCTCCGGCCTTCGGTCTGGACAGCGTCTCACTGATGGGCAGCGGCCGCCCGCGGGGAGGGGCTGGCGGGCAGTGAGCTGCTGACGGCGGTTGGGGGAGGGTGGGGGTCCCAGTGGAGACCCCAGGCTGTGGGGTCCTCGGACCCTGGGCCGGGACTTGAGTCGAGGCCCCGGTGCAGGTGCCGCGGGAGGGGCGGAGGGCGGGGACGGAGCCAGCAGATGACTTCACAGGCAAAGCGCTCGGAAACCCGAGGCGAGGCGGAGAGCGGGTGATTTGATTACAGCCCAGGCCGCGGCCTCGCTGTTACATAATTGAGGAGCCAGCCCGCTGCCAAGAGGAAAGTGCTTCCTGCTGGCCGCTCCTGGGCCAGCCCTGCCCTGCTTCCCGCCCCTGGCTGCGCCATTAGGAGGGGAAGATGTCAGGAGAGCGAGGGGGGAAGGGGGGGGGCACGGGCACGGCAGGCGAGCCGGTGACAGCTTCATCTCGGCCCTGGCGGGCATGGCGGCGTTGGCACAGAGGGGCCGAGGTGGCCGTGGTGAGCACACGGGGAGCTTAGCAAGTGCCCGGTGTGCCAGCGTTCTGCCATCCAGGCGCCAGGAAAACCACTGCCCTGAGCCATTTGGAGCTTAGAGAGGCGGGCGGAGGGGGAGGCACAAGAGGGTCGCGGGAAAGACTGGGGGGGAAGGGGGACGGGACACGTGGCCACACCCCTTCCCACGAGGAGAGACACGCACTTGCCCGCCGCGTAGACTTCCGCCGTGTCGAAGAGGTTGATCCCGTTGTCGTAGGCCAAGGTCATGAGCTGCTCTGCCATCTGGAACGAGAAGCGGGGGCTGCTGGCAGGCGGCTCTGTCCTGCCAGCCGGGGGTGCCCAGAGGCCCCGGGGTGCCCAGAGGCCCAGGCCCCACACTGGGCACCCCAGCAGGCCTCCGCTCGGCCTTCCCGGGCACGGCCTGCCTCCGGACACGGGGTCGGCAGGGAGCAGGGAGCCGCAGGCGTACGTGGCTGCTCCCCAGGAACGCCCTGTGGGCCCGGCCGCCTGGCAGTGCCCGCCTTCCTCCACAGCCCGGGGGCCCAGCTTCCTGGCGGCACCTGCCCCGCCAGCTCAGACCCCGCGGGTGGCCAGCGGGAGACTAACCCCGGGCATTCTCCCCCCGGACGCAGGGAGTGGGCCCCTGGGGCTGGACGTGTTGGTGAGGGAGCACGGAAACGCTGCTGGCTCCTGCCTGTGATCGTGTCACCTGCCAGGACCTCTCGGGGCCTGAATCTGCCATCTGCCAATGACTTTCAGGGTCGCTGTACATGTCACTGTCCCCGATGGGGACGTGGAGGGGCAGCGGGCTGCCACTGGGATGTGGAGGGAGAGCTACTGGCTGGTCACCACCGCCATGTCTCCGTCTCTCCCACGGGGACGCTGCGGGCAGCGCAGTGAGTGCCTGGGAGTGAGGTCACCCCACAGGAAAGAGGGGAGACCTGTGCCCGTGACCAGGTGGGCTCGGGGCTCCCGCTTCCAGTCTAAGTGCTCAGACCAGTTTGGCGCCCGGAGAAAAGAGGTCCCCGTGCCTTAAAAACACCCACCTTCCCCCTCCCCACCCCCCGGGACCGCTGAGACCCAGACCCTACCAGCAAGTGCAAAGAATTATCAGACCTGCTGCTGTCGCAACAAGAAAAAGGCACAAAAAGGCCAATTAGGCCCGGCCGGCGTGGCTCAGGGGATAAACCAGGAGATTGTGATTTGATTTCGGTCGGGGCACAAGCCTGGGTTGCGGGCTCTATCCCCAGCAGGGGGCGTATAGGAAGCAGCCAATCAACGATTCTCTCTCATCATGGATGACGTTTCTCTCTCTCTCCCTCTCCCTTCCTCTCTGAAATCAATAAAAATACATCTAAAACACACACACCAAGCACGTGCAACAGGATTTTGATGGAAGCAGAGCCTTTGCTACGAAAACGAAGCCAGCAATGGCCGCTGGCCAGGCCGCAGGGGAAGGCACGGGTTGCTGGTTTTTTTTTTTGGTTTTTTTTTTTTTGTCGTTGCAACAACCTGTTTATTTAACAGGAAAGAAGGAAAGGGGAGGCTAGGTATAGGCATGCCATTTATACAGCTTTGCGAAAAGCTGTGTTTAAGCTGAAACCGGTTTGACTCAGTGAATAGAGCATCAGCCTGCGGACTAAAAGGTCCTGGGTTCGATTCTGGTCAGGGGCATATACCTTGGTTGTGGGCATATCCCCAGTGGGTTGCTTTTTAAATGTAACCTTTCCGACGGCGAGGGGGGCAAACGGGGAGATGCCTCTCCTGCGGCGGCCGGAGCTCTGAGCAAAGGCCACTGTCCTCCCTCCCCGGAGGTCCGCTCCCTGCCCGGCGGCCCGGGGACGCACTGTCCCTGCCACCGAACCCGGAGACACTGCTCGCCCTCATCCTGCAGCAAAACTACCGGGACCTGCGGCTCCGCGGCCGGCGGGCTGTGCTGAGGGTCGCTCCCGCGGGCTCGGCGGGGGCAGCCCGGAGCGGCCCGGCTCAGCTGGGAAAGCTGCCCTGGTTCTCCTGGCTGCGGGAGGGCTGAGCCCCCGGGCTCCTGGCTGTTGTGTGGTGCCACCGCTGCGGCTCACCCTCCCCGCCGGGCACCTAGCAGGCGTCACCGCCTGCCTGGGGGTGGGGCGGGGGGTGGGGTGCCCTCGCTGGGGCCTGGCGGGGGGGGCGTCTCACCTCGTCGGTGATCTGGCCTCCGAAGGTCACCCATGTTCCTGGAAGGAGACGCACAGGTCAGTCAGGGAGCCTCCGGGGAAGCCGGCTCTCCCCTCCGGGGCTGGGGCCTCAGGCTGCAGGGCCCAGGGCACGGCCCCAGGCCGCTGACACCCGCTCTGTGTGAGCGCGTCCTCGGCGGGGGGACACCTGAGCTTCAGACCGAGGACAGGCAGAGCCCAGAGCAGGCGTTGGCTGCGGGGCTTTGAAAGGCTCCTTGGGGCTCAAGCTAAAGGGGCTGCTGTTCCAGGGACGGCCTGCAGGGGCGGGGCAGGGGGCAGGTCCCCACTCCTGCTGGCCCAGGTGTGTGTGTGCGGGTGTGTGTGCGCATACATGCATGCATGTGTGTGTGTGTGTGTGTGTGTGTGGGGCGCACATTGTGTGTGCACCACGGGGTGGAGGGACAGCGTGACCGGGAACGGAGCTCACAGCTGGGAAAGGAAAGGCTGTCTCTCCACCCCGTCCTCTCCCAGGCACCCCGTCACCATGGTAACAGGCACACACCCATCCTGGCTCTGGGGGCAGCTCCCACTCCCGGGTGGTCCCCTTCGCCCCCCACAGCCCTGTTCCCGGTGGCTCCGGGCCGGGCCCGCACTCACCCAGGCCCAGGCAGGACACCCGCAGGCCCGACTTGCCCAGGTTCCTGGAAAGCAAACGCGTGCCAGTCAGTGCTCGGCAGCCGGCAGCACCGCCCGCAGGCTCTGCCCCATTCCCAGGGGCGCCCTGAGCCCCGACATTTCCCACTGCGGCCCCCCCTTTCTCACTGCGGCCGCCCGGCCCCCCTTTCCCACTGCGGCCGCCCGGCCCCCCTTTCCCACTGCGGCCCCCCGGCCCCCCTTTCCCACTGCGGCCCCCCGGCCCCCCTTTTCCACTGCGGCTCCCTGAGCCCCCCCTTTCCCACTGCGGCCCCCCCCCCTTTCCCACTGCGGCCCCCCCCCCCCCTTTCCCACTGTGGCTCCCCGGCCCCCCTTTCCCACTGCGGCCCCCCAACCCCCTTTCCCACTGCGGTCCCCCAACCCCCCCCTTTCCCACTGCGGCTCCCCGGCCCCCATTTCCCACTGCGGCCCCTGGCCCCCCCCCTTTTCCCACTGCGGCCCCCCCCGGCCCCCCTTTCCCACTGCGGCCCCCCAACCCCCCTTTCCCACTGCGGCCCCCCCCCCCTTTCCCACTGCGGCCCCCAGGCCCCCTTTCCCACTGCGGCTCCCTGGCCCCCCTTTTCCCACTGCGGCTCCCCGGCCCCCCTTTTCCACTGTGGCCCCCCCCCCCCCTTTCCCACTGCGGCCCCCCCCCCCCTTTCCCACTGCGGCTCCCCGGCCCCCCCTTTTCCACTGCGGCTCCCCGGCCCCCCCCTTTCCCACTGCGGCTCCCCGGCCCCCCCTTTCCCACTGTGGCTCCCCGGCCCCCCCTTTCCCACTGCGGCCCCCCGGCCCCCCTTTCCCACTGCGGCCCCCCGCCCCCCTTTCCCACTGTGGCTCCCTGAGCCCCGATATTTCCCACTGCGGCTCCCCGGCCCCCACTGTTCTAAGAGCCGCCCCCCCCCAGCCAGCGCTGCTGGAGGCTCTGAGACCAGGGGGCCCTTCGGGGAAAGGGCCATGCGCCGCCCCCGGGCACACGGGGCTGGGACGGGCCACGCTGAGGACCACGAGGCCACCGCAGAGGGAAGAGGAACGTGGTGACTCGTTTCCCGGCTGAGACAGATGGATGCGGCCTGCGGTGCTGCCCGGAGTGACCTCTCCCCTCCAGCGGGTCTTCACCCCGTCCTCCGAGCAGCGCCCGGGCCGTCCCTCCGCAGCAGGAGGGGGGCTGCGGTCCTGCTGGCTGACCCCGCCTCTGTGTGACCCCAGGGCAGCTCCGGGATACCGCCACCCCCCCGCCTCTGTGTGACCCTGGGGCAGCTCCGGGATACTGCCCCCCCCCCGCCCCCCGCCTCTGTGTGACCCTGGGGCAGCTGGCTCCAGGATACCGCCCGCCCCGCCCCACCTCTGTGTGACCCCAGGGCAGCTGGCTTCAGGATACCGCCCCCCCTCGTTCCTCTGCCTCTGTGTAACCCCGGGGCAGCTGGCTCCAGGATACCGCGCCCCCCCTGCCTCTGTGTGACCCCCGGGCAGCCGGCTTCAGGATACCGCCCCCCCTCGCCCCCCCGCCACCAGGCACGCCCCCCTTTACTGGGACACAGGTGTGAGCTGCCCGGAGGGTGGTGACCCCACAGCGGGGCCCTGACCTTTGGTGCTGAGTCCCCTTTCCGGGGGATCCCGATGCCAGGAGCCTGGTCCTGGGATGAGCCTGGGGCGACCCTCCAGGCGGCGGGAAGTCAGAGAAATGCGGGAGGCGCCCCTGTGAGCCCCACTCCTCCCCGAGGGCCCCCCCCCCCACTTCATGGGTGCCGGCCCAGCTTCTCTCCAGGCCATCGCCGATGGGGCCGCCGACCCGCCACAGCCGTTTCCCTGGTTACAGACCTGGCCCCCCTCACAGGCGGCGTGGTGGGGCATGGATGCCATACAGTGCCAGGGGCCACCAAACGTTCGGCACTTCGAAATCGCCGGTGCCTTGTCAAGTTTCCCGGGAAAATCAGGCCCAGGCCCATGCCCCGCCCTCCCCCCCCCCCCCCCCGGGCCTGCGTGAGGGAGGACGCTCGGGTGCCGGCTTCTCTGTGGGGAGCGGGCACGTCGGGCAGAGGCCCCGCAGCTGGGGCTCCAGCCCTGGCCCACCTCCCTGGCCGAGCGCCTGGCCCGAGGCCTCCGCCTGCCCATCTGCAGCTGGCTCCCCGCCCGCCTCCCACGGGCGGCCAGGAGGCCCCGAGCTGGCACACGTGCCCGGGCACCGCGCACCGGACGCTGACTCTGCACGGGAGACAGCGCAGGGCGGGGCCGCGGCCTCCCTCCTCGCGCGGACAATCAGACGGTGGGCGGCGGCGGCCTTGTCTTTTCCTGTAGATCCTGACGTGACCCAGTGGCGCCCGGCATCGCCCGTACGTGCCAATCGGAGCCACCGCACGGTGACTGCTGCACAGAGAGGCTCCTCGCCCTGTGCCCGCCCCCCCCCCCCCCCCCGTACTCAGTCGCCAGGTGTGCTCCGCGTTGAGGTCACGCTCCCCGCGCCAGCGGGAAGGCAGGCCTGGGAGAAATCAGGCGCCTGCTCGGAAGCAGTCTGGTGACGAAACAGAAAGAACCGAAGGCTCCGATCAGCGGTTCCTCCCATTCCGGGGGCACGGAGCCCTTCGAGAAGGCCCTCCCTGGACGTGGGCACGGACACGGGGCCCTCAGCACCCGCCTGCGACGCCCAGGCGTTCCCAAGCCCCCTGCCTGGGCCCGGTGAGTCCGGGTGCCGAGCGGGACCCAGCGCCAGCCCGTGTGCGAGTCCGGGGAGGACACAGACCCCGGCGGAGCCACGGTGTCTGTGGCTGCAGACGGCGCGGCCGCGCCCCCGGACGGGCTGAGTTCCCTCCTGCCCCGGGCAGCACCTGGCGCGCCTCGGGAACCATTCAGCACACCTAGGACGCCACGCGATGCCAGGGTGACCCGCTCCTGGCGTCTCCCGGCGAACACGATGGCGCAGGCTCTGCCGCCCGCTGCCAGGCCCGGGAGAAGGAGTGAGAAGGGCCAGGAGCTGCAGGAACCCGCTGCCCCGTGGGGGCGGGGCCCCTGACACGTCCCTGCGCCGTCCGGACTGCGGCCGGTGACACGCCGCCGCCGAAACCTCCAAGATGCAAAGCCGTTCCCTCCAGACCTTTCCCCCGGTGAAACGTGACACGGCGACAGGACCGCCGGCTCAGCCCTGCGGTGCCGCTCGGCGGCTGGGCATCGGCCTGAGACCCAGGAGGCCAGGACGGACTCCGGTCGGGGCACAGGGTCAGGCTGCGGATTTGATTCCCAGCAGGGGAAGTGCAGGAGGCAGCCAATCGATGCTGATGTTTCTCTCATCGACGTCTCTATCTCCTTCTCCCTTCCTCTCTTTCTGAAATCAATAAAAACACGTTTTAAAATAGCTGGCTACATCTCTAAGCCCAAATGACATTAGTCTCCGTTAATTTGGCTCTCTCTCTCCTGTGGTCTGGGAAAACGCTGCTGAGTTCTCTCGGACTTAGCCTTCGCCCAGGGAGGCGCCGAGGGCCAGCGCCGAGGTCACGTGGCCATCAGATGCCGGGAACCGCCAGACACCGCGCCCAGGGTCTGGGCAATCACAGGCGCTTTAAAAACAGTCCAGGCCCTTCCCCTCGGCCATCCGGGGAGGACCAGCGCGTGGCCGGGGGAAGCAGGAGGGACAGGACGTTCTCCGGTCAGTGCGGTGACTGCCCGCTCAGGCCCCAGGCTCCCGAAGGCGGGCCTGGCAGGGGTGGGGGCCCCCGGGGTGTAACTCGGGGTGAGAGGGAAGGCCCTGGGCAGACTCGGGGCCTCGCTGGCTCCCCCCCTTACTCCGGGCTTGACTCCCGCTTTGCACGGAGACCTGGGCCCTCGGACAGGCACGTGGCCCCTCTGCTGGCCACACACCTCCAGTTCCCGCCCACGGCAGCGTGGCTGGAGGTGGGCCTGGATCACGCCCCTGGCAGGGGCCAGCCTCCTGAGGATGTCAGGGTGGGGGCAGAGTGGGATCTCGCATCCTGCAGCCCCCTGCACCTGGCTGTGGCCTCAGACAATCATATGGAGCAACCCCAGGGGCAGGTGTGGGGCAGGCACCCTGTGGGGCAGATGCCCTGTTAAGCGGGCGCCCTGTGGGGCAGGCACCCCGTGGGGCAGGCACCCCCGTGGGGCAGGCACCCCGTGGGACAGGCACCCCGTGGGGCAGGCACCCCGTGGGGCAGGCACCCCGTGGGGCAGGCACCCTGTGGGACAGGAACCCTGTGGATCAGGAACCCTGTGGATCAGGAACCCTGTGGGGCAGGAACCCCGTGGGGCATGCACCCTGTGGGGCAGGCACCCCGTGGGGCAGGCACCCCGTGGGGCAGGAACCCCGTGGGACAGGAACCCCGTGGGGCAGGCACCCTGTGGGGCAGGCACCCCGTGCGGCAGGCACCCCGTGGGACAGGAACCCCGTGGGGCATGCACCCCGTGGGGCAGGCACCCCGTGGGGCAGGCACCCCGTGGGGCAGGCACCCCGTGGGGCAGGCACCCTGTGGGACAGGAACCCTGTGGATCAGGAACCCTGTGGATCAGGAACCCTGTGGGGCAGGAACCCCGTGGGGCATGCACCCCGTGGGGCAGGCACCCCGTGGGGCAGGCACCCCGTGGGGCAGGCACCCTGTGGGGCAGGCACCCCGTGGGGCATGCACCCTGTGGGGCAGGCACCCTGTGGGGCAGGCACCCCGTGGGGCAGGCACCCTGTGCGGCAGGCACCCCGTGGGGCAGGCACCCCGTGGGGCAGGTTCCCATGAGGCAGGAACCCCGTGCTTAGCCAGGGCGTCCCGTGGTTTGAGTTCTGACTCCCATTTCAGCTGCTGTGAGACACCCCCCAGACGATGAAGCACCCCCCCTCCTGCACCCCAAGTGCAGTTCTCTGTGGCCACGCGTGAGGACAGATGGGGTCCTGGGTTAGGCCCTCAGACTGCAACGGCCCAGCCCAATGAGCATCTCTCTCTCTTTACTGCCCGGCCGTCCTGCCTCCAGGAGGTGTGTACATACATGCACATGTGCCACAGATGTGCATACAGGTGCACCCACAGGAGCCCACACGTGCACACACAGGAGCCCAAAGGTGCACACACAGGGACACAAACAGGTGCACACACACAGGAGCACAAATGTGCACACAAAGGAACACACATGTGCACAAAGGAGCACACGCGTGAACACACATGTGCATACAGTCATCTTGAGCATTCAGGCTCTGAGATCTACTCCTCAGTGGACTGAGGCTCTCGGGAAGGAAGTCACGTTCACGGCCACTCCTTCCGCCTACACAGCGCTCTGTATTTTTAGAACTGGCCCTCTGAGGATACTGGATGGACTCAAAGATCGCAGGGGTGACAGGAATCAAAGTGAAAGGGTGTGTCCTGCTCACTTTTAGCTTGTGATCCCCACTGAACAGGAACTGAGCCCCCAGAGCTTCCATCCTGGGTGTCCTCCCTGAGCTCAGAGCGCCAGGCCTCCCCAGGACCAGGGAGGAGGGCCACGGGCACAGACACGGGAGGACTCGGTGATTCCAGCATCACCTCCAGGGGGCGCAGGACTACGGGGCCCTGGCTGTCGGGAGGGTTAGTCTCTGCACCCTGGCTGTCAGGACCGGCCCCTCACTTCCCAGTTGCCATCAGCACCGGCCACCAGCCACCAGCATCTGACCAGAGAGGACTGGCGGCCCTCTCCCGGGAGCGGGAGCCAGCGCCTGCCTGCCTGCTCGGTTTCCGCAGGTGGATTGTGTGGGCTCCCCTCCCCCCAGGCAACGCTGTTCTGGACCAGTAAGGGCTCTGCAGAGGTGCACGGGGAGTCAGGAAGGCCAGGCCCGCAGTGGGGTGCCTACGACCCTGCCCCTGGCGGGTGCCCTTTGCACAGAGCTGGGCCTCCCTTTCCACCGGAGCAAGTCCACCGAGCATCGGGGCGGGAGCCTGGGTGGAGCAGTGGGGTGCGGGGGTGCGGTGCACGGGGTGGCAGGAGGGCCCCTGCCCCCGACTGTCTCCAGGACCCGGACACAGTGGGAGCCTGCAGCCCTGGGGCCTGAGCCGGAGTGGAGGGACATGTGACCACCAGTGTCCTCCCTAAGCGGCTGAGCACCCGCAGGAGACCCCAGAGGCAGCTCTGAGCCCTGCCGGGGGTCTGGCTCAGGCCAGGGGAGAGTGGGGGGAACACAACTCCACCCCGGTCCCGGGCCATCACACCATCGCCTGTCACCGCGGCCCGGCGGCGGAGACCTCAGACCACCGCGGGCCCTGGGTCCCCGGGGAGCACGTGGGGGGCAGTGAGGGGGAAGGGGCCTGTGGCCAGGCCCGGGGTTCCCGGGAAGAGGAAGCATCACAGAATCAGAGTCTGACGCTGAGGGCGTTGGCGATGGTGACCCCCCCCCAACCCCCCAGGAACGGACAGGCCCCGTGCACCCCCTCTCCCTGCGTCGTGAGGAGACGCGGGGCTGACCGAGCCTCCCTGTTACCTCTGCCCCGCCCGCCACGGCTCCCAGAGTCCCCCCTGGCCTCCGAGCTCGCCAACCACCCCGCCCCCCCCGGGATCTGCGGGTTTACCGGCTCCCCGCGGTGGGGGGGTGGGGGAGGGCGTCCGGTCCGCGGAGCCCTCTGCGCCTCCTACCTATGCTTCATCCCCGGCTGCTTCCCGCCGGCGTCGTCGCTGGCGCTCGGGTGGCTCTGCAGCGACAGCTGCCCCAGGCTCCGGGCCACCATGGCCATGGTGCGGAAGCGGCCGCGGGGGCCCGGGCTGGGGCTGCTGGCGGCCGGCCGGCCCAGCCGCTCGTCCGGGCCCCGGCCCTTGAGGCCATGCTCAGAGCACACGAAGGACACCTGCATGCTGGGGGTGCCGGCCCTCAGCTCCGGGGCGCCTCCCCCCGCCTCCCGGGCTCCCAGGTCATCGGCCCCTTCTCCGACGGCGACGAGACTTTATCCCCGAAGGCGGAGGCACTGCGGGGCTTCCTTCCGGAGAGGGTTCCGGAGACGAGGACGGAGAACGGACGGACGCCCTGCACCTTCCGCCGGGGACTCCACCTCTCACCTCTCCCTCCGGCCCCTCCTCCGCCCTCACGCTCTGGCTCCGGCTGCCTGGCCCCCGCAGTGTCCAGCGGGCTGGGCTGCCCGTCACTCCTGACCAATGAGCGACCCCGGAGCCTCTGACGGGAGGGGGCGGCCCCTCGTGGGCAGCGGGCGGAGGCCAGGCTCCGGGAGCAGCTGCCGTGCAGGCTTCCCCGAGTCCCCGGGAGGGCGCCTGGCGCTCAGCGGCTCAGCTCCCGGGGCCGCGCTCCGAGGGGCTGGGACTCCCACCGGGCCCATCGGATGCCGGTGGAGGCTCAGGAGGCACCGGGCCGATCCATTATTAACGAGGCGACCGCACAGGCCTCTCCCCGGCCGGAGGCGGCACAGGCTGCTCGGGCTCACGGCCGCCCGGCCAGGATGGGAGAGGCAGCAGCACAGCCAGTGGGCGGCTGAGCTCACAGCGGCTCCGGCGGCACCATCTGCCGGTGGGGCCTCCCCCGGGGCTTGGCGCGAGGAGAAGCCAGACCCCCGGACGTGAAGGAGAAGGCCCGCTCCCCTGGGTGCCAATGCCGCCGGGCTCAGGGGCCGGAGAGCCGGGAAGTGCCAGCGCTGACATGGTGCCCAGGCCTCCGCAGGTGCCACAAACACGCTCAGCGAGGGAGAGAGGGAGGGAGTGGATAGACCCTCCCTTCCCGCTCTCCCTTCCCACCCTCCCTCACGGGGTTCCGGAAACCCAGGGAGCTGACCCTGTTGGCGGGAAGGCTTTGCCCGCTGACGCCCTGCGGGTGTGCTCTCTGCCCTCGGGAGGGGCTGAGAAAGGGCAGTGACAGGAGGAGGGGGCAGGGGGCAGCCCACGCTCCGTGCTCACCCTCCGTGGATCCCAGGTGGGTGTCCGGCCCTCTCTGGGGCTTGGCTTCCAATGACAAAGTGAGGGACCCTGGGGTCCCTCCCCGCTCGGGCCCCGGACACCGCCAGCCCCTGCTGGCTGCACCCTCAGCTCTGACAGGGCCCAGGAAGACCCCCCCAGGGGTGTGTGCACGCTGGTGGCTGGGCGTGCTCCCGGCCCCGCCCTGCCTTTGGACGCAGGCGTGAGGACTCAGGCGGCGCTGGGTGCTGGGCTCCCTGCGTGTGAGCTGGGCGGCTCGGGGCGGCGACTCCTCTGCCAGCCCCAGTGGTCTCGGGTCCAGGGCGGAGCACAAAGGGGGGGTCAGATCGCACCTGCGGAGCGCTCCCCTGGGGCCTGGCCCTCCGGTGGCCTCGCAGATGGCGTGCCCCCGTGGGCCTCCAGCACAGAGGGGCTTCCGGAGGTGCGAGTCCCTGTCGGCCCCGGTGGGAGACTCTCCCATCGCCCCCCACGGGTGAGTGTACCCCTTCATCGCCCCAGGACACGGGCCTGACGTGGCAGCGGGAGCCGCTCCCTGAGGGACAGAGGGGCTGGGAGGGCAGAGCTGGTGCCTTTGCCAAGAAGGCCCTAGCAGGTCTCAGATGCCAGCTACCGAGACCAGGGGGCAGGTGCCCCAGGACCCGCCTGTCCACTGCCCCGGGGGTGGTGGGGAGGTAGATGGCAGCCTGCGGTGCTGGTCTCCCGGGACAGAGAAGAGGCCAGCCCCGGGGGGACCCCTGTCCTCCGCCGGCCAGTGTGAAAAGGCTTAACCGTCCGCTCCAACAATGCCCTCCACGAGCTGGATTCTGCACGCGGGACCACATGCCCTGTCTGCTGGGAGCCCCAGGCCGGAGAGCTGCAGATGGCGAAGGCCCTGCCTGGCCCTGCCCCCGGCTCGGGGTGCTCCCGGCTCGGGGTGCTCCCGGCTCAGGGTGCTCCCGGTTTGGGGTGCTCCCCGGCTTGGGGTGCTCCCGGCTCGGGGTGCTCCCCGGCTCGGGGTGCTCCCCGGCTCGGGGTGCTCCCGGCTCAGGGTGCTCCCGGTTTGGGGTGCTCCCCGGCTTGGGGTGCTCCCGGCTCGGGGTGCTCCCCGGCTCGGGGTGCTCCTCAGCACCTGACCAGGCCACCAGGGGAGCTGGCTCCACATGCCGGTCCCTGGGCCCCACTCAGGCCTGCGGGGTCAGTGGTTCCGGGGCTGGGCCTGGGAAGCTGTATTTCACCAAGAGCTTCGAGAGGTGCGACCCACTTCTCTGAGCTCTGGCCAGGTACTGGGTCCCACAGGGCTGCCATCTGATGGGGCGCTGTTTCTTTAAACCGCAAGCACACGTTCAAACAGTGAGCCGGAGGCCTGATCCCGCCGCCCGTGGGAGAAGACGCTAACGCGCCGGGGCTGGCCTCTGCTCTGCTCCCTGGAGGCCAGCCAGGTGACCCCGGGGCCGAGCGAGGCGGGAGCAGAGGTCAAATGCAGGACACCCCGTGGAATCTGAACGCCCATAAGCAACGACTCCCTTTTTAGTATAAGTACGTCCCAAACATCTCGTGGGACGTACTTATACTAAATAAGAGAAAAAAAGAAATCAATTTATTGCCGCGTGGATGCACTTTAGCAATGAACACGCCAGCTCCGGGGCCGGCCGCGCGCTGAGGCGGTCAGAGGCCAGTGGGCGGGCCGGGCGCTGTCCCAGGTGCTGATTCCAGAGACCGGCGAGCGAACCAGAACGTCCTCCCCAGCTCCCCACACGCAGTCCCCCGGGGGACGCAGGGTCAGCGAAGCCCCAGCCTCTGCTACGAGAGCCACGGCCGCCCACCGGAGGCCACCCGCGGAGGGCTGCTGCCCACGAGGACGCTAAGGCGGGGGCACAGCCTTGCCCCCGGGATCCCCGGGCTTCGGCGCCAGGATGCGTCTGTCGCTGGGGCAGATGATTGAGCCTTTTCACTGGCTGTGCCGTCACCCCCGGCAATGACTCTGTCCCAGCGACGCTGCTGCCGGAGACACATGGAAGCGCGAGCGCGTCTCCCCCTTTTCTCTGGACACTACCCTACCCCCCGTCACCCACAGATTCCCACACGCGGTGCTTGTCTCTGGAGGAGAGGACTGCACAGCCCCCCACGTTCCTCTGCCACGTTTCTACATGGTTGGAATTTTTTTTTTAAAAAAAATCCCCACCCGCGGATATCTTTTCTACTGTTTTTTTTTTTTTTTAAGAGAGAGTGGAAGGGAGGGAGGAGGGGGAGAGGGAGAGAAACATCGATGTGAGACAGACACATCGATAGGCTGCCTTCTGCTCATGCCCCTGGGCCGGGGATTGAACCTGCAGCCGAGGTACATGCCCTTGACCAGGCATCGAACCCGCAACCCTTTGGTCCGCAGGTCGACGCTCTAACCACTGAGCACACTGGCCAGGGCACGGTTGGAATTTTTTAAACGCAAGACATCTGCTCCAGCGCACGATGGAGCCGTTACCCGGTTGCCCGGGCCGCCGCCGCCGGCTCTGCCCTCTGCCGCGTCCCGGTGCTCCCCGCCACGCCCGCCCTTACCGGTACTTCATGCCTGTGCGCCGGGCGGTGCAGCCGTCCAGCGAGAGGCCGTGCATGCGGAGGAAGCTCTCCATGTTCCGGGCCTGGGCGGCCGCCCGCACCTCCCGCAGCCGCCGCAGCTCCAGCGCGTCGGTCTGCCGCACGGGGTGCAGGGCCCAGTCCGAGTGGCACCGGCTGCTCACGCTCCTCAGGCTCTCGCTGTACGTCATGGACAACATGGTCCCGCCCGGGGGCCGCCGCTGTCCGGACGGGAAGGGCCGAGCGGCCACGGGTCAGCCAGGGCCGCGGTCCCCGCTGCCCTCGCCGCACGCTGGCGTCGGGGCAGGGCGGCTGCAGAGACGCGTCCTCCAAGGAGAGCGGCCACCAGGCCCCCCGCGGCGAACACCCCTGGGGTGGGAGTCTGTCCTCCGGGCTGCGCGGCGATGGCTTTGGCTGAGCACCCCCAGCCCCCGCACCGTGAGGCGAGCCCCGAGCAGCGGCATTCCAGGCGGGCGCACTTGGGGTGCTCCGGGCGGAACTGGGGCGCAGAGAGCATGCAGCTGGCCGGAGCCCCAAAGCCAGACACGGCAGCTCAGCGCCCCCTGGAGGCGCTGCCGGGCAAGACCAGGGAAAGGCGGTGCCTGGGCAGCAGCAGAAGCGCACCTGTCGCGAGTCAAACGCCGTGTGACCATGCACCCGCCCATCACACGCGTGGGGAGGGAGGGCCACCCGCACACACGCGCTGGACACACACACCGGCTCCACGCTCTGTGGAGCGCCCGCCGGGCTCCACGCCCTGTGGGCACTGAGGATGCCACCGTCCGCGGATTCTTGCAATAGAGAGACGGAGCGGAGGGTGTGAGGGAGAGTGCTGGGGTCGGGTTATTAGGGACATGTCAAAGCTTACGTGTCAAAAGCCGCCACCCTAAAGGATGATGGCGCTCCCTCGGAAAGAAAAACAACATGAATGTCCCTCCGCGGGGAAGCAGGAGTGAGTCCCACCTCACACGGGAACCAGTGGGCCTTCGGGGGCGAGGCGTCCCGCACGGCGGACATTCAGTGATTCCCGAGAGAGCGGGTAACGGCAACGGGGACGTGTGCCGAGTGCGGCCGTCAGGAGATTCTCGGACGCAGGGAGGGCGGCAGCCCAGGGCACCTCCTAACTCTGCCTCCACCCAGCAGCACCGCTGACCGGTAACCAGGACACGGTCACAGGGGTCAGGGCGGTCTGCAATCCGGGAGTGCCCCCTGCACCCGCCCAGCCCTCTGCCTGGCCCCGATGCCAGCTCAGCGGCCCCAGCAGCGCCACCGTCACCAAGGAGAGATGGGCCGGCTGCAGAGCGGGACCCTGGAGCCCAGCCCTGGGAGCTGGAGGCCCTGGCACTGCCCCTCACCCCCCGCCTCTGTCGTCCCCAAGGGAGACAGTGCTGTTTTCCCTGGGGAGGCTGCATGGGGGGGAGCTGCTGCTCGGTCCCCGTGGGCGGAGGTGCGGGGAGCACCCCCTTTCCCGCTGTGATTCTTCTCCATGGCATCTGCCCTCCAGTGTGCCAGCTTCCCCGAGCACCCTGCGTGCTGCACCTGCTGACCTGAAGGCCAGGAGGGCGGGACTCTCCTGCCCACTTTCACCACTGCGTGCCCGGTGCCCCGGCAGTGACTGGGCATTGCCCTGGCAGTGCCCACAGCACCTGGCAGAGCCGGGCGGCTCCCTGACACAGACCCAGGCAGGGGACGGGGTGGGGCAGGTCTTCCATTCACTGTGGCTCAGCTTCATGGGGAGAAGGGCCTGCAGGGCCCATGGCCTCCGACACCCCCAGGGTTTGGACTGGGGTCACTGCTGGGTGCTGAGGCAGGCGGGGTGTCCCCGGTATGAAAAGCCCCCCCGCCCCCCCGAGCATCGCTCTGGGCCGGAGAGGGGCGGGGGTCCCAGGGTCGGGTCTGTTTTAGGGAAGGCAGGGGACCGTGTCAGGCGCTGCCTCAGAGGCAGCTGTGCGGCCCGCGGCCAGCCCTGGCTTCCCTGGGGCCCGGTCCCCGTGGGCAGGCTGCCGCCGAAGGGGCGCTTCCCCAGAACAGGCCCAGCCAGGCCGAGATCAATAGCCATTAGCTTTCAAGACACTTCCCACAGCACAGCTCTGAGCTGCTGTGGCTCCAGAAACCCAGCCATGGTCCCCAGCTGGGCTGGCAGGCGGCTGGTGCCCAGGGTCTGGACAGGGCAGCCCTGTCTGTCACCTGCTCCGTGCGACCCAGGCCACACCTCACCGCTCCAAGCCTCAGTCTGCATGTCTGTGAAGTGGGACCATCAGGACCCCAGGCTGCCCTGGACCGGCCCCGACAGCTGGGCGGGGGCTGGTGTTGCTGTGGGAACCCACCTTGGACAGGGAGGTGGCCGCCAGCATCCTGGGATATGACACCAGCTCTGAGTGGCGTGGGGACAAAAATCTACACAGCAGCGTGGAGGGCACAGGGCGGAGGGCACAGGGGGGGCAGGCGGGGCCGGCCTCTCTAGACCTGAACATGGGCCCGCGTGATCTGAGGGCGCCGGGGAGGCACCAAATGTGACAGGAAACGTCTGTCTGGACCAAATGTGGGCGCCAACACCCCCGCCTGGCAGGGAGCACCGCTCCTCCTGAGATGGTGCAGCGCGGGTGTGGCCAGCGCGGGCCGGGGCGCCGGGGGCGGCAGGGTGCGGGTGAGCATGGCAGCCCCGGGCAAAGGGGCAGGGTGAGGAGCTGGCACCCAGAGGGGTCTGCGGCCAGAGGGCCAAGCACAGCGGAGACCGCGGGGGAGCTGGGACACGCCCTCGTTTCGGAGGCCCTGGAGGGAGGCGGCCGGGAAGGCTCCTCTCGCCCGGGCCGCTGGTTTGGGGGACAGTGGCTCCTGCCTCTGAAGGCCGGCGAGCAGGGGTGGGTCCCTGGATAAAGGGGGGCCCCGGGAGAATGCTTGGGGCTCCGGCCAGCCCCCTCGCTTCTCAGACCTCAAAAGCACTGACTTCCCTCTCCCCTGTCCCCCCCTGCACCCCATCCCAGGAAAAATCACCCCCCCCAACAGCCATTGCTAACAGCCACTGCCCTACTGGCTCTCCCGGAGCTGGGCCCGCCCTTCGCAGATCTTTCCTGGGGAGGGCCAGGCCCGGGGGAACTTGTGAGTGAGCCGGAGACTGGGAAGAGGGGAGGCCGGCGCTGGCCTCACTGAGCCGGTGGGGGTCACACGGCCCCGGCCTCCAGGAGCCTCCACACGGGATGTCTGACCTCTGGTCTGGTTACCGAAAGCCACCAAAGCAGGGTCTCTCTCGAACGCGGCATCCCTCCCCCCATGGAGGAACCGGCCTCAGTTCCCGAAAGCAGAGTGCGGGCGCGGCGTCCGAGCGGGCCCTGCAGTGCGCGGCGCGGGCACGGCGTCGGGGCAGAAACAAAACCGCTTTTGCTCGCGAGCCGCCAGCAAGCCGAGGCGCAGCCAAGCAGCCAGCCTGCCCAGGCGCGTGCCCCCGACAGCCCCCGACAGCCCCCCGAGTCCTCTGCCCTTCCCGGGAAAACGGAGAATGCAGAACCTGCCGGGCGAGCCCACGGGGAGAGCCAACGGAGAGAGCCGCCGCCCGGGCCTCCCTGGACGGGCAGGTCTGGAGCAAGCAGGCACCAGCACCGAGCCCCCGCCTCCCCCAGCTCCCCCCACGGCCACCCAGGCCGGCTCTGGCGGAGGCTTTAGGCTTTGAACAAACAGCGGGTCTCATTTCCAATCAGCCCGACGCACCCCGAACACCACCCTCCGTCATTCCGTCCCCGGACGCCGCCGTCCGCAGGCAGCACCCGCGGCAGGCGCTGCCCTGACCGGAGGAGGGAGGCCGCTCACCTGCTCTGGGCCTGCTGGTGGGAAGGACGCCCGCCGCCAAGCGAGCTTCGGGGTCTGCAGGCAGCGGCTCGCTGCTGCTCTCGTTAGGGAGTGTCGCTGCAGAGCGCCGGAGGCAGCTGCTGCCCGCGGCGCGGCCCCCAGGGGTGGGCTGGGAGGCAGCAAGTCCATTAGTCCTATTAGGGCGTTTGTCTCGGAAACAGGCTGAATTATTCAGGAGGCCTCAGCCCCTGGACGCCACCCGCCCGCCAGAAAGTGCAGCTCCGGCAGGCCGACTCGGTGCTGGGCCGGCGGGGGGCACCGGCCGGGGTCCTGCTATTGTCCCCAGGTCACCCCTGCCTCCCCTGCCCCCGATGGCCAGGGACAGGGCCCCGGAGACCCGGGTGGGTAGGACTGGGTGCACAGCCCCATCCCCCTCTTGTCCCTGGCTGTGTCTGCAGGAGGGGAGCCGAGTCCCCGTGGTATGTGACCCCCGCCCTTATTCGAGGGGCTGAGGTCTGAGGAGACCTCCCATCAGCACCCGTGGACAGCTGCCCTTCCTCCCTGCCACTGGGGTGCGCCCAGATTGGCACCCAGGATCTGGAAATGGCCGGAAGGTTCGGGAAGCCTGCTGTTGGATACCATTCAGCCTCTCCCTGCGACAGGGGCACAGAGACCCTTTCTCACCGCGGGTGGCCTGCCCCGGTGTCCGGGAAATGCTTCCAGGCTGAGCTCGGGGGGGGAAGCTATGCGGAGCCCCTGTCCCAGGGTCATGACCCCAGGTGCTGTGGACAGCGGCTTAGTGCGCGGACAGGTTCAAGCCTGGGACTAAGCAGAGGGCACGGTCCTCTCGTGGCAAAGCCACGTGCAGTCCCAGCACAATTCAGCCAAAGGCTGTGCTGGGGGCTTGAACCGATGGTCCGAGCCTGTGGGCCCACATGGCTGGGCGACACGGGCTGCGGGAGGCGCAGCGGGGAAACAAAGCCGGACCAGGTGCCTGTAACTGAGTTGATTCGGAACCGGGAGAGCGTTGTGAACATCCTGACGACGCCCTTCCTCTGCCTCATGGCATCAGCTGTAAAATAAAGGCTCGGCTGGCAGGCCCTGGCGCTCACTCACTCTCCACCAGCGAGGACAGCCCCAGCTTCTTCTCTTGTCCGTCTTTTCTCCATCCCTCACCGCCCCCCTCCCCCCTCAGGCTCACCGAGCCTGGCTGAGCTGGCACGGCGCAGGGTGCCAAAAAGTCTGTGTGACTTCACTTCCGGAGGACAGGAAGAGGCTGAGCTGCTTCCCCTGACAGACCCGCCAACAGCATGGCGGCCACCAGCCTGCAGGTGGGGGGCGGGGGGGTGGGCGTGGGGAGAGGGATCGGGGCCCCAGGCCCAGGCCGAGGAGAAAGCTCATGGACGGTGAGTGCATGGCCTAGAGGCCACGGCGGTGACTGGCAGGTTACCCCCTGGGGAGGCCTCAGTGACGGATGTGAGATGGTTTCTCAAAGGTCCGAGTCCACTGCGTCCCCACGTGTTCCCCTGGGCAGGAGGCGGCCCAGGGCCTCGCTGTGATTGGCTGTCATTGGCCGACATGCTTCGAAGGAGGACGGTCTCCTTCCCCCCGCCACTGCTGCCCTCTGTCTTGGCTGACCAGCCTGTGGGTGGGCTCCAGACACCCTGTCCCTATGCCCCGTCCCCTCCCGCCCTCCCTCTTCCCGGGCTCCTGCGGTTCAGCCCTCCGTCTCTCCTGGTCGCCCACAGCCAGCCTCTCTGCCCCTGTCTTATCCCCTGCAGCGGAGCCGGATCCCTGCCCGGCCCAAACACCGCCATGGCCGCAGCCCAGCTCCTCCCTCCCAGCCCCCATCGACCTCCAGTCCCGCTGTCCCGGCCCCGGCCCGTCGGGGAAGCCACCCCTTCCTGTTCTCTGCACCTCTCCCGTCGGGCTCAGGCTGTCACCTGGGCTGGGACGTGCCCCCGGGTTCTGTGCTGAGTCCTGTCCTGACCTCAGGCCCAGCGCAGCGCCCGTGCCGCATTCTCGGCGAAGCCTCCGTGCCGCCTGGCGGGCGGGCTGCGGCCCCGTCCTCCTGGGAACCCCGGCCGCTCCGAGCCTTCTCCCAGGCACGCTGCACCTTGGGCACCACTGGGGCACGTGGGCTCGGGGAGGCTGCATCGCTGCTGCCGACCCTCTGTCCCTCCGGGTCCCTGGATCCCCCCCGGGTGATGGTGGGGCGTATCTTCCCTGCCCTTGGACATTGGGCTGGGTCGTGGGACTCCCTTTGGCCAAAAGAATGCGCAGAAGTGACAGTGCTTGGGCTCTAACCTCGGCCTTCAGAGACCTTACAGGTTTCTGGCCCCCCCCCCCCGCCCCGCCCCGACATTTCTGCCACGAGGAGAACGGGCTTGGGACAGGCCTGGTGAGCAAGGACGGGAGGATGAGCACTTGGACCCGACCTGCAGCTCAGTGCCCAGTCCCGCCTGGATGGACTGGCTCTCTTCAACCCCCGACACACAAGCAAGGAATGAATGGCTCTTCTACAGCAACTAGAGGCCCCGAGCATGAAAATTCAGGCACTGGAGAGGGGTCCCTCAGCCCGGTTGCCCCCTCACAGTCCGGGAGCCCTCAGGGGCGGGAGGCGACCCGGCGATCAGGGGAAGGTGATGCCCCATCACACCTCTGCTGCTGCCACTGCCGGCAGCGCAAGCCTCGGGTGGCCCTGGTTACCTGAGCCTCGGGTGGCCCTGGGGGCTGGGGGGCTGAGGGGACGGAGAGACTCTGGAGCTAAGCGGTCTGGTGGGGCTGAGGGGACTGGGTGTGGCTGTGGGTGCTGCCACCTTTGAGGGCGCAGCAGTCAATTAGCATATTGCCTCCTTATTGGCTGTGGGCACTGCCATCTTTGAGGGCGGGACAGCAATTAGCATATTCCCTCCTTATTGGCTTGGGTGCCACCATCTTTGCAACAATGTGAGGGTCAATTAGCATATTCCCTCTTCATCAGACAGGGTGAGTGTGGGGCTGTTTGTTAGGCTGCATTCTGTGGAACGGCTGACGGATACAGGGTGGAGGGCACTGTTCCCGGAGCGGCTCCACAGCGCTGACCGACTCAAAGCCACGTCAGTGCCCGGTGACCAGGACGCCCACAGGCCTTTCCCGCCTGCCTTCCTGTGCTCCTTTCCTCCTGGGAGCGAGGCGGCCGATGGCGGAAGTGCAAGGCCTGCGCACGTCAGGACTGGTCTTGCCGGACGAGCGCCACCCGTTTGCTCTGACGGGCTGGGCTGCTGCACACCGACACCCGTGCACATTTCACCCAAGCGCCTTCCCAAGCCCAGTGCACACCCAACGCGTTCCGGCAAACTCATGGCAGCGACACGGAGTGGAACGGAGGCGGGCTCCCTCTCAGAGCTCTCTGCCAGGAGGGGCCGCCTGGAGGCACCAGCAGCCGGAGACCCAGGCCCAGGGGTACGGTGAGCGGTGCCAGAGGGAAAGAGCCGTAAGGGGCTCCGGGCCCTCCGCCCGAGGCTCCTGGTGCATCGCAGGAACCCCGGTCCCGTCACAGCGGGTGTGCTGGCGCGTGGGGAGCTGGCTCTGGACCCAGAGGCGCCCCAGGCCCGAATGCCACACATCGGGGCCCTGCCCCCAAGAGCCTCATGCAGTCCCCACAGGGTCCCAGGGCGGCGGGGCTGACGTTTTCCCGAAAGGAGAAACGTGGCGAAGTACCCAGAGTTACCGGCTTTCCAGGAGCACCGCCCTCCGGGCACCTCCCCCTGGACAGGCCGGCAGCGGCTGCCCCGGAGGAGGCGGGCAGCCCAGCAGCCCTGCGGCTCACCCGCCGGTCCCCTCCGCACCACGTCCCACGTCCCTGGGGACAGAGCCTCTCACCCTGCGAACACCGGGGCGCTGGTTCACCGACAAGGGACAAGGAAACACATCAGAACGACGCCAGCCAGTCCGCTCCCCGACCCAGGCCACTCGGACCCGGGGCCACAGCAGCATGCCCCGAGCGGGAGCTGGCCTTTGATCACCGCGAGGCTGCGAATGGGCTCACATCCAAGGAGAGGGGACAGCGGACGGGCTGAGAACCCCGAAACCGTGACCCAGGATGGCCAGGAAAGCGCCTCCCTCCCCCGCGCCCCGAGGGAGCTTTGGGGGCGCCCACCAGCTGGGCAGGTATCACAGGCCCCTCTGCCCAAACCAACGCCGATTCCCCATCAGCCCCGCGACCCCACCTCCCGGCCTTCGCCAGGACAGAGCAGCTGGCAGGGGCTGGGGGCTCCACAAGGCAACAGGCCTCCTTGTTGAATTTCTATTTCAGAGAGACCACCAGCGCGCCCTACTGACTGACCGACGGACTGGAGCGCTCGGCCCTCCCCGCACCCTGCCCTCGGCCGGCTTAGGGACACGAGGGCGCGTTACCTGTAGAACTGGAGCTGTCTTTTGGGGCTCCCATACCGAGTACTGCGGCAGCATGGGGGAGAGAAGGAGGGAGAGAAGAGAGAGTCCACAATTGGCATTAACCGCACGGAGGTGCCAGCCCGGAGCCCTGGCTCCCGGGCTCAGAGGATGCGAGCCCGGCCCTGTCCCAAGTGCTCGGCAGCAGCGCCACCCAGTGGCTCGCGGGGGCAGAGGCCCTGTGCCAGCCTCACTCACACACAGAGAAGGGGGAACAAGACAGGAGGTCACCCCCCCTCCGTCCCCCCTGGGGAAGGCCTGTCTGGGTTTTAAGGAAACACGCTTTCGAACAACAAGGGAAAATCCCTCCAACTGTCACCCTGCTGTCACCCCACTCCCCGTGGGTTCTTAGGGTCCTGATGAGGGAGGGACAGCCCTTCCCCCTGTGGTGCCCAGGGACACTGGCTGTGGCCCAGGCCCTGAGAATTACCGGGAGGTCCCATGGCCCCAGGACTGAGGGGCCCCAGGACTGAGGGGCCCCAGGGCTGAGGGCCCCAGGACTGAGGGCCCCAAAACAGAGGGGCCCCAGGACTGAGGGCCCCAAAACAGAGGGGCCCCAGGACTGAGGGGCTCCAGGACTGAGGGCCCCAGGACTGAGGGGCCCCAGGACTGAGGGCCCCAAAACAGAGGGGCCCCAGGACTGAGGGGCCCCAGGACTGAGGGGCCCAGGACTGAGGGCCCCAAAACAGAGGGGCCCCAGGACTGAGGGGCCCCAGGACTGAGGGCCCCAGGACTGAGGGGCCCCAGGACTGAGGACCCCAAAACAGAGGGGCCCCAGGACTGAGGGGCCCAGGACTGAGGGGCCCCAGGACTGAGGGGCCCAGGACTGAGGGGCCCCAGGACTGAGGGGCCCAGGACTGAGGGGCCCAGGACTGAGGGCCCCAGGACTCCATCTGGGCCCGGCATTCATGCAGTGATTCAGCCTGGGTTCCGAGCTTGGCCCAATGCGCCCCCACCACACCCTCGTGATCCGCCTGGGATTTACCCAGAGACCCGAGCTGAGTTTGGAAGAGGCTTCTCCAGATGCCTGGGGAGACCTGGCCGCCCCCCACCCCCTCCCGGCATCTGAGCGGCGCCATGGGGAGTGGGAGGGACCACGCTGCAGCTGCCCCTCGCAGCCCAGGGGCCTCTCGTGGTCCCTCCCTGGGCCACAGGGAGGACAGTGGCCTCGGGGACTCCTCCTGAGGCAGGGCTGGCCGGGGCGGGCTGGGGGCGGGAGTCACCTGTAGATCATGCCGGGGGAGCCGGTCTGCCGCAGGGAGAGCCGAGCCGGGGAGCCCGTGGTGGATTCTGGGTACATGGAGCCGGCCGCTGGTCCCGCCTGTGCCCGTCACGCTGCAAGACTCTGGGGGGGAAGCAGAGGAGGGAGCGGGTTCAGGAAGGCTGGCGGGGCGTGGCCTGGAGGCTCTGAGAGGGCGAAGGTCCACCGCCCGTCCTTCATCAGACACACAGACAGACAGGCAGACAGGCAGACACACAGACAGACAGGCAGGCAGGCAGACACACAGACAGACAGGCAGGCACACAGACAGACAGGCAGGCAGGCAGGCAGGCAGGCCCACGGGGACGCGGACGAGGCTGATGACCGGGCCCAAGGCCCGCCCCATCCCTCCCCTCTCCCCCGCAGTGCTCCTGGGGGTCCCTCGCCCATTGGCAAGCCTCTGGGAGCCCATTTCTGTTGCCCCAACTGCAGAAACAGAGGCGCCGGGGCCTCTGTGGACTCGGGTCTCTGGACCGTCTCCCCCAGCCCGGGGCCATCCTGGCTGCCCCCCGACCCCGACTCCAGCCACTGCAGGCCTCTGGTGGGACTGCTCAGTGGTAAGGGAGCAGCTTGTGCCCGGCCCGCGTGGCTCCGTGGCTGAGCATCGACCTATGGTCACGGTTGGATTCCCGGCCAGCGCACAGGCCCAGGCTGAGGCTCCATCCCAGGGGGGGGGTGCAGGAGGCAGCCGGTCCATGATTCTCTCTCATCATGGATGTTTCTCTCCCTCCCTCTCTGACATTAATGAAAAAATATCTTTTTAAAAAGAAGAAGAAAAAAGGAAGCAGCTTGTCAGAGGCCTCGCCTCCGGGCTCCGGCACTCAGGCCCGTGTCAGCCCCGCCCTGGGTGAGGGCGGCCCAGCGGCCGGCTTCTCACCACAGACGGGCAAGGCGGGCGCTGGCGTCCCTGCTGGCGCCTCCTGTCCCGCTGGCAGCTCCTTTCCGACTCGCCGGCTCTGATGGAGCTCACAGCCATGCCAGAGAGGCCCACACGGCAGGGACTGAGGTGACCTCTGGCCAACAGCCCCCCCAGACAGAATCCTCCAAACCACCATGTGTATTTGTGGGGGAGGAGCCTTTGGACATGAGCCCGGCCCGACCAGCGCCTGATGCACCTGCGAGGCCTGAAGCCGGGACCAGCGGCCGCGCCCACCTCTGCCCAAGCCGCCCAGAGCCAAGTCTGCCGGAGCATCTGCGGCAGCAGCAGGTTGTGCTGAGCTCCCGTGGCGCCCCGCCTGCCCCTCCGCGGCCACTCCCAGACAGCAAGGACCCACCCCCACCCCCTCAGGGGCATCCAGAGCCCCCCTCTCGCGGGGATCCCACCAGCTCTCCCCGGTCCCGGCCACCACCTCCCCCCACGGACTGCTTCACGGGAGCCGGGAGGACCTCCTGGGCATCGGTCAGACGATGTCATATAATAGCCCCAACCCTCCAATGGTTCCTCACTCTGTTCAGGACGAAAGCCCAAGTCTCAGCAGCGGCCTGGGACCCCCACCTGCCTCTCCCCCGCCCCCTCCCCCGCTGTCCCCCGCTGTCACCTCACCCCGCACACGGGCTCCTGAGCCCCCAAACCCACAGACACTCAGCCTCGGGGCTTTTGCGCTGGTCTTCCCTCCACCTGAGCCTCTGACCGAGGTCCCTCTGAACCACCGCTGCTCTTTTACAAAGACCGCCTTCTCGCCGAGTCTTTCCCGAACATCTTACCTCAATCAGCAAACCCGTCTCCCCCCCCCCCCCCAGGCCCTTCCCGGCAACACCGCCCCCCCCCCCCCCCAGCACGTATCCCTTCCGGATGCCTCGTACTGCGCCCACGTCTCATTTATGACCGGTCTCCCTCCCACGAGGTTGCCAGCCTTGTCTTGTGTCCACAGCTGTGCCCGGCACAGTAGACGCTCAGGTACGTGTTGAATGAATGAATGAATGAATGAATGGCTGCAACTCAGCCTGCGAAGGCTCACCCAGGGAAAGCGCAGAGGAGGGCTGGATGGGCGGTGTTAACCTTGAATGCCCTCGGGGTGGGTGGAGGGGGAGACACCGGGGATGCTGCCCGCGCCAGGAACAAGGGCAGAACAAGGGCAGTGTCTCTGAGGGTGCGGTGCTGGCCCTGGCCCTGTCGGGGGGGAGCGGGGGCTAGGCAGCTGCAGGTGCACGGACAGCCAGCACACCTGTGGCAACCAGGAGGGCATCCTGGGGAGGCCACCTCTCCCACTCCCCCCGCCCAGCCTGGGCTCCCTGAGCCCGTGGCCAGCTGCTGCCCGGAGCCCACTTCCCGGCCCTGTAGCTGCCACCGTCCAATCAGGAGCAACTGCATCCTCCCAGCAGCCAATCCGGAGGAGCGGGTGTCCTCGTGGGGACGCTGCCCATGGCTGGCACCTTGGAGAGAGCCAGGCGGGGGTGGGGGGTGGGGGGAGAGTGGAGGGAGGTGAAGCTTCATAAGCCGTTTGAGAGCGCACCAGGCAGGGAGGGACAGCTGGCTTGGTGCCCAGAGTCTGGGCACTGTCTCCTGTGTGTGACCTTGAGCAAACAGCCGGTTTGTGCAGGGAGACATGGAGCAGGGGTGCTCACGGGCCGGCCCGCTTGCTCACGGGGAAGAGCTGACAGCCATGAAGTGCTGAGCCCGAGGAAAGCCGCGGGTAAATCTCGGCGCTCAGCTCTTACCGGCTGAGCGGACGGCGACGACGGGGGGCCACGCGGCCAGGAGGCGTCTTTCTGTTCCCCATGGACCACTGGCAACACCTCCACATCCACAGAGTTGTAAACACCACAACGCAACAGGCCCCATCTTCTCCATCCTATCACCACGTCTACACTGTGTCTCATTGGCTTGTACTTCCTCCCTCCCTCCCTCCGTCCCTGTCCCAGCAACACTTGCACAAGATGGAAGGAATTTGGTGCATCCAGGAGACGGGAGAAAAGGAACATGCAGCTTAAACCAAGAAACTGCCAAGACAGGTCAGACCCGAGCTGTGCGTCCCGGGTGGAGACACAGAGTGACAGAAGACACTTCTGACGGGCCTGGCTGGGCCGCCTGGGGGCAGGGACACGTCTGAGCAGGAGTGACCTCATGGCGCCAGCATCCAGGGGGCTGTGAGCGGTGACTTGGCAAGAAGCACTCCGGGCCGTGGCCCTCACCTTCCCGCACCGGGGCTGGCACAGGCCGGTCCCAGCACCCCGGCTCCCCCTCCACCCCCCACCCACGTACACCTGCAGCACGGGACCCTGCATGGCCCTTCACCATCTCACAGAGGAGGAAACTGACACCGGGGAGCCTGAGAGCATTGCCCCAGGTCACCCCCAACAATGCCCATTAGGACTCGAACCCAGGACCAGATCTGGGCCCCGGCTGGGCCTCACCACCCTCCAGACAGCTGCATGGGTCTTGTGGGGCCACCCAGAGGGTGGGGCTGGGGTGGCTCCGGCAGGGTCTCCATTCAGAAGCAGTGACCTCGGCACTCAACGTGCCGACTCCTTTCCCCTCGATCCAGTCCGCTCAGCGAGACCCGGCCTCCCCGGGTTCGCGTGCCGGATCCGCGGTGCGGAGAGCGTGGCCTTTCCCGCCGGAGGAGTGGCTCCTGCCACGCTTGGGAGCTGTCGCTGACCGTGATGAGGGTGACCCTGCGTGCTAAGCCCCGATGACTCCCCGGAGAGCTCAGCCTACAGCGCCGCCCCCTGCGGGAGGGTCAGCCATCTTTCCTCGGGAAAACTGATAGATCCTCCCTTCCTCCAGTTGATGGACAGACTTAAACCCCACCACCTGCGGCCAGACATTCCTGAGCACTGAACCGCCAATCAGCACCTGCCAAATGCCCTAAGCCCCCATTCCTAAGTCCCTCGGCCCCTAACCACCAATCAGCGTGTGCTGAGTGCCCTAAGTCCCGTCCCCTAGACTCCCCTTAAAAGTACATGGACCCCCGGCCCTCGTTCTCTTCCGCTCTCTCTCTGGAAGCAGCTGGCAGGGGCACTCTTCTCTTTAATAAAGCCTGTGTCCTGGCATCCCGGTCTCGGCTCTTCTCTATTTCATCTTTTAAAAACCACGCCCGGGTCCTCAGACTGGCGACAAGTCTGCATTCCCTTCGTGGCCTCCACTCGTTGTTCGCGGAGGGCTGCTTGTCTTCCCCCGAAAAAGGCTCGTCCCGTGCACGTGACCGTCACACGCAGGTGGGACTCGACGTCACGAAGGGCGCCTGTGGCTGCCCCCAAAGGCTGGATCGTTCTGGAAGCTCTCAGGCTCCAGCAGGCTTGTCCCTCAGCAGCTGAGCTCGGAAGCAGGATAGCGGTGTAGGAGTTATCTGTTGCCACGGGCCGAGGGTGAGCAGCCTAAAACCAGCCTTCCTCACCGGTTCTGGAGGGGCGGGGTGGGGGTGGTTCTGGCTCGGGGTCTATCCCGAGTTTGAGTGTGGCTGCCGGCGGCTGGGGCTGCAGTCTGATCCGAAGGCTGGCCTGGGGCCAGGGGCTCCTCTTTTTACACGGCTCACCTCGTGTGGCTGTGGGCAGCGAGGCCTGAGGTCTGGGCCTCTCACACCAGGTGCCTGGAACCTCCCCAGGGTAAAGACACGAGAAGCTGCGAGTCTTTCGTGGAGAAGTTTGTCCTCTGGTTGCAAAGACCAACCCTCCTCTGATGAGGGAGGGTGTGAGGACTGGCTACCTGGGAGGGCACCACGGTGACGCCATGAGGGACGTCCCCCACAACTAGTCCCTCCCTCATCCTGGCCAGGGCTTGGTCTCGCTCACAGATGTATCCCAGGCCCCGGGGGGCCAGCCACACGGCAGGTGCTCAGTGGACGTGGCCCAGGGGAGGCCGAGAGCACAGGCTCCTGCTGGCCAGGTGTGAGGGACAGACAGACGGACATCGCTGGCCTTCCTGGCGGCCTCGGGGCTGGGACTCCAGCTCCTGCCTCTCGAGCCCTGGAGAGCCTTCCTGCCGCAACTCTCGGCGGGGGCTGTTCCCGGCACTAAGCCGCTGCCTTGCCGGCCGCAGCCAGCAGCAGCCGCCGCCGGGTGACTGTGGCCCCTGAGAGACAGGAAGAGGTGTAACTGCTTGAAACCGCACAGATCCGGAAGGGCGCTTGCATAACACCCCTAGTCCTCCCCCACCGCCCCAGGAGCCGGACACCGCCTCCGGGGCCCGCTCCTCTCCTCTGAGCCAGGCTGGCCGAGGTGAACGTGGCCACAGGCCCGGCCTGGGGGCCACCGGGGAGCAGGCGAGAAGCCCCGGCGCGGGGAGGGGTGGAGACCAACAACCCCATTCCGAAGCGGCGCCCCGAGGCCTGCTGAGATCGGGGTGGTGGGGGGCCGGCGGGCGCATGCTCCTGGGGCAGGGTCACAGCCAGGCGCCTGCTCTTTGCCAGGCGGGGCCTGTCTCTCATAAGCCCCTGGGCCTGGGCCTGGGCCAGGGGAGCTGATGGCGCGCTGACCCCCGACCTGCCACTGAACGTGGCCAGACAAGAGCAGGAGCGTCCGGCCCACGGAGGCCCACCAGGAGCTTCTTAACAAAGGCCGCTGGCCACACCCGCCAATCTTCTCAGAGCGACACCAAGGGCCTGTCCACGATCACACACGTCCACCCCGCACAGCCCCTTCCAGACGAGTGCGGGGGGGCGGGGGGTGGGTGGGGGGGCACACACACGCCCCTTCCACATCTCACTAGCGTCAGAGTTAAGTAAAGGTCACGGCCAAGGAACCCCAATGGTCCCAGATCGACGGGAAATCCCCTCACACAGCCCCCACCTCCACCCCCAAACCAGGCACGGCGGGGCTCCGGACAGAAGCCTGGCGGGGCTCCGGCTACCAGGACCCCGCGCGGCAATGGCGGGCTGCCGGGCCAGCACGCGGAGGCCCCGGAGGGAACGGAGGCTCTGACTGCGGGCGGGGCCTCATCGCCAGCTCTGCCTCCTGCTGGGCGGGCCAGGCGGAAGGGTGCCACGCGGGCCCACCTGGTGCCCGCAGAGGGAACCTCAGTGTTTTCAGACCCCGTGAGCGGCGGGGGGCAGGGGGAGACGCGGGGAACCGCCCGCATCCCCTGACCAATGCCAGCGCCCAGGCCCAGGCCCAGACCCAGGCCCTGAGCAGCCATTCATTCAGCAGACAGTCTGGGCTCCAGCCTCTGCCACCCCACCCCAACGAGACCACACCCTGCTCCCACATCCTGCCAGCTGGGGCGGGTGGGTAAGAGCAGGTGGGGGAGGGAGGGGCCCTCGCCAGAAGCACCGGCTTCTCTGAGCAGGAGGAAGCCGCTTGGGCTCCAGGGAGCTGCCTGCCCAGCACTGCCCTCCCCCGCCTTGGAGTGGAGCTGACGGGGTGGCCGTGCTGTGGTGCTGGGGCTTCACCACAGACCTGCAGTGTGGGGAAGGCTTGGGGTCCCCATTTCGTCTTGTTTTTAAGGCGGGACCCCCACTCCCTGGCCTCGGAACCCCAGCCAGGGGTGCCCAGGCGGCAGCAGCCGTGCAGGAGCCCCTGGGAGCCGCAGGGGCTGCGGGCAGCTGGCACCGCCCGGTGCCCCGCGGTGCCGACAGCAGTGGCCTGCAGCGCCCTTGATCTCCAGGCACCTCGCTGCCCAGGAATGAAAGCAGAAGCCAGCGGCTCCGGGGGCGGGACTGTGTCCCAGGCGGACGGGCACCCCGGCTGGCTGCTGGGCTGCACCCCACCGCCACCAGCAGTCACTGGGGCGTGGGGGCCTGCTGAGCCCTTGAGGCGGTGGGGGGGGGCGGGGGAGCCGCAGTGGCTCTGCTGACGGGCCACGCAGCCTCTGCCCATCCTGCAGGGCAGGCACGGGGCAGCTGCCACCTGGCTACAGCCGGCCTCTGGGGGCGGAAACTGGGGGCTGCTTGGCAGGACAAATCCAGCTGGCAGGGGAGCACATGAGCCCCGCTCGGCACAAACACAAACCCATCCTGGGAGACGGCCCCGAAACACCCCGGTACCTGCTCGTCGGTCGGAACGGCCAGGCACAAGCCCATTTTGGTGGAAGGCGAACAGCCACGGGACCGCGGGGCCAACCAGGAAGTGGGTGGCAGGAGGTGCCACAGCGGAGGACGCCTGGCGGCCGGGGCCCCAGGGAGCGGGGTGTGGCCTCCAGCCCGGGTGCAGAGGCAGGGCCCTCAGCCAGCCTTCCGGCGGCCCAGGGGCGGGAGGCCGCCCCCCCAGGCGGGCTGGACCCCTGCTTCCGGGAGGAAATGACATTGCTCCTTTGGGAGCTCCCGCACGAGATTGCTGACGTAATCAGCGATACCCTTTGGGCTGACGCCATGGGTTACACTTCCCGTGGCTGTCACAGGACCCCTTCCAAAACCCCGCAGGCGGCCATGGTGTGCCCATCTTGTAGACTCAGACGCTGAGGCTGAGGTGAGCCAGCTGGTGCGTGTCAGGGGAGAGGGGGGATTTGAGGCTCGAGGCTCTCGCTGGGCACATGCAGCTGCCACCCTCGGCTTGGCCTTTCGGGGGCCCCACAGCCAGGCCACCTCCATAGGGGCCTCGGCTTGCGGAGATTCTCCAGCAAACAACGGGGGTGCCCAGGCCAGAGCAGTTCCTCCACCGTGGCCTGCGGCCGGCCCCCTGGCGCCCCGGGACGAGCCGGGCTCTGCTGTGGCCGTGGGCCCCGTGCGTGCGCGGTGAGTGGCCGGAGAGAGGAGACAGTAACACGCAGGGCACACGCGGGCGCCGAGGCTGCGGTCTCAGTGCCCATGCATGACGCTGCGTGGGCACAGCCACCTCACGGCACCTGGTCATGGCGCTGCCGTTAGGAAATGCCCGACGTGGCCGAAACCGGTTTGGCTCAGTGGATAGAGCGTCGGCCTGCGACTGAAGGGTCCCAGGTTCCATTCCGGTCAAGGGCATGTGCCTTGGTTGTGCGCACATCCCCGGTAGGAGGTATGCAGGAGGCAGCTGATGGATGTTTCTCTCTCATCGATGTTTCTGACTCTATATCCCTCTCCCTCTCTCTGTAAAAAATCAATAAAATATATTTTAAAAAATGAAAAAAAAGAAGAAAGAAATGCTGGACGTGGCGGCGTCAGCAGCAGGCATGGCCCTCAGTCCTGGAGGCCGGAAGCCCAGATCCAGGAGCCGGCGGGTTCGGGCTCAGGGAGACCGCCGCCTGGCTGTCCTCAGAGGGCGGGCAGTGAGCTCTGGTTCCCCGGTCCCTCCCGTCTTATGAGCACATCACCCATCATGGGCCCCGCTCTGGACCCCCCAAAGCTCAGACCCCTCCAAAGGCCGCACTTCCTAATGCTGTCCCGTTGAGATTGGGGCTTCAATTTATGGATTCTGGGTAAGGTGACCAGACGTCCTGCTTTTGGCGGGACAGTCCCGATTTTAAACAATTTGTCCCGCGTCCAGCGGCGTATTAAAAATGTCCCGATTTTTTAAAAAAAGAAAATTGGGACTTTTTTTTAAAACGCCTCGGGACAAATTGTTAAAAATCGGGACTGTCCTGCCAAAAGCGGGACGTCTGGTCACCTTAATCCTGGAACACACACAAATTCAAACCATGACGCGCTGTGCCCCCCCCCCCGCCGCCCCCCCCTGCATTCCTGCCTCACGGCAGGCCAGCAGCTGGCCCCCTGCTGTGCCCAAGCCCAGGCCCCACACGTTCTCTCTGCTCCCCCGTCGGAGAGGCCGGCCGAGCCCTGCCTGGGACGACACCCCATCGTCCCTGTGATGAGGAGGCCACCTCATTCCCGCAGAGGCAGAGGCTGGGCGCCCATCGCTCCACCCGCCTCACACACAGCCCTCTGGGCCACGCGCGTCCCTGCCCCCACTGCCCGCACGGCTCCCGGGCGCGTCCCGGGCTTTACCTCTCGGCGCTGCTTCAGCCGCCTGTCCCCCGGAAAGCGCCCCTAGCTCCACGGTGCTCCTGGCCCCTGGGGTTTTGTCTTCCGTTGGGCGGATCTCTGGGGTGGGGGGGGGGTTAGCGGCTTCCCGGCAGCCCCGGGTCTGAGTTTTCATCTCAGGATCACCGCCGGCTCCCCAGGATCGGACACGCTCATCCCGCTAATCCCTGAGCCAGAAGGCAGGCCGCCCGGGTGGCGGCGTGATCTGCAGCCTCTGGCCCATCCCCACTCAAAACCTCACTGTGGGGTGGGGGTGGGGGGGATGCAGGAGGCAGATGCCCGGCCGGGGATTTACTGGTGCCCGCTCAGCGCTGGCCCCACCGGCCATCTGCACCCGGGCCATGCACCTCACAAGTGGAGGCCTCCCAGAACCTTCCCGCAAGTGCAAGCCTTCGAGGTTGAAACACTCCCTGCGTTTCCCCGGGAGACCCCTCCCCGGCGACGCGTTATGCAAATTTCCCAAGCGTTCACGGAAGGCCGCGAAAAGGCGCCTCAGCGGATCCAGGACTTGGCTCCGGGGTCGGCTGAGAGGATCCCGCCTGGACCATCCAGTGGCCTCCTGCCGAGACACCCCCAGCTCCGGCTCCTGCCTTTGCCCCCACTCCAGATCTAGGCAAGCAGATCTGGGGGGCTCTGTGGCGCCGTCTCTGCTGGGGGGAGCAGCGGCTGTGGCTCGGAGGCTGGACTCTCAGCACCATCACTCCTGTCCTGCCGAGAGCGGCAACGGCACTGGGACAGGTTCAAGCCTCGGACTAAGGACAGGGCACAGTCCTCTCGTGGCAAAGCCACATGCAAGTCCCAGCTCAGTTACAGCCAAAGGCTGTGGTTGTAAGCTTGACCTCAGGGTCCAAACCTGTGGTCCCAGGAGGCTGAGTGATGTGAGCTTGACAGAGTTCAGGTGCACGTAATTGAGTCGATTTAAAACCTGTGAGAACATTGTAAACATCTTGACCGTGCCCTTCCTTTGCCCCGGGGCATAAAATCTGGCTGTAAAATAGACTCGGCTTGCAGACGCTGGCACTGTCTCTCCATCAGAGAGCAGCATCCCACCTGGCCCCAGCTTTATCCTCTTGTCTGTCTTCTTTAATCCTTCTCCCTGCCCACTCCACCAGGAGGACACTCCACGTCCTGGGCCTCCAACCACCCAAACCCGCCTCTTCCGCAGGACGGGACGGTCACTGGGCACAGGGGGCTCGGGCGCCGCGTCTCTGAGCCGGGTTCCCAGCAGAGGCCGAGGGCCGGGCAGAGGGCAGGCGGCTCGTCTGCCCCGCTCCTGAGGCGACACACGCAGGATTTAAAAACGCTACGCTCATTTCACGGCACCGCAGGAGTGAGGACGCGAACATACAGTCTGTGTGAGCAACTCCAATAAAAAACAAATAAGGCAAAAAACCCCCACAAAAACCAAAAATAAATAAATAAGGCAGCCGAAACTGGTGTGGCTCAGTGCATAGAGTGTCGGCCTGTAGACTGAAAGGTCCCTGGTTCGATTCCGGACAGGGGCATGTACCTTGGTTGTGGGCACATCCCCAGTGGGGGGCGTGCAAGAGGCAGCTGATCGATGCTTCTCTCTCATCGATGTTTCTAACTCTCTATCCCTTTCCCTTCCTCTCTGCAAAAAATCAATAAAATATATTAAAAATAAATAAATAAAAGAGGCAAAAACAGAGGCCCAAACAGTCCTGCACCCGAGGCCAGCTGTCCCAGCAGGCACTGCGGCGGAGGATGGCTCCGGGGTCTACCCCGGGACGGATGAATCAGATTCACGGGGGAAGGAAAGCAGGTTAACGAGGATTGGAGCACACGGGGCCTCTGTGCCTTCTCCCCCCCTCCCGACACCCCTGAGGGGCAGAGGCCAGGGGCGTGGCCAGCAGGCAGCATGGGGTCACCTTGGACTCCAGGGGTCCCCTTCCTGACCCAGAATGACCCCACAGGGCAGGGCTGTGGGCATCCCTTCTGTCTTCGTTTCATTTCTGAGGATGTCCCTTCTTTTCTTTCTTTTTATTAAGGTATTATATGTGTACATATTTTTTGCCTGTGAGGTCCCTTATTTTCAATGTCATAGATCAGAGGTCTGCCGACGATGGCACAATGGCCCCCACCTGTTTTTATAAATAAAGTTTTATTAATCTACAGCCACACCCGTTCACATGTTGTTTCTCCGTGAAGAGTTGTGGCAGGACCGCCGGCCCCCGAGGCCTGAGGATGGGCTCTGTGCCCTTTCCCGCACGCGGGGGCTGCCCCTGCCCTGCTGTTTGTCACTCCTCCCGCCTCCTGGGAAGGACCCGTCCCGCACAGACATCTACGAGGGATGGGTCTCTTGTTGGTGGTGTTTTCACGGCTGGCGGTGGGCTGGGGCTCGGAGATGTTGTTAAGGAGCCGCAATGACGAGGTTTCTGCTCTGCAGGGACCGTGTTTGGACGGGGACGGCCGTCACGAGCAGCTTCCCTGAGAGGAGACAAGCCGGGGAGCACCGGTGCCTGCGGACACTGCGGCTTCCGGGGAAGGGGCCTCGCGCCCACCCCCAGGCCACCTGCTGGCCCCCGCCAGGCTCTGCTCCCCGACAGCAGAGGAGGAGGGCGGGGGTGGGGGGGCCCGGGCAGGGCTGAGCGGTCCCTCCCTCATGGCTCCCTTCCCTGTGATGCTGTGTGAGCTCTCCCTCCAGGCTCCTGTGAGTCACAGCAGCCGTTTCAAACCTCGGGCTGCGCATCCCCCCCCGTGGAGCCACAGTGAGCCCAGGGCGCCTGCCGCCACCACCATCACCGCCACCACCTCCACCTTCACTACCTCCACCTTCACCATTACCTCCACCGCCACCACCATCACCGCCACCACCTCCACCTCCACCACCTCCACCTTCACCACCTCCACCTCCACTACCTCCGCCACTGCTGCCACCACCTCCACCATTACCTCCACCACCACCGCCTCCGCCTCCACCTCCACTGCTGCTGCCTCCACCACCATCTCCACCGCCACTTCCACCTCCACCACCACCACCTCCACCTTCACTGCCACCACCTCCACCATTACCTCCACCACCTCCACCTCCGCCTTCACTGCTGCCGCCTCCGCCTCCGCCTCCACCTCCACCTCCACCTCCACTGCCACCGCCTTCACCATTACCTCCACCACCACCACCTCCACCTTCACTGCTGCCGCCTCCACCTCCACCACCACCTCCACCACCACCTCTACCTCCACCTCCACCTCCACCTCCGCCTCCACCACCACCTCTACCTCCACCACCACCTCTACCTCCACCACCATCTCCACCTCCACCTCTACCTCCACCACCACCTCTACCTCCACCACCACCTCCACCTCCACCTCTACCTCCACCACCACCTCTACCTCCACCACCACCTCCACCTCCACCTCCACCACCTCCACCTTCACTACCTCTGCCATTGCTGCCACCACCTCCACCATTACCTCCACCACCACCACCTCCACCTCCACTGCCGCGCCTCCAGCTCCACCTCCACATTCACTGCCTCCCCCCACACTCCCACCCCCACCTCCACCTCCACTGCCTCCACTGCCACCTCCACCACCACCACCTCCACCTCCACTGCCGTCGCCTCCACCTCCACCTTCACCATTACCTCCACCACCACCACCTCCACCACCTCCACCTCCACTGCCGCGCCTCCAGCTCCACCTCCACATTCACTGCCTCCCCCCACACTCCCACCCCCACCTCCACCTCCACTGCCTCCACTGCCACCTCCACCACCACCACCTCCACCTCCACTGCCGTCGCCTCCACCTCCACCTTCACCATTACCTCCACCACCACCACCTCCACCACCTCCACCTCCACTGCCGCGCCTCCAGCTCCACCGCCACCACGGCTGCGGCCTTTCTGGTGCCTCCCGGGCTGAGGCTGCAGCTGCCGGAGCAGCGGACACGAAACCTCTGCATCCACCTCTGAGCGAGATGACCCACCAGAGACAGAGTCCGGGCTCACGCCCACCCCTGTCCGTGAGAACGGGAGCGACAGCGGTGCCAGTGTCAGTGAGGAGGGGGCTTCCCGCTCCGGTGGGGTCTCCACAGGAGGGGAGAGGAATGGGTCTCCACCGCCAGACGGAAAGCCTTTTAACGGAGCCAAGGGGCAAAGCGCAGGGTTCAGGGAGGGGGGAGAGCAAACAGCCTTGCCTGTGGTGCCCGAGATGCCCGCTTCCAGAGCCTGACTCAGCGGTTGGGGAGCAGCTGACAGGGGGGAGCAGCGTTGGCCCAGCTCCCAGTGGGAGGACAGACAGGCGGACGGATGGACAGATGCACAGACTCCAAGCTGCTGCCCTCGTGTCCGGGGCCGAGGGGCGGGTGTCAGCCACTGACACCCAGATGGGAGGGGAGGCCAGCATGGTGGGGCTCCCGGGCAGGCCCTCCCGGGCTGGGTGCCCTGATCCGGTGCCCGCGTCCTCAGGAGCCGCGGGGAGGACACAGGCGCTCCGTGAGGCAATGTGATGACGCGGCAGAGCCGGAGTGAGGTGTGAGCCGGGACCGCCAGGGTCGAGGGCCCACACCGGGCCTGAGGGACGCCCTCCCTCAGCTCCAGACCGAGAGGGTAAATGGGGCCCCTGCCCGCCCCTCCCGTGATTCGTCCCGATGGCAGTCTAGGGGACGCACTCACTCTGACCTTGTATGTACGTATGTACGCATGTATTTTTTAATCCTCACCCGAGGATGTTTTTTCCATTGATTTTTAGAGAGTGGAGGGGAGGGAGGGAGAGAGAAAGACATCAATTGGTTGCCTCTTGTAGATGCCCCCCTGGGGCTGGGGGTCAAACCTACAGCCGAGGTACATGCCCATGACTGGGAATCGAACCCACCACCATTCGGAGCAAGCAGCGCCAGCGCTCTAACCACTGAGCCCACCACCCAGGGCCCAGCTAACCTTGTAAACCCTCTAACCATAGAAAGCTGTATAGAGAGCAGAGAAGTGGCCTTCTCAGGGGGAGCGGCCCTTTTGGGGGGCCTGGCCCGTGCCCCAGCCCTGCCCTGGCTCCTCACCTGGTGGGGGGTGGGGGGGGAGTCTGCAGGGAACTGTCTGCGGATCTCTGCGTCAGCGTCTGTGCGGGGCGCCCTGCTCCCCAGGGCACGGAGAGTAACAGCCCCGGCATCAAGGGTTGTTACCCGTGCCCGGCGGGCACGACCAGCCTCGCCAGGGCCGCACCCCCGGGTCTGAGACACCACTCAGCACCCCAGGCCCTGCAGGTTAAACACGGGCAGCGGGGACCTGCCGGGCACGCACTCTGCCGCCACGCCGTGAGCAGAAGCGGGGTTTCAGTGACAATGGTTCTCGCCGGGAGGCTGCGGGGGAGCTGGCCGCACGCCTCGGGGGCACGGGGTCACCGTTGGTAAGAGGCCCGAGGCTGGGGCTCGGAAACCCCACTTCTGTGACGTGTGGGAGAGAGGAACGTGGGCGCACACACGTGTTCACGTCCCTGGGGAGGAGGCGAAGGGGCCAGACCCTCGGGACACACGGCGTGAGCGACGTGGGGGAAACACGAGGCTGTCATGTCACGCGTGATCACGGTGGGCATCTCCGCTGCCCTGTGTTGAACGGACAGCGGACACACCCGCGTCTTGCCGGCAGGAGGGAGGGCTCCCTCCCCTGAACCCCGCGATTCCTGCCTCAGACTCAGGTGGGCTGTGTGCGTGGCAGGAACGGAAGACCCCACGGCAGCAGGGGGATCCCCTGGGAGGCTCTGCGGCCGGGGGCTGGAGCAGGGGCCAGCGGGGTCCCCCCTTACCGGCATCCCGGGGACCCTGGCCCAGGATGGAGGCCAAGGGCCAGCATCTGCCCTCTAGTGAGGGGGGGGGATCGGTGGGAGTCTGTCCGGTGGCTGTGTGACCCGAGGGAGGCACAGCGCCTGGTCTCCCCCAGGAGCACCGCTCTGAGCGGCTGGCGACTGAGAGTAAATCCTGGCCCGGCCAGTGTGGCTCAGCGGTTGGGCATCAACCCAGGAACCAAGCGGCGGCCGGATCAGTTCCTGGTCAGGGCACAGGCCCGGGTTGCAGGCTCCATCCCCTGTGGGGGGCCATGCAGGAGGCAGCAGATTGATGATGTTTCTCTCTCATTGATGTTTCTCTCTATCCCTCTCCCTTCTATTCTCTCTAAAAAATTAAAAACACATATATTTTAAATATATTTTATTGATTTTGTACGGAGAGGAAGGGAGAGAGATAGAGAGTTAGAAACATCGATGAGAGAGAGTCATTGATCAGCTGCCTCTTGCACATCCCCTACTGGGGATGTGCCCGCAACCAAGGTACATGCCCTTGACCGGAATCGAACCTGGGACCCTTCAGTCCCCAAGCCGACGCTCTATCCATTGAGCCAAACCGGTCCCGGCTAAAAACATATATATTTTAAAAAATGTTATAAAAAAGAGTAAATGCTTGCAAGGCTTAAGCAGAGACCCGACAAAGAGCAGATCTGGGTCAAGTGGCAGCTACGGATACAAATGAGAGTTGTTGCTGTTGTCATCATTACAATCACCATCACCATCACCCACATCCCCACCCCCATCATCCCCTCCATCACCACCATCCTCATCCCCATTACTATCATAATCTCCATCACCATCCCCACCATTCCCATTACTATCATCGCCATCACCATCCCCATCATCCCCATTACTATCATTATCTCCATTACCATTACTATCATCCCCATTACTATCATTACCATCCCCATCATCCCCATCTCCATTACTATCATTATCTCCATCACCATTACTATCACTTCCACCATCCCCACCATCCCCATTATTATCATCCCCATCCCCATCATCCCCTCCATCGCCACCATCCCCATCCCCATCACTATCATCTCCATCATCACCTCTACCATCACCACCATCTCCATCACCACCATCCTCATCACCCACATCCCCATCATTATCACCACCATCATATCCCCATTCCCATTATTATCATCCCCATCATCACCTCCACTACTATCACTATCATCACCACCATCACCATCACCATCACCATCACCATCACCACCATCTCCATTGTCACTACCACCGCCTTCTTCCAGCTGCAGGGGGGAGGCTCTGAGCTGTATGGTCCTCCCCTGGAGGCCCTCTCCCCTGGAGACCTGCTCACGAACCCCGCCCTTCTCTGCCTGCCCCCGGGACCGCCCAGTCGGCGCCCTGGGAGTCTGCGGCGAGGAGCTGCCTGCGGAATGAAGTGGCTCCTCTCCTCGTAAAGCCCTGAGCGTGCGGTCTCCCCGGAGGCAGCGGGGCGGCCGGCAGAGCGCATGCATCCAGATGCCAGGCGGCTGGGCGCCCTGGCCCTCCGCCCAGGATGCCAGCCTCAGGACCGCAGCTGCCTCAGCACCTGGCGCTGTCCCAGCCTCAGGGAGTGTCCCGCCTGCTGCTGCCCCTGGCTGGGAGCCAGGCCCCTGAGAACTCGCCTTCCTGCCCTCCCGGGGGCATTGCCTGTTGCGCAGGGTGTGGCAGGAGCGTGCCCTGGGGAAAGCGCGATTGGAGTGCCCCCTGCGGGGGGTGGCACCAGGGAGCCCGTGCTGGGACTGCTGTGGCCCGTCCCCGGAGCCCCGGTGGTCCCTGCCTCCGGCCTCAGGGCCCACAGCTCACGGGGTGGCGGGCGCACACAGGTCTGCCCCTGCACGCAGGCCTCTGAGGGTCCCGGGCTGGGTGCGCGGGCAGAAGGCAGGCTGGAAAGCAGCCCTGGCTGAGGGTGGCGCCAGGGCCCCCCAGATCACACCTCACGGGACCAGGACTGCGGCCTCCTCTTCCCTCACAGCCCTGAGCCCCGGACATGGGCCCGGGCTGGGGGCTGGGGGTTGGGGGAGGCTCGCCGTCCAGGGCTTGCAGGGCGCGGCCTGAGAGGCCCGTGGGCGCTGTGGAGGCTGTGGGCAGCCTGGGGCGGGCGCGTGCACCTCCAGCCCGACGGGGGTGATGCTTCTCACGTTTTGTGGAGGTCCCGCCCCTGACACCCACCGAACTTTCCAACGTGTACAGGGAGACGAGCACGCGCCTGCAGGACTGTGTGGCTGAGGAAGGGGCCTGGGCGGGAGCCCCCGTGTTGGTGGGCCCTCCACGGGAGGGTGATGCCTGGCAGGGCCCCGGGGGAGGCTGGGTACAGGAGCGCCTTCTTCCGGGGGCTCTGCTGTCTCATGGTCCCCAGTTAGGTGCAGCCTCCCAGCCTGGGTTGGGGTACCACACCCCTTCCTAGCTCTGCAGCGGGCGCCTCCTGCTGGGCGGACCCCCCTCCCCGCGCCAGTTCCCACGTGGCCCCACCTCTGGGGGAGCCCCTCCTGCTGTGTGCCTGCCGAGGGCGGAGCCGGGGTGCAGAGGTGATGGGACGGACAGGCGCCCTGCTCACGGGACACGGTCCAGCCTCAGTAACCACGGGACCACGCCCAGAGTGACCTACGGGACACTGGGGGGCGGGGCCCACACCGAGACCCCACTCTGCCAGCAAGTAGGATTCCTCCCCCAGCCTCAGTTTCCCTCTCCCTCAAACAAGGAGGCTGGACTCACGCCCTACACGGCGTCCAAGAGCGAGGAGACTTCCCGGAGGCCTCGGGGCCGGAGGGGCCTGGACCCGAGCCCCGACGTGCGGGGTGGTTAGTGAGGGCACAAAGTGGGGTGGGGAGCACGTGGCTCCTCCGGGACATGGGCCCCAGGACGGCGGACGTGTCCCCTACAGGGTCCTCTCGTTAGGACAGCGGGTCCCGTGCCACAGGAGCTGCCGGGCGGCCTTTCCCGAACCCGTGTTTCCGGATGAGGGGAAGGTTCCGGAGGCAGCTCCCTGTGCTGCTGCCCCCCTTTCCCAGGACCCTGTGCACCCCCAGCCCTGTCCCCCTCCTCCTCCTCCTCCAGGACCCTGTGCCCCCAGCCCTGCCCCCCTCCTCCTCCTCCTCCAGGGTGTGTGCCCCCAGCCCTGTCCCCCTGCCCCCTCCTCCAGAGCCTGTGCCCCCAGCCCTGCCCCCTGCCCCCTCCTCCAGAGCCTGTGCCCCCAGCCCTGCCCCCTGCCCCCTCCTCCTCCTCCAGGACCCTGTGCCCCCCCAGCCCTGCCCCCTGCCCCCTCCTCCAGAGCCTGTGCACCCCCAGCCCTGTCCCCCTCCTCCTCCTCCTCCAGGACCCTGTGCACCCCCAGCCCTGTCCCCCTCCTCCTCCTCCTCCAGAGCCTGTGTCCCCAGCCCTGCCCCCTCCTCCAGGGTGTGTGCCCCCAGCCCTGCCCCCCTGCCCCCTCCTCCAGAGCCTGTGCCCCCAGCCCTGCCCCCTGCCCCCTCCTCCAGAGCCTGTGCCCCCAGCCCTGCCCCCTGCCCCCTCCTCCAGAGCCTGTGCCCCCAGCCCTGCCCCCTCCTCCAGAGCCTGTGCCCCCAGCCCTGCCCCCTCCTCCAGAGCCTGTGCCCCCAGCCCTGCCCCCCTGCCCCCTCCTCCAGAGCCTGTGCCCCCAGCCCTGCCCCCCTGCCCCCTCCTCCAGAGCCTGTGCCCCCCGCCCTGCCCCCTCCTCCAGAGCCTGTGCCCCCACCCCTGCCCCCTGCCCCTCCTCCAGAGCCTGTGCCCCCAGCCCTGCCCCCCTGCCCCCTCCTCCAGAGCCTGTGCCCCCAGCCCTGCCCCCCTGCCCCCCCCTCCGGAGCCTGTCCCCCCAGCCCTGCCCCCCTGCCCCCTCCTCCCGAGCCTGTGCCGCCTGCCCCGGCCCCCCGCCGCTCCTCCAGAGCCTGTGCCCCCAGCCCTGCCCCCCTGCCCCTCCTCCAGAGCCTGTGCCCCCAGCCCTGCCCCCTGCCCCCTCCTCCAGAGCCTGTGCCCCCAGCCCCCCTGCCCCCTCCTCCAGAGCCTGTGCCCCCAGCCCTGCCCCCCTGCCCCCTCCTCCAGAGCCTGTGCCCCCAGCCCTGCCCCCCTGCCCCTCCTCCAGAGTGTGTGCCCGGGCTGACGGCTCTCCCCGGGAGAGAGGCCGCTGCTCCCTGGGACCGCAGTTCCTATTTTGGGCGTCGCGTGTCCTTTGAGGAGCAAAGGGACAGAGCCAGCTCCAGGCCTCCTGTCCCTGACACCTGAACACCTCCTGGCGGCGACTAAAAATACCACCTCTCCTCGCTGAGGACAGGAATGGGGGGCGCAGAGCAGGAGAGGCTCCGGGTGGGGGGATGCCACGGGGACAGGGGGGTGATGGGGGGCAAAGGAGGAGATGCCACAGGCCCAGCTCTGCTTCCCCCGCCCCGCAGGGCACAGGCGGGGACAGCCCGCACCCAACCAAACCGTTCCCAGAACGGACCTGCTGACAGCACTCCCCATGCACACCCCGCGCCGCAGACAGCGTGACTGACTCAGGCTGGCAGAGGCCGGGGCCACTCCTCAGGGCACACCGGCCCCCCTGCCTGCCCCTCCTCCGGGCACACCAGCCGCCGTGCCCGTCCCTCCTCCGGGCACACCGGCCCCCCTGCCCGCCCCTCCTCCGGGCACACCGGCCCCCGTGCCCGTCCCTCCTCCGGGCACACCGGCCCTCTGTGCCAGCCAGAGGACGAAGAGGCCGTCACCGTCGGAGCGGGGGCGAAAGAGGTCCCCCAGAAACAGCTGGGAGTGTTTCTCAAAGTGTGGCCTCGGCACCCCCCGCCCGGTGTCCCCCATCCTCTGCCGTCACACGAGAGGCCGCGCCATCGGTGCAGCTGGCAGCTGAGCCTGGCCCCCAGTCACAGCGTCCCCAGAGGCCTCTCAGGGCGGAAACAGAACCACGGCCGTGGACCCCGCCCGCAGGACCGAGAGCGGACGCCCGAAGGGACGCATTCACCCTGAACGCGGCTTTTCTTCCCACCGACCCGTGCACGGCGACCCTCCGCCCCAGCTGTCCCACCGGGGCCACCAGGGGGCGATGGTTGGGGCCCAGGCTACGACTAGCAGCGACGTTCCTGAGTGTCTGTCCCGCTGCTCCTGCCCGAGCCACCTCCTTTCCCCGAGCCAGAGAAGGGGGTGCAGACGGGGCCAAATGGCCGAGAGGGAGAGGGCCGGACCCTCAGGTTCCCCCGGGACCAGGGGCCGTGCCGGTGACAGGGGGCCCTGGGAGCCGGGACGGGGCGTGCTTCCTGGGGGATGGGACCTGGGCAGGACCCATTGGCTGCTTCGTCTTGGAAGCTGGTGCGGGGCTCTGAGGGGAGGGGGGCCTGGCTCCCGCCCTGGGACGGTGACCTCATCCAGCAGCAGCCAGGGCTCCCAATCTCGGGGGCGGGGGGAGAGGGGGGAGGCGCCTGCAGCTCGGACATGAGGCCGAGCGAGGGCCCACACGCCTGCCTTCCCCGCTCCCCACTCCTGTTCACCCGCCCCACGCGCACGGGCCGCAGTCAGGGAGTGCGGAGCAGGAGCAGAGGGTAGAGGGCGGGCTGCCTGCCGGGAGGAAGCTCACGGAGCAGGTGCCCGGGACCGGGAGGCGGGTGGGGAGCGGCTGGTGTTTGGACGGGATACGGTCCGAACCGGAGGCCCCACGGGGCTGAGGGACCCGGGCTGCCGGAGGCACAGCCAGGAAACAAAGCCTGAAAAGGTGCCTGTAACCGAGGAGTGGATTCGGAACCCGCGAGAAGGCTCTAAGCCGCCCTTCCCCTGCCTCGGGGTCTGGCTGTAAAATAGACTCGGCTGGCAGGCCTGGGCTGTCTCTCCATCAGAGAGAGCAGCGTCCCAGCCAGACCCAGCTTCTCCTCTTGTCTGTCTGCCTCCACCCCTCCCCGCCCCCCAGGCTCACCGCACCTGGCCGCCCGTGCTGGCGGCACCGGGGCCAGCTCTGATGTCTCCGGGGCTAACCGCGTGGCCATCGGGCAGAGCACGGCGTGGCCTCCGGAGGCCCCATCCCCCAGGGCGATGAGTTTGGAAGTGGGGTGTGCGGTGCAGGGCACCCTCAGGCTGGGGTGCGGGCCGGAGCATCCCATGGCGAGCAGCGAGGGGAGGCAGCCCTCCGCGCCCCATCGGATGTGGCGAAGAGCTGAGAAGATGCAGCCGTGTGCTCCCCGCCTGGCGGGGAGCTGGCACCTCCAAGGCCAGGCCTCGTGGAGAGCGGGGGCTGGGGGGTGCTGCCCTCACAGTGACGGGGTGAACAGACTGACCTGGTGACACCTCCCCCACCCCCGGCACAGCTGTGCTCCCTCAGGGAGCCCCTGCTTCTCCCCTGAACTGGCTGAGCCCAGGACCATGCCTCCTCAGTCACCCCAAGGACAGGGGGGTACACAGCGAGGGGGGCTGAGCGTGCTGGGGTTCCCGTTCGTGCGGAAGGCAGTTCCCACACCCCGGGTGCGGGGAGTGCATGCCCGTGGGGGGCTCAGAATGTAGGAGGAGGGGGCGCAGCAGGAACAGAATCAAGGCTTCCTCAGGAGCCAGGAGGCCGGCTCGGTCTCGCCACTGCCCTGTGCCTCGGTTTCCCCATCCTGGCTAACCAGCCCACCCCGTGGGGTTATTTACATGAAGCCAGGTGGGAAGCACACGTGTCTCCTCCCCTTCGAGCGCCAACCCCCCCCTCCCCTCAGTGGCCGGGCCCTGCCATCTCTGACACCGGGCACCACAGTGGCCTCATTCTGGGGACCTGCCGGGCCAGGCAGGATGGCGCCACCACGATTCTCCGTGGCCGGCAGCACCTCTGCTCCCAGCAGCCCCCCGGTGACTCGGGCACACCTTCACACCTGCCGTCCACACCTCCGAAGCGGCCTTCCCCAGGGGCGGCCGAGGTCTCCGTTCACGGGGCTGGCTTCCTCCAAGGGGCAGAGCCCAAGAAGTGACCAGGCTCCAGCTGGCAGAGGGGAGGGGCCTAACCCTGCCCCGCCCCTGTCCCTGCCCCTGCCCCGCGTGAATGGAGGAGATGACAGAAACGACAGCTCTTGGGGGAAATGGCTATTTGCTTTTATGGAAATTAAGATATCACCTCCGAGGAGGATCAGGGACACTCAGCTCAGGCCACCGCTGAACTTGACGGAGTCCCTGCCTCAGGGCGTCTGCTGACCCCTCTGATTCTGTTCCTGCTGTGCTCCCTCCTCATAAATTCTGTGAAGATGCCCTGACCGGTGTGGCTCAGTGGATAGAGCATCGGCCTGCAGACTCAAGGGTCCCAGGTTCGATTCTGGTCAAGGGAATGTACCCAGGCACATCCCCAGTAGGGGGTATGCAGGAGGCAGCTGATCGATGTCTCTCTCTCATCGATGTTTCTAGCTCTCTATCCCTCCCCCTTCCTCTCTGTAAAAATCAATAAAATATATTTTAAAAAATTCTATGAAGAGCCCCGGCTGCTGGGAAGGGGGACAGAGAGAGGGGTGGGGTCCCGGGCCCTGGACCCCCTCAGGGACGGTCCTCCCCGAATGTACCTGAAGGTGACCCTGTCCTCACCCATTGCTCAGGGACCCCAGGCAGCGGCTCTGGCTCCGGGACGTGTGGTGGCGTGAAGGTCGCTGCGAATTCAGGGATGGAGCCGTCAGAGTCCCACAGACAAGCCGGTCCCTGGGCTCTGACAGCAGGAGGCCTCCCTGCACCCGCGAGAGGCCCCCTCCCCCTCCCGGAAACTGCCAATCAGGGCCCGTGCTTCTCACTTCCTCCGCGGTCACTTGAGGTTGAGAAGATCCTTGAGAGGAGAGAACAGAAAGCCCAGAGCCTGAAGCCTCTCGGGCTGCTCTGCCCACAGCTCGCTGCTCTCTGACCCTCGCCAGGCAGGACACAGTGTCCCCTGGTGCCCCCTCGGGTGTCCGATCCCACCCAGGCTCCCGTCCTCACTCAGGAGGGCTCTGAGCGTGAGAGCAGGATCCACACTTTTCACGTCCCACCCGCTGCAGGCCTGGCTCAGCCCCCAGGCGCCGGGCAGTGCGCACAGGCCCGTGGACCGGCAGAGCAGAGAGAGACACAGGCCTGGACCTCGGTCAGGGTCCTGCAGGGAGCCGCCAGCAGGCCGGGCTGAGGCAGGACTGTGCTCTAGCCCAGACACGGAGGCGAGTGTGGACCTGGAGAGCAGCCGTGGTCTCTATGGACATGACCTGGGGAGCCGATGCCCCCTGGGCCCCCCGCTTTGAGGGCACAGGGGCAGGAGCCCAGGAACTGCCGCCAGCCTGGGCTCTGCAGGTGGATGCGTTTGCCAGGGGACAATCCGGAGGGCAGAGGGGACTCCCCACAGGCAGGTCCCCAAACCCTGCAACACGGGGCCTCCACTCGACTTCCCTAGCAGAGTGGGCGCGTGCTTTTGGCATTGCAGGGGGCTGGCGTTTTCTGAGGGGGAGGAGAAGTGGCAGAGAAAGACATCCTGACATGACAGATAGCGGGACAGCTGTGGCCAGAACTTGGTGTTCCCGATCCAGGATGTGATGTATTAGTTTCCATAAATGCTAATAGCCCATTCCCCCCAACAGCTATTACTTATGTCATCTCCCCCGGATGTGGTTCAACATGGGGCGCGGGAGAGCCAGCCCCGTGGGCAGCTCCCCGCTCTGCACCCAGGCAGGCGGGCCTGCTCCCTAAGGTGGCACCACCACTTTCCCCAGGATCCAGACCCCCTGCCCTCGGCCCCACAGCCTGGTCCCCATCATGGCAGGAAGCAAAGTTACCCACTCAGAAACTGCTGAATCACAAAATGAGGCTGAGCAGCAGGAACGTGGGGGTGGGGAGGGAGATGGTGGCCAGGGAGGCAGGCAGGAGAGGGTGCTAAGGGACTTCACCTAGAGCCCCCCTCCCAGGATACTCCAGGCAGAGTGTAGCCCCCACAGGAGCCTGGAGCACCAAAGTCCGGAGCGCACTGGGTGCGCTGGGCGGGGGCGGGAAGAGGCGGCAGGTGCACAGCGACCGCTACCGCAGTCCAGCACGCAGCGCGGTGCAGTGCCCCGTCCGCGCGTCCTTCCGTCCTTCCATCCTCCCAGAGCGGCGGCAGGTAGGGAGGTGGGAGGGAAAGGGATCTGAAGACGCCCCAGGGGCACAGCGCGGGGGTGAGGGGTGCAGGAGCAAAGTGCCAAGGTCCCGGGGAGTGGGGCCAGGAGGAGAGGGCGCCCACGGGAGAGCCGGGGAGCAGACTGGGTGGGAGGACGGGGATGTGGGACCCGGAGGGAGCGGCAAGGTGAGCCTTCAGGAGCAAAGAGGTTGGAGGGACGGGGAGGACTGGCGCCGGGAGCGCTCCCGGGGCTGCGCAGAGGCCTGGGGACAGACAGGACGGGTAGAGGGGCTGGGAGGCTGGGGCCTGGGTGGGGGTGAGGCTGTAAAAAGTGGAGGAGATAAGACAGGGCGGAGGGGCGCCGGGACCGGGGGAAGGGTGAAGTTTGGGGCAGGGGTCGTGGACGGGAGCTGAAGGGCTGGGGGGATGGCAGGTCGGGCGGGCCGGGGAGGACCGGATGGGGGAAGGGAGATGATGGGGCAGCGGGAAGATGGAGAAGGAGAGCCAGCCCGCTGGAGGGGAGGTGCGGGTGGAGGCGGGCGCGGGGACGCGCGAGGGGAGAGGAGATGGAGAATCGCCGCAGGCCTCGCGGGGGCCGCCGCCGCCGCTCTCTCGGTGCGCGGCCGCGGGCAGCGCGTCCCGCCGGGGTCACCCCCTGCACTCACCTGGGCTCCAGCTCCGGATCCTCTCCCCGCTCCGGATCTTCCCTCCCGCCCGGCCCGGCGACTACAGCGCCCCCGAATCCCGCTCTCCCGGCCAGGTTCCGCCCGCAGCATCTTCACCTCGTGGGACGCCCGGGGCCACGCCTCCGGAGGCTTCTCATTGGCTGGAATTCACGCCAGTCACGCTCCCATTGGCTGAGGCACAGCCCAGCATGCAAATCAGGACGGACCCGCCACCGCGCCGATTGGCTGAGGCTGGCGGAGCCGAACGGCTCGGCTTGGGCTCTGATTGGCCGATGGCGGTGACACGGGGCGGGTCCTCGGCCAGAGCGCGAGGCTCCTCCCGCGGCGGCAGGGGCCCGGGCGTCCTTCGGCCGGTCCTGCGCCCGCGAGGCCTGCGGCTCCGCTCGGCTCCGGCTGGCGGCGGCCCGCTGGGTCCGCAGCGGATCTCTTTCTCGAGCGCGTGGGCCTCGTCACTCCCGGGTGGGCGTGGGCGCGGCGGGCCGGTCTCCTAGGTAACGCGGCGGCGACGGTCGGAACCATGTTGGCTGGCGCTGCGGGGGAGGCCGGACACGGTCTGGACCCGCTGGGCCGCTGAGCGGGTCGGGGGTGCAGGGCTCGGGCTTGCGGGCCTTCGGTGAGTCTCTCCGCCGGGGCCCGGGGCCTGCGGGGCGCGGCGGCCGGGCGGGGGCGCAGGGCTGTGCCCGCGGCAGTTGCACGCCACCCCTCCCCCGGGACTCTTGGTTCGGCCGGGCTGCGGGTTGCTTGTGTAGCCTAGGCTTCTTGAGGCTCACCCTCTGCCCTCTGCCCCTTGACCCTGAGCCCCTCTGCAGTCCCCAGTTTTAGGGGAGCGCGGTACGAACAGCCTGGCCTTTTGCTGAGATTTTGGCGGACGTTGGTTTTCCCCGATTCGTTGTCCGCAGTGGCCTTCCGGTACCGGAGGCCCGTGGGGGGCTACTGCTGGGTGCATTTCCCCTGGGCTGGGTGCCCGTCTCCTGTGGGTGCCCATTCCCAGCGAGTGTCCGTCCCCTGTGGGAACCACCCGCCATGGAGACCTCCAGGCTCCCTAGTCCTCGCAGAAGGCCACCGCGCTGCCTGTGTCCAGTGCCCCTGGCATGGTGCCTGCCTTCACCCTCTGCTGTCCAGCCAGCTGACCTCCCGGCTGGCTCCGAGCTCACCCCCTGGCCCCTTTCCGCGGCTGCATGCGGGCTCTGCTGCCTGCTCCTCCTTCACACTGCGGGGCCCTCCCGGGCCCTCCCTTTAGTGCTGTCTCCATAGAGGCTGAGTTCCCAGACCCGCTCCCTTCTGTCCTGCAGTGTCTGGTTCTGGTGGAAGCGGGAGAGGAAGTCCAGCCTCAGCTTGGGCGTTAGGAAAGGAGGTGGCTGCAGCTCCAGGTGTCTGTCACAGCTCACGACACCCTCCCTCCTTCCTGGTGTCTCCCTAGGTCCCAGCCGTCTCTGCTCCCGCTAATGTGTGTCCTGTCTTCCTCCCTCCGGATGCCTGTGCCGTGAGGGTGGGGAGCCTGCCTGCTGTGGTCAGCGAGGTTTCTCCAGGGCGTGGCACGTGGTAGGTACTCAGAGGATATATTCTGAACGAGGGCATTCCAGGCGGCGCTTAATTAGATCTCCACTTACCCCCTCTCCCCACCACAAAGTCCTTCAAAGCTTCTGGGTCTCAGTGACTCAAGATCTCGTTCTTTTCTCGGAAGTCAGTGACCCTGGGCCTGGGCAGCTCCTCAGGGCTCCTGCCCTCCCAGCCCCTGGACTTTAGTCCAGCCGACCTCTTCAGCTCCTGGGTCCCCTCCCTCCCCCCAGCGCTGCTTTCAGCCCCCCCAGAAAGGAGGCTGGATTAGCTGTCATCTGTGCTGCTCCCTCAACCCTTGTCATTCTCTCTGGATCTTTATTCTTTACCAGAGGCCCGGTGCACGAAATTCGTGCACCGTGTGTGTGTGTGTGTGTGTGTGTGTGTGTGGCAGGGGGGGGAGGGGGTGTCCCTCAGCCCAGCCTGCACCCTCTCAATCTAGGACATCCCTCTCAGAATCCAGGACTGCTGGCTCTCAACTGCTCATCTACCTGCCTTCCTGATTGACCCTAACCGCTTCTGCCTGCCAGTATGATTGATGTCTAACTGCTCCCCTGCCAGGCTGTTTGCCCCCAACTGTCCTCCCTTGCAGGCCTGGTCCCTCCCAACTGCCCTCTCCTGCTGGTTATCTTGTGGTGGCCATCTTGTGTCCACATGGGGGCAGGATCTTGTGTGTTGGAGTGATGGTCAATCTGCATATTACTCTTTTATTAGATAGGATAGAGGCCTGGTGAATGGGTGGGGGCCAGCTGGTTTGCCTTGAAGGGTGTCCTGGATCAGGGTGGGGTTCCCTTGGGGTGTCGGGTGGCCTGTGGTGGTTTGCAGACTGGCCACGCCCCCCTGGCGACCCAAGCAGAGGCCCTGGTAACCGTGGTTTATTTTTTATCTTCTACAATTGAAACTTTGTAGCTTGGAGCAGGGCCAAGCCTTCTGCTGCTCCATGGCAGCAGGGGATTTATTTACCTCTTATAATTGAAACTTTGTGGCCTTAAGCGGAGGGGGCCTGGGCCAGCCAGGGTGTGCGGAAAGCTTGGCTTCTTCCATTGCCTGGGAAACCCAAGCCTCCCTCCTGCTTTCTCCTTGGCCGCAGCCATCTTGGTTGGGTTAATTTGCATACTCACTCTGGAGGGTGTGGCTTGGGGGTGTACCAGAATGATGACTAATTTGCATATCACTCTTATTAGATAGGATTTAAAAAAATATATTTTTATTGATTTCAGAGAGGAAGGGAGAGGGAGAGAGAGAAACATCCATGATGAGAGACAATCATGGATCGGCTGCCCCCTGCACGCCCCCTACTGGATTGAGCCCACAACCAGGTCTCACCTAGCAGGCCCGGCGGAAGCTCTGAGATCTGCATCTTGGGGCCCTGAGCGGGCCATGCCCTCCAGTCCCAGCGGAGACGCCCCGTCCCTGAGGCCGGGCCCTCTGCACACCCCGCCTCCGAGGCTGCTTAGAGCGGCCCTGCGTGCCCGCCCCGGCCCAGCCTCTGAGCCCGGAGTCCGGCTCTGACTGGCTCCCGAGGGGCGGGATGGCACGCCTGCCAGGGGAAGGCGGCGCAGTGCCAGGCTCCCGCCCTCGCCCGGGGTGTGGAGGGTGGGGCTGCAGAGGCAGGCAGGGGTGCTGGGTCCTCGGATACAGCGGGCAGGAGGCAGGACACGGTCAGATCTCGGAGCTCCGTGGTCCTCACCGCTCTTATTTCTGTGGACACGAACGGTGCAGGTGACCCCTGGGGCGCAGTGCCCCGCAGCCGGCAGGATGCGTGACTGGCACCAGGTTTTTGAGCAGAACGTGCTGGTGCCTCCGCACCCACACCGAGCCCGCCAGCCCGCCAAGGAATCGACGGCGTTTCAGTGCGTCCTCAAGTGGCTCGACGGGCCACTGATTAAGCAGGTAAAGAAACTTGCTATTTATTTATTGTCAAACTCGCTGGGAGGCTATTGATTTCCACTCATTTATTCGTGTCTCACCGCTGTGCTCATTACGCGGGGCCCTGGCGATATGGGCAGACAAAGTGCCCATCAGCAAAGAGAACCCGCAATTCAGCGGCTCGGTCAGCACTTCTGACCCCGGGGAAAAGGCTGCTGCTGCCACAGTGGAGCCGTTTCTAACCCGCAATCTGGTTCCCCGGGCTCTTCCTTTTTAAAAATCTATTTTTTATTGATTTCAGAGCGGAAGAGGGAGATAGAAACATTGATGATGAGAGAGAATCATGGGTCGGCTGCCTCCCGCCCGCCCCCCGCTGGGGATGGAGCCTGAAACCCAGGCCTGCCTGTGCCCTGACCGGGAATCGAACCCTGACCCCTTGGTTCATACGCTGACGCTCGTCCACAGAGCCCCGGCCGGGCAAAGGGCTCGCCTTTGTCGGCTCTGGCTGCCTTGTCTGTGTTTGTGGCGGTGCCATCTCAGTCCTCAGAGGTTAGCTTCTCCTCTGCCGATGCCAGCCCAGGATCCGCCTGGCCAGCGGAGGACTGAGTGTGTGGTTATACCAGGAGGGTTCACTGGGCGGTACCCGATAAAAACCCGCCCACGTAGCCTAAGCCCGCGGTGGGCAAACCGCGGCTCGGGAGCCATATGCAGTCTTTGGCCCCTTGAGTGTGGCTCTTCCACAAAATACCACGGCCTGAGCGAGTCTATGTTGAAGAAGTGGTGTTAGAAAGAAGAAGCTTAAGTGTAAAAAATGTGGCTCTCCAGAGAAATGTCAGTCGTTGTGCTGTTGGTGTTTGGCTCTGTGGACTCATGAGTTTGCTGACCGCTGGCCCAGAGGCGGCTTCCTGCTCCCCCCACAGACAGACCTTGTTCCTCTGAGCTTCCCGTGTGGCCGGCCCGGGTCTCGTCGGGTCCCGGGCTTCTCTCAGCCCCGACTGTGCCTCCTCCGCTCTGGGGGACTCCAGGCGGCGCCGTGCCCGGGCTGCGTGCTCTGAGGGGCAGTTCCTGGCAGGAAACTGGTGCCCAAACCCGGACGGAGGCTGCCCGTCGGGTGACCTGTTTGGGCGTCAGCACCGGCGGGAGGCTCGGCCGCGGGAACCTCAGGGCCCCGCCTGCCGCACAGGGCGCGCTGGAGGTGCTGACGGAGCTGGGGTGCCATCTCCGCGTGTCTCTCTTCGACGCCACCTACCGCCACTTCTTCGGGAGGACCTGGCGGAGCGCCGCGCGGCCCCTGCAGCCGCTCCCCCGGCAGCCGCCCCGGATCGTCTTGAACGAGGTGGGCAGACGGCGGGCAGGGGTGTTGGGGCCGGGGTGGGGGGTGCGGGGGCCGGGCAGGGTACACCCTGGGAGGGCCTGGGAGCTGCAGCCCAGCTCACAGCGTGGTCTGCGGGCGGCACCGTTTCCAAACAAAGTCTGCGTGGAGGCCAAGCCCCTCCATGATGGGCGGGCGGGTGGTGCATGGGGTCTCGTCCCCCAGTACGCGGGCATTACATTCCCCCAAAGAGTGACCTGGCAGGTCACGAGGCCGTGTGTGTGTGTGTGTGTGTGCGTGTGTGTGTGCGTGCATGCGTGCATGCGTGTGCGTGTGCATGCATGTGCCCACATGTGTGCGTGTGTGTGCGTGTGCGTGTGTGCGTGTGTATGTGTGTGTGCGTGCGTGTGTATGTGTGTGTGTGTGTGAGACGTTTGCACAGTGAGCTGTCCCTGAGGCGCTGGCATGCAGGTGGGGCAGGGGCTGCTCGCTCTGGGGGTGCCTGCCTGCCCCCTTGGACACAGAGATGAGTCCAAGCTGCCGTGTAGAGGGCCGGGATTTGGGGGTGCGCTCTGACCTCCCCGGCGGCCTGTATGTCTGGCTTACCGGGCGGGGGGTCTGGCGTGAGGATGCGGCTCTGCTGGCCCCGGGCGTGGGCGGGGGGTCGACCTCGTGTGCGTGGCTTCACGCCGGGGCTTTAGCCCTGGTCCCGTGTCGTGGACACAGAACATAGTTCTCTCGGGACCAGCCTCCTGCCCGCGGTAAGTGGCCATTATTTCACCGTTCTGCAGTAAAGGAAATAGAGTAACGATTTATACCGCCGGCGGACGTGTTAATGTGTCTCTCTGTCATCCCGCTGACAGCCCGTGGCCGCGGTAAACGCTTCCCGGTGCCACGCGGTGACGGCTGGTCACAGGATCAGTCCGGTCACATCCCCGGAGGGCCCCCGCCCGGCCAGCCTGACCTCCGGGCACGGACCCTGGGCTCCGGGGACACGGAGGCCAGAGCCACAGCCCCGCCCTGGCATGCGTGTCCCTGTGGGTCACACGCCTCCGCCTCCGCCTCCTGTGTCTGGGGCGTCGGTCAGTTTTTAATGAAAGCAGCCGCAGCCGCTCTCGAGGCAGAAGCAGCGAGAGGCGCTCATCCCCAGGGAGAGAGGCGGGGTGACCCCGGGAGGTCAGAGCGGGAGGAGGGAGGTTCCGGGTGGAGACCCCCGAAGAGCCATGAGCACCGTCGCCCGGCTTAGGCCCAAACAAGGAAATGCTCTTGACGTGACTGTCATGGACGGTGCTCGCTGGGCTCGGCGCCTCGAGAAGTCCGGGGGCTGCTTTGTTGGAAGAAGTGGGCAGGCAGCTTCTTTTTAGCGTTTAAAACTTTATGTTATTGTTTGAAGCATCACACACAGCAGTACAGGTGTCTCCTTCCCCCGTGGCAGGGCTCAGCGAGGTACCTGCCGTGTGCGGCCACCTTGGGGCTTGTCCTGTCCTCCGTGTCCCTGGGGTCCTGCCTCAGCATAGTGGGGGGTGTGGCCCCCGCCTCTCTCCCTGCGGGGCCTGCGGGCTATGGGTATTGCTGTGGATGGAAAGTTCCGGAGCGACCTGGCGCTGTGGGGCCGTTAGCGGGTTTATGAGGCGCCGCCCAGGGTGGCGGAGCCCGCGGCGCCTCTGGGTCCTGCCTGCAGGCGGCGCCCTCACCGGCTCCCGCTCGCTGGCAGCCCGTGTACTTCCACACGTCGCTGAGCCACCCGGGCATCGTGGCCGTGGTGGAGGTGGCCGCCCACGGCCGGAGGCCGGACGGGACCCTCCAGAGCCTGTCCTGTGGGTTCGGGATTCTTCGCATCTTCAGCAGCAAGACAGAGTCTCCCCGCTCGGCCGCCCAGGACAGACGGTACCTGCCCCCCCACCCCACGCCCGGCCCTCGGCTTTCCCTCGTTCCTGCGCGTGTGGAGCCGCGGCCCGCATGGTCGCAGACCGGCTGGCGTGTTGGCTGACGGGGTGCCCTCACGGGGCCGCGGGGGTTCCGCTTCGCAGCCGTCCAGCCCACTGAGCCTCGCTGCCTCCTGCGCCCCTCAGCGTGGCCCCGGCCCTTTGGGAGGGCTTTGCATGGCTGTCCTGTGAGTGTAGGATGCCCAGCCGGTCCCTGGCCTCCACCACCCGGTGCCAGGAGCACCTCCCCGTGGGAATGACAGAAAATGTCTCCCGGACAGCCAGGCTGGGCTCAGCCCGGCTTTCCGGGTGTTTCCGTCATTGTGGGTCTCCCTGGCACGGCACCCCAGGCCCGGGGCCACGGGCCGTGCTGCAGGTGCTGGGTGCGTGGGCTGGGAGCTGGGTGCATGCACTGGGGGCTGGTTGGGGAGCGATGCTCTCCAGAATCCGTTCCCCCAGGGGCGGGTGGTGGCTCTGGGAAGGCCCGGGAGGGGAGGTGGTTGGCCGCACACCCTCCTTTCGGGAGCAGCCGCTGTTTGCAGGCCGTGCTGACTGTTTCGGGCTCTTGTTCGGCAGGCTGAGGCTGTATCACGGCACCCCCAGGGCCCTGCTGCACCCCCAGCTGCAGGACCCCATCGAACGTAAGCGCCTCGACCGGGGTGCTGGCAGCTCCCCCCGCCACGTCCCTATCCCTCCTGTGAGCTCCTCCACTCCACATCCACCCTGCACCCCCCTCCCCCCCCCGTTAGCTTCCCTACACCATCCAACCCCCGCCCCGCCCCCCACTCTGGACCGTACCCTCACCCCCCTGAGTTTTGCCTCCGGGAGTACCCTTAGCATCAAGACTTCTTAAATAGCCTTCCCCCTCCTCACCCGTGCACGCCCACACTGCCGTCCCATTCCCTCCTGGGGAGGGAGCGGGCCGCTGTAGCTCCCAGGAGCCACAGCACGGCCAGGGGCTGAGGTCCTGACAGCGAGGAGGTCAAGCCCACTGAGGCGCACACTCGGCAGGATGTCTGGGTCCCTCGGCCGGGGCCTGTGGTGCTGGGGGCCCTCCCCACCCCTGGCCCTGCTGGTGGGACGGCCCCCGCTCCCCGCTGGCCTGCGCTCTGCGCTCCTCACCTCGCCCTCCGCCTCTCCCGGGCCCTCTGGGGTGTGGGTTGGTTCTCTGTGTTTTAGGGAGGCCGGTGGGCTGGGTCTCAGCCTCTGTTCGGAAGGACAGGCTCTGACTCGGAGGCCCTGCCTCCTGCCTGCCCGGCCGCCCCGTGGGCTGCATGGACGCGGTGCCCACACTGAGGGGTGGCCCGGCTGAGCCATGGCCGGCTGCCCGCCCGGGAAGGTGTGAGCCACAGAGCTTGTCTCTTCCGCTGCAGTGTCTCAGGGGGAGTAGTGACTAGGGTGGACCCCCCACGCCCCACACACACACAGTGATTGCGTCTCCCTGGGAAATGGTGCCTCCTGTGGGTGGAGCTGTTGGTGAGGGGAGGGCCTGCGGTGCCAGCTCTTGGCGTTTCCTCTCAGAGAGCAAGCACCTGACGGCCATCGAGAGCTGCAGCCTGCAGTACACGCTGCAGCCGCACCCGGCGCTGGAGCCCGCCTTCCCCCTGCTGCCCGAGAACCTGCTGGTGTCCGGCCTGCAGCCGCCGCCCGGCCTCCTGCCGGCCTCGCGGGACGCAGGTAAGGCCGCCGTCCCCTCCGCCTCCTCCCGGCCCTGAGGGACACGGGTAAGGGCCACCCGTCCCCTCCGTCTGCCATGCGGCCTGACCACCAGGAACCAGGCTGACCCCCAGGATCCGGGCTGACCCCCGGGACCCAGCCTGACCCCCGGGACCCAGCCTGACCCCTGGGAACCAGCCTGACCCCCAGGACCCGGGCTGACCCCCAGGAACCGGCCTGATCCCCGGGACCCGGGCTGACCCCCAGGAACCGGGCTGACCCCCGGGACCCAGGCTGACCCCCGGGAACTGGCCTGATCCCCGGGACCCGGGCTGACCCCCAGGAACCGGGCTGACCCCCGGGACCCAGGCTGATCCCCGGGAACTGGCCTGACCCCCGGGACCCGGGCTGACCCCCAGGACCTGGGCTGACCCCCAGGACCCGGGCTGACCCTCAGGACCCGGGCTGACCCCCGGGAACCAGCCTGACCCCCAGGACCCGGGCTGACCCCCGGGAACCAGCCTGACCCCCGGAACCAGCCTGACCCCTGGGAACCAGCCCCCCGGCACCCGGGCTGACCCCCAAGAACCTGGGCTGACCCCCAGGAACCGGCCTGACCCCAGAACCCAGGCTGATCCCCAGGAACTGGGCTGACCCCCGGGAACCGGCCTGACTCCCGGGAACTGGCCTGACCCCGCACCCGGGCTGACCCCCAGGACCTGGGCTGACCCCCAGGGACCCGGGCTGACCCCCGCACCCGGGCTGACCCCCGGGAACCGACCTGACCCCGCACCTGGCTGCCCGTTTCAGGGGATGCCCTCCGGAAGCCGCGCCTGCAGAAGCCGGACACATGGTACCTGGACGAGGTGTTCCTCACGCTGTACCCCTCCCTGGAGAAGTTCGAGGAGGAGCTGCTGGCGCTGCTTGTCAGTGACCACTTCCGGGAGGTACTGTCCCGGCCGCGCAGCTCAGCCCTGGGGTGGGGGTGGGGGGGATGCCATGGCGGCAGGGCCCCTAACATGCCAGAGGGGGGCACCCTGCCACAGGCCTGCGCCTGTCCCTCCCCTCCCCTCCCCTCCCCTCCCCTCCCTTCCCCTCCCCTCCCTTTCTTTTCCCCTCCCCTCCCCTCCCCTCCCCTCCCCTTCCCTCCCCTCCCCTCCCTTCCTTTTCCCCTCCCCTCCCCTCCCCTCCCCTCCCCTCCCCGCTTTGTGTCTGGAGAGGACTCACACTGAGGTCGCAGCTTTGATGGTGCCGCTGGTGAGCACTCCCTCCCTCTGAACCAGCCCGCCCATCCAGGGAGGGAGTCAGTCCTCAGGCGAGGCAGAGCCTGAGGACCTGCGCTTGGCACTCAGCACTGCTCCTCCCCGAAACAGCCAGCAAGCCAGGTCCCCCTCCACCCGCCCTGGGGCTCTCCTGCCTGTGGGCCCCGCCCCCACTCCTCACCCGGAGCCTCTGAGGGCAGCCTGGGCATGAGGGTGCCTCCCCTCTCCCCCATGTAGCCTTGGCGACTCCCATCTTGTAGCCGTGGCGATGCCTCGTGCCCAGGGGGGCTCTGCACCGCAGCTCCCTGTCCCGATGTGCCTCGTCCGGCTCCAGTGGGGTCCTCAGGGCTCGGGCTCAGTGCAGAGCCCCCTCCCCTCCGCGGGCTCCTCTGAGAGCCCCCCGCCTGCTGGTCACTGGCTGGCCGGCTCCCCGGGAGGGCGGGGCGCGTGTGGTTCCTGAGGGGAGTGGCAGTGTCTGCACACAGTAGGTCTTCATGTTTATCGTTGAGAGCACGAGTGCCTCTGTCCGAGGGTACCGGGCTGTCATCTTAGCCGCCAGCAGTTATTAATCACACACGGGTACACACACAGGCACACACACAAGCACACATGTGCGTACACACACGTGAAAGAGGTGGCCGCCCCTGGGAACGTAGCTCCAGAGAACGGGGTCTCCCTGAAAGAAAACCACCGGTGACTGAGGTGGAGCCGGGTCCGGGTGCGGCTCCGCTGCCTCATCGCCGCTCGGCGCGTGTGCCATGCGGGGTGTGTGCCGCTCGGTGCGTGTGCCGCTTGGGGCGTGTGCCATGCGGGGTGTGTGCTGCTCGGTGCGTGTGCCGCTTGGGGCGTGTGTGAGGCGGAGAGCTCGCGGCCCCGCGCTGGGTGCCAGGCGGCCCCCAGACCCTCACTGTGTGCTTTCGCCGCCCGGGGCTGCCTCCCCGCCCCGGCAGACGGGCGTCCCGTGATTGTTTTCGTTACCGAGGATTGACGGCTGCGTTTAGGACCGTTCCTGGGGGACGGACAGTGTGGAAATAGGGTCGTTGGCAGTGATCGCCTGCTTAATGCACAGGATGGCCCGGAGGTGCCCTGGTCCTTGTTCCGGCGCCTGCACTGGTTAAGGCGGAGCTTTAATATCCAGCCTCACTGCGGGCAGGTCCCCTCTGCGTGGTCACTGGCTATGGCTCTGCCCATTCTGCCCGGTGCGCGTCCTGCTGAGGCGGAGGCTGGAACACCTCCGGGCCTGCCTCCGGGTGCTGCCTCCATGGGGGGGGGGACACTCCCCTGCTTCAGAGCACCCGGTCCTGTGGGAGGCGCCGAGGTCCCCTCTCCCCTCGTGCCCCCCCCCCCCCAGGCCCTTGCTGCCTGACCTGCTCTCCCCAGGGGGACGGCCCGCCGGACAGCAGCGCCCTGGAGATCGCCGAGCGGCGGCTGTGCGTCGGCGTGCACAACGGCCTGGGCTTCGTGCAGAGGCCGCAGGTCGTGGTGCTGGTGCCCGAGATGGACGTGGCCTTGACGCGCTCGGCCAGCTTCAGCAGGAAAGTCGGCTCCTCCTCCAAGTCCAGGTACTCTCCGGTCCCGGTCCCCGGGGTCCCCGGTCCCCAGGGTCCCCAGTCCCGCTTGGAGGGGGGAGGGGGAGTGAGCGGCACCCACGGGAAGTGAAGTGCCTGCTGGGAGGTGTGCCCTCACCCCTGCTGTGGGCCTGGTTTCCTCTCCTCAGCCCGCTCACACGGAGCCGCCCTGGGTGGGGGTGGGAGGTGGGGAGAGTCCTGTTTGCGCTGTGAGTTCGGGAGTTGGCATCGGGTGCCCCCATGGCCGCTGCGGTCTGTGCCCATGCTGCTCTCCCGTGCGCCCGAGCTCAGTGTCTGGCACTGGAGAACCAGCAGCACCACCCGGCTGCTGGGCTCCAGTGTGCCCCAGCCCGGGACCCGGTCTCTGAGGGGCGCCCCCAGAGGCGGGCAGAGCCGGGTACCTCTCTGGCGGTGTAAACTGGCTCTGCACCAGGGAGCCAGCACGAGGGCCCAGTGCAGTGCCCGGTGGCGGGCGTGCTGGGGGCCACGCCTGATGCCCCCTCCTCCCCCCCCGCCCGTGTCCCTGAGCAGCTCCGGGAGCCAGGCGCTTGTCCTGAGGAGCCACCTCCGCCTCCCTGAGATGGCCCTGGACCCCGCCTTCGCCGTCGTCTTCCAGCTGGAGTATGTGCTGAGCCGGCCCGCGGGCGTGGATGGCACCGTAAGGCCCGCCCTTCGCTCGCTTCCCATCAGAGCGGCGCGGGGGCAGCAGCTCAGACAGCGGTGGGGACAGCAGCGGGGACAGCAGTGGGGACAGCAGCGGGGGCAGCAGCAGGGACAGCAGCGGGGGCAGCAGCGGGGGCAGCAGCGGGGACAGCAGCGGGGGCGTGGCTTTGGAAACCCCTTCCTGGTGGTAGCCGAGCCATCCCGCGGAGCCATTCCATCTGCGCTGATGCCCGGCTGGCGGGCGGCAGGTGCTCACGGCACAGTCAGGACCGCACTAACGCGGTTAGCCAGCGCGGTGATTTGGAAGAATGGGGCCATTTCCTCCTTTTTTTGGTGTCCCCTCCCCGAGGAGAGTGTTTCCATTGATTTTCAGGGAGAGGAGCGGGAGGGAGGAAGGGGTGTGTGTGTGTGTATGTGTGTGTTTGTGTGTGGAGGTGTGACAGACACACTGCTGGTGCCTCCTCACGCGCCCGGACCAGGGCCCGGGATCGGACATGTAGCCCGTGACCGGGAACGCCCCTGGCCCTGCGAGGTGCAGCGTCCGGTGTATGGGACACATACGGGCGAGGTCAGGCAGCCATCACCGTCCGCCTCCATCCCCCTGCGTCCTCTGGTCCCACTGAGACCATCCCCAGCGACACTGCCCGCCCTCGCCGGCCGCACCGCGCACCTCCCGTCTGTGACCAGGCTCCTCTCTGCGCGGGCGCGGGGTCGCCGAGCCTGCCCTCCGTGTGTGGCGTGCTCCTCTGAGCGCGGTGTCCTCGCGGCTCACCGTGTGGCGGGTGGTGGGGAGTGTCCCTCCTTTTCCAGGCCGAGCGACACCCCGGGGCGCCATCTGCCTCGTCACTCCCGCTCCTCCGGCCTGGACTCCTGTGGCCCACAGTTTACCGTGAGCCACTTGCTCGGACCCTTTTGGTGAGACCCAGAGGGGGCTTCTGGGCCACACGGTGATCCTATTTTTAACTTTATCGGGAAACACCGTTTAGTTTTCCACGGTGGCTGTCCCATTCTACTCCCCACCGGCAGGCACAGGGTTCTAATCTCATGTGTCGCCAGAGTTCCTGTGTTCTTTTTAAAAAAAATATATTTTATTGATTTTTTACAGAGAGGAAAGGAGAGGGATAGAGAGTTAGAAACATTAATGAGAGAGAAACATTGATCAGCTGCCTTCTGCACGCCCCCTACTGGGGATGTGCCCGCAATCAAGGTACATGCCCTTGACCGGAATCGAACCCCTTCAGTCCGTAGGCCAACGCTCTATCCGCTGAGCCAAACCGGTTTCTGCTGTTCCTGTTCGCTGATGGATTTGGGATCTGGCCATGCCAATGGGCGGGGCGTGGTGTCTCCCGGAGTTCCGGGAAGGCGGTGGGCCGCGCTGAGCGTCTGCACGTGCTCCGCCGCTCCGGTCTCTGGGGGGAGTGCCCATGCTCCCTGCCGGTGTGAGCTGTGCTGGGCTCCTTTGTAAAATCAGGGTTCCCTGGGAGCTGGTGTGCTGGTCCCTCACTGGGCACGTGGCTGCGGCCCAGCTGGGGCGTCGCAGGCTCTGGGGGAGGACCCCCTGCCTCGCCCAGATATTTTTTTTGAATCCTCACCCGAGGATATTCTTTCCATTGATTGTAGAGAGAGTGGAGGGAGGGACGGAAGGAGCGAGGGGAGAGAAACAGATGTGAGAGAGACACGATTGGGTGCCTCCCATACCTGCCCGCCTGGGGCTGGGGATTGTACCCACAACCGAGAGATGTGCCCTTGTCCGGGAATTGAACCGAGACCCTTTGGGCCACAGGCTGATGCTCTAACCACTGAGCACACTGGCTGGGGTCCTCATGGCTCCCTCCTCTGCCCCTGTCTGCACGTGGCCCTCCCTCCGCGTGCCCCTGCCTCAGGTCTCTGACCGCTCTGACACGGACACGGCATTGGCCTGGGGCCCTCCTCCTCTCACCCCTTCCTCCATTCTGTCTGCGTCGGTCCCGGCGCAGAGACCGAGGCTAGGCCGTGGACGTGTCTGCTGGGGCCACGGCTCAGCGCACCCCGGGAGCCGGGATGGCAGTCCCTGGGTTAGGGGTCGGTTTTCTGGGTGGCTTTGCCGATGAAGGTTGTGAGACACGCCTGTTCCAGGATGCACCCGCTCTGGTTACTCCCTGGCCTTTCGCCTGCTGTTTGCCATGGTAACCAAACGCCTGAACCGAGCAGTTCAGTGACCTTCTTCTCTTCCAGCTTGCGGACTTGGTGGAAAAGACGTTATGAAGTAACAGATCTGACCCCAACCTCTGGAGTCCAGTGGGCGGGCACCTGGCCGTCTCCTCCTGTGGGGGCAGGGCCGGGGCTGGGAGCGGGGGTCCTGCAGGTGTCACCGGCCTGCAGGCTGATGAAGGGCAGTTGAGATGCCGCGGGGCTAATTGTCCGCTGAAGCGGCGATCGGTGATCGATGGCTCACTGAGCGTCCTGTCTCGTTAGAGGTAGAGACGGAGGGAGAGCGGGCCCGTGTGTGGCCGAGGCATTTCACCGGGAGACAGGTATTGATTGCACGCGGGGGGACGGGGCCTCAGAGTCGCCACGTGAGGAATCAGAGCGGAGGTTACACTGATAGCGCGGGAACCTGGATTCATTCTGATTCTGCGATAAACCGGATGGCACTGCACAGACAGCTGTTACCAAAGCCATCCAGCTGCGACTGGAGCCCGCAGTGTTCCATGGCCAGTTTTCTGAACTCATTGATAATACTTTCATTTTTGGAGTGCAATGGATGTAGGTCCTGGCCGATGTGGGTCAGTGCTTAGAACACCACTGATGGGTCGTGGGTTTGATTCCCGGTCAAGGGCATGTACCTGGGTTCAGGTTTGGTCACCAGGCCAAAGGGGGTGCATGTGGGAGGCAACCAACTGATGTGTCTCTCACTGATGTTTCTCTGCCCCTCCCTTCCACTCTCTCTAAAAATCAATGGAAAAATGCCCTCAGGTGAGGGGTAACAGCAACAAAAAGGCAACGGATTAATAATCAGCCTTCATTAGTCTCTGTAACTCTTCATTGGTTATTGCAGCCGCTCCCCGATGTGCTGTGGGTGCTCCCTGGTGTGCTGTGTGTGTTCCCCGTGTCCTGTGGGTGCTCCTGTGTCCTGTGGGTGCTCCCCGTGTGCTGTGGCTGCACCCCGTGTGCTGTGGGTGCTCCCCGTGACCTGTTGGTGCTCCCCGTGTGCTGTGGCTGCTCCCCGTGTCCTGTGGGTGCTCCCCGTGTCCTGTGGGTGCTCCCGTGTGCTGTGGGTGCTCCCCATCTGCTGTGGGTGCTCCCCATGTCCTGTGGGTGCTCCCCGTGTGCTGTGGCTGCTCCCCGTGTCCTATGTGTGCTCCCCGTGTCCTGTGGGTGCTCCCCGTGTGCTGTGGCTGCTCCCCGTGTCCTGTGGCTGCTCCCCGTGTCCTGCTCACAGTTATCTCCACCGTGAGAGCACCGTGGTCCCACGTGGCCGGGTGACCGCTCAGGCGTGTGCTCTGTTTCCGTTCCAGGCGGCTCCCGTCACCGTGCTGGCCGGCCTGGCGCGCACGTACACGGTGCGCTGGGCCGTCTGGCAGCCCCCGCCCGACGGCGGCTCCGGGGGCGCGACGCTGCCCCTCCAGGGCGGGATCCGGCCCAACCCCGCGCGCTGCCTGGTCTACAAGGTGCCGCCCGCCGGCCTGAGCTCCGAGGAGGTAACGCCGCGGCTCCGCGAGTGACTTCCCCGCGCTCCCGGCCGGTCACGTTCCCGGGAGGGGCCGGCCCCGCTGCTGACAGCCGGGCTTCCTGAGCAGAGCGGCCCGGGTTGTGGCTGTGCCCTCAGAGCTGCTGGCGAGGCCGCTGGGAGCGCGGAGGCCAGCTCCCCTGGTCCTCACGTCCCTGGTCCCGGTCAGCCTGGGGGTGGCCTGCGGGGCTGTGAGGCCTGTTCCTAACTTGATGTGGAGGCCGCTCTGTGTGCTGGGTCTTCCAGAGAAGGGCTTCACAGGGGCGGGGCCCAGGGTGCGGGCCCCTGTGGCACGGGTGCTGGGGAGGCCGCCAGGCGGTCGGCGTCCGGCCAGCCTGCCCTGTCACCTGTCACTCGCACTCTCCAGCCACGCACAAGGTGGGGGACAGCAAGATGCTGAAAACCCGCCTCTGAAAGGAAGGTTTCTCTGAATCTGGTGCAGAAAGCGCAGGAAAGTGGGGCCCAGTGAAGGGGGTGGCCTCCCCCTGGCCCAGCGGTGGCCTTGGGGGTGGGGGCAGCAGCCCAGGGAGCCACCTACATGCGGTATCCGCCTCCCCGGCTGTGCGGGCAGACGCTGCCGGGCAGTGGACGCTCCTGAGATTCGCCCGCCGGTCTCGGTCTCGGTCTCGGTCTCGGTCTCGGCGTCTTGTCTTCTCCGCTGTGGGACCGTCCTGCGGCTCCGTGTCGCCTGTGCTGACCCAGCACACACACGCGTGCACGTGCGCGCACACACACACACACACACACACACGTGCCGCCCGTGCTGTGTTTATGATCCGGGGGCTGCGCGGGGCCGAGCAGGAACAGCTGAGCGTGCAGCTTGCTGCGTGAGGGATGTCTCTCATTACGGCACAGCTTGTGCAGGCCCGCGTGGTCTGGGAGCCCTCGTTACAACATGCCAGCTGCACGGCCCCTGGGCTCTGTGTGTGTGTGAGTGTGTGAGTGTGTATGTGTGTGTGTGTGAGTGTGTGTGTGTGTGTGAGTATGTATGTGTGTGTGTGTGTGTGTGTGTGTGAGTGTGTGTGTGTGTGAGTGTGTGTGAGTGTGTGTGTGTGTGAGTGTGTGTGTGTGTGTGTGTGTGAGTGTGTGTGTGTGTGTGTGTGTGTGAGTGTGTGTGTGTGTGTGTGTGTGTGTGTGTGTGAGTGTGTGTGAGTGTGTGTATGTGTGTGTGTGTGTGTGTGTGTGAGTGTGTGTGTGTGTGTGTGTGTGAGTGTGTGTGAGTGTGAACATTTATTGTGTGTGGTGTGTGTGAGCCTTCTCATGCCACCGCACTTGGTGTCCCTGGTGCATCACCCGTGGAGTGCCCCCGCCGTGCCAAGGACCTGGGCGTGTGAGTGAAGGAAGCCGGTCTCAGAGGTCGGGTCCCATTGATTCCAGTCACATGACCGCTTGAGACCTGGCCGCGCGGGGGAGCAGGGGGGAGAGGATGGTGGGCCGCTCTGCCCGCTGTCCGGGCCCGGCCCGCACACGGAGCGTCAGGCCACACGGTCCGTTCACACGCGTGTTCGGGGCTGGGACGGAGACGGTGGTGTAAACGCTGCTCTGCACCCGCCTCCTGAGGGGCTGCGTGGTTCTGGTCGGGACCCACGGCCATGGGCGGGGGCGGGGGGAAGCGAGGGCCCTGGGCGGGGGGCGGGGGGAAGAGGGGGCCCTGGGATGGGGGCGGGGGGAAGCGGGGGGCCCTGGGTGGGGGTGTGGGGAGAAGCAGGGGGCCCTGGGCGGGGGGTGGGGGGAAGCGGGGGGCCCTGGGCGGTGGGGGGGGGAAGTGGGGGCCCTGGGCGGGTGGCAGGGGGAAGTGGGGGCCCTGGGCGGGGGGCGGGGGGAAGTGGGGGCCCTGGGCGGGGGGCGGGGGGAAGTGGGGGCCCTGGACGGGTCGGGGGGAAGTGGGGGCCCCGGGCGGGGGCGGGGGGGAGTGGGGGCCCTGGGCGGGGGGTGGGGCTCCAGGGTCCGCGGCGTGGCCATCCCCGCTCTGCTCTCCACAGGTGAGGCAGGTGGAGTCGGGGACCGTCCAGTTCCAGTTCTCGCTGAGCCCCGATGGACACCCGGACACCCCTGGGCCGCCCCGGACGGAGCGGCGGCCCTCGAGGACGCCCACGACCCCCGCAAGTGAGTGTTGGCGGGACACGGACCGCAGGCCACGGCTCCGCGGCTCCGGAAAGCGCCAGGCGGGGGGGGGGGCGGGGGGGGGGCGGCATCGGGAGGTTCCTGGAGGGCTGTGGTCTGAATCGAGGTTGACTGTTATGGCGGGTGTGGCACTGAGGGGTGCTGCATTGTGGGGTGCTGTATTGTGGGGTGCTATATTGTGGGGAGCTGTATTGTGGGGTGCTGCATTGTGGGGAGCTGTATTGTGGGGAGCTGCATTGTGGGGAGCTGTATTGTGGGGAGCTGTATTGTGGGGAGCTGTATTGTGGGGTTCTGCACTGTGGGGTGCTGTATTGTGGGGAGCTGTATTGTGGGGTGCTGTATTGTGGGGAGCTGTATTGTGGGGAGCTGTATTGTGGGGAGCTGTATTGTGGGGTGCTGTATTGTGGGGTGCTGTATTGTGGGGTGCTGTATTGTGGGGAGCTGTATTGTGGGGTGCTATATTGTGGGGAGCTGTATTGTGGGGTGCTATATTGTGGGGAGCTGTATTGTGGGGTGCTGCATTGTGGGGTGCTGTATTGTGGGGAGCTGCACTGTGGGGTTCTGCACTGTGGGGTGCTGCACTGTGGGGTGCTGTGGTGTGGGGAGCTGCACTGTGGGGTGCTGTATTGTGGGGAGCTGCACTGTGGGGTGTTGTATTGTGGGGTGCTGCACTGTGGGGTGTTGTATTGTGGGGAGCTGCACTGTGGGGTTCTGCGGTGTGGGGTGCTGCACTGTGGGGTGCTGTGGTGTGGGGTGCTGTGTTGTGGGGTGCGGCACTGTGGGGTGCTGTGTTGTGGGGTGCGGCATTGTGGGGTGCGGCACTGTGGGGTGCTGTGGTGTGGGGTGCGGCATTGTGGGGTGCTGCACTGTGGGGTGTTGTATTGTGGGGAGCTGCACTGTGGGGTGCTGTGGTGTGGGGTGCGGCATTGTGGGGTGCTGCACTGTGGGGTGTTGTATTGTGGGGTGCTGCACTGTGGGGTGCTGTGTTGTGGGGAGCTGTGTTGTGGGGAGCTGTGTTGTGGGGTGCTGCACTGTGGGGTGCTGTATTGTGGGGTGCTGCACTGTGGGGTGCTGTGTTGTGGGGAGCTGCACTGTGGGGTGCTGTGTTGTGGGGTGCTGTGTTGTGGGGAGCTGTGTTGTGGGGAGCTGCACTGTGGGGTGCGGCATTGTGGGGTGCTGTGGTGTGGGGAGCTGTGTTGTGGGGAGCTGCACTGTGGGGTGCTGTGGTGTGGGGTGCTGTGTTGTGGGGAGCTGCACTGTGGGGTGCTGTGGTGTGGGGTGCTGTGTTGTGGGGAGCTGCACTGTGGGGTGCGGCACTGTGGGGTGCTGTGGTGTGGGGTGCTGTGTTGTGGGGAGCTGCACTGTGGGGTGCTGTGGTGTGGGGTGCTGTGTTGTGGGGAGCTGCACTGTGGGGTGCTGTGGTGTGGGGTGCTGTGTTGTGGGGAGCTGCACTGTGGGGTGCTGTGGTGTGGGGTGCTGTGTTGTGGGGAGCTGCACTGTGGGGTGCTGTGGTGTGGGGTGCTGTGTTGTGGGGAGCTGCACTGTGGGGTGCTGTGGTGTGGGGAGCTGTGTTGTGGGGAGCTGTATTGTGGGGTGCGGCACTGTGGGGTGCTGTGTTGTGGGGAGCTGCACTGTGGGGAGCTGCACTGTGGGGTGCTGCACTGTGGGGTGTTGCACTGTGGGGTGCTGTGGTGTAGGGAGCTGCACTGTGGGGTGCTGTGGTGTGGGGTGTTGTGGCGTGGGGTGCTGTGGTGTGGGGTGTTGCACTGTGGGGAGCTGCACTGTGGGGTGCGGCATTGTGGGGTGCTGTGGTGTGGGGTGCTGTGTTGTGGGGAGCTGCACTGTGGGGTGCTGCACTGTGGGGTGTTGCACTGTGGGGTGCTGTGGTGTAGGGAGCTGCACTGTGGGGTGCTGTGGTGTGGGGTGCTGTGTTGTGGGGAGCTGCATTGTGGGGTGCGGCATTGTGGGGTGCGCAGCATGGCCAGCTGCCAGTGAGCTCAGCTGCTTTGGCCCCGGCTAAAGGCCCAGAAGGTTCCGTTGTGACAGCGGCCGCCCCCGTGGCTGTCCTGTGAACACGGGCGCGGGAACCAGAGCCGGGCCAACCACGGACCGCAGCTCCGTCCTGTGCTGCTAACACGCTGGGAGTTCGTGTTGTTTTTAGGTACATTTTTATTGATTTCAGAAAGGATGGGAGAGGGAGGGAGAGAACACCATGCTGAGAGAATCGTCGATCGGCTGCCTCCTGCACGTCCCTCACTGGGTTTGAGCCCCCACTGGGCCTGCGCCCGGACCGGGGATTGAGCCGTGACCTCCTGGGTCACAGGTCGATGCCCAAGCTCGGGGCCACCCCAGCCAGGTGTTTTTAAAATGCCTTCTGCTTCCTTGGTGCCTGTGCAAGAGGGAGGCTGTGGCCGGTCTGTGGCTTTAGGGCGGGGTGCAGAGTGGCGTCCTGTCCCTCCGCGGGGGGTGGGTCCACGTGTGTCGGTGTCTGAGGAGCGGCTGAGGCCTCGGCTTTGTGCGCAGCGGGCTCAGACCCTCTGCGGTATCAGTGCCTGGTGCAGCCGCCTGCTCTTCGCCCGGGACACCCAGCCGGCCTGTGGCGAGCAGCGTGGAGGTCAGGAGGGAGTGCGGGAGACGCACGCCGACGAGCGTGCCGAGCCGGCACAGCCACGGCTGAGCCTGCGGGGTGGGGGCGGTGAAGAAGGCAGACAAGAGAATAAAGCTGGGGCTGGGTGGGATGCTGCTTCTCTGATTAGAGAGACAGCTCGCCCCTGTCAGCCGAGCCTTTACTTTACAGCCAGATTCCCCGAGGCAGAGGAAGGGCGCCGTCAGGATGTTTACAACGTCCTCCCGGTTCCGAACCGGCTCGGTGACAGGCACCTGGTCCGCTTTGCTTCCTCGCTGTGCCTCCTGCAGCCCGGGCCGCTCAGCCCCGTGGGCCCACTGGCTTGGACCATCGGTCCAGGCTCCCAGCACAGCCTTCGGCTGTAACTGTGCTGGGACGTGCACGTGGCTTTGCCACGAGAGGACCGTGCCCTCTGCTTAGTCCCAGGCTTGAAGCTGTCCGCGCGCTGTGGCCGCCGTCCGCAGGTGAGCTCGGAATCCGAGGCTCTCCGCCCCACAGGTCTCGCCAGCGCGAGGATGTTGGGCCTGCGGAGGTGGGAAAGCGAGAGGGCATGCGCACAGAGCGTGCAGGGAGAGGGGGCTCAGCAGTCGTCCCTCCCGAAGGCTGTGCTGGCGGACAGCGCAGGCAGGCTGGACGAGGCAGCCGCTCCGCAGGGCGTGGATGTGGGCGCGCTCGCCGGCGGCGTCCTGCCCCTCGGTCCTCCGGGGCCACGTGGGCGGGGCACGGACCGAACCCCGGACCTCAGGCCTGAGGGGCGGCAGGGAGAGTCAGTGTTCCTGTGGCCTCGGGGCCAGGAAGGCAGAGCACACGCCACGAGGAGAAGCTTGAGGGCCGTGATGGTTAAACACGAGCGTTTTGCGTGAGGAGACTCATCCACCAGGTTCAAAGGCAAACCGGGGCGGGAGGATGTGACGCGCAGCCACGGACGCTGACTGGCAGGCGTGGCAGATTAGCGAGAAGAGAGTGTGCGCAGAGCGGCTCCGATCAATACGGCAGACAGACAGCGAGGGGGAGAGTGGGCCAAGGACGCGAGGTCGCAGAGGATCCCGAGCACAGACCCGCCGCGCCGGCCGCCGTCCTGTCCCCCCTGTCCTGCCGCTGCTGTAACGCCCGGGGGCGGCGGCCACGGTCAGGCCCTTCCACCACAGCCCGATAGCCCCGGCCCCACGGGCCCGAGACCAGGCGCCCAGCGGGGCGGCAGCGAGCAGCCTGTCTCCACGGGGATGCTCTTGACCCAGCCCTCGGGGTGCACACCTGTGCACAGAGCCGCCCTGGCCAGTGGGCTTCCACCCGAGACAGCCGGTGTGGGTGTGGCTTCTGCCCGTTGCACCCCGTTCCGAGGAGCCTGAGGGCGTTTTCTCAGGGGGACCCCCTTCCCCTTCCCCATCCATCCCGCAGTTCCTCCGGGATCTGCGCTGGGCCAGGCTCTGTCCGCTTTAGAGAGACGATAGACGGACAGGTTACGAAGGATCCAGTAGCGGAACGGATCAGGTTTTCCTCGGGGCGGACGGAGAAGGCGGATGCTGCGTGTGTGGGGCTGGAGACCGGGGCGCCCTCTGCCCTCCCCGCAGTCCTGCCGGGAGCGTACGCAGCTCCATGAACTCGTCCGTCGTGAAAAAGCAGTCTGACTTGGGGAACCCCCATCCCCAAGACGCCGTCTGAGTGGTCGGCCTGTGCCGGGAGCTCTGTGCCCAGCTCCATCAGCGGGGTGGTCTGTGCCGAGGGCAGGGCTTCAGGCCAGGCCAGGGGGGCCAGCTGAGGCTTGTGGGCTCATGACCTGCTGCAGCTAGACATGTAAGCGAATGTGTGCCTGTGTGCCTGTGTGCCAATAAAACTTTATTGACAAGCACAGGTGGTGGGCTGGACCTGGGCAGCAGGCACAGCATGCAGATCCCTGATCGGCAGCATCCTATTGGCCACGACTTTATCGGGTACACGGAGGGAGACTCACTTGGCTGACTCAGAGCAGCCTGAACGAGGGGGGGCGGACTTGGGCTGGTGTGATAGAAAAGCCAGAGGAGGAGCTGATGGGAGGCCTGGCTGCCTCGTGGGGACTCGGTGTGATCGGCCCTGCCTGTCCCTCTCCACCGCCTGTCCCCTCCCCCTTGAGCCGCCGGTGTTGGCTTCTCCCAGGAAGGGCTTCTCTACGCGGCGGCCCGGGAGCCCACGCTTCTCCTGGCCGAGGTGCTGCTCCGTCCCGGGGCAGAGCTGCGGCCCTCGCTGTGGTTCTGCACAGGAGCCGGCTCTGGGGCCGGGAGGACGGGAGTCGGGCTTGGCAGACTTGTGGCAGCTTTCAGCTGCTTTCAGCGACTTTGGGGACAGCAGGCCTCCGGTTCACGTAACCGGGATTTATCCCGCCTTCCCACCCCTGCACACGCCGCCCGCACCCGGCCCCGAGCGCTGGACACGGCCTCCCGAGACCCAGGGAACCGACTTCAGCACCCGCTGCGGTGTGTCTGACGGAAACCTCTCTGGTATTTTACCGCGTCTGTGGGCCCCGTGGAGGCCTTAAGGAGCGGCTGTCACTGTGAGTGAGGTGCTTGGGCTTCCTGTTGTGAATTACCCTTTTATTTCTCCCATAAATGACCAGGGAGCAGGGGCCATTCCTCAGCCTCAGGAAAGTCTGCGGACAGCCACTAGAGGGCGCTCCGCACCCGCTTTTCCAGCTGGGTACTTCCCTGACCCACATTTTGCTTTCGAATGTTCTGCTGCTGTCGACCCTGTTGTGTTCCGTTCATGGACTTAGAAGAGCCGTGTGTGTGTGTGTGTGTGTGTGTGTGTGTGTACGCGTGCGCGGTCATTGAAAATACGTCCCTCCAGCCGCAGTGTCCTTCCTCTGTCCAGGAAACCAGCCAGTGGTGGTGGTGGTGGGGCAGCGGATGCAGCTTTAAAGGGGCCTGAGGGCCATTGGCTGGCGAGTGGCAGTGCCACTGGGGGGGGTGGGTGGCATTCTGAGCGGCCCTGCAAGTGACCCAGCCTGGGGCGCCCCGATCCCTAGCCCGTGCTCTGAGCTCCCCCAGCACGGAGCCCCAGCCCACTCCTGGGTCTCTTCTGGGGTGCTGCTCACCCCGCTCCTGTGCCTGGTCAGGAACCTTTAGGGAGTGAGGGCCTCTCGGACGGTTTGCCTGATGGACTGAGTGTCTGGAGCCGTAACCACGGACTGGTTCCCGGTTCCCAGGCCCGTGAGGGAAGCTGCTCTCCACACTCTTCCTTCCAGGCACAGCGGCCGTCTCTGGCAGCGATACCGCCCTGCCCCGGCCTCGGGGGCCGGCTGCCAGCCCCTGTCCTGGGACCTCGCCAGAGCCCACCCGCCAGGGCCCACCCGCCAGAGCCCGCCCGCCAGAGCCCGCCCGCCAGGGCCCACCCGCCAGGGCCCACCCGCCAGGGCCCACCCGCCAGAGCCCACCCGCCAGGGCCCACCCGCCAGGGCCCACCCCCCAGGGCCCACCCGCCAGGGCCCGCCCGCCAGAGCCCGCCCGCCAGGGCCCACCCGCCAGGGCCCACCCGCCAGAGCCCACCCGCCAGAGCCCGCCCGCCAGAGCCCACCCGCCAGGGCCCACCCCCCAGAGCCCACCCGCCAGGGCCCACCCGCCAGGGCCCACCCGCCAGAGCCCGCCCGCCAGGGCCCACCCGCCAGGGCCCACCCGCCAGAGCCCGCCCGCCAGGGCCCACCCGCCAGGGCCCACCCGCCAGGGCCCACCCCCCCAAGCCCACCCCCCCGAGGCCGCCCACCAGGGCCCACCCGCCAGGGCCCCCCCGCCAGGGCCCACCCCCCACGGCCCTCCCGCCAGAGCCCGCCCGCCAGGGCCCACCCGCCAGGGCCCACCCGCCAGAGCCCGCCCGCCAGGGCCCACCCGCCAGGGCCCACCCGCCAGAGCCCGCCCGCCAGAGCCCACCCGCCAGAGCCCGCCCGCCAGCATCAACTGGGCCTCAGTCACACACAGGCAGGATCCTGCTGACGCTGCTTCCTCAGTCTCCTCCCCAAGCTCTCTGCCCCCCCCCCCCCAACGCACAGCTGCGTCTCAGGAACAGCTGGCTTGGGGCTGAAGGGCTTCACCTGCCGGAGCCCGGGGCCCACGCCCGCTGTCCCAGGAAGGGGGCGCTGCGGGGTCCCCCAGCGCTTGCAGAGAGGGTGCTGGCCGCCCGCCCTCTGCAGCGGGAGGGGGTCCCGAGCAGAACTTGCCCCGTGGCACTCCTGCAGGGGTTTCAGGGTGGAGATGCGCCCATGCCGGCAGGCGCCCTCCAGGCAGACGCAGGGGGCGGGAGGGGCCGCTGGGGGACCGCAGGGCGGGCAGCACGGCTCGCCTGTGCCCAGAGGAGGCCGCGCCTCCAGCAGCGCCCGGAGGGCGGAGGCCTCGGTCTGCGGGCGGCGGCTCTCAGGGCGGAGAGAGGAGTGACAGTGTCAGGGAGCAGGAGGCCTCACACACTGCTCTCCCCGCGCTGGACGGGAGCTTCTCCTTCTCTCAGGCGGGGGCTCCGTCCGCACAGCTCCGCGGTGGCCTGGCGCCTGGTCTGTCCCTCCTGTCTGGGGCGCCTCCTGTCTGGGGCACCTCGGCTTCCCGGCTCTCAGCAGAGCGGTCATCGCCGAGTCCCTGACTGTGTTTACCGGGTCGGGGCCTGCCGTCACCCAGGGCGGCCCGGAGGGCTGGCAGAGGCACCGGAGGCACCAAGGCCTCCTCCTGATTCCCCGTGCACTCCCCCCGCCCCAGCCTCCCCTCTCCCCACCGGCACGCCCGGCTTTGGTTCCCGGTGCCCCGGTGGGTCCCTGCTTCCCGGACGCAGCGCAGCCCTGGGCGCGCTCAGCGGTCACTGCCCGCGTCCCCGCGGCTCTGGGAGGTGGGGCTTCCCAGGCGGACGGTGGTCCTGGCCGTGGGGGGCGTGGAGGGATGGAGCCAGGGCCCCCGAGGACACGTGTCCCGGCTCCACCAGTGACCTCACGCCCCGACACGCACATGAACGGCGTGAAGCGGGAAGGCTGTGGTGTTGGTGCGGTGCGTTTCCCTCAGTCGACGCCACCCTGGGCACGGGCGGGCTTCGCGCTCTGGACCACGGCGGGCGGCGCAGAGGCTGTGCGGTGTCCTGTGCCTGCTGGGAGGGCTGGAGTAAAGAACTGCCGTGAGGAACAGGGGCGCCCGCTGGGAGAGCCAGGAGGCGTCCGTGCCCAGCGCCGGCTCAGACTTCGCTCCAGGAGGGCTCGGCGGCTCCCGCTGCAGAGGGCGGGCTCCCGGGCCGGCTCCCTCATCAGGGAGAATGCAGCCATCTCCTGCCATTTCCTCATTACCCAGGCCCGCCTGCGGACTGCCTCCATTGAGGGCAGAACAAAGGAGACTGCGCTGGCGGATCCCGGTCCTTCCCCGCGGCTCTGCCTGGGAGGTGGGGCTCTGCTGGGAGGTGGGGCGGCGGGCACAGCTCCAGATGGTCTGGGAGGCCGAGCCTCCGCTGGAGGACAGAGGCCGGGCAGAACCCCATCTGGGTTTTGCTTCTGCCAAAGCGCGTCTTCCCTGGGCAGCCGCTCCTCAGCGCGCTGACTCCCTCCCCGGGAGCGCATCTCGGTGCGTGTCCCGGGGACCTGGCCTGGGTCCCGCTGATGGGGCTTGTTAGAGGGGGGGCAGCCGGCCGCGGGGCTCGGGCTGAGCGTCCACCTAGGAACCAGGAGGTCACATTCGATTCCCGGGCAAGGCACAGGCCCGGGTTGCGGGCTCCATCCCCAGTGTGGGGCGTGCAAAAGGCAGCCGATCGATGATTCCCTCTCATCATTGATGTTTCTATCTCTCTCTCTCCCTTCCTCTCTGACATCAGTAAACATAAAAAGGTGCTGAGGGAGCTCCCTCCCTCTCTGTCAGCCCGGCCTCCCTCTCCATCGGCCCGGCCTCCCTCCCCGCCAGCCCGGCCCTCGCCCGCCCTCTCTGGTGGCCCTGGAGCAGCTGGGAGGCTGTGGTGTGGCCTGGGCACACAGCAGGCGGTCCGGGTGGCCCTTCGTGGGCTCTTTCCTCCCGGGGACGGAGGCTGCGTGGCTGTTGGTTTTGTTTTGTGGCTGAGTGCGGCCAGGGGGGCGTGGGCATGCTCTGTGGCGGGCGAGGCACCTCCCGGCACGGCCCAGGTGCTGCTGGCTGGTCAGCAGGCCCCGGGGCCTGCCGTGTGCCGTGGGTCCTGGGGCCTCGGCTGCAGGGAAAGGGGGGGCTCATTGGCTCACACACGTTCATGGCGCCGGCCTTTCCCGGCTCAGGCCTGGCTGTGTGGGGACGTGGGCAGTAGAGGCCACGGACGGGGCGGGGAGAGGCCGGGCAGTGGTCAGAGCCACAGAGTCAGGGCTCGGCCGCCGGGATGGGCTGCGACTTTAGGGGTCCGGCTGTCCTGAAGCCCAGTGGGGTGGTGGCCACGTGAAGTGGACAGAGTCTGGTGTCTGAGGGAACTGTGAGTGAGTGGGCAGGGTGTGGCCCTGAGGGTGGAGATGGGCCGTGGCTCTCGGGGAGTCCATGCGGGTCACCCTGGCAGGCGAGGCGTGCAACACGTGTGGAATGATTGAGAGGAGAGGCGACAGATACTCAGGGCTTCAACTTTCCCCGTGGCCTGGGGACGGGCGGGAGCAGCCCAGGCCAACAGCACCTGCCCCTCTCGACCGCCGAGCGGGACAGTGCTCGGCAGGCGCTCCGCCTGGGGTCAAGGTCAAAGGACACTCTCAGCCCCTCCCTTGGGGAGCGCGGGAGGGCTGCCCAGGCTCTTCCTGTGCCACAGGCCGTGCCGCCGCCCGCGCGTAGGGCTCTGCGGCCAGGCTGGCTCAGTGGGCAGCAGGAGGCGGGGCCTGCAGAGCCGGGGCGCGGGCTCTTCTCCGAGGAGTGACCGGGAGGAGCCTGCGTGCTCTCTGCACGCCCGCCTTCTAACCGCTGAGCGTGGGCACGGCGGGCCACGGCTGCCCGACTCCAGTGGCCCGGGTTCCCCCGAGGGAGACATCCGGGCCTGAAGGGTGGGGGCTCCGGGTGCCCTGGGCCCCCCGAGGCCGACGGCTCCCTCCCGTCCCGTGTGCTTCCTCCAGGCCCGCCAGGGCGGCCGCCCCAGGGGCCCGCCGCCTCCCAGGACTCGCCGACGGGACCGGGGGTAAGTCCAGCGCCGGTTAAGTCTCTGCATCGTTAGGAAGTCGGTGCCCGTGCCTTCCCGGGGCTGGGAGGGGCTGGGAGCGGAGGGAGGGGCCGCCTGCTGCGCCGGGTGGCCGGGGGTGGGGGTGGGGGTGACGGGGACGTCTGCCTCCTGCCTGTCGGCGCAGCGGCTGCCAGGGCGGCTTCCGGCCCTGCCAGGGACCTCAGGTGGCATCGGGGGACTCGCCCTTTGAGACAAGTGTCTCCCTGACAGACAGCGTGTCTGAGGGTTGGGATGGTCAGGACTGAACAGCCTTTGCTTTCTTCCCAAGACACCGAGGTGTGGTCTTCACCTCCTCTGCCCACGCCCTGCGGGGAGAGGCCCGCGTCCCCGCTGCCCAGGGAGCGGCCGAGCTGTGCTGGGGGACAGGGCACCGCCCAGCACGTCGGGGCTGCCTGTCGGAGGGCAGACCTGCCTGTGGGCGTCCTGCCGCGGCAGGTGCCCGCGTGGCAGCGGGGCTCCGGCTGCCTGGTCCGAACCGGAAGGGCCTTGGCGACGGGCCCAGGGGGGAGGGGAAGCCCAGAGAGGACCCTGCCGCCCACACGCGTGAGAACCTGGGTCCCCGGCCCTTCCTGTCCTCGCTGCTTGTCCTCGTGGCTGCATTTACTTGGGTCCGCGGGCAGAGAGGCCAGAGTCCTCTCTCCCATAAGGAAGGACACTGGCTCGGCGTGGGCTCCAGAGCAGCTGCTGGGCGGAGGCTGCGGGCCTCGGCGCCTTCCGTGGTGGCGCCTGCGTGGGTGGGGCCCCCTAGTGGTCCCTGAGTGGCTGACCTCACAGGCTTTCTTCCCTCCAGCTGTCCCTGTCCCAGCTCGCAGCCTCCCCGCCATCCCCCACGCGTTGCCGCCCGGCCAAGCCCTCCTCCAAGCAGCCCGCCGGCTCCGAGCCCGCGGGGGCCCGGGCGGTAAGTGCGCCCCATTCCTCCGGTGGGGGCTCCTGGCACCGGGGAGGCGGTGATTTGCCAGCACGCCGGCCCTGGCTGGGTGACGGGGCCGTGGTGGGTTCCTGGGGACACGGGGGGCCTGGGATTTGCACCAGGAGCGTTGGGCCTGGGCTGCGTGCTCGGTGCAGCTCCGCTCTGAGGAGAAGGCAGCAGGACGCCGCCCGGGGGCTCTGCACACAGGAGGGAGCGGGGTGAAGATGAGGCTCCCAGGGCGGCAGAGGGCCCCCTCCCATGGCCAAGAGCTCTTTCCTTCCATCCCGTGTCACCTGGGGACCTGCACGGGGTCGGCTCTCAAAAGTGGCCTGGACGGAGCCTCCGGGGCCTGACCTGGCCTCTCCCGGCAGCAGGAGCGCCCCCTGGAGGGCGGGATCGTGCACCTGGAAGCCGACCTGAGCCCCACGCCCGTGGTCCCGGGACCCTGTGTCGCCGAGCAGCTGCAGGAGCTGCCCTTCACCCCCGTGCACGCCCCCATCGTGCTGGGGGCCCAGGCCCGGAGGTGAGGGCGATTGGGCGGACCTCCCGCGTGTCCCTCCGAGCCCAGCCGTCCCCGGAGGCCGCCCCAGGCCGCCCCAGGCGCTGAGCGGCTGTGTGTTGCAGCTCCGGAGGCCGGCTCTCGCGGGCCAGCCTGGCGCTCCTGCACGCCGCCGGCTTCCCCGAGATCCTGGACGCCAGCCAGCAGCCGGTGGCGGCCGTCAGCCCTGCCGACCCCGTGAAGTTCAACCCCCAGAAGGAGGAAGCCGACCATCTCCGGGGCAACGAGGTGGTGCTGCAGTTCCTGGCCTTCAGCAGGTGCGCTCCCTGCCCGAGGCCGCTCTGGCCCGGCTGTGCCCTCCTGTGTCCATGCGGCAGACCCCATGCCAGGCCCCCGTGGACGGAGGGATGTGCCCGAGGCCGCTCTGGCCCGGCTGTGCCCTCCTGCGCCCGCGCGGCAGACCCCGTGCCAGGTCCCGGTGGACGGAGGGACGGGCCCGAGGCCACTCTGGCCCGGCTGTGCCCTCCTGTGTCCATGCGGCAGACCCCCGTGGACGGAGGGATACACCTGAGGCCGCTCTGGCCCGCCTGTGCCCTCCTGCGCCCGCGCGGCAGACCCCGTGCCAGGCCCCCGTGGACGGAGGGATGTGCCCGAGGCCGCTCTGGCCCGCCTGTGCCCTCCTGCGTCAGCGTGGCAGACCCCGTGCCAGGCCCCCGTGGACGGAGAGCCAGGCCTGTTGCCGCTCTGGCCCGCCTGTGCCCCTTGGTGCGGATGGACGGGCACGCTGTGCTGCCGGCCCCTCTCGGGGTGACGGGCCGCCCTCCGCGGAGGACGCGGGCTGACCTCGGCTCTCTCGGACGCAGGGTGCCCCAGGACGAGCCGGGGACGCCGTGGCCGCGCACCGTGCACTTCACCTTCCAGTTCTACCTCTTCCCGCCCGCCACCACCCCGCGGCTGCGGCTGCTCCCGCTGGACGGCGCCGGCAAGGGCCGCCCGGGCGCCCTGACACACATCCTGGTTCCCGCCGGCCAGCACGGTGCCGCCGATGCCGGTGAGGCGTTAAACCCTCACCCGAGGGTGTTCTTTCCATTATGTGTGGAGAGTGAGTGGATGGGAGGGAGGCGGGGGGGGGGGGAGAGAAACATCGATGTGAGAGCCTGGTGTCCCCCCTCCTTCATGACCATTCCTTTAGGTCTCAGTGCCGAGTTGTTCCTGAGAGTCACTTAAGAGAGATTGTCACAAAGTGGCGAATGTGATAGAATCAGGGGCATGGAAAGGAGGTGTAGGGGGTGCGGGAAGAGATTGGACAAAGAGCTTACATCTGTGGACGAGGACAGTGGTGGGAGAAGGCCTGAGGCGGGAACAATAAAGATAAAAAGAAAAGAGAGAGATTGTCGTGCTCTGGCCAGTGGGCTCAGTGGTTAGAGCACCACCCTATGCACCAAAGGGTCTAGGGTTCGATTTCTGGTGAAGGGCACGCGCCTGGATTGCAGGCTTAATCCCTAGGCTGGGTCAGGACTCGTGCAGGAGGCAACCAATCACTGTGTGTGTATGTGTGTGTGTGTGTCTCTCTCTCCATCGACCTCCCTCCCCTCCACTCTCTCTAAAAATCAATGGGAAAACGTCCTTGGGTGAAGATTAACCAAAAAAAAAAAAAAAAAGAAGAGAGATTATCTTTTGTTGGTGAAATATCCACACAATGAAGTGCACAGTTCCAAGCATTTTTATATGAGCAGCTTTGGCTTTACAGGGAAAGGGAGCTGATGGGGGGTTCCCCACCCCACCGTCTCCCTTCGTGTGGCTGGTGCATTTGTTGCAGTTGGCAAACCAGTCCCAGCATTGCTGTCAGCTATAGCTCACTTTACACTGAGCTTTACTCCTGGTTGTACATTCTACAGATCTGACAGACGGTTATCGTGTGTCACTGTGATGGTACCGCAGGGAGTAACCTCCCCGCCCTGAGGAGTGCCCTGTGAGCTGTGGTCCTCCCTCCATCCCCTCCACCCAATGCCCCCCTCCGCAGGGCTCTGTCCTCCCCCAGCACCGTGTCCTCCCCCCAGTGCCGTGTCCCTGTCCTGACCCCCACGTTGTCCTCCCCTGAGAGCACTGCTCTGGTTTGAGGGGAGCAGAGGGGACGTTGCTGGGTGGGCACCCACAGGGCTGAGGTGGCTGGGGGTGGGCTGAGGCCGGCAGCCTGGCCCAGGCCGCATGGGATGCTGGGTAAACACTCGCCCCCTCCTCCCCGAGTTAATGGAGTTAATATTCTGCTCAGCGGGGGGCTTCGTGGATACGGTTCCATTATGGATGGAGAGGGGGATGTTTGAACGTGGTCCCAGCATGGCTGCTCCCTGCACCGCACCTCCCGGCGGTTTCGGCGGCCGTTTTGTCAGTTTGGGATGAATGATGACGCCATGCGGGCGCCCAGCTCTCAGTGACAAGCCCGATGGTCCAGGGGCCTGTGCCCCCCGTGGGGCTGCTGCTTAGATCCAGGGTGTGTGTGTGTGTGTGGGGTGTGTGTGTGTGTGTGAGTGGTTAGGTCTCGGGTGGCGTGTGCTGAGCTCTGTGTGTGGAGGGAATGTCCAGCTTTGACAGGAGGTGCTGACGAACTTCTCCCCGATGCCTGAGCCTGAGCGGACTCCTGCAGCCCCGGGGCCCTGCCCTCCCCCCCCCTCGTGCCCTGATCACCAGTCTTGGTTCGGGCGGGGTTGGTGGACGTGTGGAAAGCAGTGCCGTCTCGGTGTGACCTGGGTTTTGATGACGGGGTGATGAGTGTGGTCGCTAACCTGTAGCTGTGACGGGAGCAGGAGGTACAGGCCAGAGCAGATGACAGCCGGGGTGCGGGCGGTACAGGCCCGCGGGCTCGGACTCACGGGCCTCTCCACAGGGCCTCCGGGCTTCCAGCTGCGGTTCCGGGTGGACCCCGCGTTCCTGCGGCCCGGCGAGCCGCGCTGGTTCTCCCGCTACCTGGCCGCGCAGAGCCTGCAGGTGGACGTGTGGGACGGAGACTCCCTGCTGCTCGTGGGCTCGGCCGCCGTGCCCCTGAAGGTGCGGCTCCGGGGAGGGTCGGGGAGGGTCCTGGTTCCTGAGCTCTCTCTTCCGGAGACGGGGTCACGGTCTGCGTCCCCTCAGGCTGGTCCCCTCGCTCCGTTCTCAGTGCCCCCACAGGCGGGGTGGCCAGGAGCCTCACCAGCTCCTTTGGTGGGGCGTCCGTGTCCGAGGCAGCCCCGGGGCTTGGTTCCGGGGGCGGGGAGGGGGCCTGGCCGGGCTCAGGATCCTGCTTTCTAGAGAGTTCCAGTAACCCCTTCCCTCGTGACTCCCCGTCCCCCCCAACACTAAGACCCAAGTCTGTTCATCCCTCTTCTTCCCCGGCCCCTCAGCCCTCTCCGTTCCCTGTGGGGGTGGGGGGAGTGGGGGGGACGCAGGAGTCCCAGGCTGGGGCGCAGTCTGTCCCCACGCTTCCACTGGTGTGAGACGCGCTGGCGAGAGAGGAGGCGGCCTGCCCCGGGCCTCACTGGCCGCCGGCTCCGGCCCAGGAGCCGGGTCAGGAAGGGCCTGACCGCGTGGCCTCCCTCGCCCACTGGGACCGTGGCCGGTGGGAGGTCCCGCCACCAGGCTCCAGCCGCCAGGCCTCCTCCGACCCGTGGCCTGTCCTGCGGCCCCGGCCGGGGGCTCTGCCCGCACCGGCCTGGCGTGTCCCTGGGCCCGTCGGCCCGTCCTGGTTCCGAAAGAGCTCTGACGTAGAGCTGGGGTTTGCTCAGTGTCCCGCCCTGTCCTGCTGCTCCGGCCCCTCTCCCCACGGAGGGGCTGCCGAGGTGGCTCCCGGGCGTGGACGTGGCGGGTGTGGCGTGGCAGGTCACTGAGAGTTTGCAGGGCAGCCCGGAGCACCGGCTCGGGTCCAGGCCGGGTCTGCTGGGCGGTGACGTGCCTTCTCCTCGCAGCACCTCCTCCGCCAGGGCCGCCCGGCCGTGCAGGTCTCCCACGAGCTCGAGGTCCTGGCGACTGAATACGAACAGGACGCCATGGTGCTGAGCGGAGCCGCGACGGCGCCTGGCAGCGTCAGGCCGATCGGCGTCCACACGGTGGTGAAGGGCCTGCTGCACCTGACCTTGGCCAACGTGGGTAAGAGGCTTTCCTGGCGGCCGCTCGCCGCCCAGCGGGAGCCTGACCCCCCCGGAGCGGCACAGCTGTGGGCATCGGATCGTCAGGAAGTAGAAACACTCATTAGTGTGAGCACTGGGCCTGCCTTGTCTGCCTGCCCCGGCCTTGTGCCCTGGGCCTGCCCTTGGCCTCTAGGTCTTCCCTGGGCCAGCTGTTTGTGTTCCTGATTTCTGACCAGGATTCGGGCGGCCAGTCGTCCTGGCCGAGCCCTCGTTTGTTCGCGGTGCTGTCCCAAGCCCCTGTGACAGCCCTCTCATTGGCCGCCAGGAAAGACTCCCGGGAGTGCCGGCGACGGAACTGCCCCGTCTCCGAGGAGGGAGGGAACTGTTCCTGGTGTGTCAGCTTGGGCACCGGGCGTGCGAAGCACCCCTAAGGGCCCAGCTTAGACCTTCGCCCCGTGCTGTCCTATGCCCCAGAGTGGCTGGGCAGGGAGCCTGAGCCCCGACCCCCCTCCACGTGCAGGGAGTCTGGGCTGGGGGTGGCTCTGGGTGTGACCGAGGCCCCTGACCGGGGAAGAGGCGGCCTCGGGACGGGACCAGTGACCAGCCCACTCGGCCGCCTGGAGGGCCCGCGCAGGGCCGGGCTGTCCCGGGCAGAATCGAAGCCAGAGGGGCTGGTGGAGCTGTGTCCACCGGAGGGCTCAGCCTCTGTCGTTGCCTCGGGAATTTTCCACTCAGAACAGCCTGCGCGGGTGGCGCGGCCCCAGGGGCCATCGCGCGTCAGCAGCCGCGTCGGCCAGGCCGGCAGGTGCGCGCTCATTGCCGCCGCGGGCTCTGCCGCTCGTTTACAATGCGGCGTCCGGGCGGCTGGGAGCAGACAGTGTGGGAGCCGCACACCCATTAGGTTCCGGGGACAAACGAGCCACATGTGAGCGGCAGCCGCTGCTCGGAGCGCAGGGCCGGGAGCTGCAGCCGCTTCCAGGATTGTGTGGTTATTTCTCCATTTAATCACGCGCCATGCGCCGTGCACGACTCCGTGCCACAATCTTATCTCCAGAAGAGAGATTAGCTCCATTACGAGTTATCTCCGATTGTCATTGCCATGCTCTGCCTGCGAGGGAGCGATAAGCTCGGGGGAGAGCCGGAGAGACCTGCTCCGAGCGCCGCAAAGGCCGAGCGCATGCCGCCGGCCGCACCTGCAGCTGCGCTGCCGCTTCCGTGCGTTCGTTGTAGCTTTTATTTCCGCACAAGCGTGCTGTTCTGCACCAGGCAGCAGGCACGGGCCCCAGACCGGGCGATGGGGAGCCTCCCGGGTGCCGGTCCAGCCCGGTCTCGCCGGGGCAGCTAAGCCCCCTGTGCTCCGACCGCCCGGGGCCTGGGGGAGGCGGCGCTGCGGCCCTGGCCTCTGTGGATCCTTCACGGGAGCGCGGCCTCGGCCGGAGGCGTCCAGGCCCGGACAGCTCTGCCGCCGGCAGCCTGCTCTGCAGGGGCCTGTCCTTGTCAGGGAGGCGCCCAGGGGCCGTCCTCTCCTGGCCCCAGGGTCCCGGCTGCCTCCCGGGCGGCCCCAGGGGAAGCGCTGCCCCCGCCCGGCTCCGCGGTCACGTCCCGTGTCCTCATGGTGGAGGAGAAGGGGTGGGGTGTGCACCGTGACAGTGACCGGAGTTGGGGGTCCGCGCGTTGTGGGGCTGCAGGGCTGGTAGGGGGCCCTGCTAGGGAGGGTTCGGCTCCCGCGCCTGCTGTGGGTGCGGGAAGGAAGCCGCAGCCGGTTCAGACGGAAACAGCCCGCCGGAGGTGGGGTCCTGGCCCGCGGCCCTCGGTCATTGCCCACACGCAGACTCTGCTTTTCAGTGGATTGTGAGCAAACCAGCTCGCAATCCAAGTACGAGCACAGGGAGCCGGGGACCTCGTCTGTCCAGAGGGGAGGGTGGGCTAGAGGGGTGAGGGCCAGAGGGGAGGAGGGCCAGAGGGGGGAGGGCCAGAGGGGTGAGGGTCAGAGGTGGGTGGGCCAGAGGGGAGAGGGCCAGAGGGGAGAGGGCCAGAGGGGAGAGGGCCAGAGGGGGGAGGGCCAGAGGGGTGAGGGTCAGAGGGGGGAGGGTCAGAGGTGGGTGGGCCAGAGGGGAGAGGGCCAGAGGGGAGAGGGCCAGAGGGGGGAGGGTCAGAGGGGGGAGGGCCAGAGGGGAGGAGGGCCAGAGGGGGGTGGGCCAGAGGGGAGAGGGCCAGAGGGGAGGAGGGCCAGAGTGGGGAGGGTAAGAGGGGGGTGGGCCAGAGGGGAGAGGGCCAGAGGGGGTGGGGGTCAGAGGGGGGAGGGTCAGAGGGGGGGGCCAGAGGGGGGAGGACTAGAAGGGAGGGTGGACCAGAGAGGGGAGGGCCAGGGTGGACCAGAGGGGGGAGGGCCAGAGGGAGGAGGGCCAGAGGAGGGGAGGGCCAGAGGGGAGGGTGGACCAGAGGGGGGAGGGCCAGAGGGAGGAGGGCCAGAGGAGGAGGGCCAGAGGGGGAGGGCCAGAGGGGAGGGTGGGCCAGAGGGGGGAGGGCCAGAGGGGGGAGGGCCAGAGGGGAGGAGGGCCAGAGGGGGGAGGGCCAGAGGGGGGAGGGCCAGAGGGGGGAGGGTCAGAGGGGAGGATGGGCCAGAGGGGGGAGGGCCAGAGGGGAGGGTGGGCCAGAGGGGGGAGGGCCAGAGGGGGGAGGGTCAGAGGGGAGGGTGGGCCAGAGGGGGGAGGGCCAGAGGAGGGAGGGTCGGGGGGGGCTGGTTGACAGCCAGCCTACTGGTGGGCACGTGGTGTGCCCTCAGGCTCTCACTGGCGTGCGGTCCCACGGGCCCTCCATCCAGGTCACCCCTGTGAGCAGAGCGGCAGAGAGGCCAGCACGCTGCCGCCCTCCAGGCTGCGGGTCATCTCGAACGAGGGAGGCGGCCGCTTCGACGGAGGCAGCCTCCTCAGGCGCGGGGCCCCGAGCCGTGAGTGGGGGGCGGGGGATTGACGTGGTGGCGGTGGGGAAGGCTGCCCGTGCAGGGGTGTGAGTGGGTCCTGTGCCCGCCCCCGGGCCTGGGCGCGGAGTGGTGGCCGCCGCTGCCCCTTGGTGCCCGCCTCCCGGTCACCACGCTGGGCCGTGCCCTCGCCCGGGCGGCAGCCTGGCACTCGGAGAGAAACAGCCCCCCGAGCGGCCTGTTTGGGGCTCCTCACGGGGAGGGGAGGGGAGGGGAAGCAGAGCCGGGGACCTGGGATGAGGCCGGGGCTCCCTGACCTGTGACCTGACGAGGGCGGAGGAGCCCGCTCTGCAGCCACAGGAGGGGCCCTGAGCGCCTCGGCCACGTGGCTGCACCCGGTCAGAGATGAACCCTGACCTCCGCCCCTCTCTGACCGTCTAGGGGTGAAGAACGTGGTGCAGGCCCAGAAGCTGGCGGAGGTGGACAGCGAGCTGGCCGCCATGCTGTTCACGCCCCCGCCGCCGGGCAGCAAGGGGCCCCGGGGCGCCGCGCAGGAGGGGGACGCCGTCCGCAGGCGCAAGCTGGAGCGGATGCGGGCGGTGCGGGCGCAGGAGGCCGGCAGCGAGCAGGGCGGCCGGAGGAGCGTGCTGGTGAGCACCCCCGGCCCCCCCCCCACCTCTCCCTGCTCCCTAGGGCCCAGGAGCCAGAGGAAGCAGCCCGGCCCACGGGAGGGGGTGAGCCCAGGAGAGAACTGGGCCTCGGGCGGGGGAAGGCGGGGGGAAGCATCCTGAGGAGCGTGCCCAGGTGTGGCCCTGGCCGCCCCGTGTCCCGCAGGCCGAACAGAACGTCCGGGCCCAGCACGCGCGGGACCTGCAGGTCATCGCCGCCTACCGGGAGCGCACCAAGGCCCAGCACATCGCCAGCGCGCTGAGCCTGGCCATCACCGTGGAGCACACCCTCTGCGCCTCGCTGGGCACCGCCGAGTTCTTCGAGTTCGCCCTCAGGAACCCCCACAACTCGCCCCACACGGTCACCATCGAGCTGGACAACCCTGAGCTCAGGTGGGCGCTGGGAGGGGAGGGCCCGCTGGGAGGGGTGGGCCCGCTGGGAGGGGAGGGCCCGCTGGGAGGGTGGGCCCCGCTGGGAGGGGGGCCCGCTGGGAGGGAGGGGCCCGCTGGGAGGGTGGGCCCGCTGGGAGGGTGGGCCCCCCTGGGAGGGGGGGGCCCGCTGGGAGGGTGGGCCCCGCTGGGAGGGGGGGGCCCGCTGGGAGGGTGGGCCCCGCTGGGAGGGGTGGGCCCGCTGGGAGGGGAGGGCCCGCTGGGAGGGGGGCGGCCCGCTGGGAGGGGGGGCCCGCGGGGAGGGGGGGGCCCGCGGGGAGGGGAGGGCCCGCTGGGAGGGTGGGCCCCGCTGGGAGGGGGGCCCGCTGGGAGGGAGGGGCCCGCTGGGAGGGGAGGGCCCGCTGGGAGGGGAGCTGGGAGGGGGGGGCTGGGAGGGGGGCCCGCTGGGAGGGGGGGCCCGCTGGGAGGGAGGGGCCCGCTGGGAGGGGGGGGCCCGCTGGGAGGGAGGGGCCCTCTGGGAGGGGGGGCCCGCTGGGAGGGAGGTGCCCTCTGGGAGGGGGGGCCCTCTGGGAGGGAGGGGCCTGCTGGGTCGGGTGGGGCTGGGAGGGGAGGGCCCGCTGGGAGGGGTGGGGCTGGGAGGGGAGGTCCCCCCAGGGAGCGTCCTGGCTCAGCTCTGCCCGCAGCCTGGTGGTGGACAGCCGGGAGTGGCTGGGAGGGGGGACTGGTATGGGAGGGACTGCTGGGGGGTGGGGCCTGCCCAGGGAACATCACTCAGCTCTGCCCGCAGCCTGGTGGTGGACAGCCGGGAGTGGCTGGGAGGGGGGGGCCCGCTGGGAGGGGCGGGGACTGCTGGGGGGTGGGGCCCCCCCAGGGAACATCACTCAGCTCTGCCCGCAGCCTGGTGGTGGACAGCCGGGAGTGGCGGCACCTGAAGGCGGCGGCCGGCCTGCACACGCCGGTGGAGGAGGACATGTTCCGCCTGAACGGCGGCCTCGCGCCCCAGCTCTTCCTGCGCCCCCGCGAGACCGCGCACATCCCCTTCAAGTACCAGACCTTCTCCGTGGCGCAGGTGGCCGCTGGCGGGCTGAGCCGGGCACACACGGGGGGCGGGCCTCGCACCCGGCTCAGCAGCGCCTGCGGGATCCGTCCCTGATCCGCGGGCGCCTTCCCACAGGCCTCTGCGGCCCTGCGGCCCGAGAAGGGCTCGGAGCCCTCGTCCCCCGGGAAGGACAGCGCGACGCCCACCAGACACGCCAAGGTGAGGGCAGAGGTGGGCCTCGATCCCGTGTGCCCGGGCCCGTGGGGGCGGGCAGAGTCTTCGGGGACGGCAGTGCCGTGGGTTCCGCTGGCTCTCAGGCCGCCTGGGGGCCCCTCCGCCCGTGCCGGCTCCTGGAGGGAAGGGGGGCACTCAGAGGGACTTCCTCAGCCAGGTGCTGTGCGGCTGCCGCGTGGGCGTCTCCCGTGGGGGCGTCTCCCGGCCACTCGCCACGTGCAGCCCTTATGCTGTGAGCCGCTGCCCCCTGCCCGCTGTGCCCGCTGTCCTCACGCCCCGTCTCTGCGGCCGCGGGCACCGGTGCAGGCCCGGGTTGGCTGTTCACGGCCCACATCCCGCGGGGGGCAGTGGTGGGACGTGCCCGCATCCTCCCCCTCTGGTGCTCCTTCCCGCCGCCGGCGTGGTGCTGCCCGCCCTCCCTGAGCAGCTGCCTTCCAGGCTCCGGGGGAGAAACCAAACCTGGGTTCTGGGTGCTGCGCCCCTCAGACGCGGCCCCGCCTGTGGGCTGGAGGGGGGTCTCACAGCGCCCGGGCGGGGGGTACTGCGGGCGTCACGGGCATCGCGGGCCTGTCAGCTGCCCTTCCCGGGGCTTGTGGTTCTGTTTCTGCCGTGAAACACCGGCCTCATCTCCCTCTGTTCTGTACCTGCCAGCTCGGCTGTGAGGACAGCCAGCCTGACATGCTGCCCTGTGGGTGCTGCCCAGTGGGTGGTGCTGCCCTGTGGGTGCTGCCCAGTGGGTGGTGCTGCCCTGTGGGTGCTGCCCAGTGGGTGGTGCCGCCGGCCATGCTGGCTGGTGGTGTGTGCATGTGTGTGCGTGCGTGCACTGAACATGTGGGTACAGTCCCAAAAGGGACTCTTCTCCGGGAAGTCATGTCACCAGCTGGATGTGTGTGGATCTGTGTGTTTCACGTGTTTCTAACATGTAATGGTCCTTTAAAAGTTAACTTAGTTTTAAGTTGAAAGCATTTACATGAGTCCAAAATCAAGCTATAAAATGAGATACATGAAGGAAGAACTGGCTTCTTTTCCCACCCCTTCCCAGCCGTGCACATACACGTATGTACACACATGTGACATGCACGTGAGCATATGTGTATGCGATGCGTGTGCAGAGCCTGAATGTGCCCTGGGACCGGGGTGGTGGGAGCACAGAGCCCTCCGGTTCCCTCTGTCAAAGCCTCTGGTGGGACGGGTGCTCGCGGTGGTCCACCATCCCCGCCCGTGGCCGTGACCATGGCCCGTGGCCGTGACCATGGCCCGCGGGCTGCCCACGGGGTCCTGCCCCTCCGGAGGCCGGCCATCCCGCCGAGCGGCCACCTCCAGAGCTTTGCCGACCTGCGCGAATGTGCCCACGCTCCCGGGACTTCTTCCTGTCGCGAAAACTGCAGAGAAAGTGAAGCGCGCGGTCCGAGAACTCGGTTATATGTGCGAGTTCTGCTCAGGCGGCACAAAGATGAAGTCATTTTCCAATCGGTGCCTCAGCGCGGCAGTGAAACTGGGGTCAGGGCCCCCACGGCGGTGTGCCTGGGCACGGGGCTTCTCTCCGAGCCGGGGCCCGGGCCCGGAGCACACCCGCCTTTCGGGGACCGACCCCCGGTCACCCTCCACAGGCAGCCTTAAAGGCAAAGCCAGACGCAGGGCAGCTGGGAGGCCAGAGGGCCTGCACAGGCGGCGGGCACAGACTCAGGGTATGGGGGGGCTGGGGCCCAGGCGGGAGGGGGGCACAGACTCAGTGTATGGGGGGACTGGGGCCCAGGCGGGAGGGGGGCACAGACTCAGTGTATGGGGGGCTGGGGCCCAGGCGGGAGTGGGGCACAGACTCAGGGTATGGGGGGGCTGGGGCCCAGCGGGAGGGGGGCACAGACTCAGTGTATGGGGGGACTGGGGCCCAGGCGGGAGGGGGGCACAGACTCAGTGTATGGGGGGACTGGGGCCCAGGCGGGAGGGGGGCACAGACTCAGTGTATGGGGGGACTGGGGCCGAGGCGGGAGGGGGGCACAGACTCAGTGTATGGGGGGACTGGGGCCCAGGCGGGAGGGGGGCACAGACTCAGTGTATGGGGTGGCTGGGGCCCAGGCGGAGGGGGGCACAGACTCAGTGTATGGGGTGGCTGGGGCCCAGGCGGGAGGGGGGCACAGACTCAGTGTATGGGGGGGCTGGGGCCCAGGCGGGAGGGGGGCACAGACTCAGGGTGCCAGGTGGGGAGGAGTACAGGGGGCAGGGAGGGACCTCAGACTCGGTGTCGGGCGGGGCTGGGGCACGGAGCTCTGCCGTGTGGAGGGCGTGCTGTTTTGCACGGGACGTGGGCTCGTGGGCGGCTGTCCTGTCGGTGTGGCACTTAGGCCTCTGCGCACCATCCTCTCATACGTGTGCCGGTGAGAGGGGGTCCGCAGTGGCGAAAGGCGAGTTGGCGCCGGGCTGCAGACCCCGCCGCCTCCCAGGTGTGTGCCCTCCTCGGCAGACAGGGCAGTGGCAGCTGTCACGGTGCACACGTGGGGGACACGTCCACACGTGGACGCCCCCATGCACACTGCCTGTCTCTGGCCGGGTTTCCGTGGGGCTGTGAGGACACGGAGACCCACGTGTCTGTGGCAGGGCCCGGGGCACACAGCTGCCCGCCGGCTGGGCGCCCTGACGGGCCTCCCTCCCTCCCTCCCTCCAGGTGCTGTTCCGGGCGGGCGGCGGGCAGCCCCTGGCCGTGCTCCTCCTGACGGTGCAGCCGCAGCCGCACCCGGTGGACCAGGTCTTCCGCTTCTACCACCCGGAGCTCACCTTCCTGAAGAAGGCCATCCGCCTGCCGCCCTGGCATCTGCTCCCAGGCACGTCCGGCCCGGCGCGCTGCGGGCTCGGCTGGGCGGCTCCCCAGGGTGGCGGTGGCATCCCCGACCCCGGCACAGCTGCCGGCTCCCTCCTGCCAGCGCCCCCCCCCCCGGTTGTGCTGGTGCCCGTGGCACCGAGGGAACCGGCTGGCCTGGCTGCTGGCACTGCGCCTCCGCTCACCTCTGCCTGCGGACGGGCCAGGCGGCCAGCAGGAACCCGGTGTCCACACGGAGCGGCGGCGTGGAGGCCGTCCCCTCGGCGCCTGTGGCCACGCCGGGCGGGAGGACACCTTTGTCTGGCGTTTTCCGCCCCAGGTGCTCCCGTGGGGATGCCCGGCGAGGCGCCCCCGGTCCACGTCCGCTGCAGCGACCCCCACGTCATCTGTGAGACCCAGAGCACGGTGAGTGGCCGCCCGCCCCGCTGCTGCCCAGGGTCCCTGCACCACAGCAAGCAGTCCCTGCACCCCCACAGCCCGGGGTCCCTGCACCCCCGCAGCCCGAGGTCCCTGCACCCCCGCCTGCAGCCCGCGGTCCCTGCACCCCCACAGCCCGCGGTCCCTGAACCCCCACAGCCCGCGGTCCCTGCACCCCCGCAGCCCGCGGTCCCTGAACCCCCACAGCCCGCGGTCCCTGCACCCCCGCAGCCCGCGGTCCCTGAACCCCCACAGCCCGAGGCCCCTGCACCCCCGCAGCCCGCGGTCCCTGCACCCCCGCAGCCCGCGGTCCCTGCACCCCCGCAGCCCGCGGTCCCTGCACCCCCGCAGCCCGAGGTCCCTGCACCCCCGCAGCCCGCGGTCCCTGCACCCCCACAGCCCGCGGTCCCTGCACCCCCGCAGCCCGAGGTCCCTGCACCCCCGCAGCCCGAGGCCCCTGCACCCCCGCAGCCTCCCTGCTGCCTCTTCCCCGGGGGAGGGCTGGCTGCCGCCTGTGCGAGCTTCCGGACGCATCCATCATCCTGTGCCATCGGAGGGGAGGGTGCGGAGCCGGTGTAGGAGGGCACTATTAATCGCCGCTGTGCACAGGGGGCTGTCGTCCCATGACCAGGCGGGACGTTGGGTACGGCTCCTGCAGGGGGTTCTGAGCTCGGGGCAGCCAAGGCGTTTTCATCGCAGAGAAAACTGGAGGCTCGGGCCTGGTTCTCGCCGCTGGGGCCTCGCGGGGCCCGGGGCGGGGCCGGTCTGGGCGGCGTCCTGTGACGCCCCTCTGTCCACAGGGCCCGGGGGAGCCGAGGGACGTGTTCCTGAAGGTGGCCAGCGGCCCGAGCCCGGACGTCAAGTCCTTCTTCGTGGTCGTCTACGTGTGAGTGTGCGGCCTGCGGGCGGCGGCAGGGCGTGGGGGTGGGGAGGAAGAGCGGGCGCCGGGCGTTGAGGGCTGGCAGGGCCGGCGAAGGCGCCCTCCGCTCAGGGCGGCACCGCGGCCGAGGGCCGGTGGGTCCAGAGCCCACCGCGGAGAGGAAGTATAGGCAGCCGCGCGGCACATGCAGTCCCAGACCCGGTGCCCACACAGTGCTTCCTCCGGGCGATGGAGACTGTCGGCCCCTCTGCTCCCCCCGCATGACCCTGTTCGGGGACCCTGTCCGGGGACCCTGTTCGGGGACCCTGTTCGGGGACCCTGTTCCTGGCAGTGGCATCTCCCGGCCCCGAGAACTTCCGAGCTGGTGTCAGCGGCGTAGCCTGTGTGCGTGCCCGTCCTGGGCAGAGGGACCCAGAGCGTGGAGTCCCCACGCAGGAGAGAGCCACGGCCCTCCACGTAGCGCAGCCACGGCCTCGCCCGGGTGCCTGGCTGCGAAGCCCACACCGACATCCCTCTCGGCCCCCACGTCCTGCCCCTCCCCCAGCGGCCGCCTCGGCTTCCTGCCGCTCTGTGCCCACAGGGACCGCTGGCTGGCGGCGCCCGTGCAGATCTGGCAGGTGCACCTGCACGCCCTGCAGCGCGTGGACGTGTCCTGTGTAGTGGGCCAGCGGGCCCGCCTGTCCCTGGTGCTCCGGGGCACGCCGGCCCTCAGGAACGTGCGGGCCTTCACCTCGCACCCCGAGGAGCTGACGGTACGGCCTGCGGTGTTCTCTGGCCGCGGTGGGACGGTGGGGCGAGCGGCGGGCCTGGGCGTGGGCTGCGTTCAGTGGGTGGTCTCGGGGAGGCTCACTGCCCCTCGGCTGGCGGTCTGTGGAGTCTCCGGCCGATCCCTCCGTCAGACAGGCACGTGGGGCGGGTCCCGTAACCCCACCTGTGTCAGAGTCGCTGGAGAGAGCACCCAGCCTGGGTCAGTGCAGCGGGCACTCTGCCCAGCGGGCCGGGCGGCTCCTGCCACAGCTCCCTGAGAGCCAGAGGGTCCCCGCCACGCGGGAGGGGACTGCCCGACACAGGGGGCGTCAGACACGGGGGGAACGGGCTGTGACCGCTCTGGCACGGCCCACGGAGATCCACGTTTTCACCCGGGCGCTCTCTACCGCCGGCCACGTGGCCCCCGGGCAGGCTGCCCCGAGCAGCAGGCAGAGACCCCCGGGGCAGGCGCTGGAACCCCTGTCCCCACTCCCCTCTCTGGTTTCTGCAGACGGAGCCCAAAGGCGTCTTCGCGCTGCTGCCCCACGGGGTGCAGGACCTGCACGTGGGCGTGAGGCCGCGCCGGGCGGGCAGCCGCTTTGTGCACCTCAATGTGGTGGACGTGGACTTCCACCAGCTGGTGGCCTCCTGGCTCGTGTGCCTGTCCTGCCGGCCGCCCCTCATCTCCAAGGTCTGGGGGGCGTGGCACACGGCGGGTGTGGGGTCACCTGTCCCCCCCAGGCCTGGCTCCAGGCAGAGCTTCCTCCTGTCCTCCCGGCCCCTGCGGGGGGGGGGGGGTGTGCTCCTGTGCTGGGGGGGGGGGCTGCTCCTGTGCGAGGGGGAGGCCCTCCCCAGGGAGCCCGAGGGGGGCCGTGTGTCCTGCTTGTGCAGAGCAGGCTCAGGAGTCCCTGCAGGAAACCAGCCCACGCCCACGCCCATGCCCACGCCGCCCCACAGGCCTTCGAGATCACCATGGCTGCCGGGGAGGGGAAGGGCGCCCACAAGCAGATCACCTACACCAACCCCTACCCCTTCCGCCGGGCCTACCGCCTGCACAGCGACCACCCCGACCTGCTGCAGTTCACCGAGGACTCCTTCCAGGTGGGCGGCGGGCCGGGGCCCGAGCCCTGGGCGGGCCGGAGGGAGGAGCCAGGCCATCGCGTCCGGGTCTTCCCGAGCCCTGGGCGGGACGGAGGGAGGGGCCAGGCCATCGTGTCCGGGTCTTCCCGAGCCCTGGGCAGCCGCGCTCTGCGCTCTGTGAGCCACTGCTCCACCTCAGAGACCCGCGTCCGGCGGCATGGGGGCATCGGCCTGATGACCGACCCACCTGAAGACTGATCGTTTTATCAGAACTGCCACGCTGACCCTCTGTCCGAGCGTTTGCGGGGGGGTGGGCGGGAGGCCAGTGGGTGCCTGTGGTTGGGAGGTGTCCCCGGGCGTGGAAGCGGCCATGGGGGCCTCACAGGAGCAGGGCCCGCAGCTCAGAGCTGGTGCCTGGAGGAGCCCAGCCCACGGCCGAGGGGGCCAGGCCTCGGTGCTGTGTCCCGCCGCCCGGGCTGGAGGGTAGCGGTGGGGGAGGGACTGGGGGAGGGCGCTGTGGGCCTGACACGCCTGTTCCAGGTCGCGGGCGGAGAGACCTACACCATCGACATGCGGTTTGCGCCCAGCCGGAGGGCCGGGGAGCGCGAGGTGCTCATCCACATCAACGACCATGAGGACAAGAACGAGGAGACCTTCTGCGTGAAGGTCATCTACCGGTGAAGGCCATCTACTTGCGAAGGTCACCTACCGGTGAAGGCCATCTACCGGTGAAGGCCATCTACCTGCAAAGGTCACCTATCGGCGAAGGTCACCTACCGGTGAAGGTCACCTACCGGCGAAGGTCACCTATTGGCGAAGGTCATCTACCGGTGAAGGTCATCTCCCGGTGAAGGCCATCTCCCGGTGAAGGCCATCTACCGGTGAAGGTCATCTCACGGTGAAGGTCACCTACCGGCGAAGGTCACCTACCGGCGAAGGTCACCTACCGGCGAAGGTCATCTACCGGTGAAGGTCATCTCCCGGTGAAGGCCATCTACTGGTGAAGGTCACCTACCGGTGAAGGTCATCTACATGCGAAGGTCACCTACTGGCGAAGGTCACATACCGGTGAAGGTCATCTACCTGCGAAGGTCACCTACCGGTGAAGGTCATCTACCTGCGAAGGTCACCTACCAGTGAATGTCATCTACCGGTGAAGGTCATCTCACGGTGAAGGTCATCTACCGTTGAAGGTCATCTCCCTGTGAAGGTCACCTACCAGCGAAGGTCACCTACTGGTGAAGGTCATCTACCGGTGAAGGTCATCTCCCGGTGAAGGCCATCTACCGGTGAAGGTCACCTACCGGCGAAGGTCACATACCGGTGAAGGTCATCTACCTGCGAAGGTCACCTACTGGCGAAGGTCACCTACCGGTGAAGGCCATCTACCGGTGAAGGCCATCTCCCGGTGAAGGCCATCTCCCGGTGAAGGTCACCTACTGGTGAAGGCCATTTACCTGCGAAGGTCACCTACCTGCGAAGGTCACCTACCAGCGAAGGTCACCTACCGGTGAAGGTCACCTACCGGTGAAGGCCATCTACCTGCGAAGGTCACCTACCGGCGAAGGCCATCTACCTCCGAAGGTCACCTACCGGTGAAGGTCATCTCCCGGTGAAGGCCGTCTACCGGTGAAGGCCGTCTACCTGCGAAGGTCATCTACCTGTGACGGTCACCTACCGGTGAAGGTCACCTACCGGTGAAGGTTACCTACCGGCGAAGGTCACCTACTGGTGAAGGTCACCTACCGGTGAAGGTCATCTCCCGGTGAAGGTCACCTACCGGTGAAGGCCATCTACCTGCGAAGGTCACCTACCGGTGAAGGTCCCTACCAGTGAAGGTCATCTACTGGTGAAGGTCATCTATCGGTGAAGGGGCCACCTGCCCCTCTCGCCCCTAGCCTCCATGGCCTCTCTGGGCCTCCATGGCTTCTCCGGGCCTCATTGGCCTCCACCGGCCTCCATGGGCCTCCACAGCCTCCACGGCCTTTCTGGGCCTCCATGGGTGGTGGCCCCCTTGCCTCTACAGCCTCCACATCCTCCATGGCCTCTCTGGGCCTCCACAGCCTCTCTGGGCCTCCACAGCCTCTGTGAGCCTCCATGGCCTCCCCGGCCTCCACGGGCCTCCACAGCCTTCCCGGCCTCTCTGGGCCTCCACAGTCTCTGTGGGCCTCCATGGCCTCCCCGGCCTCCCTGGCCTCCACGGTGGCGGCCTCCCAGCAGCGGCTGAGGAGTGGCTGTCGCAGGCCTGGCGCCCGGAGGCTGCTTCGGTGGGCTGTGGCCTCGGGTCCGGTGAGCGTCGGCTGCTGCACACGAGAGCCACCAGCGAGGACGCTCCTGTTTGCTTTCAGCGCGGTTTTTCTCTGAATCCTTTTAAAGGACAGAAGGACGTTTTCTTACTGGGTTTTGCACAAACACCATTTGCTATGCACTGTTTTATACTGGGAATGTATCTTTTTTAAAGTCATGTATGAAAATAGTAAACTTTTACACATTTTTCTCTTTGGACGGTTTTCTGGGGTGCTGTCTGCTGTTTGGGCCTCGTCTGGTTTTCTGTCTGCGGCATAAACCTGGTTTCCCTGGGAGACCGCGGGGGGTGGGGGCGCATGGTGGGGGAACGCGTGGGGGGACCATGTGGTGGGGGGCAGGCGGGGGGCCCGTGGCCTCCTGGGAGTCTGCTCAGAGTTGGCGGGGTCGGGGGGCACGGTTGGACCTGCTTCTGCTCCCGGTCCCCCTGGAAAAGCAGGGTCATCCCAGACCCTCAATGCGACCCCACCTCAAAGTCCCCTCCATCTCAGGTCACATGGCCAAGGCCAGAACCTGGTCACGTGGCCCCGACTGTGCTAGAGCGGCACCTGAGCTCTGACCGGACAGGAGTGCGCCTGCGGCCTCTGGAAGCCCCGTGCAGCCTGGGCCATCCTCTCCTTCTGCCCCTCCCCCACCCTGTGGGAGCACCTCCTGTGGCCGTGGCCGTGGCCGTGGCCGGGGGCACAGGCCAGGCCCCGGGCCCTCCCAGGAGTGAGAATGGGGCGCCCAGGGCAGCTGTGAGGAGGAGCCGGAGGGCCCTGCTGCCGTCTGCACGTCCGAGGCCACTTTCCGGGGCAGCCGGCGTGGTGGGGACCCCAGGAACCACGCGGGGGCGGCGGAGAGCGAGCTGGCAGCTGCTGCTGGGTTTGTTTTTCTTGGCGAGAAGTCAGGGCGGCAGTTTGGGAACTCGGAGTCTTTCCTGGCAGAGCAGAGGCTGCGGCCCACCTGAGCGCGCTGGAGACGTGCCAGTGCCGGCTGGCTCTGCGGCCTCTGCCGGCATCCCCCCCCACCCCCCCGCCCCCCGCGGGCGCCCCAATTTATTCTTATTGAAGTCAGAGACGAAGGGAGAGGGAGAGAGAAGCATCAGTGATGAGAGGGAATCACGGATTGGCTGCCTCCCGCACGCCCCATACTGGGATTTAGCCTGTGACCCTGGCGTGTGCCCTGACCATGACCTGATTCAGAGATGGGTGGGTGCTCAGCCACCGAGCCACGCCCGCTGGGCACCTTTGTCTTCTTTTGATAACGACTATTTTTCGGGCGGCTCGAGGTTCCAGCAGCAGTGAGAGGAGGTGCGGGGCGCGCTCCTCGTTCCCCGCCCCGACGCCTCCTCCGTTGTCCATTCGCTCACCAGGAGGGGACTTTTATTTAAAACCCGGGGGGACCCTGTCTCAATGTCGTGTCACCCCGTCCCTGGGTCACATGGGGCTCACGCGCGGTGGAGCGTGTACTGCGGGCGGCCCCGTGTGTGATGGCGTGTCCATCCTGTGACAACCTGCAGGGCGGTCTCACTGCCCTATTGACCCTATGCTGGCTCCCCCGCCCCTCGCGCCCCAGCCCCCGCAGCCCCGGGCTGTCTCCAGGTGAGGCAGTTGGCCCCTTCCCACACCGGCCCCCCCCCACACCGGCCCCCCCCACACCGGCCCCCCCAAACACCGGCCCCCCCAAACACCGGCACCCCCAAACACCGGCCCCCCCCCAAACACCGCCCCCCAAACACCAGCACCCCCAAACACCGGCACCCCCTGGCCCCTCCACGCCGGCCCCCCCCCACACCGGCCCCCCCCAAACACCGGCACCCCCAAACACCGGCCCCTCCCACACCGGCCCCCCCCCACACCGGCCCCCCAAACACCGGCACCCCCAAACACCGGCACCCCCAAACACCGGCACCCCCAAACACCGGCACCCCCACACGCTGGCCCCTCCACACGCCGGCCCCTCCACACACCGGCCCCCCACACGCCGGCCCCCCCCACACGCCGGCCCCCCCACACGCCGGCCCCCCCACACGCCGGCCCCCCCACACGCCGGCTCCCCCACACGCCGGCCCCCCCACACGCCGGCCCCCCCACACGCCGGCCCCTCCACGCCGGCACCCCACCCCCACACTACACGCCGCCCCCCCCAACGCCGGCTTTCGGACCCGCCTTCGCTGTGCCGTTTCCTCGTGGCTTCAGCCGCTCGGTGCGTGTTTCTTTCCGACGGTCAGTGACGCGGTTGTCCGCTGGGCCCGGCTTCCGCACCCCCTCACCACGGGCGGCGTCGGCGGCCCCCAGGCCTGGCGCTTCTCAGTGGAGCTGCGTGGACGTCTGTGTGCAGGTTCCCGCGAGGACGGGCTGGAACTCCTTTGGCAACACCAAGGAGCAGGCTGCTGGGGCGCTGGCGTGGGCACGGTTATGGTTAGGTTTGTGAGAGCCTGCCAGGCTGCCTCCCACGGCAGCTGTGCCCGCTGCATCCCCCGCGCCGGCGAGTCCCCGCCACGCCTCCTCGCCGGCACCGCGCGGCCGGCACTCACCATGGTCAGCGCCTCCTCGCCGGCACCCTGTGGCCAGCACTCACCATGGTCAGCACCTCCTCGCCGGCACTCACCATGGTCAGCACCTCCTCGCCGGCACCCTGTGGCCCGTACTCACCGTAGTCAGCGCCTCCTCACCGGCACCGCGTGGCCCGTACTCACCATGGTCAGCGCCTCCTCACCGGCACCGCGTGGCCCGCACTCACCATGGTCAGCGCCTCCTCACCGGCACCGCGTGGCCCGCACTCACCGTGGTCAGCGCCTCCTCGCCGGCACCCTGTGGCCAGCACTCACCATGGTCAGCACCTCCTCGCCGGCACCCTGTGGCCAGCACTCACCATGGTCAGCGCCTCCTCGCTGGCACCCTGTGGCCAGCACTCACCGTGGTCAGTGCCTCCTCGCCGGCACCGCGCGGCCGGCACTCACCATGGTCAGCGCCTCCTCGCCGGCACTCACCATGGTCAGCACCTCCTCTCCGGCACCGCGCAGCCGGCACTCACCATGGTCAGCACCTCCTCGCCGGCACCGCGTGGCCCGCACTCACCATGGTCAGCGCCTCCTCGCCGGCACCTTGTGGCCGGCACTCACCATGGTCAGCACCTCCTCGCCGGCACCGCACAGCCGGCACTCACCATGGTCAGCGCCTCCCCGCGTGGCCCGCACTCACCATGGTCAGCACCTCCTCGCTGGCACCGCGCAGCCGGCACTCACCATGGTCAGCACATCCTTGCCGGCTCCCTGTGGCCCGCACTCACCATGGTCAGCACCTCCTTGCCGGCTCCCTGTGGCCCGCACTCACCATGGTCAGCACCTCCTTGCCGGCTCCCTGTGGCCCGCACTCACCATGGTCAGCGCCTCCTCGCTGGCACCGCGCAGCCGGCACTCACCATGGTCAGCACATCCTTGCCGGCTCCCTGTGGCCCGCACTCACCATGGTCAGCACCTCCTCGCTGGCACCGCGCAGCCGGCACTCACCATGGTCAGCACATCCTTGCCGGCTCCCTGTGGCCCGCACTCACCATGGTCAGCACCTCCTTGCCGGCACTCGCGTGGCCGCCACTCACGTGGCCGGCGTTCAGATTGTGGCGCCGGCAGCTGGGTAGTGCCAGCTCGTGGTTGCTTTAACCTGAGCTTCCTAACGGTACAGAGTGTGAGGTGTCCTTGTCCCTGCGCCCACACTGTGCCCTCCTCCCCAGCTGCATGGCGGGGACCTCTCACGCCCTCCTGCCCCGCCCCCCTCCGGCGGCCAGGACTCAGCCCCTCCTGCTTCTGTGGCCCCAGAACCTGCGGCTCCCCCTCCCCCGCCTCACTGTGCCTGCCCCTCCCCTCCTTCCTGTTCCAAACCCAGGCCCCTCTCAGCCCGGCTCGCCCTCAAAGGCCTGCAGAAATGCAAATGAAAGCGAGATGATGGTTTTTCTACAGCAGCAATGTAGCAGCTCAGATCTGGCCGGGCTGCCCGCCGAGTCCACGGAGAGAGATCATGTTGGAGCGGCTGCCGGTTCTCACGGAACGTTCATTGTGGGCGCTGGGCTCCCATAAAGCCCTCCCTCAATTATTCACCGCGGGGTTCCAGGGAAAGCAAGCCCCCACCACGGCTCACTTTACGGCGTTTCTGTTACCTCCAGAGCCGGCTGTTTTATTTTCATTTTGGTTAATCCTCACCTGAGGGCATTTCCCACTGATTTTGAGAGTGGAAGGGAGGAAGAAAGAGAGCGAGAGACAGACCAAGAGAGAGCGAGAGAGAGAAAGAAAGAGAAAGAGAGAGAGAGAGAGAGAGAGAGAGAGAGAGAAAGATATCAATTGGTTGCCTCCTGCACACGTCTTGACCGGGGCCGGGGATCGAACCTGCAACCCAGGTGTGGAGAGCTGCTCAGTGTTCGGACAGCTTCAAGCCTGGGACTCAGCAGGGGGCACGGTCCTCTCGTGGCAAAGCCACGTGCAGTCCCAGCCGAAGGCTGTGCTGGGAGCCTGGACCGATGGTCCGAGCCTGTGGGCCCACGGGGCTGAGCGGCACGGGCTGCGGGAGGCGCAGCGAGGAAACAAAGCGGACCGGGTGCCTGTCGCCGAGTCGGTTCGGAACCGGGAGAGCGCTGTGAGCGTCCTGACGGCGCCTTCCTTTGCTCGTGGCGTCGGCTGTAAAGTAAAGGCTCGGCTGGCAGCCGTGGCGCGCTCACTCGCCCTCCATCAGGGAGGACAGCGTCCCTCCCAGCCCCAGCTTCTTCCCTTGTCCGTCTTTTCTAATCCCCCCCCCCCTCAGGCTCCCCCCTGGTCGTGCTGAGCGCGGCACCGATGTCCACCCGGCTGTGGGGCCACGCCTGCTGAGGGGCCGCCCCTGCCCTGCCCCGCGTGCCCCCCGGAGCCTTAAGTGCGATGACAGGCAGCTGCCCCCGGCCTGGCGGCTCAGTGAAGAGCCGCTTCCTCACCATCTGTCTTCCAGCGAGATCACGGGCGCTGGAGGGGCTCCTGTTTGTAAGCATACATCGTCTTCTCTTTCTCCTCCCCCCCGGCCCCCGCCCCCGCAGCCCCCGCCGCTCAGCACAGCTGCTCCCCAACACGGACACCCTCCCCTGTGTCCTCTCAGGGTGCCCCCCCCCCACAGGGGCGGTGAAGGAAGCCAGACGGGAGGAGGGTGGGAGGTGCCTGACACCTGGGGCTGCTGCTGGGCCAAGATGACTGTTCTTCTCCCAGTCTTCCCCAGAGCTCAGTCCCCCTGGCTCCTCCCCCTCCCCCTCCCCCTTTCCCCAGGGCTCAGTCCCCCTGGCTCCTCCCCCCTCCCCCTCTCCCTTTCCCCAGAGCTCAGTCCCCCTGGCTCCCCCCCCGTCCTCCTCTCCCTTTCCCCAGGGCTCAGTCCCCCTGGCTCCTCCCCCCTCCCCCTCTCCCTTTCCCCAGAGCTCAGTCCCCCTGGCTCCTCCCCCGTCCTCCTCTCCCTTTCCCCAGGGCTCAGTCCCCCTGGCTCCTCCCCCCTCCCCCTCTCCCTTTCCCCAGAGCTCAGTCCCCCTGGCTCCTCCCCCGTCCTCCTCCCCCTTTCCCCAGGGCTCAGTCCCCCTGGCTCCCCCCTCCCCCTCCCCCTTTCCCCAGGGCTCAGTCCCCCTGGCTCCTCCCCCCTCCCCCTCTCCCTTTCCCCAGAGCTCAGTCCCCCTGGCTCCTCCCCCGTCCTCCTCTCCCTTTCCCCAGGGCTCAGTCCCCCTGGCTCCTCCCCCCTCCCCCTCTCCCTTTCCCCAGAGCTCAGTCCCCCTGGCTCCTCCCCCGTCCTCCTCTCCCTTTCCCCAGAGCTCAGTCCCCCTGGCTCCTCCCCCGTCCTCCTCCCCCTTTCCCCAGGGCTCAGTCCCCCTGGCTCCTCCCCCTCCCCCTTTCCCCAGGGCTCAGTCCCCCTGGCTCCTCCCCCTCCCCCTTTCCCCAGGGCTCAGTCCCCCCGGCTCCCCCCTCCCGCTCCCTGCTCCCTCCTCCTGAGCTTTTGGCAAACACAGGCCGCTCCTCTTTCCACCTGGATTGAGAGCTGCCAGACATACCCAGTGAGGCCGCCCCCCCCCACCGGCGATGGACAGCGTGCGGGCCAGGATTGGCTCCTGGTCACGCCTCCCTCTCCACTGTGTCATCAGGTGTGACCTCAGCCTGAGCCCCCCTCCGCCGCTGGCCTCCGCCAGAGAGGCTCTCTCATGAAGGAGGAGAGAGTCCCGCACACGGCACATAGCACACAGCACACGGCACACTGCACACGGCACACAGCACACAGCACACTGCACACTGCACAGGGCACACGGCACATAGCACACAGCACACGGCACACTGCACACAGCACACGGCACACGGCACACGGCACACGGCACATGGCACACAGCACACAGCACATGGCACACAGCACACAGCACACGGCACACTGCACACTGCACACAGCACACTGCACACGGCACACTGCACACAGCACACAGCACACTGCACACAGCACACAGCACAATGCACACAGCACACGGCACACGGCACACAGCACACGGCACACAGCACACGGCACACGGCACACAGCACACAGCACACGGCACACGGCACACGGCACACTGCACACAGCACACAGCACACGGCACACGGCACACGGCACACGGCACATGGCACACAGCACACTGCACACAGCACACAGCAGACAGCACACAGCACACGGCACACGGCACACAGCACACGGCACACGGCACACGGCACACGGCACACGGCACACGGCACACGGCACACGGCACACGGCACACGGCACACGGCACACGGCACACGGCACACGGCACACGGCACACGGCACACAGCACACTGCACACTGCACACGGCACACGGCACACGGCACACGGCACACAGCACACAGCACACGGCACATGGCACACAGCACACAGCACACAGCACACGGCACACGGCACACAGCACACTGCACACGGCACACAGCACACGGCACATGGCACATGGCACACGGCACATGGCACACGGCACACAGCACATGGCACACGGCACACAGCACACGGCACACGGCACACGGCACACGGCACACGGCACATGGCACACGGCACACGGCACACAGCACACGGCACACAGAACACTGTACATGGCACACAGCACACTGCACACGGCACACGGCACACAGCACACTGCACACGGCACATGGCACACGGCACACAGCACACTGCACATGGCACACGGCACACAGCACATGGCACACTGCACACTGCACACGGCACACAGCACACGGCACATGGCACACGGCACACAGCACACAGCACACTGTACACAGCACACGGCACACAGCACACTGCACATGGCACACGGCACACGGCACATGGCACACAGCACACTGCACACGGCACACGGCACACGGCACAGCACACAGCACACTGCACACTGCACACGGCACACGGCACACGGCACATGGCACACGGCACACGGCACGGCACACAGCACACCGCACAGGGCACACGGCACACGGCACACGGCACACAGCACACAGCACACGGCACACGGCACACAGCACACAGCACACAGCACACAGCACACGGCACACAGCACACAGCACACGGCACACAGAACACTGTACATGGCACACCGTACATGGCACAGGGCACACCGCACAGGGCACACGGCACACCGCACAGGGCACATGGCACACCGCGCAGGGCACATGGCACACCGCGCAGGGCACATGGCACACCGTGCAGGGCACACCGCACAGGGCACATGGCACACCGCGCAGTGCACACCGCACAGGGCACATGGCACACCGCACAGGGCACATGGCACACCGCGCAGGGCACATGGCACACCGTGCAGGGCACACCGCACAGGGCACATGGCACACCGCGCAGTGCACACCGCACAGGGCACATGGCACACCGCACAGGGCACATGGCACACCGCGCAGGGCACATGGCACACCGCACAGGGCACATGGCACACCGCACAGGGCACATGGCACACCGCGCAGTGCACACCGCACAGGGCACATGGCACACCGCACAGGGCACATGGCACACCGCACAGGGCACATGGCACACCGCACAGGGCACATGGCACACCGCACAGGGCACATGGCACACCGCGCAGGGCACATGGCACACCGTGCAGGGCACACCGCACAGGGCACATGGCACACCGCGCAGTGCACACCGCACAGGGCACATGGCACACCGCACAGGGCACATGGCACACCGCGCAGGGCACATGGCACACCGCACAGGGCACATGGCACACCGCACAGGGCACATGGCACACCGCGCAGTGCACACCGCACAGGGCACATGGCACACCGCACAGGGCACATGGCACACCGCACAGGGCACATGGCACACCGCGCAGTGCACACCGCACAGGGCACATGGCACACCGCACAGGGCACATGGCACACCGCGCAGGGCACATGGCACACCGCGCAGGGCACATGGCACACCGCACAGGGCACAGGGCACACCGCACAGGGCACAGGGCACATGGCACACCGCACAGGGCACAGGGCACATGGCACACCGCACAGGGCACATGGCACACCGCACAGGGCACAGGGCACATGGCACACCGCACAGGGCACATGGCACACCGCACAGGGCACAGGGCACATGGCACACCGCACAGGGCACATGGCACACCGCACAGGGCACACCGCACACCGCACAGGGCACATGGCACACCGCACAGGGCACATGGCACACCGCACAGGGCACAGGGCACATGGCACACCGCACAGGGCACATGGCACACCGCACAGGGCACACCGCACACCGCACAGGGCACATGGCACACTGCACAGGGCACATGGCACACCGCACAGGGCACAGGGCACATGGCACACCGCACAGGGCACATGGCACACCGCACAGGGCACATGGCACACCGCGCAGGGCACAGGGCACATGGCACACCGCACAGGGCACATGGCACACCGCGCAGGGCACAGGGCACATGGCACACCGCACAGGGCACATGGCACACCGCACAGGGCACAGGGCACATGGCACACCGCACAGGGCACATGGCACACCGCGCAGGGCACACCGCACACCGCACAGGACACATGGCACACCACGCAGGGCACACCGCACACCGCACAGGGCACATGGCACACCGCACAGGGCACAGGGCACATGGCACACCGCACAGGGCACACCGCACACCGCACAGGGCACATGGCACACCGCACAGGGCACAGGGCACAGGGCACATGGCACACCGCACACCGCACACCGCACAGGGCACATGGCACACCGCACAGGGCACAGGGCACATGGCACACCGCACAGGGCACACCGCACACCGCACAGGGCACATGGCACACCGCACAGGGCACACCGCACACCGCACAGGGCACATGGCACACCTCACACCGCACACCGCACACCGGACAGGGCACATGGCACACCTCACACGGCACACCGCACACCGCACACCGCACAGGGCACATGGCACACCTCACACAGCACACCGCACACCGCACAGGGCACACGGCACCTGGGCCCCAGGAGTCATGGGCAGCCCTGATGGAGAAGCCCTTGATGTTTTGTGCGCCTCAGACGTGATTTCTCATGGAGCTTGGACCTGGGTCCCAGCGGAGACCTGGTCATGTCTGTAAAGGCGGATGATTGGCGTGTGAATGGCATGTGGGAAGACAGGCAGGGAACAGAGACATGATAGCAACAGGGAACCTGCCCCCCCCCCCCTCCGGCTTGAAATGCCATCTCAATGGGAACCCCATCTGGTTTCTCCCTCCTCACCTGAGTCTCGGGGTGCTCGGTGAATAAGATTTCCCCCACCCCCACCCAGGGGAACGCCACAGCGTTGCTGGCGAGTCTGCTTGGAAGACGTGGGCTCTCAGCTCTCAGCCACGGGCCCGGGCCTGCACTGCACCCCTCCCCCCCTGCTGTCTCCTTAGCGCCGACGGAGAACGCACGGCAGGTGCTGGCTGGGCCGCACGGGGAAGCAGCCCTGTGTTCTGTGTGTGTCTGGAGCCGCCCGGGCCCGGGCAGTCACTCAGAGACGGCGGCGGCCCCCACAGATAGTGTCTGCTCCCCAACCCGGGGCCCCACCGGGAGCTGGCATAAGAGGGATCGTTAATGAGGGTGGTTCCTAGTCCAGGGGGACTGTGGTTCCCAGCACACCCTGGCACAGGGGCACGGGAACCTGAGCGATGAGTAGGTGCCTGGAACTGTCCACGAGGCAGTGCTGAAACCTGCTGGTCGAAGGCGTGTCCCCCTGCCTCCGTCCTCCGGACACTTCAGGTCTGCATGGGCCCCCCGTACGCCCACTGCATCACAGAATGGTCACGGTGGGGCTGGTCACAGTCTCTCCCCCGTGGCTCAAACCCGAGGACGTGAAACAGCCGCTCAGTGTTGCGTTTCGTCCTAAAATCCATCGTCTCTTTTCTCCGTCCGTCATTCTGGGAGTCTCGCCGCCTGCACGGTGAGGCTGACAACCGGCACCGGTTATCAGCCGGGAGGTGAATCGTGGGTCCCGGGGGGGAATCACCCTCCTTTGGGGGCACTGTTACCTGCGCTCGCGTCTCCTGATGGTCACCGGTGAGAGGCGGCCTCCTCTGGGGGAGGGGAAGGTGCTTGTCCAGCCCTGAGGGGTCGGAGGACTCAGGTGCGGCCTCCCCGTGTCTCCGTCCTTGATCAGCGGCCCACGCGCTCCCTGTCGGTCCCCGACACCAGCCCGGGAGACCTGTCAAGGCGACTCACCGGCTCCTTAGAAGTTTTCCAGCCTCACATGTAATTACAGCCTGACTCCCCACACCTCCCCTCAGGCCTCGGGGAACGAGCAGCCACTTCTAAGGCCGCCGTGGGCCTCCGGCTTTGCCGGCGTGTTCCGAGCCGGTAATTGGCTGGCCGCACTTGGCCTTCTCCTGCATCCAGTCCAGGGCGGCTTACAAAGCCAGCAAAGCCTCCCACCTGACAGCGCCCGGGGTCCCACACGCTCCAAGGGCCAACCCTTCCTTCCGCCCGTGCCTCCCCAGCTCATGGCGGCTGAGGGTCCCGATGGCTGTGAAGCTGCTGTCCAGCAGGGCTCATCATCGCTCAGGTCATCACCCAGGCCTGCGGGTCCTCCGTGGTTCCCCAGAAGCCGGGCCTGAGACAAGGAGCTGGGGGCAGGGAGTTCTGCGGGGATGTCCTCCCAGGAGGAGGAGCAGGGACAGCGGGAGGGACCGGGCGGCAGGAACAGGAAATGCAGGACTTGTGGGGGGGATGGCTGGTGTTCTGTTCCACCGAGCTCTCTCCCTGGGGGACCGGGAAGCGGGTGTCGAGGGCCGCTCACTCATGATTGAACCTCGGGCAGAGGTGAGGCTGGGCCGCTTGTCCATCCCCTCCCACCCCGTTTTTCCAGAGTTGCATCTGGGGTGGCGCTCTCCCCGCAGCGCTGGACTGTGTGTACGCAGGGCTGGCTCCCTCCTTTCCCAGAAAGCTCGATGCAGGGGGAAGGGGGAGGCCTGAGCACGGGGAGCTGTCCGCCTCCGCGGTGCTGAATTCCGGTGCGCCGGGCGGTGAGGTGTGGCCTGGCTTCAGCGTCTGCTGCCCCAGGAGGGAGGATTGGACCCAGAATGCATCCGAGACGCCCCAAACCCTGCGGAGTGGCTTCGAAAACCCCATCTCCTTCCCCGCCCCCGGACTCCATGTGGGTGTGCACTCACGGGGCTCACAGCACCTGCACGCGGAGAGCGGGGTGCGGCCGCCAGCTGGGGGCCTTTTTGTCAACTCTGGCTCGTGCGGGAGGAAACCGGCAGCCAGCTGTGGTGTGGAGGAGGCAGCACGCCGATCCCCGTGTCTGCATCCCGGGCGCCGGGGACGCCGGGCCGGACGCGGTGATCTCCGCTGGGATAAGTGGCGCAGGCTCCGGGGACACGTCAGCTGCTCATCAGCAGCAAGTGCTCCCCTGTGGCTGCGGAGAGAGATTGCTTTCCCTCCGGCTCCCGGGCCCGCAGCCGGGCCGATCCGTCTCCCGGCCCTAAGAGACACGCGTCCCCCCTTCCCTGTGTGGCCGCGCCCCTGTGAGGCCCCGCCACAGTCCGGGGGGACTGAGCCCGGATGTGGGAAGACCTCTCAGGGGAGGGAGCTAGTGAGCCGGGCCCCCGGGTGGCTGGGTCGCGGCTTCTCGGCCCCGGAGCCCCCAGGACACCAGGAGGAAAAGCGGGGACAGAGGGCTTGAGGCTGTAAACAGCCCCCACAGTGTCGCTGGCTTTTCGGGGAGCCCAGGCCCCAGGCGGCGTCCCCCGTGGGCACTGGGAAGGCGTGTGCTCTGGGTGCTCAGCAGCCCCTCTGTCCAGCGGCGTGACCTTGGCACGTGGTGGGTTCCTCTGAGCCGGGGGCACGGGGGCTGCGCCTCCGGGGCTGTCACGGGGATGGATGAGGGGCCGGGCGACCAGCTGGCCCAGCAGGGGGCACACAGCCGGGGCCCCTCTCCCTCTCCGGGGTCCCAGGCCGGGAGCGGAGCTCTGTGGTTCTATGGCGTGGGGACCGGCAGCTCCTGGATGATGAAGCTAATGCCGTCCTGACCCTGCCTCCTGGAGAGGGATTGAAGGGGGGACCTCAGTCCTAGCTGGTGTTTCTCAGTGGGTAGAGCATCGGCCTGCAGACCCAAGGATCCCTGGCTTGATTCAGGTTAAGGGCACGTGTCTGGGCTGCAGGTTCCATCCCCAGCCCTGGACAGGGTGTCTCTGACCGAATCGATGTATCTCTCTCACATCCATGTTTCTCTCTCTGCCTCTCCCCCCACCCTCCCACTCTCTCTAAATATTCTCAGGCGGGGATTAACCAGGCTGCGGAACTGTGGGCTGCGTGTCCCCGTGTCTGCCTCATGAGAACAGAGAGTGTGCGATGGGCTCCAGACCAGCGGGACAACTCGGTCACCTGGTACCTTGCCCAGCGCCTCCCCCATCGCTTCCCGTTTCTGAAATGACAGCTGCAGGTGCTCCCGGTGCTCTACCCGGGAGGGCCCAGGGCCGGCAGCTGTGGGAGCCGGGCCTCCATGCAGCCGGAAGCTGCTCCTCCGAGTTAGAGGGGCCTGTGGGCTCCTCCACCCTCCACCCTCCCAGCCGGGCAGGGCTGCCCCAGGTGTGGCTACTCTGTCCGCCCAGCTCCGTGGAGATCGGCTCTATTTCCTCCAAAGCTGGAAAGATGGGCCTTCACCAAAGTGCAGAAGTAGCCACCAATGGGGAAAATCGAGCACTCAGACAAACGGCTTCCTGTGTGAGTTACCGCGGACGTGAGCGCTCATGAGCTGGGCTCAGAGCGGCTCCACGTGATATCGTCACAGAGCCCGTCCTGACACAGCGCCCCGGAGAGGCAGGCCCCAGGCGCCCACTGTGGAGTCTCCCACCTCCGGGGTGACTGGCAGGAGGGCGTGGGGGGAGGCGCCCCCGGGGCGGGGAGGAGCTGGGAGCGGGAGGCGGCGGCACAGGTGCGCCGTGTGTAACGGAAGGACGGTAATTTCCTCTGACACCGATCGTGTATTATTCAGCCGGAGTAAAAATAAACCTTATTAGCTGGGAAAATAGATCCCCTTCCGCGGCCCACGCGGTGCCAACTGCTGCCTAACAGCCATGATCAGGGCAGCGGGGAAGTTTGCAAACACGTGTCGCCGGGAAGAGAGGTACATTCTCGCAGAGGCGTCTACAGAACCCGCTCCCTCCTCCCCACACGGGGCGCCTCGCTGCACCCCACATCCTGACGGGGAGCCTGGCCGGTGGGTGGGTCGTCTGCTCCCCAACCCACGCGTTCACCTGCTGGGCCTCGCTGCAGGACGATGGGTGAGGGCCTGGGGGGTATTGGGGAGCTGGCTCGCTGGTCCAGGACCCAGAGGGTGTAGCCGGGGAGCAGGTGAGCGGAGGGTCAGGCCGGTGAGTCAGGCACAGGCTCACCCCCAGGCCAGTGGGGCACAGCAGTGGCCACGGCGTCTCCGTCTTGTGCGAGTTCTGGCCAGAGCTGCACCCCACGTTCCCCACGGCTCCCCGGACGCTGGTGTGGGGACAAGCTTGGGCCTCGGTGGCTCCCGGCAGAAAACCAGACCGGAGGATGCGGACGTGGGCACAAAAAGCTTTACGAATCCCTGGACGCGTCTGTTCGGAGTGTGTCTTTCTTCTTATGTGCTCACGGGAGGGACCGCCTGGAAAAGCCCCGCCCAATCACGTCCAGAGCGCCCCTTAGATGCGTGCGAAATGGGAAGAGATAAGACAGCAGAGCATCCATTTGATTGGCGGTGTTTTTTCTTTCATAGGGGTAGGTAAAAAAGTACCTTTTGCCGTCCACAGTGTCATAAATTCAATGAAATATAAGGAACGAGTTGCTATGAGCCAGGCACAGTGAGACGCATGGTAAGTATTTTAATGCATTTAATTCTTAAAAAAAACATTTTTTTATTGATTTCAGAGAGGACAGGAGAAGGAGGGGAGAGAGAAACACCAGTGAGAGAGAACCATGGGTCGGTTGCCTCCTCCATGCTTCCTACTGGGGGTGGAGCCCACCACCTGGGCATGTGCCCTGATCGGGAATCCAACCTCCACCTCCTAGTTCAAAGGCTGACACTCAACCACTGAGCCGTGCCAGCTGGGCACAGTTAATTCTTTAAAAAAAGATATGTTTTTTTTTAAAATTGATTTTAGAGAGAGAGAGGAAGTGAGGAGGAGAGAGATACAGAAACATCTATTGGCTGCCTCCAGCCTTCTGGAGGTCAAGCCCGCAATCTGGGCACGTGCCCCGATGGGCAATCGAACTGGCCACCTTTTGGTGCGTGGGGCGATGCCCAAACTACTGAGCCACACTGGCCAGGGCCCTCATTTAATTTTCATGAGAGAGCCTTTCACTCTGGGGGGACATTCACCTGGGAAACCCCCCGGGCGGGGGAGGGAGGGTGTGAGCGATCTGAGCAAAGACCGAGGAGGTGGGGGGCTCCGGGTCCCTGTGCCTTGAGGGATGACCTTTATTTGCGCGACATGGTGTCCCCGCCCGGGGTGTTGCCCTGGCTACGGCTGTCAGACCCGCCTCCCCGTTGTCTCGAAGGCGTAAATGTTTGTTCTGTTTCTTTATTAAACCAGAGGAAAGTCATTAGCACGTTGTGCTTCTCCCACAAGAGCGGAGAAATAAAAAGCCCGGGGAAAGGGCCTCGCCTCGATCCTGTTGGCTTTAAAAGACGGAAGCGAGGCGCGCGGGAATCTAATTACATTTACATGAACAACAGCGCCATAAAGAAGATTGATTCATCCAATCATCGGAGCTCATTTCGTGGCCGTCTCATCCGGAGGGCGCGTGGGGACTCCCGGCCTGAGAACCGGCGGCGGCGGCGGTGGCGGCGGCGGCGAGGGTCTTCCTCAGGGCGGGCGGCGTGGGCAGGTCGCCCTCCACGCCCCGTGCCTGTGTCCGGCCCGGGCCCCGGCTCCCAGAACGTGGGGGATGTGGCATAAGGGTTTATCTTTTTCTTTTTAAAATACATTTTATTGATTTTTCACAGAGAGGAAGGGAGAGAGATAGAGAGTTAGAAACATCGATCAGCCTCCTCTTACACACCCCACACTGGGGATGTGCCTGCAACCAAGATACATGCCCCTGACCGGAATCGAACCTGGGACCTTTCCGTTCGCAGGCCGACGCTCTATCCACTGAGCCAAACCGTTTCCAGCGACAAGGTTTTATCTTTTGAAATGAAGCGGAAGCCTCCCGGTGAGCGAGCATTCGGCTTCCTGCCGCCTCTCTCTGGGGGGCGAGGGGGATGGGGGCAGAGACCCTTGATACAGGCAGGCATTTCGGTTCAGCTCCTCGTCTGGACATCTGGTCGACCTCACCGCGACACTCACCCACCGTCAGCCTCCGGGCAGCGGTGGGGACCACGCTCTGCCCAGGGCCGTGTGGGTCCTTACACTGAGGTGACCAGATGTCCCGTTTTGGCAGGGCAGTCCGGTTTTTAACATTTTTTCTCTCGTTCCTCGTTGTTAGACAAATTGTTAAAAATCAGGAATTCTTTCCAAAAATCAGGACGTTTTTAAAACGCTGAGGGACACGGGACAAATTGTAAAAAATCGGGAATTCTTTCCAAAAATTGGGACTTTTTTAAAACGCAGAGGGACTCGAGACAAATTGTTAAAAATCGGGATTGCCCCCCAAAAGCGGGATGTCTGGTCACCTTACCTTACACCATCATTTTTGGGCCACGCAGAACCGTCAGCTTAAAACGTGGCCTCTGTCTTTTGTCAAACGTTTAATTAACTCACCCGAGGCCTGGGAGGGCCAGACCACGATTCCAGGGCCTTCTGCGGCCCGCGGGCCGGACGTTCCCACCCCTGCCGTCTCCTCACAGAAGCCCGATAATTGCTTTTGGAAATAGATGGTCATTCTCGGGGTGTGCTCCCGGCCGTTCTCGCTCCGGAGCCCAGAGCCGGCAGGGGACCCTGTTCAGAGCACAGGACCCCGTCTCGGCCGAGCCACTGCCTGTCACTGGGACCGACGACAGGCAGCTGTGAGGAGTGGAGCCCTGGTTCTCCTCCCCAAGCAGCCCGGTGCCCTCAACGCCCCCCAGGAACCCGTGTGCTCCCGCCCTGTCTGCCCCCTTCCTGCCGCCCCCTCCGAGGGGTCCGCAGGGAGCTTGTGGCCGAGTCCCAGCTCAACGGCAACGTCCAGGTCATATTTCCCCCCCCCTCCCCCCCGCCCGGCCCCTGGCTCCTCTGCCCTGTGCCTGTGCCCGCGGGGACTGGTCCTCTGCTCCGCTGGTGCTCCCGTCGGCGCTGGGTGCACCGGGGCACGGGCAGCATCCACCGCCGAGCGCCAGCCCCAGCCGCGTGGCCTACCCATCGCCGTGTCCCCGTTTTACCCACTGAGCCCCGTGAGCAGGTGGGGGGCTGGGCCTCCCTGGGACCCAAAGACTCAGTCCGGTTCCTCCTAAACCTTAGGCCTGCCGGGCACACAGGCAGGAGCCGTGCTGGCGGCTGAAAGCTGTGCCTCGGGCAGGTGGGTACCGGGGAGGGCCCCGCTCCCCACTCCCCGCTCCCCGCTCCCCGCTGGCCCCCACTTCTCGGCTCGCAGGCTCTGCTGAGAACACAGATGCCCGTCCACTCGAGGCAGAGGCCTGCCATCCCGTGGCGGCCGAGGCCCGTGGCTGCACGCGGGGTGCAGTGTGGCCACCTCGCCACGCCGCCGGGTCTCACCTGCTCCGGCTGCTCCCATGAAGCTGTGCTGTTTCTGATCTGGGACAGGCCTGCCTCACGTGGCTCCGTGGGCCTCTCCCCCGTGCCTCCCCGTGAGGCGGAGGGGGCCTGGGGACCCGCAGGAGGAAGGAGGCGGGAGAAGGCGGCCCAGAGGACGGGAGAGCAGGCTGCGGGCGGGAACGGCCCCAGCGGAGCCGTCGGGAGCTGACGGAGGAGCGGGAACGTCAGGCTGAGGCGGGCGCCCCGGCACCTGCACCCGGACCCTTTTGGGCGGGAGGAGGGGGCTGGCTGGCACTGGCCGGGCCGGCGGTGCTGGGCCTCCGGGAGCCCGGCCCTCCAGCTCCTGGCCCGGGCCCCGTGCGGCTCCTGTGCCCACAGCCCTGTGCCCGCAGCCCCGTGCCCGGGAGGCGGGCGGAGGACGGAGCCCCTGGCGCTGCCATGCTCAGCGTGGAACATGCCAGCCCGGGCCCACGTCCCCCGGCAGCTCGCACTGATTGCGTTTCGTTCGGCCGAGATGGGTTTCAGAGCCAGCCGGCAGCCGCCCCGGGCGGTGCCATCACCGCAGCCTTGATTAAAAACGCTAATTGTCTGGAGCGAGGCCGCAGTGGGCCGCACGCACCCACCCACGCACGCAGCCCTGTCCTCCGAGGGCCTGTTCTCCTCCGGGACAGGCGTCTGTGCTCTCACTTCCCCAAAGGAGCCAAAAAGAAAGAAAAAGAAAAAAAAAAAAAAAGAAGCTCTGAGAGACGAGGCTTCCTTAGGAAATCAATGACCGGGCGGCGGGCTCGGTGGCTGAGCGTCCACTCAGGAACCGGGAGGCCAGGGTTCCATTCCCGGTCAGGGCACAGGCCCGGATTGTGGGCTCCATCCCCAGGGTGGGTGTGCAGGAGGCAGCCGATCCTATGGTTCTCTCTCATTGTGGATGTTTCTCTCTCTCCCTCTCCCTTCCTCTCTGACATCAATAAAAATATATTAAAACAAAAGAAAGTCGGGCCGAAACTGGTTTGGCTCAATGGATAGAGCGTCGGCTTGGGGACTGAAAGGTCCTGGGTTCGATTCCGGTCAAGGGCATGTACCTTGGTTGCGGGCATATCCCCAGTAGGGGGTGTGCAGGAGGCAACTGATCGATGACTCTCTCTCATCGATGTTTCTAGCTCTTTATCTCTCTCCCTTTCTCTCTGTACAAAATCAATAAAAATATATTAAAACAAAAGTCGGGAATGCCTTCCAGAAGGATGCTCGGGCGTGGGCTTGTGGGGAGCCGGCCGGATCCTGGGCCGACCTTGACCTTGGCGCCTGGAGAGGAGGGGTGTCCTGGCCCACGGGGCTGGACTGCTCACAGGGCGGGCCCTGGGCGGAGCCTGCAGCAGGGGCAGCCCTGGAGGAGGCAGACAAGGCAGCGAAGGAAGAGGGAGGTGGGGGGGGAGGGGGGAAGGGGGAAAGAAGGAGCAAAACAGACACAGAGCAACAGAGGGACAGAGAGAGGGCAGCGAGGTCAGATGCTCCCCCACCAGCCTCTGCTGAGACCCACTGACCAGCGACGGCAGCAAGCAGGCGACCGGCAGCCTCGTCCTTACAAACGCAGAGCTGCTCCCGAGAGGCCTTCCCGTGGGAAAGAAAAAGATCAACGCCGTTTCTTTAATTCCCGCTCAGTCATTTCCCCCGGGGACCCCGACTGAGCCGCTCTGTGCCGGGGCCTGTGTTAGCGCCGGTGTGTGCGTCCTGGCACCCACGGGGGCGGCTGCGAGTCAGAGGCAGGTGGGGCTGGGCATGGGGGCCAGCGGCGGGTTTTGGGGGGAAGGCCACCCGGTTAGAATGGCTGGGGTGGGCTCTCTAAGAGCTGAAGAGAGGAGGAGGCAGACCCGAGACGGGGCGGGGAGAAGGGTTCCGGGCAGGAGACAGCCTGTGTGAGGGGCGCTGAGGTTGGGACAGGCAGGAGGGAGGGGGCATCTCAAACCTGCGGGTGCAGATGAGGAAGGGGCGCCCCTGCTGGCAAGAGAAATGCAAATGAGGGGGGATGCTGGCTTTCTCATTTACCAGCAAACAAACAGCGCTGTGCGCAGCCGCCGGGGCTGCGGGGAGCAGGCAGTGTGGAAGGAAGCTTGTCCCCCCCACCCCCCCATCCCGCCCGCAGCCCCGCAGCTCTGCCGTCAGAGCGGTTACTCCAGAGACCAGGGACGTGCCCCCAGACGCAGGGTGCGAACCTCGACATTCACAAACGGGAAGGATGGCCTGTTCAGTGCCTCATGGTATCTCCACGGGGACTGTGAGGGGCCAATCCCATTTCCAGAATGCACCCAGCGCACAGCAGGCCAGGTGCCTTCGGGCGCGGGGCGGTCCCGGTTTGGTGAAACGGCGCTGGCACGTGGGACACACAGCGGTGCCAGCGTGGGTGCTGCCGGCGGTGGAGTTACGGGCACCGGATCTCCTGCTGCGTTGCTTTCTGTGTTGCTTCGGTGAGGAAAGAAAGAAAGTCCATATAAAGAGCCACATCGGACAGCACGTCTGTCCGGGCCCTTCTCCTCTCGCCAGGCCATCGCGGGGCCCTGGCTCTAGAAAGCCAAGGTCACGGCCCACGTGGCTACCCGCTCCATCGCTGGGCTGCACAGACGAACACGTGGCTCCGGCTGGGAAAGCTCACAGCACAAGCTCGGTGCTCACGCCCCCTGCCTTCCGGTGGGAGCGCGAGCGCCAGAACCTGGCGTCCAGGGACCCTCATGGTTTTGCCTCCGTCCCAGCTGTTTCTCTGGCAGGTTCTCTGCGATCTGGGCCCCCAACCTACCCCCTCTAAATCTCTGATTCTCTTCCATGAACCCCCATCTTTGTGCCTCTGCCACTTCTTTCTAGAGGGCTAAACCTCATCGTGGTCTTCTGGGGGAACTCCTACCCATCCCTCTAAAACTTTTCCAAATGATCCCCACTGTAATAATAGCACGTCTGCTTTTAAACCCAGGTGGTCTCAGGGTGTCGTCCAAATTTCTCAGCGTGATTTCTGTTTGTCACCCCATTCTCTTCTTCCCTGATCCTGCACCTTCACCCCCTAACCCCCATGTCTCCCCCCAACCCTGTCCCCCCACTGCACACGAAACTCCCGCAGCTGTCTGTCACACTTCTCTGCTCACCTCCTGCCTGGCTGACTCCTGTACTTCTTTTTAAGTTTCAGCCTAAATACCCCTTCCCAGAGGGTCTTCCTTACCGCCCCCCATAGGGTTAGGGCCCCTCACATGGGTCCAGCCCCCGCCCCCGCCCGGGTCCGCACCCTATGTGGTGCCCACTGTGAGGAGCCACAGTAGCCCCCTCACCTGTCTGTGTCCTGTCAGAGTCCCCGGGAGCTCTGAGGGTGGCACTGTCACTGGATGGGGATGGGGATGAGGATGAGGATGAGTGTGGGTCTGTGGTTTGGGTCCGAGCCTCAGGAGGCAGTGTGTTGTTTACCTGTGGGTCCAGGCCTCCTGGCAGAGGGACACTCTCCAGATTGTGAGCGATCACAATGACGGGTGACACGGGGTGACAGGGTGACACGTGGTGACAGGGTGACACGTGGTGACAGGGTGATACGGGGTGACAGGGTGACACGGGGTGACAGGGTGACACGGGGTGACAGGATGAAACGGGGTGACAGGGTGACACGGGGTGACAGAGTGACACGTGGTGACAGGGTGACACGGGGTGACAGGGTGACACGTGGTGACAGGGTGACACGTGGTGACAGGGTGACACGGGGTGACAGGGTGACACGTGGTGACAGGGTGACAGGGGGTGACAGGGTGACACTGGGTGACAGGGTGACACGGGGTGACAGGGTGACACGTGGTGACAGGGTGACACGGGGTGACAGGGTGACACGTGGTGACAGAGTGACACGTGGTGACAGGGTGACATGGGGTGACAGGGTGACACGTGGTGACAGGGTGACAGGGGGTGACAGGGTGACACGGGGTGACAGGGTGACACTGGGTGACAGGATGACACGGGGTGACAGGGTGACACGGGGTGACAGGATGACACGGGGTGACAGGATGACACGGGTGACAGGGTGACACAGGGTGACAGGATGACACGGGGTGACAGGGTGACATGGGGTGACAGGGTGACACGGGGTGACCAGGAAGGCGGCATTGCTGGTCCTGGGGGTTGTCATCGCTCCGCTTAGAGGCGGGCAGTGCCAGGGACTCGGAGCACAGCACCCCCTGCTCGTCTTGGTCCAGCAGCATCCCGTGCCCATCTCTGCTCTGCCCAGTGTGCCAGGCCCTCAGCTGTCTCACCTGTCTCACCTCTGACCTCTCACCCCTCTCACTTATCTCACTTCTCACCTATTTCACTGTCTCACCTCTCACCCCTCTCACCTCTCACCTCTCACCCCTCTCACCTCTCACCTCTCTCACCTCTCTCACCTCTCTCTCCTCTCACCCCTCTCACCTCTCACCTCTCACCTCTCTCACCTCTCACCTCTCACTCTCATCTCTCTCACCTCTCACCCCTCTCACCTCTCACCTCTCCCCTCTCTCACCTCTCACCTCTCACCTCTCTCACCTCTCACCCCTCTCACTTCTCACTCCTCTCACCTCTCACCTCTCTCACCTCTCACCTCTCTCCTCTCACTTCTTTCCTCTCACCCCTCTCACCTCTCACCTCTCTCACCTCTCACCTCTCTTACCTCTCTCATCCCTCTCACTTCTCACCTCTCACCTTTCACCTATCTCACCTCTCACCTCTCTCACCTCTCACCCCTCTCACCTCTCACCTCTCACCTCTCACCCCTCTCACCTCTCACCTCCCTCACCTCTCACCCCTCTCACCTCTCACCTCTCACCCCTCTCACCTCTCACCTCTCACCCCTCTCACCTCTCACCTCTCACCTCTCTCACCTCTCACCCCTCTCACCTCTCACCTCTCACCCCTCTCACATCTCACCTCTCACCCTCTCACTTCTCACCTCTCACCTCTCACCTCTCTCACCTCTCACCCCTCTCACCTCTCACCCCTCTCACCTCTCACTCCTCTCACCTCTCACCTCTCTCACCTATCACCTCTCACCTCTCACCTCTCTCACCTCTCACCTCTCACCTCTCTCACCTCTCACCTCTCACCTCACCCCTCTCACCTCTCACCCCTCTCACCTCCCCCTCTCACCTCTCACCTCTCACCTCTCTCACCTCTCTCACTTCTCACCTCTCACCTCTCTCACCTCTCACCTCTCTCATCTCTCTCACCTCTCACCTCTCACCTCTCTCACCTCTCACCTCTCTCACCTCTCACCTCCCACCTCTCACCTCCCTCCCCTCTCACCTCTCATCTCACTCACCTCTCACCTCTCATCTCTCTCACCTCTCACCTCTCTCACCTCTCACCCCTCTCACCTCTCACCTCTCACCTCTCACCTCTCTCACCTCTCACCTCTCACCTTTCATCTCTCACCTCTTCACCTCTCACCTCTCACCTCTCTCACCTCTCACCTCTCTCACCTCTCACCTCTCACCTTTCACCTCTCACCTCTCTCACCTCTCACCTCTCACCTCTCACCTCTCACCTTTCATCTTTCACCTCTCTCACCTCTCACCTTTCACCTCTCACCTCTCACCTCTCACCTCTCACCTCTCTCTCACCTCTCACCTCTCACCTGTCTCACCTCTCTCACCTCTCACCTCTCTCACCTCTCACCTCTCTCACCTCTCACCTCTCACCTCTCACTGTCTCAGCAGTTGCTGGGGGAGGGGCACCGGGCAGGGCGGCTCTCCCTCCCAGCTCAGCCCCTTTCCGCAGAAACACACACAATGCGGTGGGCTACCTAAGCCAGAGCCCGGCTCCCCCCCCCCCCCCCCCGGCGTGTCCGCAGGCAATGAGCTCGAATGGAACTGACGGGCATTGATCTTTAAATAAAGTTATCGTAATGGATTCCTTCACTCATTAGAACCCTGAGCTGGAAATGGACGCTTGGTTTCTGATTATGGAGCCGGTGCCTCTAACAGGGGGTGGGTGGTGGTGGTGGTGGTGGTGGGGGAGAAGCACAGCCCTCAGACTCACCGCTGTGTCTGTGAGAACAGAGATGTCGCTCGCAGCGATTCTTCTGTGCGTGCCTGCATGTGTGTGTGTGCGCCTGCATGAGTGTGCGTGCCTACACGTGTGTGCGTGCGTATGTTTGTGTGCGTGCCTGCATGTGTGCATGCCTGTATATGTGTGCATGTGTATGTTTGTGCGTGTGCCTGCATGTGTGTGCACGCCTGCATGTGTGTTGTGTGGAGAGGGCTTGACTCACTCAGGACCCCTGGCCTTTCCCCAGAGAACAGGACCGAGGCTGCCAGCGCTGGGAGGCAGGGCGGGGTGGGCAGGGTGGGGGTGGGTAGGCCCCGGACCCCGGGCGAGGCTGTTGGTTCTCTGGTGGCGGGGCCGAGTGGTGGTGCCAGTCAGCCCTGAGCCCAGCGCTGGTCTGACGGGAGGAGGGCGCAGACAGCGCGGTGTGGCACCGTGTTCCCGGGTTAAAGAAGGCGGCTCCCCGAGTGCTGTCAGAAGCCCCCCTCCTGCCGCGGCCGAGCCCGTGCCGAGCCCTGCAGAGGCGCCACCGTCAATGCCGGTGTCCGGGTGGCTCTCCTCTGTGGCCACGGAGGACGTTCTAGGAGAGAGGGGGGTGTCCGTGAAGGCACTTCCCGAGGGAGGAGCCCCCCCCCCCGCCGTGCTCTCTACCCCCCTCCCTGGCCTGTGGCCAAGCTCAGCGGGGTTTCGGTGGTTTGGTTTGGTTTTGGTTGAAATCGGTGGGTTTGGGTGCGGACTTCCACTCCCAGGAGCATTTGGCTCCTTCCCCTCAGACGCCCCAGAGCAGGGTTGTCTCATGTTCTATTTCAGGGTCACACGCCGGTCAGCTCTGCGGGCTGCCCCTCTGGACGCCATGGGCCCCGCCTGCGGGTGGAGGTTTGGCCTGGACGCCGGCTGCCGCGCTGGGTGACGTGCGGACGTGCCCCCCAGCCTCCCAGCACCCATGTCCGAGCCGGGGCGGCTCCAGACGGGCAGACCGTGAAACCCCCATCCCTGCAGGTCCCCCCTCCCCCCCAACCCGCAGAGCCAGATCAGGACCGGGCAGAGGTGACGGGCTCAGCCACCCCCCTCCCCCGGTCACTTACAGCCATGAGGGAGCGTCACCCAAACCTCCTCCGCCAGGAAGTCCCCGGGCGTCCCCGGCCCGGAGCAGCCCGGTGTGCAGAGCCAGGCACCCGCGTCCCACTCGGACCCGTGGAGGAAGGGAGGCGGGTGGTGACCAGATGTCTCAGCTCCTTGGCGAAGCTCCAATCGGCTGTTCTCCCCCGCGGGGCAGGCTCTGGACGACCTTGGCCTTCCTCACTCTCCCGGCCCCCAGCCCGGGACCCAGCCCCTCCTGCAGCCACGTGTGTGTGTGTGTGTGTGTGTGTGTGTGTCCCAGCTTGCTTGGGGCTGAGGGAGACAAGATTGCATTGCCACCCTACCTGGCGCTCCCAGCTGTCAGAGAACGTGCCGGAGGGTGTGGACGAGGCCTTGCTGTTGCAAACAGTGAATGAAAGGGAGCGTCTGCCTCCTCCCCGCCCGGGAGCCGCGGGGGAGGGGGACCCGGTCCAGGGCCGTCCTCAGCGGCCCCTGGATCGCCAGGAGCCTCACACAAACCACGGGATGACTCTGCAGCGCGGTAAGGGCCGTGGGCACACGGAAACCACACCCCCGGGCGGCGCCTGCCCGGAGGAGGCGCGGGCGGGTGGGGGATTCCGTCTCCGTTTTTAATTTGCAGGAGCCTGCAAACGCCTCACGGAGGAGCAGTGCCGTCCGGGGGCTCGGTTCGTTAAGCCGGTCTGCCCTTCATGCCTCCAAAGAAAAACAATTTGGTTCCTGAACATGAGTGATGGGCTGGGAGCTGCGTCTTCCCACACCCGCCGCCGGCCGGTTTCGGGGCGGGGCTGCCGGGGCTGAGTGAAGGGGCGGCTGGGAGCACACGCCTGGTGTTCTGTGGTCAGAACCGGCCTTGACAGAGGGCCAGAGTGAGACGCCTCCGGCGGACCTGTGGCCCCCAGGCCTGAGGCTGGAGGGGCTGTGTGAGCCTGGACCTTCTGCTGGTAAGTCTAGGACGGTCTCACGTCCCTTCTCCAACAAGCCTGACGTCCTTCACGGCAGCACCCCTTGCAAGAAGGTCAAAGGGCACCGCCTTTGCTCCGGCCAGAGCTGCCTTCCACCTCTCGCCTTGTCATGTCAATCTGCATATTCCCTCCTTATTGGCTGTGGGCGCTGCCATCTTTGTCATGGAGTTATGGTCAATTTGCATATTCCTTCTTTATTAGGATATATGCACAGCCCATGGACACGGGCAATAGGCTGGTGAAGACCTAGGAGCTGGGTAAGGACTAGGGGGCGGGGAGGAAAAAGGGGGAAATGGGAGGTACCTGCAATACTATCAACAATAAAAATATATTTAAAAAGTGAAAAAAATATAATCTTGTAGAAAAAAATAGACTCTGGTCTGTGGTATTTCTTATGGTTACTCAAAGCCTCTGCCTCCACATGCCTCACACTGGGAGTATGGGGGACATATGGATTTTGGGGGACACAAACATTCCGTCTGTAGCGGGGTGGCGGGGAGAGTGCTGTGATTATCTGAGGAGACCATCCCACCTGGACCCTGTCCCTGTGGGGATGCAGACACGGGTGGGCTGGGGTCAGCAGGGGTAGCTGGGATGGTGGGGGACTGGGCCGGCGGGGGCGGGGGTGTTCTGTCTCAGGAGGTGGATGTGGGGGGCGCAGACCCTAGCGCTGTGGGCCTGGAGCGGTGTAGCCGGACCTCCCTCCCCACGGCGTCTCCATGGGCTTCCTGGAGCGTCCAGTCTGCCCGGCGTGTTCTTCGGGAGCCGATGGCCGACGGGGAGGCCTCTGGCTGTGGGGTCCCGGCACCCAGCTGGGCCCCTGGAGCTCCTGGGGAGGGCCTCCTCCCGCTCTGGTGGCTGAGAGGGCGGAGTCAGGGGTGCGCTGGGCTCTCAGCTGGGGGCGATAAAGGCCGCCCCGCTTTCTTCCTCCGTGAGCGGCCCGTTCCAGGGAGGGGCAGCTGTGCACCGGCGCCGTCCCCACACCTCTGCCCTGCGTGCGATGGAGCGGCTGCCTCATTTATTTTAAAGACTTGTCTTATCACCTATTTGTAAGATTATGGATTTCTTATTACTTCCTTTGATGACACTCGAGTGAAAGTGCTTTCCACTCACTCCATCCTTGCTCTGCCTATAAAACACGACAGTCACAATGGGGAGGGACGGAGGGGGGGCTGCGGGGACCGGGACCATGGGAGGCACCTGTCCACACACCCTCTGATCCTCCCAGCTCCGTGCTCGGAGGCCGGCCCGCCTCCCGCCGGCTGCCTGCGTGAACCCTCCATCCCCAGTCCTGGCGGGAACCTGGGTGGGAAGCTTAGGGAAGTGTCCACACGACCATCCTTACCTCCGAACCCCCCTGCAGAGCCCACGGTCTGCTCTGGCGGACGGCACCCACGGGCGTTGTCACACGGAGCTCCCAGGCCCTCAGCTCCGAGATTCACTGGAAGGGCTCGGGGACTCCCTGAACCTGCTACCCGCGCACTGTGGCTCCGGGAGGTGAGAAGACAGGTCCCAACCCGCCAGAGAGATGCTGGGCCGCAGGAAGATGGGGTCCCTGGCAGGGCTTCTGGCTGTCCCCCCTGAAGCCGTGCCCAGCGCCAACTCATATAGAAACCGCATGTGCCAATGCCCGCGGAGTGCCACCCGCCAGAAACATCCCAGCCATGGTGTCCGTGGACCTGCCTGGCCACTCCTATGGCTGACCGCAGGCTCCAGTGCCCTCCAGGGGGAGCTGATGCCACGTGTCGGGGACCCCCACCCTCAGTCACATGTTAGAGAGTCTGGCGTGGCCCAGGACACCCAGTGAACAAGGACACGCAGGGATGGCCGCCCAGAGGCTGCGGCAAGCACCAGAGCTCGCGTGGGCGAGGCTGGATTCTCTACGTGCCCGGCTCTGCCCCTGTCCAAGAGGGGTGAGGCCTGCACACACTCAGCGGGGCTCCTGGTAAATGGGGATGGGTGGGTGAGTGGATAGATGGATGGATGGATGGGTGGATGGAAAACATAGAGACATGCGTTTGCAGGACGGGGTGAGCCAGTGCCCACCTGACAGCGGCCCGGAGCCTCGGGGGGTTACCCGCCCGTCCCCGGCACATGGCCTTCCTTCCCCTGACTCTCACAGCAGAAGCCTGTGTGAGTGAGCGGTTAGAGTCTGGGTGGGGGGTGCAGACAGGTCTACCTCCAGGTTAAAGGGACCACAGGAAAGGCCTGAGGTTCCCCAAGGGCTGGCACCATTGCTCTCGGGGTGATGGGCCCCTTACTGGAAACTGACGATGGTGCTGGTTTGTGACGTAATGTGAGGTGAGGATCCCTTGCTGGGGAGACAAGGATGGAGGGAGTCCTGTTGATTGATAACCGGTGAATACTAGACAATGAGTGAGCCGTGATGGATGCGTGAATCGATAGATGGATGGATAAGTGGGAGAGTGGATGGATAAATAAATGAATGGATGGATGAAAGAATAAAGGATGAATAGATAGATGGATAAATGTATAGAAGAATGGATGGATGGATAAAGGATGGATGTATAGAAGGGTGGATGGATGGATGGATGGATGGATGTATAAATGGTGGATGGGTGGGTGGATGGATAGATGGATGGATGGATGGATGGAAGGATAGATGGTGGATGTATAAATAGTGGATGTATGAATATATGGATGGATAGATGGATGGTGGAAGGATGGATGGAAGGATGGAAGGTTGAAAGGATGGCTGGCTGCCTGGCTGGACAGAAGGATGGATGGATGGATAATGATGATGGGTGGATAGATGAATGGATGTATAAATGGGGATTAGTGGATGGGTGGATGGATGGATGGGTGGATGGATGGATGGGTGGATGGGTGGATGGGTGGATGGGTAGATGGGTGGATGGATGGATGGGTAGATGGGTGGATGGATGGGTGGGTGGGTGGGTGGATGGAAGGATGACTGGCTTTCTGGTTGGACAGAAGGATGGATGAATGGATAATGATGATGGGTGGATAGATGAATGGATGTATAAATGGGGTTGGGTGGGTGGGTGGATAGATGGATGGATGGGTGGATGGATGGATGGATGGGTGGATGGAAGGGTGGGTGGATGGAAGGATGGATGGATGGATGGATGGGTGGGTGAATGGGTGGATAGATGGATGGATGGGTGGATGGAAGGATGGATGGAAGGACGGATGACTGCTGTGGGGGTGGAGCAGTATGATGCGTGGTATTCGAACATGTGGGTGAGGAGCCCAGGGCCCTGAGGCCTTGGGGATGGCTCCTCTGGCCACGGTTTGTATGGGGATCGGATGAAGCCACGCAGGTGCACTGGCCCCACGGCACCTGGCACAGCCGAGCTCTCAGCAGAGGGCCTCCTGCCTCCTGTTCTCCCTGCCGGCCACAGTGCCCACGTGCCCAGGGCCTGCCTCCTCCGGCCCAGGAGTTTGAGAAATGGCAGCGTCATCTCCCAGGAGCCCCTGGGGCAGAGTGAGGCGCCTGCGATCACTAATAAATTATTCTTTATTAAGTGTGTTTCCTTCATTCATCATCCCTATGCCGCTTCGTTAGTCCCTCTCCCGTTTCAGTGGATTTCAGGCGTCACCGAGGACGACATAATTTATTTTATTAAGCCATTTATTTTCCGGGTACATGTTTAAAGGTTAATTAATCAATTAAAATGGAGGGTGAAGGATGGGGAACCGAATCCTGCCGAGACCGAAGTGACATCATCGACCCGTTGGGGAGAGAGGGAGCGGCTCTCCTCTGAGTTGGGGAGGACAGAGGGACATCGGGTCCGTCAGAGTGAGTGGCACTGAGGACCGGGTGGCCCAGCGCCTCCGCCTCCTGGGAAGGTGGCAGCCACAGCAGGATGGAGGAGAGGGAGGCGGCAGTGGCAGGAGAGGGCAGGCGGGCGCAGCCCCGTCTGGGCCGGGAGCCGCCTCCGGGAGGAAAGAGAGGCTCCGAGCAGCCGATCCCATCCACAAAGCTGGAGCCAGATTTCCCCAGCTCCTCGTAAATAATAAATAAAAACACCTCGTAAATAGTTAACCAGGGAGATACACGCTCTGAGCCCAAAGTAAACTGTCAGGAGCTCACAGCAAGCTGCCTTCCATCCAGACTTCCCGGGGGGTGCCCGGCGAGGGGCGAGGGGGTGGCTGGCGGGAGCTGGATGGTCCCTCTGGGTGGGTGCGACCCCTCTCCACCCCCACTGCCCAGCTGTCATCTGACGGAGGAGGGGGGTGGGGGGAGGGTGGGGAGGGGAAGAGCTGGCTCAGGAGAGAAAGAGAATGAGCCGCCTCAGCCCGGGGGGTTTTCAGTTCTCAGGGAGGTGCTGAGTGATTAACACCGTTGTCAGTTGGTGGTTATCCAATCGGGGAACAGCAGCCGGAGTGAGGGCTGCCCTGGGCAGGGAGCTGTGGACAGGACCTCCTGACCCCTGGAGATCTGAAGCAGGTGCTGCCCCGGCATGGAAGGGTGGCTGGTTCCATCGGCTCAGGGCACGTATCCAGGTCTCAGGTTCGATCCCCAGTCCCCGTGCATATGGGAGGCAACCCATCAATGTTTCTCTCTCCCTCTCCCTCTTTCTTAAATCAATGAAAATGGTGTCCTTTGCATCTTACTGTATAAAGATTAAAGCAGGCAGCATTCCTGTGTCACTCGGGAGGCGGAAGCCCAGAGGGGCTGCCCCGCTGGCTCTCAGGGTTCGAGGCCGTGAACCAGATCTCCACTCTCCTGTTCCCTCGCAGAGGGTCACACGGCTCCTGGTGACCCCGCATGGCCCTGGCTCCAACCCCCCCGGAGCCGTGGGGAGCTGGGCTCCCGTTTCTCCACGCTCGACCCTGGCTGATCCCGACCGACACTGGCTGACCCCGGCTGACCCTGGCTGACCCTGGCTGACGCTGGCTGACTCTGTCTGACCCCGGTTGACCCTGGCCAACCCCGACTGACCCTGACTGACCCAGGCTGACCCCGGTTGACCCTGGCCAATCCCAGCGACCATGCTGAGTCCACAGGTGCTGGTTGTTGCAGGGGGCAGAAGCAGCCAAACAATCTGGTTTGCATATGCTCACAGAAGCAGAGGCAGAGGCAGGGGCAGGGGCAGGGGCAGGGGCAGGGGCAGGGGCAGGGGCAGGGGCAGGGGCAGAGGCAGGGGCAGGGGCAGAGGCAGGGGCAGGGGCAGAGGCAGGGGCAGGGGCAGAGGCAGGGGCAGGGGCAGGGGCAGGGGCAGGGGCAGGGCAGAGGCAGGGGCAGAGGCAGGGCAGAGGCAGGGACAGGGGCAAGGGCAGGACAGGGGCAGGGGCAGGGGCAGCACCACACCTTTAACCTCCCAGCTCATAAACACGGGGCTGGCCCCCAGTCTGGCCACTTCCCGGAGCAGAAATTCCCGGCGCCTCTGCCCGGGCCCCGCACTTTCAGACCCGCACGCCACCGCTCGGTGCGGAAACACCGTGCTTCCCGGAGTCTTCCCACGTTCCCACGGGTCCACGGGGGAAAGCAGGATTGAAGGTCAGGCAGTGACACGGAAGGACACAGCAGCACAGCCCGGAACAACGGGAAGATGTACGCAGCGCGTGTGGGCTCCCCTCCCCGCAAGCACAGAGCGCACACCTGCGTGAGCCCATGAGCCTGTGTGCCCGTGTGCCCGGGGAACCTGTGTATTATGAGCCGTGTGCCCGTGTACCTGTGGGCCATGAGCCCGTGAGCCCGTGAGCCTGTGAGCCCGCGTGTCCATGTGCCCATGTGCCCATGTGCCCGTGTGTCCATGTGCCCGTGTGCCCATGTGCCCGTGTGCCCATGAGCCCGTGAGCCCATGAGTCCATGAGCCCGTGAGACATGAGCCTGTGTACCATGAGCCCGTGTGTGCCCATGTGCCCATGTGCCCATGAGTCCATGAGCCCGTGACCTGTGTGTCCATGTGCCTGTGAGCCCGTGTGTCCTTGTGCCGTGTGCCTATGTGCCCTTGTGCCCGTGTGCCCGTGTGCCCGTGTGCCCATGTGCCCGTGTGTCCATGTGCCCGTGTGCCCATGTGCCCGTGAGCCCGTGAGCCCATGAGCCGGTGAGCCCGTGTGCCATGAGCCTGTGTACCATGAGCCCGTGTGTGCCCGTGTGCCCGGGCTGCGGACCTGCCCCGGAGCAGCGAGGAGGCTGGGAAAGCACAGCGGCGCCGGCTGAGAGCTGAGCTCGCTGGCACCGACCTGATGGCGGGTCCCCAGGGTGCGATCGCCCGCGAGGCCTCCCGTGGTGACAGGGCCCGCGGGAGCTTTAGCTCATTCTCAGAGACGCGGAGTGATGCCCCGGTCACGGAGTGAGCTAATCTTGACAAACACGAAATTACTGCTCCCGGCACAGAACCGATAAGTGACACCGCTGTCGCCGCGGACAGAGGAGGCAGAACGAGGAGGCGGCACTCAGGCGCGCCGGGCCGCGGGGCGAGCGCCCGGGGGCCGAGAAGTCGCACACCAGCAGGGCCAGCGCCGGCCGGTCCCAGGCGGAGGAGCCGGTTCCAGGAGGCGCCGGCCGGCAGTTAGGCAGAGACGTGGCCAGTGTGCAGCCGCCAATTCCCCCATCCTCCCCACGCCCCTGACAATGTTGGGGTCCTGGACCACCCCCGGAGGAGCGAGGGCCTCTGCCCGCCCCCCTGCCCGAGCCCCCTCACATCCCGCTTGGTGGCACAGCTCGCTGTCCTGGGCTTCCAGTTGGCGCACACGGTCCCTTTGCGTGGGTTTTCTCGCCAGGCCTGGGGCCCCTCAGGGCCCGGCGGTGACAGCAGCCCTGCCCTGTGCTGAGGGGAGGCGGCCTGGGACCCCCTCGGGGGCTCAGAGATGGGCCTTCGTGGCCAGGGTCTCTGTGGGGGAATTTCTGTCACCGGGGAGCGACCCTCAGCACATGGGAGCCCTCTCCCTTGGGGACAGTGACTCCCCCCCCACCACTCCCCCTTCCCTTCAGCGCCAGCCCTGGCTCCTGCCCCCGGGAGGGTGCTTCTTGTGTGGACTTGCACTTGAAGGGCCAGGAATGAGCGGCTGTGTCCGCAGGCCGCACCCCCCCCCCTGGGCGCTCACTGCGCGCCTGGCTGATGAATAGATGATCACAGAGCTTCGCCAGAGGAAGGGCTGAAGGGGGAAGCGTGTCTGGAGCAGCTGCGGTCACGGGGGCTGCCGTCCGGCACGGGAAGAGGGCATCCATCTTTCATGGGTTCCGCCCTGGCATGGGCCCCTGCAGCCGGAGGGAGAGGCCCCGGAGGGAGAGGCCCCGGAGGCAGAGGCCCCGGAGGCAGAGGCCCCGGAGGGAGAGGCCCCGGAGGGAGAGGCCCCGGAGGGAGAGGCTCCGGAGGGAGAGGCCCCGGAGGGAGAGGCCCCGGAGGGAGAGGCTCCGGAGGGAGAGGCCCGAGGCAGAGGCCCCGGAGGGAGAGGCCCCAGAGGGAGAGGCCCCGGAGGGAGAGGCCCCGGAGGGAGAGGCCCGAGGCAGCCTGTTCCGGAGGCAGCAGCAGCGCTGGTGGCCGGGAGTGTGCGGAGGGGGCCCGGCCTTCCCCGGAAGCTCCCGGAATGTTCCAGCAGGCCCGGCTCCCGAAGCTGGGGCGGCGTGGCCGAGGGGGCTGAGTAATTAGCCCCAATTTATATTAATGGCATTTTTGATCAGCCACAGCTGAGCCTGGCTGCGGCCCTGGGCGCAGGGACCAGATGGGAAGGGGAAATGCAAAAACATATTTTTTTAAATGTGGAAAAGACAACATCAAAGCAGCAGCTGTGGCAGCGGGAGGCAGCGGGAGGCCGAGGGCGTCCGTCTGTCTGTCGGCCCGGGGCATCTGGCAGCTCCCAAGGGCCCCTGCCCTCTGCCCCACCCCTTGAGGGCCCTATACCCACACCCATTCGGGAAGCCCCCTGTGCCGGCCCCCTCCCCGGCAGGGGGTGGGGCTCTGCAGAGAGCAGCACGGGGAGGACTTGGGGGGGCCCCGGAGCAGGTGGGCAAGAGATGGGTACCCCTGCAGCGCCACCAGCACCATGGCCGCCTCAGCCCACCCCGTCTTCCTCCTCGGTGCCCATCACTGACCCAAAGGTGCCTGGGGGTGGGGGGAGGGGGAGGAGTGGGCCGGGGGTGAGCTTGGCTGCCCAGCTTTAGTTCCCGGTGGAGAGGACACCGGAGAGTGGCCGGCTCGGGGCCCCTGGGCTGCCCTTGGCCTGGGGCGTGTCACAGGCACTCAGAGCCTCAGCTTCCCCTTCAGGAAGTGGGAGGTGCTGTGTGCTCGCCCCTGAGGGCAGCAGGAGGACTCACTGAGCCGAGCAAGGCAGGGGGCACAGCCAGGGGCACCCCGGGGCGGGGCCCTGTGTGCCTGCCACCCTCCCTTATTGCCGGGTGGGGGACTCAGGTCCTGGGGGCGAGGCAGGGAGCCAGCAGGGAGGCACAGGGCCTTGGACAGTGGTGTTTACACAGCTGTGTGCAAGGCTGTGTCCTGCTGTCAGCGGCCTGGGCAGCAGTGACCAGTCTGCCCGGTGGGCGGGGCCAGCATGATGGGCAGGGCCAGTGTGATAGGCGGGTTCATCCGATGGGCGGGGCCATCATGGTGGACCGGGCCAGCACGGTACCCCCACAGCGAGGGCTCGGAGACTTGCTCTCTGCCCGGCTCCTGGGCCTGTGGGAATGGAGTGGGCCCTGACCGAGGACTCTGAGGACCCTGGCTGCAGAGTCACCACTATCACCACCTGCTCTGGCACCTGCTCAGCCCAATCCGTGCCCACCTGGTAAGGACAGGGGTGCGCTGCCACCCAGCGCGGAAGACGAGGCCCGGCCCTGAGTGCCCGGAGCCAGGGTGGGTGAGGCGGCGGGGGGAGGGGCCCGCACGCAGCTGTCCCGCACAAGCTGGAGTCATGGTCAGCTCCCTCTGTCTCTGAGCCTCAGTGTGGCCTGCGGAACGGGGTGAGGCGCCCCGTGTGGCCCTGGGGGGCCGGTGGGGGACCGTCGCCCCTGTCCCGGCCGCGGCCTGCGCCATCTGACGGCTGCGGGCGGCGTCCTCCCGGCCGTGAGGCGGGCGCTTCCCCCTCCCGGTGCCCCTCAGCATTCTCAGCGGCAGAGGGAACGGAAGCTTCTCTTCTCGGCAGCAAACAGCCGTCCATCTGCCCGCGAAGCAGGACCGGTGCCTCCTGTGGCTCAGGACTCAGCCCTGACACGTCACATGCCTCCGACCGGGCGGGCTGGGCGATAATTTGCTCTAATTGACACCTGGGCGCCTCCAGGGCCCGCTGTCCCCCCCTATCCCCGCCCCCCCCCCCCCCACATACACACATGCACACAGCTCCTGGAAACGCTGACACCGGGAGGCGGGCTCTGCCCCAGATTTGCTGCTGTGCACGTCCTGGACCAGGAGAGCGGGACAGCAACGCCTACGCCACCCGCTCTCCCTCCTCCTTCCTTCTCCCTCCTTCTCTCCTCTCCCTCTCTCCATCTCTCCCTCCTCCTTCCTTCTCCCTCCCTCCCTCTCCCCCTCTCTCCCTCCTTCCCCCTCTCTCCCTCCTCCTTCCTTCTCCCTCCCTGCCTCTCTTTCCCCCCCTCCCTCCCCCTCTCTCCCTCCCTCTCTGGAATCAGGAGAAGCTGGGAGCAAATGCAAGAACGGGACAGACTGGACGAGGCCAGCCTGGGCTGGTTCCTGCAGAAGAAGGAGCCCCGATGGCCAGGAGCAGTCTGGCCCCTGGACTTTCAGCCAAGTCTGCCCAGCTCAGTCCACAGGCTCCGCCCAGGCCCTGTCCACGTGCCCCAAACTGTCTATGTGCCCCGGGCTGTCCATGTGCCCTAGACTGTCCATGTGCCCCAGACTGTCCACGTGCCCCAGGCTGTCCACGTGTTGCCAGGTTGTCCACGTGACCTCCCTGGATTGTCCATACGCCCCCGACTGTCCACGTGTTCCAGGCTGTCCACGTGCCCTCCCTGGACTGTCCATGTGCCCCCGACTGTCCACGTGCCCCAGGCTGTCCACGTGCCCGGATCTGGGGGGCTGTGAGCTGCACCTGCGCTCTCTCAAGCCCACGCCACTCAGGCACATGGGGCTACGTGTTCGGACCACAGGCTCACGCTCACAGCTGTTGGCCATCACGGCGCTGGGCGGCTCTGCCCTCCAGGTGGGATTTGCACGTGGCCCTGAGGACTGTGCCCTCATCAGTCCGAGGCTTGGACCTGTCCGAACACTGGCCGCTCCCTACAGCTCATAAAGGAGAATCTTCGCACTCCTGGTTTTTGATTCTGTTAATTCTTACCCAAGGATATTTTTTCTATTGATTTTCAGAGTGTGGCATGGGGGGGGGGGGGGAGAAAGGGACGAGAGAGAAACATCGATGTGAGAGAGATGCATCGATTGGTTGCCTCCTGTGCAAACCCCAGCCGGGACTGGGATTGAACCTGCCACCCCAGCACGTGCCCTTGACTGGGAATCGAACCCAGGACCCTTCGATTCTTTGGCTGATGCTCTTACCACTGGGCCATGCTGGCCAGGGCAGGGGAGAGGGCGGGGTGATGAGCCTCCTGCTCCCTGGGTGGGGAGACCCCGCAGAGGACACAGCTCCCCGGTCACAGACGCTGAGCTGAGCGGGGAGAAGAGCTTTCGAACAAAAGGAAGCGCCCCTGGGCTCTGGGGGCCGCGCCAGCAGGCGAGGAAGAGAGGAGCCTCACAGCCATCAGCAGGAAGTCACTCCTGAGACAGTGCCCCCGTCCCCCCCCGCCCCCTGCGCTCGCTGACTACCCCCCACGGCGTCTGGCCATCAATCTGAGAAGGAGAGCCAGCCCCCATGGAGCTCCGTCCTCCCCCCCCCCCCCCCAGTTTATTAAAAACGAGACGCCCAGCAAATCATTTTTATGAGCAATTAAGTGCCGGCGTGTGCGTGGCGGGCTCAGCGGAGGGACGGTGGAGCCCGGCCCAGGGCGGGCGGCTCTCCGGTTCGGCACCAGCCCGGCCTGGAGCTGCCGGCCACTCACTGGCCACTGTTTCCCCTCCCCCCGGAGCTGCCGGCCACTGTTTCCCCTCCCCCCGGAGCTGCCGGCCACTGTTTCCCCTCCCCCCGGAGCTGCCGGCCACTGTTTCCCCTCCCCCCGGAGCTGCCGGCCACTGTTTCCCCTCCCCCCGGAGCTGCCGGCCGCTCACTGGTCACTGTTTCCCCTCCCCCCGGAGCTGCCGGCCGCTCACTGGCCACTGTTTCCCCTCCCCCCGGAGCGGTGCTTCCTCACTCCCGCTCCTGTGGGATCTGATTCACACACCTCAGCGGAGGGAAACCGCGGGAATGTTGGCTGAGCCACACCAGTTAGGGCCGGACATCATCCTTTTAAATCTCACCTGGACACAGACGACGGAGTGGGGAAGGCCTGCGGTGGGGGTGGGGATGGGGACACCTGTGATATGTTCAGCAATGAAGATTTAACACACACACACAGAAAACACACACACACCACATCGCATCACTATCAGCATCATTATCACCACTGTCACCATCGCCACCACCACCACCATCTTCAACATCACCATCATCTTTACCAACATCACCATCGCTACCAGCATTACCACCACCATCACCACCACCACCACCACCACCATCACCACCACCACCATCACTACCACCACCACCACCACCACCTTCAACATCACCATCACCTTTAACAACATCACCATTGCCACCAGCACTACCACCACCACCACCACCACCACCATCATCACCACCACCACCACCATCTTCACCACCACCACCACCACCACCACCTTCAACATCACCATCACCTTTACCAACATCACCATCACCACTGTCACCATCACCATCACCACCACCACCAGCATCACCACCACCACCAGCATCACCACCACCACCACCACCATCACCACCACCACCACCAGCATCACCACCACCACAACCAGCACCACCACCACCACCACCACCACCAGCAGCACCAGCACCACCAACATCACCACCACTACCGTGACCATGGTTTGCGGTGTACCATCGGGCCTGGGAGGAGGCCCAGGGGAACGGGAGGAGTGAGAGCGCTCTGGGTGCTGTCCCCTCCCCGCCTGCCTCACGGGAGGTGGAGGCACAGGGAGGCTGCTAACCTGCCGGCACCACACAGGAGGCCAGATCCATCTCTCCCCCCGGAGAGGGGGAGCCCTGGCGCGGGGGCTGTGCCGAGGGGCCTCCGCGGGCTCAGGCCCCTGGGAGAGGCTCCGGTGGACCCCGCCGTCATTTCCACCCATGTATCCAGGTCACCGGTTCCAGAGCAGCGGACCCAGCGGGTCAGAGGCTTGGAAACCTGTCCACAGCTTAGCGATCACACGGGAAGCTCTGGGGAGAGAGATTCACTCTGCACAGCGAGCGGGTTCTGTGTTGGTCACAGAAGCGCCGCGGACAGTGGGGCCGGGCCCGCCTCACCGAGCTGCTCACGGCCGGGGCCCGGGACACTGGGCAGCTGGCTCCGCGATCCCGCTCCTGGCGCCTCTAAACGATTCTCATTTGATCCCCCTCATATCCGAGCGCCGAGGGGTGGGGGGGGCTGAGCTGCGGCTGCTTCGGGCCGCCGCCCAGGAAAAGAAGGCTATAGATGCTCAGCCCGGAGTCAGACGGATCCCCCCCCTTTCCCCCCCGTCCCGTCATAAAGCGCCCCCGCCCCCTCCTCTCCCAGCGAGCAGCGAGCTTTCAGTCCAGCAGCGTCAGAGCGGGCGCCCCGTCCAATGAGAGGACCGAGGGGCGCTCTTCAGTGTCAGGATGACACACGCTTCAATCAGGCGGACGGGCTCTCGCTCCAGATAGACGCGGATTAAATTTTCATGAGGCCGAGCCCCGTGTTGGCGGTTCGGCTCAGCACAGCTCACATCCACCGGAGACTTCCGCTCCCGGCAGCCAGCGCCTCGCGAGTGGTTCGGCAGCCAGTTCGGTGTTTATGAGAGCCCCCCCCCGTTCTGTCTGTCACCGGGAGGGGCGCTCCCGGACCGGACCGGGGAGGAGTCCTGACACGCCCTCTCCCCAGAGACCCGGGCACATTTCGAATGGGGTGTTTGGCTAGCGGGCACAGACGGCTTTTCCCGGGGACACCTCTCCTGCTGGGTCCGGATGTGAGGCGGAACCCGGATGGCCGGGTGGGGTCTGGTTCTGAGCCAGGACCTCCACTCCCCAACGCGCTGGGCCCCAGGCTGGCGGCCACGCCCGGCGTGGAAGCTCGGAGGGGACAGTGTTTGTTTGGGGTCCGGGACCCTCTGCAGTGTCCTCTGCAGTTGGCACCGCTCGGAGTGAAAGGTGACGCTGCGCCCCCCATGTCTGAGGCTTCCCCCGCCCCTCCCCTGCCTCCATTGTAGGTTCTCCGAGCTCTCCGAACAGGACGAGGGCGCGTGTTTTTAGGAAAATGCAGCCGCTGCGAGGACACGCAGACTTCTCACACACCAGCCCGGGGGCAGGAGCCGGGCTTGGCGTGTCAAGCCGGTCCTCCCGCAGGAAACAGGCCTGCTGAGTGAGCTTCGGCCCTGGGAGAAACACGCATGCACAAGCAAAGGAGCCCCAGGCCAGGAACTTATTTTAAGATTTTTATTTTATTGATTTAAAAAAAATTATTATTATTATTTTTTATTTATATATATATATATTTTTAGAGAGAGAGGACGCGAGAGGAGAGAGAGAGAAACCTCAATGTGAGAGTGAAGTGTGGATTGGCTGCCTCCTGCACACCCCTCCCGGGGACCCAGCCGGAAGCCTGGGCATGGCCCTTTGGGTGCCCAGGCTGATGCCCAACCAGCTGAGCCGCCCTGGCCGGGCTTCAGGCCAGAAATGAATACGGACGGTTGATTGAGAGCTGAGGTGCCTCAGGCGGAGCTGCAGGCCACCCCCCTCGCTAGGGAGGGGGGGTGTGGAGGGCTGGAGGGGAGTCTTGGGCTGTCATGACCTGATTCAGAGTGGGTGCAAGGCTGTGACCCTTGCACTGACCCAGGACTATGGGGACCGGCTGCACCACCAGGGACTGGAGACTGGAAACAGCCCAGCTGCCTAGCCCAGTGGTTGGCAAACTGTAGCTCATGAGCCACATGCAGCTCTTTGGCCCCTGGAGTGTGGCTCTTCCACAAAATACCACGTGCGGGCGCACACGTACAGTGGGACTGAAACCTCATGGCCCATGTGCATTGGTTGGTTTTCTGTCCGGGTAGGCCAATTTCGAAGAGGTGGCGTTAGAACACGTAAGTGGCCAAAGAGCCGCATGTGGCTCGCCAGCCCCAGTTTGCCGACCATGGGCTTAGGGGGCCGCAGGCTCACGATGCCCGAGGCATGGGGAGTCGGGGGGCGAGGGGGTGTACCTGGGAAGTGGAAGCTCCCAGCTGCTCCTCCTAGGATCTGGAGTCCAAATTCATGCCGTGGACATGGTCCTTCGTGCTTTTGAAAACTCGCTCATCTGCAGCGGAAGCGGCACCTCCACGGCCTCTCCTGACCCCGGATCCTGGGCGGCCTCTGGGGCGGCATTCCTGCCGGGGCCAGTGTCGCCTGGACGTGGGTATCGCCCGCTCCCTGGAGGGGCGGGGCCACCTGGGCCACAGGAGTGTCCACCCCGTTGTCTGACCCCTGACACCTGACCTCTGGCCCCAGGCCTAGGGGAGCTGCTGAGCGAGGGGATGGGGTCACGGGGCCTCGGTTCCCACCCCTCGTCCTCTCGGGGACTCCGGCCCAAGGATTAAACCAAAACCTGTGGAGAGCAGCTACAGTGTCTGGACAGGTCCAAGCCTCGGGCTGACGAGAGGGCACAGTCCTCATGGCCACGGGCAAGTCCCAGCCTGGAGGGCAGAGCCGCCCAGCACCGTGACAGCCAGCAGCTGTGGTTGTGAGCGTGAACCCGTGGTCCGAACATGGGCCCCACGTGCCTGAGTGACGTGGGCTTGAGAGAGTTCAGGTGCACGTGGTTGAGGAGGACGGAAACCCACAAGAACGTCGTAAACATCTTGGCCACGCCCTTCCTTTGCCTCGTGGCATCGGCTATAAAATAAAGACGCGGCTGGTGGTCCGTGGTGCTGTCGCTAGCTCTGCACCAGAGAGGACAGTGTCCCACCCAGACCCAGCTTCTCCTCTTGTCTTTTCTAACCTTCCCCCGGCCCCTCTCAGGTCCCCGAACCTGGCTGAGCTGGCGGGCACATGAGGCGCCCACCGTGGGGCTGAGTGTGCCGTGGCCCTGCCGGCTCGCCACAGAGACCCCCTCTTATGGCCGTGAAACCACTCGAGGACAGAAACACAGAGAGAGCCTCTCACTCAGCTCGGATTCTTACAGGAGAGGACGAAGGCTGTGAGACCTTCCCGGTGACGTGAGCTGCCCTTCCCCGAGGGGCTGCAGCCCCTGCCCCGGCGGCCGCAGTGCTGAAAGGTCTTCCGAGGAAGGCTCCTGGCCCAGGGCTCCGGCTCCGGCTCCGGCTCCTGTTCGCTGTCGGGTCTGTTGGGGGGCGGGGGGCGGAGGGAGACAGGTTGGGGCTGAAGCTCATTCCACGTACACAGATAATCAGGGCTCGGTGGGGAGACACAGTGTGAGATGCGGAGGAAGGAAGGGGAGACGGAGTGTGAGCGGGCGTGGCGGCGGCCCCCCATGCCAGGCGGCTGCCAGCCCGAGGGAAGCCCAGGCCTCCATTGCCTTCCGGGGCCCATGAGGGGGCAATTGGGGGGGCCAGTGGGGGTGCTACCCCACAGCCCCGTCCTGGACCCCGTGCTTGTCCTGGAACGGGCCCTGCTGCTGCGTGGCAGCTCCTGCCCTCCGCTGGGTTTGCAGGTTTGGGGCCCGGCGGCCGGTAGGAGCCCGCATTCTGCTCGGCTGGCCGCGCTCAGAGCCAGGCCCAGGTGGAGGGTCCGGGGCCACAGGAGCTCGGAGGCCCCCGCTGGGTGCGGAGCAGGGCGGCCTGCGCTCAGGTGGGCCAGCGCCGGGCACGCGGAGTTCACGGGGACCGAGCTGGCCCTGCCAGGGCGCCCTGGTCCGCCCTGGGGTGGCCGTCACCCCCTCGGGTCTCGGCCTGACCCGAGGAATGAGAGGGGAGATGCGGTGTGCAGGTGACCATCCGGCGCGGGTGGCTCGGGCTGAGCCCGCACAGGGTGCTGGGGCCGCACTGGGCAGAGCCGAGGGTGCAGGGCTGTGCACACGGGACTGGCCGGGCCGCCCTCAGGAGCAGAGGCTGTGCGGGTGGCGGGGGGCCAGCAGGCCTGAGGGAACTTGTGGGGCGTAGCCACAGTGTTTGGGCAGGTCCAAGCCTCGCCTGACGAGAGGGCACAGTCCTCAGGGCCACGTGTAATCCCAAGCGTGGAGGGCAGAGCCTCCCAGCACCGTGACAGCCAACAGCTGTGGTTGTGAGCGTGAACCTGAGGTCCGAACACGTGGCCCCCCGTGCCTGAGCGATAGAGGCTGCAGGTGAACAGCTGGATCAGGCGCGTGTAGTCGAGTGGGATTAGAGCCCAGGAGAATGCTGTGAACATCTTCACCGCCCTTCCTTTGCCTCGTGGCATCGGTTAAAGTAAAGCCACGGATCGTGGGCGCTGGCGCTGCTGGGTCCCCACCAGGGAAGCGGCGTCCCACTGAGGCCCAGCTCCCTCCTCTTGTCTGTCTGTCTGTCCTCAGTCCCTCACCGCCCCCATGCGGGGTCACCCTTGGCCGGGCTGGAGAGGCACAGGAGCTGGAGTCCCCCGCGAAGAGACCTCCTCAATGTCCCCCTCCCCCCGGGGCAGGGCTATTGGCCCGGGGCGCTCCTGGGTCTGGGCTCTGGCACCTGAGGCGGGTGGGTGGTGTCCCGCCGAGCCTGTGGCTGGCTGGGAGCCAGAGCGTCCTTCGCCGAGCAGGGACGGGCGCCTCCGTCCCCCCCACGGACGGAGGCCTCACCGGGCTGCCCGGAGGGGAGGGCCACACGATCCCGGGACCTAGAGCCCCTGCCCCTGACCAGGGGCCCGGCTTCGGAGTCGCCGGTCACTTAACCTGTGCGCCGCGCGGAGATGCCGTTGGGAAGCGTCTTCGGTGTCTGCCATCCAAACCGCGGCTGCCACAGCCCCATCGACCGCCTTCCATCTGATCTCCCCGCGCACGGCGGGCCGCGTACTGTAAACCAATTACTGCAATTTGGCTTTCTAGAAAGCGGGAACGTAATCAAGGAATGCAATTTGTTTGCTTTTCACGGAATAGTGCCGTGTGGCGGCCCCCGGAGCTGGCCCTGGAGGCCCGGGACCCGCGTGTCTGGGTGCGTGTGCGTGTGCATGTGTGTGTGCGTGTGTGAGACACACGTGTGTCTGTGAGAGGTGTGTGTATCCACAGAGCCCCACTCGGGCCTGAGCGGGAGGCCGGGCTGGGTGGGGCTCTGCTTGCCGCTGGCTTCCTGAACCCGGGACCCCGAAGTGCTCCCTGCAGGGGGTCTAACAGACACCCTCCCCCCCAGGCCTGCGGGCTGGGACCCGGCCAGACCTGCTGCTTCTGTAGGAGGGGCCGCACATCCAGGTGGGCTGAGCGTGGAAATGAGCATCCGTTTGAAATCTTTGTCTTCAATGACAGTGTCACTCCGGGAGCGAAGGGAGGGTCTCCCCGGACCAGGGCCTGAGAGGAGGGCAGAGGCTGGGCTGAGGCTGAGGTGGGGAGGGGAGGGGAAGTGCTGCCTCCCCGAGGCCCCCCAGGTCCCTGGAGCCCCTCCTGCCCATTGCCAGCCCCGGAGCAGGCTCTGAGCGACGCCCCCCTATCCCGATCGGGCTCTGACTGCCCCCCGCCTCCCAGCCCTGAGGTCACTGTGCTCCTGGCTGGAGGGCGGGGAGCCGGCTCTGCCCCAGGCCCCTCGCGCCCCCCCCCCCGCCCCCCGCCAGGCAGCTCATCTTTGGGGTGCGGGCTGGGATGGGGGAGCGGGGGACTCCTGGGTCCTGGCATGAAGCCCAGAGGCCTGGCCGTGGCCTGGGCAGTAGGACCCGGGTCTGAGTCCCTGGTTAAAGCGGAGGCCCAGCTCTGCCCACCCCGGGACCCGCTGCCACGCTCCTCGCCTCCGCCAGCGCCTCCCTGTGAGCCGACCCTGGCTGCACCCCCTCGGCTGGGCCTCCTCGCCACTGAGCGGCGCCTACAGCGTGCTGGAAGCCTCCGGTACCTCCCGACACGGTGCCCGCCTGGGCCCTCCCTCACTCTGCCTGCTACATGGCTCCACTCCGGCTCCCCCAGCCCCCTGGCTCCCCCAGCCCACCTGGCCCCCCCGGCTCAGCATCCAGGGCAGGTGGGGCTCCGGGAGCCCCCAGTTCCGCCTCGGCTGGGGCCCCGGTGCTGGGCACCAGGCCCTCCCTTGGAACGGGCACGGCCGTGTAGGGAACAGGCAGAGACCGGACGCCCGCCCGCGGTCGGGCAGAGGAACCTGGTTCCTGTCAAAGGGAGGCGGGACTCAGGGAGGAGGCTGGGATGCCGCTGTGCAGAGAGGCCTGCGGACCGGGCGGCCTCCTAAACCCCAACTTCCTCTTCTATAAAATGGGGTGAAGCCCCCCACCCGTGCGTTTTAGAGGAGCCCGAGGTACCCGAGCCTCCCACTCAGGCCTGGGGACAAGGTCAGCGTGCGAGCCACTGCGATCTCAGCCTCGACATTCTCATCTGTGAAATGGGTGCAGTGACTGTGCAGCCGGGCGGTGTGGGGGGAGAGACGGCGGGACAGGTCTCAGCTCCCGGCATTTCCTCAGCTCCGCCCAGGGTGGGCTTCCAACTCAGACCCACTGAGAGGGGTGCTATGACGGGGGCAGCCGGCCTGGACCCTCAGGGCCACCGTCCAGGTGCTGTCCCTGCCCAGGCTCCCTCCACAGCCGCTCACCTGCCCTCCTGCCCTCTGACCGCTCACCCTGCTCTCACAATGGGCCTCCGATCTGGGTTTTTGTTTGCAGCCACACTGCGGACGCCGCCCGGCCCTGCCCACATGATCTTTAGGCTGAACTGTCCCTCCTTCCCGGGCAGCGGGGATCCTGGGGAGCAGCACCCCGACTTCGGGACAAGCCGGCCTCCTCCGCCGGGGGCTCCCCACGTGGCTCCCAGGCAGCGGCCTGCCCCGGGTCCTGGGCATCTAAGCCCTGGCAGAGGCACCCGTGTCCACAGCGGCCCGGGCGTGAGGCAGTGTCCGGGAGCCGGGAGGAAGCGGGCCTCGGCCACGGACACGCCGCGCTGCCACCGCTCTGGCGCGGAGGCAGAGCCTGGCTTCTCCCGTTTCCACGGTCCCGCTGTCATCCAGACGGAGCGGAGTGCGGACGCACTTCCAGTGTCTGCGGAGGACGCCGTGAAGGGCTGTCACGGGTTCTGCGCGAAGATAAATGGACTCCGCGTCCTGACAGCCTGGCGTCCTGCCCACAGCCTCAGCGATGCTCCTGTGCTCTCTGCAGAGTCCCCCCCCAGCTCCCTGATCCTCTCCTAGTCCCACCGCCTGCCCCCTCCCAGCACCCTGATCTTCTCCGGGCCCTGCCCCTCCCAGCACCGAGTCCCACCACCCTGCCCCCTCCCAGCACCCTGATCTTCTCCGGGCCCTGCCCCTCCCAGCACCGAGTCCCACCACCCTGCCCCCTCCCAGCACCCTGATCTTCTCCCGGCCCTGCCCCTCCCAGCACCGAGTCCCACCGCCTGCCCCCTCCCAGCACCCTGATCTTCTCCGGGCCCTGCCCCTCCCAGCACCGAGTCCCACCACCCTGCCCCCTCCCAATACCTATCCCACCGCCTGCCCCCTCCCAGCACCCTGATCTTCTCCCGGCCCTGCCCCTCCCAGCACCGAGTCCCACCACCTGCCCCCTCCCAGCACCCTGATCTTCTCCCGGCCCTGCCCCTCCCAGCACCGAGTCCCACTGCCCTGCCCCCTCCCAGCACCCTGATCTTCTCCCGGCCCTGCCCCTCCCAGCACCGAGTCCCACTGCCCTGCCCCCTCCCCGCACCCCGCTCTTCTCACCCGCCCCGCCCCCCCCCGCACCCTGATCTTCCTCCCGGCCCCCCCTGCCCCCTCCCAGCACCGAGTCCCACTGCCCTGCCCCCTCCCAGCACCCTGATCTTCTCACAGGCCCTGCCCCTCCCAGCACCCAGGGTTCCTCCCAGCACCATGTCCCACTGCCCTGCCCCCTCCCAGCACCCTGATCTTCTCCCGGCCCTGCCCTGCCCCCCTCTCCCCCAGCACCATGTCTCTACCCAGCACCTAGTCCCACTGCCCTGTCCCCCTCTCCCCAGCACCAGGGCCCCTCCCAGCACCGCATCCCACCGCTCTGCCCAGTGCGTGTCTCCCCACCGCCCTGCATGGGTGTCTGAGAAGCTGCCACCATTCTCAGAGCCCGAGCCCTGTCTGTCTGTGCACCGTCTCCTAGAAACAAAGCCCGAGGCTCCTGCCCGCTGTTTCCACCGACCGGCCCGTCCTCCCTCAGCACCTCATCTGGCCGGACCTTCTTTGCCAACTGCTGCCAGGAAACCAGGGACCTACCTGCCAGCCCTTCTGCTTGGGGATCCCCGGGACCGGGGGGCACCTGTCTGTCCGCGCTGAAGGGACCTCTGCTCCGCCTGCGCCTGCGCGGCCCAGCTCAGGGCCGCCCCGCAGGCCAGGGGGGCTCCCCCCGCCCGCGGGGGGCGGGGGGGGGGGGGGGGGCGGCATCTGCAGGGCATTCCTCACGCCATCCGCCCCCCAGCCCGCACCCCCCCCCCCCCGCCCCAGCGTGTCCTCTCCCAGCCCCTTGCCTTCCGCCAGGCCACATGCCCTCTCAAAAGTACACGCTACTAGGCCACATCCTCCGGGCTCCCGCTCAGCACCCCCTCACCCCCCCATCATTGCAAGATCCGCCCGGATCCCCAGGACCCAACCCCCCTCTGCCCCCGCCCCAGGCCCCGCCCACGTGGCCTGGCCTCCCAGCCTCTGCTCTGAGCTCTGGCAGCTCCTGTGCCCGCCGGGTCAGTCCGCCCACCGGGGCCCGGCATTCCCTCTGGACCAGCGCCCGCCCCTGGATGCCCTCGGCACCCTTGCCTCCGCCGTGTCTGCTGACCCTGCGCTGTCCCCCTTGACCCCAAGTCTTGGGAGACGCCACCCCCAGCTCAGGGTAGAGCAGCTCAGAACCTGCCGCTCTTTCAGTCCCGGTTCCCCCCGGATCCCTCCACAGCCGGGCCTCGAGTGTACCCCGAGTGCTGGGGCCCGACCCCCAGGTCCCCAGAGGCCCCTTCGCTGGAGGTGGGCATGACAGTGGCAGCCACCCACCCTGTGTGAACCCCACCTAAGCCCGTGGCTCCCCCGATGTAGCTGCATCCCTCCCCCACTCCCCCCCCCACCCCGCGTCTGGAAGCTTGCTGACAGCTTGTGCGGCAGGTGAGACCCAGACGCGTTCTGCCGGGTGTTTCCTCCGGGAACAAAAAACAAACAGAAAACCACAGATGTCGGGGGAACAACCTGGCCCTCCCTCCTCTCACTCCCTGGCGGCGGGTCCTCCCGGGGTCACCTGCGGTCACGGCCCCGCGCCCCGGACACATGACGCGCTAGCGACATGTGATGGCTCCGTCCCCACCGCGCCTTCCGGAGGCGAGGGATCTGGGTGGCGGAGGGAGACACGCCCTGAGGGGCTCACGCCTGGCCGCTCCGGGCCCGAGCTCAGGTTCAACCTCATCAGCACCAGGCGGCAGGCGGAGGGCCGGGTCCTGGCTGGCTGGGTCCTGGGCTTTGTGTCCCGAGGCTGCCACCCAGCAGAATGCCACCATGCGTGAGGCTTACACAACAGACGTGCGTTGTCTCACCGTCGGGAACCTGGAGTCCAGGGTCAAGGTGTCAGCAGGTCTGGTCCCCCTGAGACCCTCCTTGGCGGTAGGTGGCTGCTTCGTGCTGGGTCCCCACATGGCCCTCCTGCTGAGCACTGCGTTCTTGGGCTCTGTGTCCCCAAATCTCCTCTTCTCAGGAGGACGCTGGGCAGTGGATGGGGGCTCACCCATATGGCCTCATTTAGGTCTATCACCCCTTTAAAGGTCCTGTCTCCAAATTACAAGGACACTCTGAGGTATGGGGGGAAGACTTCAACGTAGGAATTTGGGGGGCCCATAATTCAGTCCCTAACAGTCCTCCTTGAGCAAGTCATCCCACCTCCTTGGGCCTTGGTTTATTCAGCAGTAGCATGTTAATAACGATGATGGTGATGGTGGTAATGGTGATGATGATGGTGGTGGTGGTGGTGATGATAGTGATGATGGTGGTGATGGTGGTGATGATAGTGATAATGATGATGGTGGTGTTGATAGTGATGGTGGTAATAATGGTGACAATGATGGTGGTGATGATGGTGATGGAGATAATAGTGGTGATGATGGTGTTGATGGTGGTGATAGTGATGATGATGGTGGTGATGATTATGGTGATGGAGATGATGGTGATGGTGATGATAGTGATGGTGGTGATGATGGTGAAGATGATAGTAGTGATGATTATAGTGATAATGGTGATGGTGGTGGTGATGATAGTGATAGTGGTAATGATGGTTTTGGTGATGGTGATGATGGAGATGATAATACTGATGATGATGGTGGTGATGATGAGGTGATAGTGGTGGTGGTGGTGGTGATGATTATAGTGATAATGGTGATGGTGGTGATGGTGATGGGTGTGATGATGATGATGTGATGGTGGAGATAATGATGATGGGCTGGGTCCCATGAAGAACAGAAGACAGAAGCTAACAGGAGTGGTGAGCACCATGGGGTGATGGGAAACCACTGACCCACAAGACGATGGTCATCAGTGTGGACGGAGCCTGACCTGGGACAATTCCAGAGGAACCTGGCCTAGAGGTCCATGGGCAGGCATGGGGAGGAGGGAGAGCAGGGGGTTCTGACACTGCATCTGTTACCGCGCACAGCCCGGCGGGCAGCCTTCCTGGCGCCGGGTCCTCAGGCCACACAGCACGGAGAGGCAGGAGGCAGGAGCGGCCCTCTTTCGCCCACACGCCCTTCCCTCCGAGCGCACAATGACAGGCAGAGCTTCGGCAGAAACTGGTTAGGAGACGGAACGTGCAGTCTCTCCCTGAATTGCAGGGATAATTAAGGCCACAGATTGGATTTCTTCAGATTTCAGCTTTGTGTCCTGTGCTTTTGTCAAAGCTTCGGCGATAAAGGTGTCGTGTGCCACCTGGGGGCACTAGTCAAGCCTCCCAGCCTGTGTGTGGGATCCCAGCACTGCCGACCTGGTGCCTGCAGCGAGCACCCCCTTACCTGAGCTCCCGCCTCCTGTGGGCAGAGCTGCCCATCAGACGACAGCCCCCCAAGTCCCCGAGCCCCCATGACACGCTGAGGCTACAGCCTTTGTGGACCTGGCCCCCAAGTTCGCCCGCAAAACTCCATGCTCGCACACACACACATCACAGCAAAGCTTGCGGCTCCCACGCTGTCATAAGGTCAGAACCTTAAACCCACCCCAGCAGTCCCCCCGGATGGCCGAGCAGCACCGGAAAGGATGTGCCGTTCTAAGACCCCCCCCACCCCCACATCAGGGGCCACCTGCCCCAGGCCGCTTCTCGGTGTCCAGCACAGGTGCCCCGAGGTGGGCAGCAGAGTCCTCTCTGTGGGCCGTTCCAAAGAGCAGGGCCCACCCAGGACTCCACCCCCGAGCGCGGGGGGGCCCTGGGAGGTGTGCTCAGTCCCTCTCTCAGCTCACGTGCCAGCGGCGAGGCCTGGGGAGGGTGGCGTGGCGAAGAGGAACACGTTCGTCCACAAAGCGCCGTCACCACGCTCCGTCTTCGCTGGGGGAGCCCCGAGGGCGGGTTCTGTCCCCGGGACGCCAGGGGCAGGGTTTCTGCTGTCCCCCGGGCTAAGGGAGCCCCTCAGGGCACTGAGCCAAGGGCCCTGCCCCTCCCCACTCCGTGTGAGCAGGCGGGAGAAGAGGCCGGTGTGACCGGCTGAGCCTGGGTCTGTGCAAGGGGTACGGAGGTCTCCCGGGTTCCCTGCCTGTGCCCAGGCCTCCCGCGGGCTCCCGCCAGCAGTGCCTCCTCCTGCCAGCAGGTGGCAGCGCTCGGGCAGCTCCTCCTCCTCCTCCTCCTCAGGGCCGCCTGCGGCTCTCTCCAGAAACCGGGGAGATTGCTCCATTACGTTAAACACCGTTAATGGGCGCCCTCGCCGCGTCCCTTCAATCACGCAAAGGTCAGCTGTCACCGCACAAATGTGAGACTTAATTTGTTTTCCTGATGCACATCGGATCGGTGATAATCCGGCCCGTTTCTAGTCATTTTCCCGCGCGTGCCCGCTGCCCGGGGCAGGGTCACAGCGCACAGGTGGGCTCAGAGCCTGGGGGCGGGGGGAGGGAGGAGGACTGGGAGGAGCCTGATGCCAGGAAGGGTGTGAGGACAGCAGCCCCTGGAACCCGAGCCTTCTGGTCCCCAAATGGCAGGCTGCAGCGGCGGCAGCAGTGGGTGTGTGTGTGTGTGTGTGTGTGTGTGTGTGTGTCGGAGCCTCCGGGACCCCACTCCTCCAGAGCTGGACTGGCCTGGGAGCTCTTCATCCCTCTTCGGCTTCCTGACCCTTCCCCTGGCCCCTGGCCCCTGGCCCCTGCCCCTCCCCGTCCCCCCCAGCCCTGCACCTGCTGGAAGCTTCCAAGCTGAAGAGGGTCCTGGGGGCTCCAGGCCCACAGTGAGCCGGTCCTGGGGGCACAGGTCTCGCCGAGCCGGCGGGAGGCCCAGTAATGACCTCGGACACAAGCCAGAGCCGCCTGGGACATGGCGCTCACCTCTGCATGGGCACAGACTCGCTCACTCACTCTCGGCCCCTTGAGCCCCGCCAGCAAGCCAGCATCCGGGAGCGCCCTGTGTGCTGCGTCACGCCCACCCACTCTCACGCCGCCCGTGGGGGTTCCCGGGTGGGCGGGTGGGGAAGGTTCCTCTTTATCAGCCGCCAGTGTGTCTGTGGGCTGGGTCGGGCACCATACATGCTCTTTTTGTTTTTGTTTTTAATGTGCTGCGCTTACTGATGTCAGGAAGGGAGAGGGAGAGAGAGAAGCATCAGTGATGAGAGAGAGTCATGGATCGGCTGCCTCCTGCACGCCCCCCTGGGGACCAAGCCTGCACGCTCCTGACGGGGAATCGAACCCGGGACCTCCCGGGTCGTAGGTCGACACTCAACCCCTGAGCCCCGCTGGCTCGGCTCGCATCATCGTTTTAAATGCCAGCCCGGCTCCAGGCGGTGGGCGCGGTGCCCTCTCACAGGGCACAGCTGGGTCTGTCCGGCCCCACGCCCACTCCCGCAGCTACGTCTCCCTCCTGCCACGCCGGACCGTGGCTCCTTCACCGGGGCCCCGGGCCGCTCAGCAGCGGGCGCCTCCGGCTCTGGGCTCAGCAGCTCAGCCAGCTCAAACCTGCTTCTGGATTGCACCCCTTCGCTCCCGCGAGGCTGACCCGCTGGGGGGCAGGGGAGGGGGGCAGGAGGGGGCTTTGTTCACCCCGGGCGCAGAGGAACAAGCCCAGGGGATCTGATTGTGTTCCCAGCGCAGGATGGAACACAATTACCAGCTGAGCCCGCACCTGCTTTCTGCCCGGATCTCCCTCCTCCGAGGGCTGAGCTGCAGGGTCGGGGACGGGGCCCAAGGTCTCCCACATCCACCTCCTCCGCCTCCCCTTCCTGCGGAGCCGAGCTGAGCCAGGGCTCCGTTCCCTCCGGAGGGTCTCCGCATTGGGACACAGCGGTCTCAGCCGGGGCACGGCCAGCATCAGAGACACTCAGACCCGCAGCCCCCTTCCCTGGGCCACTGACGCAGACGTGATGCCGAGAAGCATCAGTGATGAGAGAGAGTCATGGACCGGCTGCCTTCTGCACGCCCCCCTGGGGACCAAGCCTGCACGCTCCTGACTGGGAATCGAACCCGGGACCTCCCGGGTCATAGGTCGAAACTCAACCCCTGAGCCCCGCTGGCTCGGCCCGCATCATCGTTTTAAATGCCAACCCAGCTCCAGGCGGTGGGCGCGGTGCCCTCCCCCAGGCACACAGCTGGGTCTGTCAGGCCCCACGCCCACTCCTGCAGCCACGTCTCCCTCCTGCCGCGCCGGACCGTGGCTCCTTCCGGGACCCTGGGCTGCTCAGCAGCGGGCGCCTCCGGCTCCGGGCTCAGCAGCTCAGCCAGCTCAGACCTGCTTCTGGATCGCACCCCTTCGTTCCCTCGAGGCTGACCCGCTGGGGGGCTCCAGGGTCCTCAGCGTCTGTAACAGACTCCTCTTCCTCCAGTGTGTCCCCCCCACCCCGGGCCCTGCACCCCCCAGCCTCTGCCCTGTACTCCCCCGGGCTGTGCCCTGTACCCCCCAGCCTGTGCCCTGCACCCTCAGGCTGTGCCCTGCACCCCACCCTCCCAGCCTGTACACTACACCCCCCCGGGCTGTGCCCTGAAGTGCCAGCTGCCGTCCTCCTGCCTTTCCCACTGGGAGAGTTTGTGTCTCATCAACAATCCGAGTGGACTCCGCTCACTGAGTGTCACCATCAGCCGGCAGCCGGCCCCTGAGTTTCATCTCAAGAGCTCAGAAAGTAGTAATCTTCTCCCGAGCAAGAGCCCACGCTGCTGCCACTGGAACTTCTCCAGAGAATGTGGCAATGCCACCGGCCGCAGGCCCTGCGCTAAGGCGGATGCTGGGCGCTGGCGCTCTGAGCGCAGACCGTGCTCCAGGGAGAACGGTGCTCCAGGGAGGACGGTGCTCCCTCCGGAGCTGGAGGCAGGGGCGGGGCGGACCTTGCTCTCCCCTGTTCCTGGAGCAGGGGCTTTATCCCCATCTCCTCTGCCTTTCCTCCAGCCTGGGCTCTGCGTCAGAGAGAAGTGGCGTGGAACACGCTAGGTCTGTGCGGGCTGGGAGGTCCCGAAAGGATCACAATCCGAGGGGCCCGGGGTCCCCGGCAGACACACCCTCTCCGAGGGGGACAGGGCCCTGGAGAGGCCACGTGGGGCCTGGGTGGACCGTCATGGTGTGTGTGTGTGTGTTTAATAAATATATTTTTATTGATTTCAGAGGAAGGGAGAGGGAGAGAAGCATCAATGATGAGAACGGGTGGGCGGGGCTGGGATGGCATGGGCTCTGCCGGGTCCACAGGTGGGCTCGGCGAGTGGTTCTTCGGGAGGAAGGGGTCCGCCCTCCCCTCCAGGCCGGAGAACGCTGAGGAAAAGCCGGATGCAGGGGAGGCCGCCCGGCGAGCAGGGGCGCCCCGGGGCTCACCGAGCCACCGGGCTGAGCCGGTTAGGGGCTCCGGCACCCGGAGCGGAGCGGAGCGAGGTGCTCGGGGTGGAAATATCGCCCATTTGCATGTTTCCGGGGATGCGATAATGGGATTCGGGCGAGCGGCGGCGGTGAATGCCACTTAAAGTTCACGCCTGCTCCGTCCGTGTTCCTCAAATTGAACACGAAACTAGACGGGGGCGGGGGGGGCGTGGGGCCGGGGAGTGAGGGCCGGAGACGCGCTCAGGCCCGGGATCACCTGGCGCACGGGCCCACCGGCTGAACGCACGGAACTGCCGCCGCCGCCGCTGTTTTCCTGAGGATCGCGGGGACCGGACGCCGGCTTCCTGGGGGCAGCCCGGTTTCCTAAGCCCCCAGGCGACTGGGACCCCGGAGCAGGCAGGGACCAGGGACTTAGAGCCCTTTCTGCCTCGTTCCCACGTGAAATGGTGAAGGGTGGGGACAGGACGCTCAATGCAAGGCTGCGCTGTCGATGCACAAATAACGAGGAATTTCCTGGTGTCGGGCGGTCACAGGCTGCACCCCCTCCTCCCCCCCCACCCCGGGTTAGAATTAGGGTTATGGTTAGGGATAGGGTCAGGGCAGGGTCAGGGTCAGGGTTGGGGATAGAGTTAGGGATAGAGATAGGGTTAGGGTTAGGGTTAGGGTTAGGGTTAGGGATGGGGTTGGGGTTAGGGTTAGGGTTAGGGTTTGGGTTAGGGATAGGGTTAGGGGGTTAGGTTCAGAGTTAGGGTTAGGGTTAGGGTTAAGGTTAGGATTTGGGTTAGGGATAGGGTTAGGGAGTTAGGGTCAGGGTTAGGGTTAGGATTAGGGTTAAGGTTAGGGTTAGGGATAGGGATAGGTATAGGATTAGGGTCAGGGTCAGGGTCAGGGTTAGGGATGGGGTTAGGGATAGGGTTAGAGGGTTAGGGTCAGAGTTAGGGTTAGGGTTAGGGAGCAGAGTGGATGAGCGGCCAGGAGACAGAGCTGGGGTCTGGCTCGGGTCACCTGGGCCAGCTCACCCTGTCTCTGAGCCTCGCTTCCTGGTCTGGGCGGAAGCAGGAGGCAGACCTGGTGAGGATTCTTGAGCCAGGAACCAGGTTCGATTCCTGGCTCTGCCTCTGAACCAGCCCGGCGTGGGGGGGAGATGAAGGGGAGCTGCTGTAACAAAGCCTTCACCCTCAGGACTTACCTTCTCAGCCTGGAGGCCAGGGGTCAGGCCCGGTGCCTAAGGGGCCAGTCCCCTGAGAGCAGGAGGGACCCTCTCTCCCGCGCCGGCAGTTTGCCAGAAATTGGCTCCTTGGCTCTCAGATGCACCTCCTTCTTCACGTGTGTCTCTGTCTTCACGTGGCCTTTGTATGACGGTCAGTCACATGGGATTAGGCCTCCCCCTCCTTCTGACTCAGAGTTTAAATGGTGCAACACGTGCTTTAACAGCAGCCTGGATGGCAGCTCGCAGCGCTGGCCTGGGCCTCTCCTGGGCACTAGTGGTTGGGGGACCTTGCATTGGGGGTGCTGGGGTCCTCAGCAATGCTAACAGACCCGACATGTAACCACATGCATGATCCGGGCCGTTGCATGTAACTCCATGGAAAGGGCACTCTGACACAGAACTGTCATCCCAGTGACAGACCGAGCCAGGCCCTCCTGAGCGTGCGGCGCGGGGCGGCCGGGGCCGCGGCCTGGGCCGGATCCGAACGGAGATTTCAGCAGGAACACATCTGCGTCAGGAAGGGACGGGCAGGGCGGGAGGACACAGGGCCCCGCGCTCTGAGCAGACAGTAACAGCGGTGTACCGCGCAGCCACGCTGATCGGCAATAACCCACGAGGGGCCGGCGGGAGGCGGGCTGAGCGTGCTGGGCATCGGAGAGCACAGGGGCCGCGCTGCAGCAGTCGTGGTAAAGCTGGGCCTGCGGAGACTGGTCTGTGGGTGCAAAGTCAGGGTGGCGGCTGGGGAAGATGGGGTGTTGGTGTGGTACCACGCGGGCATCACCCTAAAAGGTGGCTCAAGTCGGCATCCCCAGGGCAGGGGGCACCGTGTCCTTCCGGCTGAAGCTGGGTGGGTCCGGCATCTCGGGGTGGGTCCTGGCCCGCACGCACCCCGGACGCCTAGCAGGAGGAAGCACCGACCGACCGTCAGACCTCCTGTGACCTCCGCGGCCATCTTCTTCGGAAATGCTGGTGTCACGGCAAACAGGGCCAGACCGGGCCGCTGCCCAGGGACGGGGACTCGAGGGGTGTGTCCAACAGGGGCAGCGTGTCCTGGGCCTGGCTCGTGGGTGGGGGAGACGGTCTAGCGACATCACGGGAGCCCCCGGTGGGCCTGGGAGCTGCGGGTGAGGAGTGTACTGCACGTATTAAACTCGGACCCACCCGGACCGGGCCCTTTGCTGTGGGAAGGTGGGGAAGGTGGCTGGCTGTGGCCGGGCAGGCAGCAGGGGCGGGCAGTCCGCTCTCAGGGAGCCCAGAGGAGCCGCACAGAAGGGTGTGCATGGAGCAGTTAACGGGCCATGGCAAATGTGGAAAACTGGCGGAATTGGGGAAAAGGCATTGGGGAGTCATCCCGGCTGCTCTTGCAATTATTCTGTACATTTCCCCTGATTTCAAAATAAAATGTTTAGGAACCCATCATGTTCAGAAAAAAAAAAAAAAGTGACCAAAGCACAGACTAGGGGTCCCCTCACCTAAGATTCAAGACCCTGCACAGCTCAGCCGCCTGAGTGGGTAGGTATTAAGGTGAACAGACAGGAAGATGGAGAGGCACAGAGCAGCCAAGGGAGGAGGTGGGCTTGGGAAAGGCAGAGGTGGTGGGGCAGGGCCCAGCTTGTCTTGCTGAAGTTTCTGCAGTTGGGTAGTGGGTAGACTAAGTGCTTTCTTACCATTCTTTAAACTGTGTCAATATGTTTGGCACAGTCTTTGGAATGTAAGCACCTACACTAATAAAGGAGAAATATGCAAATTGACCATACCTCTGGGACACCCACCAGCCAATCAGGAGTGAGTATGCAAATTAACACACCAAACATGGTGGGTTAATTAGCACATGCAGGTGTGGAAGGAAGAATGAAGGCTCTGGCCTGAGCAAAGACTGAAATGACTAAAGACTGAAGAGGTTTGGCTTCTCTGCTTCGGCTGGAGTGAAGGCCTGATTCCTGGGTGCCGAAGGAAAACCAGTGCCTGCAGCCAGGGGAAGAAAGGCCTATTGCGCGAATCTTTATGCACCAGGCCTCTAGTCTCTATATAGAAAAGCATAAGCAACCATTACGACTGAATGACTGGAATGACCGGAAATGACCAGTGGACCAGTTGCTATGACACCACTGACCACCAGGGGGCAGACACATAATGCAGGAGCTTCCCCCTTATGGTCAGTGCACTCCCACAGCCCTCTGCATTTCCTCCCCACCCCCATCTGGCCAATCCTTTGCAACTCCTCCCCTCAGCTGGCCAGCCCCCTGCCACTCCTGGCCAAGGCACTGATTAGGGGACTGGTGGGCCAACCTCCCGAGGTCCCTTTCCCTGGCCAACTGGCCTCCCAATAGGCCCCAATCGCTGGCCAGGCGGAGGGACCCCACCCATGTACGAATTTGTGCTCTGGGCCTCTAATGTTTCATAACAGAGGTTTAGAAGCCAAGAGTGTCTGCAGACCCCCTCACAGCCCCTCGCTCCCTGCTCCCCGCTTGGAGGACAGTGAGGCGGAGAGCGCGTGGGGAAGGTCTGGCGGCCGTGGCATGGAGCGTGGGCCATAAACCCGGCAGCTGAATCGCTCGCTGACATACGGGAGCGCCGATGGATGACCGCTACTGCTGGTTACTGTCATGTTTTATTTATTTTCTAGCGGCAGCAGCCACAGTCCACAGACCCTCCTGGGCCGGCAGGACCCAGGCCCGGGGGGGAGGACATGTCGCCGGGGTCAGGCTCACGGAGTGAGGGCGTGGGGCTCCCTTGGACCGCTCACTGTGGACCCGGATGAGCAGCGGCCTTCCCACCCGCTCCCGCCTCCCCGCCCTCCACTGGGGTCACTGGTGCCCACGTTAACGAGGGGCCCCTGCAGGTGCGGCCGGAAACCGAGCCCAGCCTGGGCCACCGTGCGGCTTTGAGCACATGACTGAGCCGGCGCTGCTGGACCCGGGAACGTGCCCCTCACGGGCAGCACGGCTGTCCTCACGGGACCACGCTATTCTGTGTCCGATGGCGCTCGGCCTGGCCCTGCTGGCTCACCAGCCACCGACACAGAATCCCGCTGGGGGAGCCCTGCTGGTGGGCAGCGGGCCTGAGGGTCATTGGGAAACCAGCTGCACCCCAGGCCACGCTGCGCCCCAGGCCAGGCTGCACCCCAGGCCGTGCTGCACCCCAGGCCGTGCTGCACCCCATACTGTGCTGCGCCCCAGACCGTGCTGCACCCCAGGCCAGGCTGCGCCCCAGACCGTGCTGCGCCCCAGGCCGTGCTGTGCCCCAGGCCGTGCTGTGCCCCAGGCCGTGCTGCACCCCAGGCCGTGCTTCACTCCAGACCGTGCTGCACCCCAGGCCGTGCTGTGCCCCAGGCCGTGCTGCACCCCATACTGTGCTTCACCCCAGGCCAGGCTGCACCCCAGGCCATGCTGCGCCCCAGGCTGTGCTGCACCCCATACTGTGCTGCACCCCAAACCGTGCTGCACCCCAGGCCGTGCTGCACCCCAAACCGTGCTGCACCCCAGGCCGTGCTGCACCCCAGGCCGTGCTGCACCCCAGACCGTGCTGTGCCCCAGGCCATGCTGCACCCCATACTGTGCTTCACCCCAGGTCAGGCTGCACCCCAGGCCGTGCTGTGCCCCAGGCCATGCTGCACCCCAAGCTGTGCTGCACCCCAGGCTGTGCTGCACCCCAGGCTGTGCTGCACCCCAAGCTGTGCTGCACCCCAGGCCAGGCTGTGCCTCAGGCCGTGCTGCACCCCAGTCCGTGCTGCACCCGCGGGTCTTGCTGTCCCCTCTTCGGCGCCGCTCCAGCTCCGGGATCACTCTGAGCAGAAGGCTGCACAGATGTTGTTGCTGATTTAAAACGAAGTCCGATGAAACGGTTTCAGAGAAAGGAGCCCTGGCGTGGGAGAGAGTGGTCTCACCTTGCCGCCAGCTGCCCAGGCCCCCGCGGGGGCCCCGGTCGCTCTCATAGGACACGCTCACCCGTGTGCACAGCGGTGAGCCGGGGGTGGGGGGAGCTGGCCGCCTCCCCTGTACCATGAAGGGACCGAGGGGCTCCTCGGCCCACCAGTGTCCGTTCCCCACCTCCACTCCCCTCCCCCGCCATGTCCTCGGTCACAGACCAGGTTTGTCCGTGTGACCTCTGCCGGTGGAACGGCGCCGGGCCGCGCAGGCCTGGCCAAGAAGAGCCAAGTGCCAGTTGCTGGGCAGGGTGGCCCCTCGCAGACAGAAAGGCACAGGCTCCTGGGAGAAGGCTCTGTGCCCGGCCTTCAGCCACCCCTGGTGCTCCTGCCGGAGGCTGGAGCGATGGCTGGAGGCCCTGCAGCCACGCTGAGCCAGGAGGCATCAGGACGGTGTGGAGCAGAGGAGGGTGAGCTCGGTCTCAGGTGCCGCCTTTGACCTTCCCACCAGCTCAGGGCCGCCCGCTCCTGTGCGTGAGTGAAGCCAGACCTTCCACGCTCCCGGCCTCCGCTGGGCAGGTTCCTGTCTTCCGCAGCTCGGTCCCGTCCCCACAGGCTGCCGGAGGCTCCTCTGTGCCCCGGGACTGCGTTTGCAAACCTCAGGGAGGTACGTGCGGTGCTTACGACCACAGAGCCGGGCGGGGCGAGCCTGGGCACGCGTCTCCTCCAAAGCCTCTAGTCTCCATGTCTCCCCGAGTGTGAGGACGGAGAGGGGCCAGGTCTCCCCCAGGGGCCACCCCGGCCTGGAGAGCCGTTCTGCCATCGGGCAGTTCATCCACAGATGGCACTCCAGCGCCCTCTGTGGCGGCCTGCTCAGGCGCCAGGCCCTTCCGGGAGTCTGGGGCCTCCGCACCCTGAGTGCTCCCCTCTTCGGGGATTCGGTCTTTTGCTTTTTATTAAGGAGGAGGCTCCCTGGCACCAATCTCTTTCCAGGATTTTAGCACTTTTTAAAAAAATATATATTTTATTGATTTTTTACAGAAAGGAAGAGAGAGGGATAGAGAGTTAGAAACATCGATGAGAGAGAATGATCGATCAGCTGCGTCTTGCACACCCCCTACCGGGGATGTGCCCGCAACCAAGGTGCATGCCCTTGACCGGAACCGAACCCGGGACCTTTCAGTCCGCAGGCCGACGCTCTATCCACTGAGCCACACCGGTTTCGGCTCTAGCACTCTTTTAAAAAAAATATTTTTATTGACTTCAGAGAGGAAGAGAGCGTTAGGAACATCCATGATGAGAATCACCGATCCTCTGCCTCCTGCACGCCTCCTACTGGGGGTCGAGCCCGCAACCTGGGCACGTGCCCTGCCCGGAATCGCACCGTGACCTCCTGGTTCCTAGCTCGATGCTCCACCACTGAGCCACACGGCCAGGCGGCACCCGGCACTCTTAAAAGGAGTCACAGCGTCCCAGGGAAACGAGCAGTCTTGGGAGGGTAATAGGGATCAGCCTGCGTTCTGTCCACGTCACAGACTGAGCTGTGGACAGCAGTGGCCTAGGAGGCGGGGAACTTGAGTTTTCAATTAGAAACACGAACACACACGGGGAACCGGCACCCACATGTGACGGTGTGGCCCGTGTGCAGCCTCCGCCCCCACGTGCCTGTTTCCGTGGGTCTGGGGGGCTGTCCACAGGCAGGAGGCAGGAGCCCCACACGCCAACGGGGTGGCCGCTGCCGAGCGAAGGGACTTCTCATAACACGCTACAGCCACCGTTCGGGAAGTGCGTTCTTCCTGTGCTGGGCGCTTCAAGTTCACTGTCTCGCCGTCTCCCTCGGCAACCACGTGGGGTCCTGATGATCGCAAGCCTTGTTGTAGAGGCCAGGAGTAACCGGAGAGCCACGTGGCAGATAAGGTCAAGGTCCCACTGAAACCGCAGGTCCCAAGTTCTGACCCAGACCCTCTTTATTCGTCACTGGGCTGGGACGGGGGGAGAGGACACCCTGCAGAGAAGGCCACGTGACCAGCATCCCCATTAGGGGCGCAGGAGGAACATCAGCAGGACCGGACCCGCCCCTGGGAGGCCCGGGCCGCTGCCCATCAATCCCAGCAGCGCTTCAAGCAACCGTTTCCCACAGCACAGAGCGATGGCGTCCTGAGATCCATGACACCAGGTGTACCGGCTGCTCCCTGCGGCCAGAATCTACTCGGCTTACCTCATTCAATCCACACAGCGACCCGGGGGGATCTCTAGCTCCGGCTGGCCCCAGAGGCAGAGCCCGAGACAGCGATTCAAGGCAAGCTGGCTGTTGGTGAGGGTGAGGGGACGGACAGAGGGAAGGAGGCCATCGCCAAAGACACCTCGTCAAGGCAGTCCTACTCTGCTGTCCGGAGAGTCATCCCACAGGGACCCCCTCAGACTTCTGGCTTTTATGTCATTTACTAAGACAGTGGTTGATGATGATAATGATGGTGGTGGCGGTGATGGAGGCTGTGTATGACCTGGCGTGGCCGGGAGGCTGTGTGTGGCCAGAAGGCTGTGTGTGGCTGGGGGGCTGTATGTGGCCAGAAGGCTGTGTGTGGCTGGGGGGCTGTGTGTGGCCAGAAGGCTGTGTGTGGCTGTGTGTGGCCGGGGGGCTGTGTGTGGCCGGGGGGCTGTGTGTGGCCGGGGGGCTGTGTGTGGCCAGAAGGCTGTGTGTGGCGGGGGGCTGTGTGTGGCCAGAAGGCTGTGTGTGGCTGTGTGTGGCCGGGAGGCTGTGTGTGGCCAGGAGGCTGTGTGTGGCCAGAAGGCTGTGTGTGGCTGTGTGTGGCCGGGAGGCTGTGTGTGGCTGTGTGTGGCTGGGAGGCTGTGTGTGGCCAGGAGGCTGTGTGTGGCTGTGTGTACCCGGGGGGCTGTGTGTGGCTGTGTGTGGCTGTGTGTGGCTGTGTGTGGCTGTGTGTGGCCGGGGGGCTGTGTGTGGCTGTGTGTACCCGGGGGGCTGTGTGTGGCTGTGTGTGGCTGTGTGTGGCTGTGTGTGGCTGTGTGTGGCCGGGAGGCTGTGTGTGGCTGTGTGTGGCTGGGAGGCTGTGTGTGGCCAGGAGGCTGTGTGTGGCCAGGAGGCTGTGTGTGGCTGTGTGTGGCCAGGAGGCTGTGTGTGGCCAGAAGGCTGTGTGTGGCCAGGGGGCTGTGTGTGGCCAGAAGGCTGTGTGTGGCTGTGTGTACCCGGGGGGCTGTGTGTGGCTGTGTGTGGCCGGGGGCTGTGTGTGGCCTGGCGCGGGCGGCTGCTTCCTTGCACACACCCTCTCCTCCCACCATCCGTTGCCTCCAGGTTTCCATTTGATCCCGGGCTGCAGCCCCAATTTGTTTTCCGTGCGCTCTGCTGGCCTCCTGTGTTCCATTAATCCCCTGACCTTTCTCTCCCCCCCTTCCCTCTGCAATCTCGCTTCGCACTGCAATTCAGCCCCGTGAGCAGCTCCGCCTCCACGAGCCCCTTCCACGGCCGCCTCCTCCGGACGGAGCGATCGCACCCATTACCGGCTCAATGCCACCAGCTCGGTGCTCACCGGGCACAGAGCCTGTGGGGAGCACCGCCCTCCGCATCCGATGGCCTCGTCCCGATCATGGGGCCCGTGGGCGTGTTGGCATGTTGGCGTGTTGGCGTGTGGGCGTGTGGGCGTGTGGGCGTGTGGGTCCATGGGCATGTGGGCATGTGTGCGTGTGGGCGTGTGGGCATGTGGGCGTGTTGGCGTGTGTGCGTGTGTGCGTGTGGGCATGTGGGCGTGTTGGCGTGTGGGCGTGTGGGTCCATGGGCATGTGGGCGTGTGGGCATGTGGGCGTGTGGGCATGTGGGCGTGTTGGCGTGTGTGCGTGTGGGCATGTGGGCGTGTTGGCGTGTGGGCGTGTGGGCGTGTGTGCGTGTGGGCGTGTGGGCGTGTGGGCGTGTGGGCGTGTGGGCGTGTGGGTCCATGGGCATGTGGGCGTGTGGGCATGTGGGCGTGTGGGCATGTGGGCGTGTGGGCGTGTGTGCGTGTGGGCGTGTGGGCGTGTGGGCGTGTGTGCGTGTGGGCGTGTGTGCGTGTGGGCGTGTGTGCGTGTGGGCGTGTGTGCATGTGTGCGTGTGGGCATGTGTGCGTGTGGGCGTGTGGCTGTGTGTGTGTGTGGGCGTGTGTGCGTGTGGGCGTGTGGGCGTGTTGGCGTGTGGGCGTGTGGGTGTGTGGGCGTGTGGCGTGTGGGCGTGTGGGCGTGTGGGCGTGTTGGCGTGTGGGCGTGTGGGTGTGTGGGCGTGTGGCGTGTGGGCGTGTGGGCATGTGGGCGTGTTGGCGTGTGTGCGTGTGGGCGTGTTGGCGTGTTGGCGTGTGGGCGTGTGGGTGTGTGGGCGTGTGGCGTGTGGGCGTGTGGGTGTGTGGGCGTGTGGGCGTGTGGGCGTGTGGGCGTGTGGGCGTGTGGGCGTGTGGGCGTGTGGGCGTGTGGCATGTGGGCGTGTGGGCGTGTGGCGTGTGGGCGTGTGGGCGTGTGGGCGTGTGGGCGTGTGGCGTGTGGGCGTGTGGGCGTGTGGCGTGTGGGCGTGTGGGCGTGTGGGCGTGTGGGCGTGTGGGCGTGTGGGCGTGTGGCGTGTGGGCGTGTGGGCGTGTGGCGTGTGGGCGTGTGGGCGTGTGGGCGTGTGGGCGTGTGGGCGTGTGGCGTGTGGGCGTGTGGGCGTGTGGCGTGTGGGCGTGTGGGCGTGTGGGCGTGTGGCGTGTGGGCGTGTGGGCGTGTGGGCGTGTGGGCGTGTGGGTCCATGGGCGTGTGTGTGTGTGGGCGTGTGGGCGTGTGGGCGTGTGGGTGTGTGGGCGTGTGGGCGTGTGGCGTGTGGGCGTGTGGGCGTGTGGCGTGTGGGCGTGTGGGCGTGTGGGCGTGTGGGCGTGTGGGTCCATGGGCGTGTGTGTGTGTGGGCGTGTGGGCGTGTGGGCGTGTGGGTGTGTGGGCGTGTGGGCGTGTGGGCGTGTGGCGTGTGGGCGTGTGGGCGTGTGGCGTGTGGGCGTGTGGGCGTGTGGGCGTGTGGGCGTGTGGGCGTGTGGCGTGTGGGCGTGTGGGCGTGTGGCGTGTGGGCGTGTGGGCGTGTGGGCGTGTGGGCGTGTGGGCGTGTGGGCGTGTGGGCGTGTGGCGTGTGGGCGTGTGGGCGTGTGGGCGTGTGGGCGTGTGGGCGTGTGGCGTGTGGGCGTGTGGGCGTGTGGCGTGTGGGCGTGTCGGCGTGTGGGCGTGTGGGCGTGTGGGCGTGTGGGCGTGTGGGCGTGTGGGCGTGTGGGCGTGTGGCGTGTGGGCGTGTCGGCGTGTGGGCGTGTGGGCGTGTGGGCGTGTGGCGTGTGGGCGTGTGGGCGTGTGGGCGTGTGGGCGTGTGGGCCTATGGGAGGCTTTGCTTCTCTCCGGTCGCCGGGCTGTGTGCTCCCGGACCTGCTGTCCCGCACCGCTCTCCCGGCTGGGGAGACTGCGTGTCCAGCCGAACGCCTCTGCTTGGGGCCTGGCCGGGAGCTCCTGGCGGTGGGGCCTCTGAGCTCAGGGAGGAGCACGGAGTCCTGAGCTCCCCCCAGGGCAGGCTCCTCCCTCCCCCGGGCTGGGGCCCCCTGGGGGTGATGGAGACTCCCGAGGCCTTTCTGACCTTCTGACCCAGGGACCCAGCTCCCTCCAAACTGCACACACCCCGCCCCCGGTGGGCGGAGATGGGGGAGGCCCTGAGGCCCCCGGAAGCCACGGGAGACCCCTCCCTGGTGAAGATTGCGGATCCAACGGGATTCCACCCAACCCGCCCTCTGCCCGCTGTCACTCCTGCTGGCGGACCCGAACCCCACGTGTGCGGCCAGGAGCAGGTGGGGAGGCGGGCGGGCTGGGCGGGCTGACATGAAGCTGAGGCTGTGCTCTGCAGCCCCCCCCGCCCCACCGGGCAGGCGGCTCTGGCACAGACCGGCCGGAGGACAGGTGTGCTGGTGGGCGGGCCCGTGGCCGGCGGGGACAGAGGACCCAGGGACACGGCTGCCACACCATCTCCCTCCATGACTCTCACGCCTGTTGGGGGCGGAGGATGGGTGCCGACCACTCCTGACCCTCGGACCCCGCTTCTCGCCTGGGCCGGCCCCCACCATGGCCCGTGGGGGAGAGACAGCGTGGACGACCAGACATCGGAGCTCACGCATGGAGACGCCCACCTCCGGCCGCCCCCACGGCCCCCAGTGGGGGCTCCGAGAGGGAGAAGGAGGGACAGAAGGTCCGGCGGCCGCTCTGCATTCGCACCACGAGAGCCTTGCTTATCTGAGACAGGAAAACCAGTTTCTGAGCCTCTTTATCCTCCCCCTCCCCGCTCCCCGTGTTCCGCGATGTGAATTGTCATGGATGTAAAGCCCCCCTCCCCGCCGAGGACCAGCTCTGTCCATCATTTTTTGAGCGAAGAGGAAAGGCGGGGCGTGTGAAAATAGTCCCATCCCATTGGGCGGAATCCAGGGATGCTAGAGGGGTCCGAGCGCCTGCCCAGGCTCCCGGGAGCTGGTGAGAATGCACAGAGGAGCGGGGGGTGCACGGGGCAGGGACGCAGGAGGGAGGACCCAGGGGACTGAGTTTGAATCCTTGGGACCCGCCCAGAAGACGCAGGGGGACCGGGGGCGGGGCGAGCAGTCACCCCCCAAGTGAGCAGGCCGTCAGCGGGAAGGGCTGCCGTGGTGTTAATGTCTCAGTGATGAGCAGCACTCACGGCTCCAGCGCTTTCTGGGACCCTGGCTGCACCCCCACCCCTCTTCCTGCCGCGTGCAGGCTGCTCCCGAGAGACTCCCCACGAGGCCTTCCGTGACCCAGGAACACGGCGCGGCCGGCGGGGTTCCGGCCCCCCAGGGCACCCCTGCCCTCCTGGGTTCGAGGGAAAAGCCACAGGACAGGGTCCGGGACGAGGTTCTTTTTAGGCGGAAATAGACGCTCCCCGCTTTTCTGAAGTGGAAACACACTACAAAGAAGGGCTCGGAGCGTCGCGCCCACGAGGAGAAAATTAAAGCACGTGAATGTTCACCGCCTGGCTTCCGGGCTCCCCTCCCGTCCCGCACGGGCCGCGATTTGGTAAATGGGACGGATGCAGAGTTCGCTCCTCACGTTCCATTAATGTTCCATTTCTGTATTCCCTCCAGTTTACATTCAGAACGAGATGGGAATTGGGCGCCACGCGTTGCTCTCGATTAAGAGGGAAATGGAAGTGCCTGGGTGGTGATCGGGACCCTCCGGCGGCCCACCCCCCACATGGGACCGCCCGCACCCCTGTGTCCTCCCCCCCCACATGGGACCGCCCGCACCCCTGTGTCCTCCCCCCCCACATGGGACCGCCCGCACCCCTGTGTCCTCCCCCCCCACATGGGACCGCCCGCACCCCTGTGTCCTCAGGACCGCCCCACACCCCTGTGCCCTCACCCCCCCCACACCCCTGTGTCCTCACCCCCCACACCCCTGTGTCCTCACTCCCCACATGGGCCCGCCCGCACCCCTGTGCCCTCAGGACCACCCCACACCCCTGTGCCCTCACCCCCGCACCCCTGTGTCCTCACCCCCCACACTGGGACCACCCGCACCCTCAGGACCTCACCCCCCATACCCTGTGCCCTCACCCCCCGCACCCCTGTGTCCTCACCCCCACACCCCTATGTCCTCACCTCCACACCCCTGTGTCCTCACCCCCCCACATCCCTGTGTCCTCACCCCCACACCCCTGTGTCCTCACCCCCCACATCCCTATGTCCCCCCCCACACCCCTGTGTCCTCCCCCCCCACATCCCTGTGTCCTCACCCCCCACACCCCTGTGTCCTCACCCCCCCACACCCCTGTGTCCTCACCCCCCCACACCCCTGTGTCCTCACCCCCCACACCCCTGTGTCCTCACCCCCCACACCCCTGTGTCCTCACCCCCCACACCCCTGTGTCCTCACCCCCCACACCCCTGTGCCCTCACCCCCACACCCCTGTGTCCTCACCCCCACACCCCTGTGTCCTCAGCCCCCCACACCCCTGTGTCCTCCCCCCTGCACACCCCTGTGCCCTCACCCCCCACACCCCTGTGTCCCCCCCCCCACACCCCTGTGTCCTCCCCCCCACACCCCTGTGTCCTCACCCCCCCACACCCCTGTGTCCTCACCCCCCACACCCCTGTGTCCCTCACCCCCACACCCCTGTGTCCTCACCCCCCACACCCCTGTGTCCTCACCCCCCACACCCCTGTGCCCTCACCCCCCACACCCCTGTGTCCTCACCCCCCCACACCCCTGTGTCCTCACCCCCCACACCCCTGTGCCCTCACCCCCCACACCCCTGTGTCCTCACCCCCCACACCCCTGTGTCCTCACCCCCCACACCCCTGTGTCCTCACCCCCACACCCCTGTGTCCTCACCCCCACACCCCTGTGTCCTCACCCACCCCACACCCCTGTGTCCTCACCCCCCACACCCCTGTGTCCTCACCCCCACACCCCTATGTCCCCCCCCCACACCCCTGTGTCCTCCCCCCCCACACCCCTGTGTCCTCACCCCCACACCCCTGTGTCCTCACCCCCCCACACCCCTGTGTCCTCACCCCCCACACCCCTGTGTCCTCACCCCCCACACCCCTGTGTCCTCACCCCCCACACCCCTGTGCCCTCACCCCCACACCCCTGTGTCCTCACCCCCCACACCCCTGTGTCCTCACCCCCCCACACCCCTGTGTCCTCACCCCCCACACCCCTGTGCCCTCACCCCCACACCCCTGTGTCCTCACCCCCCCACCCCTGTGTCCTCACCCCCCACACCTCCTGTGTCCTCACCCCCCACACCCTGTGTCCTCACCCCCCCACACCCCTGTGTCCTCACCCCCCACACCCTGTGTCCTCACCCCCCACACCCCTGTGTCCTCACCCCCCGCACCCCTGTGTCCTCACCCCCCACACCCCTGTGTCCTCACCCCCCCACACCCCTGTGTCCTCACCCCCCACACCCCTGTGCCCGGGGACCACCCCCACACTCCCTCTCCTGGGGATGGAGCCCACAACCCGGGCATGTGCCCTGACCGGGAGTGGAACCGTGACCTCCCGCGTTGTCACGGGGGGTCAGTGTCCTTCCACGAAGAGACACCGAAGAGCCCTCTGTCTGTGGGCTCACACGGGGAAGGGCCGAGTGGGGACGTGGCCAGGGGGTGGACAGATGTCAGCAAACCAGCAGGGTGTCCTCACCAGGAACCGGACCGGCCAGCTCCTTGATCCGGGCCCCCCGGGCGCAGGGCTGGGAGAACGCAGTGTCCGGTCTAAGCCGCCCGCCGTGGGATTTGGTCACGGCGGCCCAGGCCACCAACCCGGGTGCTGAGGGGCGCTGTGGGGGCGGCAGCTCAGGACCAGGCCAGAGGGCGAGAGGCAGGAGGAGAAGGGGGTCCTGGGGGCCCGGAGCACCGGGGGCTTCCGGGAAGCAGAGACGGGAGTGTGTGAAGGGGCCAGGGGGGTGGCAGGGCAGGGCTGGAAAGGGCCATTGGAGGTAGTGGCAGCCCCCGTGGCCGGGCATGCTCAGAGTCAGCAGGGGGTGGGGATGGACCCGGGCCACAGTGCGCTGGCTGGGGGTGGCAGCCCCCTCAGAAATGCCTCGTTTCCCCCTCGCACCTCAGGCAACCAGGCCTTCACTCGGCGAAGCCAGTCTCATGGAGCCACAGCAGGAAAGCAGCAGCATGGCGGTCAAACCGGCCTTGCCTGCCGCCCGGTGCACGCAGGCTCCAGTTCCAGCACCAGAGGGCGCCGTCACCGAGGCTGCGGACCACGGAGCGGGATGCTCTGCTCTCAGGAGCTCATTGACCCCGTGTCCGCGGGGCCTGCGCTGGACCTGCAGGCGTGGTGTGGCTCAGACACCTGGGGCCACGCCAGGGGCCCACGGCAGACGGAAGCTGGGCGGCCAGCCAGGCAGGGCCCTCTTGGATGGGGGTGGGGCCCAGTAGAACGTGTCTTGTAGGGGGGAGGGGAAGGAGAGATGACACCTCGGTGGCAGGCCAGCCCAAAGGGCGGCTGTGACTTCCCCTTCCCGTGGCCCTCGGTGACCCCGGCCTGAGGGCCGACTCCTGCTGTGGCCGACACAGGGCCGACCGCCCGGGAAGTGGGGCCCCGGCCCTGCTCCCGGGGACTCAATTGCCGGCTCAGCTGGGTCTGGCCCAAGGCACCCGCCTGTTCCAGCCACTGGACACAAGTTAATTCGGGTCTGATTAACGATGTGCAATCGGCTTCCTGTCACATCCTCTGAGCCGGGGACGATGCCATTTTCTCCACGAGGTTTGTAAGTCGCTGGAAGCGGCTTCCTGTCTCCCGGAGCCCCACCCTCCTGGCCCGAGGCCCGCCCTCCGGCAAACACCGGGGCGTCCTCCAGCGTGCCCGCCTGTCCTCGCTGCTCGGCGCCTGTCCCGGAGAGGGCGGGGAGGCGGCTTCTCCTTGGCCGCCCTCCTTCTTGCTGGAAGCCCAGATCGTAGCAGCAGCCCAGGCGCATCCACACGCACACTCCACCCACAGGGCTGCCTGGCTCCTCCCACGTCACAGGTTTGGGGACGGAGCCCAGGGGTTCCCAATGGCCCTGGGATTCGGGCTGTGGTTTCTCAGGGAGCGGGCCCTCTGTCCACAGGGGAACGGAGGGGGGTCACCCCTGCAACAGAAGGCAGCGCACGGGCAGCTCACAGGGGCTCATCGTTGGCCACGCTGGGCTCCTGATCTCCTGCGGGGGGAGGAGAGGACGGGGAGGGGGGAGGAGAGGACGGGGAGGGGGAGGAGAGGACGGGGAGGGGGAGGAGAGGACGGGGAGGGGGAGGAGAGGACGGGGAGGGGGAGGAGAGGACGGGGAGGGGGAGGAGAGGACGGGGAGGGGGAGGAGAGGACGGGGAGGGGGAGGAGAGGACGGGGAGGGGGGAGGAGAGGACGGGGAGGGGGGAGGAGAGGACGGGGAGGGGGAGGAGAGGACGGGGAGGGGGAGGAGAGGACGGGGAGGGGGAGGAGAGGACGGGGAGGGGGAGGAGAGGACGGGGAGGGGGGAGGAGAGGACGGGGAGGGGGAGGAGAGGACGGGGAGGGGGAGGAGAGGACGGGGAGGGGGGAGGAGAGGACGGGGAGGGGGAGGAGAGGACGGGGAGGGGGAGGAGAGGACGGGGAGGGGGGAGGAGAGGACGGGGAGGGGGAGGAGAGGATGGGGAGGGAGGAGAGGACGGGGGGGAGGAGAGGACGGGGAGGGGTGAGGAGAGGATGGGGAGGGGTGAAGAGAGGACGGGGAGGGGGGGAAGAGGACGGGGAGGGGTGAGGAGAGGACGGGGGGGGGTGAGGAGAGGACGGGGAGGGGGGGAGGAGAGGGTGGGGAGGGGGAGGAGAGGACGGGGAGGGGGGAGGAAAACACAAGGAGGGGTGAGGAGAGGACAGGGAGGGGGAGTTGAGGACGGGGAGGGGGAGGAGAGGGCGGGGAGGGGGGAGGAGAGGGCGGGGAGGGGGGAGGAGAGGACGGGGAGGGGGGAAGGAGGACAGGGAAGGGCTGCAAGCTGGAGTGGCCGGGGAGGTGTTGCCACCTTGGTCGAGTCAAGGATCTCGGAAGCTTGTCGCTGTCTGCCCAGGAGGCTGCCCTGTGGCCCCCGAGCATCTCCGTGGCGGAGAGATGGAATGAAGACCCAGGAGAAAGCGCCCGGAGCAGCCTGATGGGCCAGGGGCGTCCGGCGCCCATGAAGGTCAGAGGCCCTGCCGGCCTCAGGACAAGCTCACTCTAGTTGTGGGTGCGAGACTCCGGGACTGACTTTGCAATTGTTGTCAGGGCCCAGGGCGAGTCCCGCCCCTTCCTCCCCCCCTCCTCCCCCGGGACCTGGGGGCTGCCCTCTCGGCCTCTGGGATGGACTGCGAGTCCGGGCTCTGAGTGTTCGAGCCACACAGTCCCGGAGTCCCCTCCTTCCGGCCCCGTCAGCACAGAGCGCGGGCTGCCGGGGAGTCCGGCGCTTGGACAGGCATCTGTTTCCTGGGAGAAAAAATCATTTAACAGCTCTAATCTCCGGTCCGCTGGTTTCATTATTTAAACCAAAATGAAATGTGACCCGGAGTGAGGAGAAGACCGAGTGCGCAGCTGAGAGCAGTAATGAGGCATTTGCAGCCGCGCCGGAGGGGGCCGTGTCCCTGCCCGGGAAGGATCAGGAGTCCCCCCAGGTGGGAAGCAGCCATAATTGACTATTGCCAAAGCCAGCTAGTGGGAAATCTAACAATAATGGTACATTCTGGACGGAACAAATCAGCTCCCACATTATCCTGATTACAGCGGGCCGCGCTGGAGGCCTGGCGCTGCGGCCTGCCAGCCGGTTCGGGCCATTCTCCCGCCCGCCCAGGAGGACGTGCCAACCAGCCTCTTAGGAGACACCAGGGCGCCTCCCGAGAGGCCGAGAGGGCGAGGCGCTGGAGGAAGCCAGGCTCCTGGAAAGAGGGCCCTGTGGGTGGCTTAGGGGACCGACCCCGGACGGCCTGCTCGGGCCGCTGCGGCTGTGTTCACACACCTGCTACAAGGCGGCGGGGGTCTCCACATGGAGCAGGGGCTACCCCCTAAGCATGGCTGGGGCGTTTGGGTCCGAGGCGAGGAAGGACAAAGCCAGGAGTCTTGAGGGGGGGACAGGAGACTGGGGTCCTACAAAGCTGCTACCAGTTGACCCCAGACTACCCAGTCACCAGGCTCTGCTTACGGCCCTGCAACAACACCCGCCTCGGGAACCGCCATCTTCCCAGCCTCCATTCCTTGCCTCTCACCTCACCTGCCTGGCCTGCTTCCCTCTGCCTCTCTCCTGTCCCGGACAACCCATCCGTTTCTCCCTTCGAGGGTATAATAATTATGATAATGCTGCTGCTGCTGCTGGTGGTAATGATGGTGATGATGATGGTGGTGATGGTGATGGTGATGATGATAGTGATGGTGATTATGGGGGTGGTGGTGATAGTGATGATGATAATGGTGGTGATAATGATAATAGTGATGGTGATGATGATGATGGTAGTGCTGATGGTGATGATGATAATGATGGTGGTGATGATGATGATGGGGATGGTGATAATGATGATGGTGATGTGATGATGATGATGATGATGGTGATGATGATAGGGGTGGTAGTGCTGATGGTGATGGTGGTGATGATGATAATGGTGGTGATGATGGTGATGGTAATGATGGTGATGGCAATGATGATGGTGATAGTAATGATAATGGTGATGATGATGACGGTGATAATGATGGTTGTGATGGTGAAGATGGGGTGAGGATGATGGTAATGATAGTGGTGATGGTGATGATGGTGATGATGATGATGGTGTGATAACGAATGATGGTATGGTGATGATGATGATGGTGACAGTGATGATGATAATGGTGGTGATGATGGTGGTGATGGTGATGATGATGGTTGTGATGGTGAAGATGGTGGTGAGGATGATGGTAATGATAGTGGTGATGGTGATGATGGTGATGATGAAAACAGTAACGATGGCACCTGCTGACTATCTCACGCTATTCTTTCCAGGCCGTAAGTGATTGACCCATTTAATCCTCCTAACAGTCCTGCCATCAGGGTTTACTTTTAGGAGAGAAAATCGAGGTTAGTGTCCATGGAGGCTAGTGGCCATGCTCCCCTGGCTTCCTGCTCGGTGACCTGTCCAGCCCAGCCTACGGCTCAACAACCTCAGACGCCGGGCACTTTCCCAGGAGCGGTCCCTATGCGCTTAGAATGGTCACTCTGTCTCTGTGACCCTAACTTCCCACGCAGCCCTGCCTGCCCCACCGGGCTCTGGGTGTCCTGCGGCTCCGGCCCCCGCCTCCGTGCTGCGGGTGCTGCTGCCCAGAGCGTCCCCGGGAGCCAGGGGCGGAGCCGGGCTCTGGGGGCAGAAGTTGACCGCGGCTCTCTCGGGCAGCTCCTTGCACCCTGCCAGGACCAGGCGGTGCGGGTTGGGGTGGAGCGGGGAGGGCTGGCTCCGGCAGGGCCGCCCGGTGCTGGGCCAGCCCCTCCCCGCTGTCCCCGGGCGGCTGTCCCCGGGAGAAGGTCTCCTGTGCGCCTCCGCTGCCCGCCGGCCGCGGCCCCCAGGCGCCTCCGACGGGAGCCGTGTTTGCGTTTATCCCTGAGAGCCATCGTGAGCCACTTCAGCGCTGATCCCCGGGGACCGGGACTTCTGAGGGAGCCGGGAGAATCATTTGTTTTCCCTCCTAAATGCCACTCGCAGCTCTTTATGCCCGAGCTGTCAGACTGTGTCTGCTTAGGTGTCAGCGTGCGGAGGGAGGCAGAGCGCCGAGCGGGGAGTGGGGGTGGGTGGGAGGGGAGGGCAGCGGGGGGGCGTGGGGGGATGAGGGGGAGGGGAGCGGTGCTCTCCAGGGACGCTGGCTGCGGCTTCCCCGCGATGGCAGGCAGAAATCACTCGCAGCCAGCAGGCAGACAAAACACTCGTTTTTATTTATTCACACACACCACCGGCGCGGGTGCTTGTCACACGCCGTTCCCAGCTTTATCGCATTAGCTTGCGGATCCTCCGGCAGCCAGCGAGGAAGACGCTGGTGCACCTCCATCTTGCAGAACAGAAACCAGCCCAGGCGGGCCGGGCGCTCCGGGCGCACAGCTCCCCGGCCAGACGGGCCGGCCCCGGCGGCGGGCGGGCGGGCGGGCGGGCTCCGGGAGGGTGCCGGTCCACAGCTTGGGGGCCCAGCCCATGGCTCAGTGACCGCAGACACACTGGAAGCTTCATCCTGTTCGTCCAGGCAGGGAGAAGCCCAGGGAACTTTATGTTCGGAGGAGGGTCGACGTCAGGGACACCCACCCGCCTGGGCCCTTTCCCCCCAAAGATGGCGGGGCCACTGGCCGGTTGTGCAAGGGGCAGGAAGGGGGCAGGGCCTGTGGTCTCCTCTGGGGAGTTGGCTCAGGTGGGGCGGGTGGGGCGGGTGGGGCCGGTGGGGAGGGTGGGTGGGGTCCGATGTGACCGGCCTCGAGAGACCCTGCTCTTCCCCACACGTCCCACACACCGGGCCCTCCTGGGCAGCCCGATGAGACCCCGGGAGTCTAGGTGGGGCTCCCTGCAGCTGTCCAGTCGATGAATCTGAGCCCCTTAGTGGGTACGTGCACAGGAGCTGATGGTCACTTGGACCCGCCCCTCTGGGTGGGACAGCGAAGGGGACCTCGCCAGGGTCTCCAGGGGCCGGAGGGAGCAGACGCTCTCTGTGGAGGGACTGTGCCTCTCTCTCTCCCGCTCCTCCCCCGTCTCCGGTTAAACACGGGGGACGGGGGATGATTGGCTCCCGGGGCGTTGGCCCTGCTGTCTGGTCTCCAAGGTCCATTCCTTCATTTTTTAAATTTATATTTTTATTGTTGTTTTTTTTTAAGAGAGAGCAGAAGGAAGAGGATGAGAGAGGTAGAAACATCCATGATGAGAAAGAATCATGGACCGGCTGCCTCCTGCACGCCTCACACTGGGGATGTAGCCCGCAGCCCAGGCCTGTGCCCTGACCGGGAACCAACCATGACCTCCCGGTTCCTGGGTCAACGGTCAGCGGCTGAGCGCGCTGGCCGGGCCGTCCTTCACTGTGACCGGCGGCTTCCCCTCCCGCAGAACCCGCCCGTCGGCACCCGTGGACCTGGCCCGGTGTGTTGGGGGGGGTGTCGGGAGGGTCTCAGCCCACTGCCGGACTCCATCACCGAGCCCCCACCCCCACTCCCGCCCGCGTGCTTCTCCTTTCCAGAAACTTCTCCCCGAGCCGGCCCAGCCCGGCCGACGGGGGCACAGTTCCCTGGGTTTCGCACCATCATTTCCTGCGGATGGACCGGACGCGCCATAAATGTTAACGATGACAAATCACTGGCGCCCGCGACACCAGCCACATAATGACAGTCATTACCCGCGGCCTGAGGCTGAGCGGCAGGTTCCGGAGACAGTGCCGAGCCGCAGCCGGGACCGGAGGCCGGGCCCCGCCGAGGGCGGCCGCACGGGCGGGGCCGGAGCCTGGGCGCAGGGCTGGGTGGCACCCTCTCACTGCGGTATCAGGGAGGTGGCAGCGGAGTGGCCTCGAGGGCTGGGCAGGGGCCTGCAATGCCTGGCATGAGGAACCTACGTGGGCGCCTGTGTCCCTGAGTCAGAGCGCTCCCCAGGGGGCAGGAGGCCCCACGTCTCCCTCGGGTCCCATTTGTCCTCGCAGCCAACGGAGCGTCACTGTGTGGGGGCTCGTTCCAGGCTCAGGAGGAAGCGGGGAGACCGTGACCACCCACCGCTCTGTGGGGTGTCGGGGAGCACCCCGAGCTGGGAGGAAGGCCCTCCCTGGGCATCTCCATCGGGAGCACACTCAGTGGGCACCCGATGCCCACCCAGTGGGAGGCGCTGAGAGGCCCGTCCTGCCGGCAGAGGGTGGGTGACGGTGACACGGTGTGAGAGGCAGCGGCGGCCGGGCTGAGGGCGGGCTCGGGGCCAGGCCGGGAGCAGCACTCGGCGGCGGGCTCGGTTCCGGCGTGGCCGTGGGGACGCCGCCTGCTGGGGGCACGGAGTCCTGCGGGTTAACGGCAGAGGCGCTGGGAGCGGGCGGCGCACAAAGCCCTGGGTAAATGTTGCTGTTATTCCTGGGGCTGATATTTAACCAGCCTCCGGGCACTTTACCATCCTTTAATCTTCAGAGCAAACCTCCGGGGCCCGCTCCGAGTTCCCACAGCGATGCAGGCCGTACGTGGTCCCATGTGACACTCTCAGCCGCCCACACCTTCCGGGAGTCCCCTGTCCTCCCCCCAAAGTCAGGAGGCGGCAGAGCTGGGAGCGGACGGTCCTGGCCTTGACCACGGTTGCTCCTCTGCCCGCACCGTGTCCGGGGACCTTGCCTGGCGTGCTGGGGCGTGGACACAAGCCAGGTGTCTGGCCAGGGGGAGAGGAGGTGGCGGGACACCCCGAGACGCTGAGTCTGACTCGGAGGCTGTGTGCGGCCCGCGATCAGGCAGTGAAGGAGCGCTCCGGTCCTCGGACACACACTGTTCCAGGATGAGATCAGAAGGGGCGGAACCCTTCACATGTGATCTGTGAGGCAGCTGCTGCGTGGGGAGCTGTTTCCGGAACTTCACAAGGACGAGACTGCGCTCACAGGCGGTGCACAGAGCAAGGGCACCTGGCCCTGTGGGCACCCCCTCGCCCCAGGCCAGGAAGGGACCAGGGTGCCGGGTGAATTTTGGGGAGCTGACAGAGGAAACAGCCACCTGGGCAGGAGCTGATCTGAGAGGAGGGGAGCCCCCATGGGTCAGCTCAACCGGTGGGAGCCAGAAGCCTGGTGTGAACAGGTGCTCCATTTGTGAACGAGCAGCCTGGTGTGAACGGTGTGCTCCAGGTGTGAATGAGGAGCCTGGTGTGAACAGGTGCTCCATTTGTGAACGAGCAGCCTGGTGTGAACGGTGTGCTCCAGGTGTAAATGAGGAGCCTGGTGTGAACAGGTGCTCCAGGTGTGAGCGAGGAGCCTGGTGCTCCAGGTGCTCCAGGTGTGAGTGAGGAGCCTGGTGTGAACAGGTGCTCCAGGTGTGAGCGAGGAGCCTGGTGCTCCAGGTGCTCCAGGTGTGAGCGAGGAGCCTGGTGTGAACAGGTGCTCCAGGTGTGAGCGAGGAGCCTGGTGCGAACAGGTGCTCCAGGTTTGAGTGAGGAGCCTGGTGTGAACGGTGTGCTCCAGGTGTGAGTGAGCAGCCTGGTGTGAACAGGTGCCCCAGGTGTGAGTGAGCAGCCTGGTGTGAATAGGTGCTCCAGGTGTGAACAAGTAGTCTGGTGTGAACAGGTGCTTCAAGTGTGAGTGAGGAGCCCAGGTGGGCAGGTGCTCCCTCCTCCCCTCCCTAGAGCATTGGCAGAGCACCCACCTCTAAGGGAGGGTGAGCTCTGTGGTCCCAGAAAGCCTGTCATTATCATCAAAATGCTCTTGTGTGGAGCTTAGACAAGGAACTGTTCAGTGGGCAGGAGAGGCCGGGGAGCTGTGAGACTCCGAGCCAGACAGAGGCTACCCCGAGGCCCAGGCGAGCCCAGAGGACAGTCCAGGCCTCTGCAGACAGAGCAGCCTCTGTCTGCTCACCAGCAGTGAGAGTGGGCAAAACTGTGCACATGGGGAGGGGGGCTTCAGGGAGGGCTTCCTGGAGGAAGCGGCTCCCAGCTCAGGTCTCTGGTGTGTACGCACTGGAGAGGAGGGCGGGGCATCTCCGGCAGGCGGAGCATGTGAGCAAACAGGACGGCTGCTTGGAGGGTGGGAGGCCGCAGGGATGGTGCCCACTCCACACGGCACGCGGCTCTCAGGGGCCTTTGGGAGGGAGAGAGCTTATTGTGGACCTCGGGGACAGCCCTGGCAGCCCGCCGGAGTCCCCCAGCCCGTGCCTCCTTGTGGTCACCCACAGATGCCTCTTTGAGCTGAGACGCTCCCCATGGTTTGGGGCTAATGCCCCCCCCCCCACTTCCTAGTCCTCAGCTGGCAGAGGGCCCTGGCAAGGTCTGCTTCTCTCCCTGGAATCAAAAGTGAACTTTAAGCAAGTTTCTTCCGGAGCCATTTCACCGGCCTCGTGACAAGCTCATTCACAGCGGGGCAAATGCCACGGCGCCAGGTGGCAGCCCCCGCGCCTCGGTGCCCAGAGGCTGCTGGGAGGGGGCCCGGGCCTCGAGCAGGTGCGCGGGGCCAGCAGGGGGTGGGAGGAGGACGGGATGGCGTGTGGGAGGCCGGGGATGGCTCTGTGCAGTTCCTCTCAGATGGTGACGCCGGCACCGAGGACGCAGAGAGCTTTCCGAAAGGTCAGAGCCGTGAACACAAGCAGAGCCTCAGTCGGGGCTTGTGCTTCTTCTAGAACATTGGATAGGCGTGGGGGAGGCGGGCTCCTGCCCCCCTGGGAACAAAGGGGCCGCATGTCCATCACGGCTCCTTCCACAGGGACCCCGTCCGGGTAGGAGGCGGCTGTGGACTGAGCACTCCCAACACAACTGGGAGCCAAGTCCTCCTCCTCTGCGAGCCTCAGTTTCCTCATGTGTTTGTGCCTCGTGGTCGGACTGGCCCCAGTCTCTGAGTTCTCATTGCTCACCCAGCACCAGCCTAATTGCTCCCACGACCCTCTCCGGGTGCCCTACGACAGCTCCGTGGAGTGGACCCCACCATGCCCCCCACTTTGCGGGCGAGGAAACTGAGGATCAGTGGGCTGATTAACTTACCGGTACCCCAAGAACACCTCGGGGTAATCTGCCAGGACCAGGGTGCTGGTTCCAGAGTTTGTATGTAATCTCTTAGCTAATGAGACATTGGGAAATTAGAGCACCAATGAGATGGATGAGATGATGTGTGTAAAGCACTCAGCCCAGAGCCTGTGACAGAGCCAAACCCAGTAAAGGTGGTGATGGTGATGGTAATAATGGTAATGATGGTGGTGATGGAGGTGATGGTGATGGTGATGGTAATAATGGTAATGATGGTGGTGGTGGAGGTGATGGTGGAGGTAGTGATGATGGTGCTGATGAGGGTGATGATAATGATGGAGGTGATGATGATGATGATGGTGATGGTGATGAGGGTGGTGATGATGATAATGAGGGTGATTATAATGATGGTGGTAATGATAGTGATGATGGTGATATGATGGTGATGATGGTTTCCTAGAAACTGAGAGAATAGTGTTGAAAGGAGTGAGCGGACCACTATGGTGAGTGTGGCTGAGGAAAAGGGAGAAATGGCCATTGGAGCTGTGACATGGAGCCCAGGGTGACTGGCTTGGGCAGGAGCCGGCTCAGCAGGACAGGGAAGGCAGAAGCACATTTACAATGAGCTCAGGAGAGACCTGGCCGTGGGGGCAGGAAGGACCTGCTCCATTTTGCTATGACGGCTGTAAAAATCCGGTAGGAAGTGGAGGGAGTGTGGGCTGTACCAAAGCCTGTCCTGTCTCTGGTTAATTGGTTAGAAAGGCTTGATGCCAGACCCAGTTAGCATGGCTCCTCTCCGTGCGCTCCCATCCACAGACCTCCTGCCGCGTTCAGAGCTGAGCCCTCTCAGGCCCTCATTGCTCAGAGGAGCCGGCTAAAGCTTGGTCCCCGGTGGAGTGTCTGCCAGTGTCACCAGCAGGTTTTAGAGAAGGGAGACCCGGGGCGTGGGGCACGCCAATGGGATGGCCCCGGGAGAGCCTGTCCCTCTTGTGCTCAGCTCTGGTGGACACGACATCTCAGCCGCTCCGGGCTCCAGGCTCCGGGCCTTGGACTGCTGTCCGGCCGGTGCCCAAGGCCCAAGGGCTTTTGACTCAGCCACACAGGAGGCCACCAATGGGCGCTGGTCCCGCTGATCCCTAACCATAAACCTGGCCGTTAGGACAAGCTGCACCCATCACACACCCCTCTGCCCGGCTCCCTGCAATCCCCGCAGGGCTGTCGGTGAGCCCAAACAAGGAGACAGCTCTGCCCGGCCGGCGTGGCTTAGTGACGGTGCTAGTGGTGATGACTGTGGTGCTGATGACGGAGCCGGGAGTCCACAGTCTGATTCCTGGTTGGGGTGCAGGCCGGGTTGTGGGCTCGATCCCCGAGAGGGGCATGCAGGAGGCAGCCAATCCACGATTCTCTCCATCATTGATGTTTCTATCGCTCCCTCTCCCTTCCTCTCTGAGATCAATAAAGATAAATTAAAAAAAAGAGTTTTCTGCATCCTGTTGAGTACGTCCCAGCACCCTGCCTCCTGCCAGCATAGCGGGCACGGATCTGCTCTGTCCTCCAGGGCGCCAGTGGCCCCCGGCCAGGAGGCGTCTCTTGATTCACCTTCGGGAGAGGAGAGAGGGCGCTGGGCACCTTCCTCACAGCCAGCCCCTGGCCCCCGCAGAACCAACGGTCACAAGTCGGGATTGATCCAGAGGTTGCGTTGTCCTCTTGATGTCTCAGTAAACAGTGCAGTTGGGTGTCTGCTCCCGTCCGGCTCCAGGGCGAGCGTGCAGCCCTCGGCGAGGGGCCTGGCACAGGATCAGGGCTCAATACTCATTTGCCCTGGCGGCTATTTTTGTTCCTGTTGTTTCTGTCAGTGTGTCACCTGATGCCAATGGCACAAGATGGGTCATTTGCCAGCTCAGCCTCCTCATGTTCAGAGCCCACAGCTCCGTCTTGGTGCATCTGTTCCTGAGATTCCAGGGACCGGAATGAAGGGCAGTGGTGGGTAAGGGGGGGTGGAGGGTGGTGGTTGGAAGAGGACAAGGAGACAAGGAGAGGTTTTCGGGAAAGGCTAGTCTAGTGGTGGAGGTCAGGATGGGTTCATCTGGGAACAGAATGAAAGGAGGCTCATAATTATGTGTTCCTGTCTGATTTTTTAAATTTTTTTAAATGATTTGGCCTAGACCACTCTGTATCTGAGGGGACCCACTAGAGAGAGACCATATCCAGGGTAGATGTGAGATGAAAATGTTACCATGTCCTGTGTAGCATGTATTTAGATTCAGTTCAGTCTCACCACTCCAGCTGCCTATCTATCCTCCCACCTCCCTAGCACCCATACATCCATCCACCCACCCACCCATCCATCTATCCAACCATCCATCCATCCATCCATCCATATCCAGCCAACCACACACCTACCACATCAATCCATCCATTATCTATCCATCATCCATCCTCCCACCTCCCTAGCACCCATCCATCCATCCATCCATATTCATCCAATCACCCACCTCCCTAGTATCCATCCATCCATATCCACCCACCTACCACATCCATCCATATCCAGCTAACCATCCATCTACCCCTTCCTCCCTTCCTTCCTTCCTTCTTTTCTTCCATCCATGCATCCATCCATATCCATCCAACCATTTAACTACCACATCCTTCCTTCCATCCGTCCATCCATATCCAGCCAACCACCCACCTACACATCTACCCATCCATTCATCCATCCATCCATCCATCATCTATCCATTATCCATCCACCTACCTCCCTAGCATCCATCCATCTATCCATCCATCCAACCAACCATCCATCCAACCATATCATCCAACCACCCACCTACCTAGCATCGATCCATCCACATCCACCCACCTACCACATCCATCCATCCATCCATCCATCCATATCCAGCCAACCATCCAACTACCACATCCATCCATCCATCCATATCCATCCAACAATCTAACTACCACACCCATCCATCCATCCATTCATCATGCATCCATTCATCCACCCACCCACCCATCCATTCATTTATCATTCATTCATCATCTACCATCCATCCATCCAGCCAGCCAGCCAGCCATGCACTCACCCACCCACCTATCCGCCATCCGCCATCCACCATCCATCCATTTATCCATCATCCACACATCCACCCAGGCGTCCAGTCGGCAGTGATTACCGAGTCCTTTCTGTGTGCTGGCAGGAAGAGAAATCATAAGCCACGTTTCTGCTGAGAAGGGCCCACGTCTACTGAGCAGATCACACAACAGGCACGAGGCAGCTCGCAGCCCAGAGGGCGCTGGGTTTGAGGTGGGGAGGCCAGAAGGCTCCTGGGAGGAGGTTTACCTTCCTGAACGGAGCAGGACAACGAGCCAGGGGACCCCGGGCAGCCCAGTGACGCGGCCCAGGTTGTGACTGCAGGGCCCGCTGCACGGCTGGGCCAGGGCCCGTGTGAAAGGGTGGGGCGGCGGCTGGAAAACCAGCACACACCGTCACGAAGGGCCAGGGCCCTGTGTCTGACCCTGCCCTCGGCTGGGGTGGGGGCAGTGGTGGGCTTTATCAAGGGGGCATCATGGTCAGTCTTATGTCATAAGAGATGGGTTCTCCCATCACTGGGACCGGGGCTGAGCGAGAGGGTGGAGGCTACTGTCCACATGGACACGGCCACCTTCCCGGGCCACGCCCACCGCTGCCACCTCTGCCTCCTGCAGTGCTGTCCTAGCACCCGTGTCTCTGAATCTTCCCAGCGTGGTCTGTGGGGGCACCTTTGTATCCCCTCGTGCTGCAGCCAGGAAACAGGAGCAGGAGCAGCGTATGAGACCGGCCGAGGTCAGCCTGCCCGTGAGAGGAGGGGCCGCTCAGGGAGGGCAGTGGGGGTCCGTGCCCCTGCTCTCTGGGTCAGGGTGAGGTGGGGTGGGGGGTGGTACCCACCCGAGACCTCAGCTTCCAGCCGGGGTCCGTCCTGCCTGTTCTCAGGGGGCCACGCTGCCTGGGCACCGGGCCGAGCCCCATGGGAACCGGTGAGGGGCCGGGTGCGAGGCTCACCTTCCGTCAGAGCCCGGGAGCGGGTCCGACAGCGGCCGGCCACACTGTCCCCCGAGGCTGTCGCCTTTGAGACAACAGGACCCCAATGGGGGTGGTTTTAGCGCTGACCACACCCCGACTTTCCCAGGGGATGGCCGCTCAGTGTCCGGCCACCAGGACTTGTTGGCGCAGAGAGTGGAGGGGACAGAGGCAGGGGTGGAGCCGAGCGGACTCAGAGCCGCTGGGGACGGGGCGGGGGCCCCTGCACGGTGGCTCCGGAAAACCTCTCCGCGGGAGTCACAGGGCCAGCTCCATCTCCTCTGGGACCCGTGACCTCGCTGCTGCCGAGGAGGAAAGCCGGGTCCTGGGGAAGGGCAGGGGGCAGGCCCTCCCCCATCTCCTTGGTCGACCTTCCAGAGGAGAGGGGCGCGCCCGTGGCCTGGGCCCAGCTGGGGATCCCGGAGACAAAAGAACAGCCTGCGCCGCCCCCTGCCTGCCGGGGGGACGGGTACACGCGTGGGGAGCCGAGGCAGCTGCCTGGAAAGCTGTGCTCGCTGGCGTGGCGGGAGATTCCAGGAGAGGAGCTAATCCTGCGGCAGGAAGCGAGCAGAGGTGGCCCGGGGGCGGGCGCTGCTGAGCAGGAGGCGTGGGAACTTTCTGGAGGGTCGGGCTGGGATGGAACGTTCCCTGTCTTGCTGTGTGTGTGTGGGGGGGCGGGGGGGAGGTGCTGACGTGGGTGCAGGGGGTTGTTGAGGTTCATAAAGCTGCCCTGGGAATCTCTGCATTTCAATCTCGCTGCAAGTAAATTACACTTTAAAGAACAAAGCATAAAAGACAGAGAAAGCTGGGAGGAGGGAGAGGAGAGAAGGAGGAGAGGGCAGGGAGGAGGGAGAGGAGGAAGGAGGGAGGAGGAGGCAGGGAGGAGGCAGAGAGGACATAGGCTCAGCAGCTCGTGGCCTCAGGGTGGCCCAGCCCCCACATAGGTATGGAGGTGCAGGGTCAAACTGGGCTGTGTGAGACCTGCCCTGCCTACCCCCGCCCCCCTGAGCTGGGAGTCCCCCGTGTCTGCATCACGCTGGGGGGTGGGGGGGAGCCACCGGGGGGCTCTGGGGCGTTCTGAGGCAGCCCTGAGAGAGACCGGGAGAGGGGGCAGGTGCACGGGGGAGGTCCAGGTGCCCGGGGCAGTGCTGAGGGTTGGGAACTGTGCCCCCCGCTTTCTGAGAGCCCCCTGCGTGGCGAAACTGTCCGGGCTGGGTTTGTGCGGGTGATGGAGGGGACCCTGCGCCCCGTCTGTGACCCGTGCCGTCCGCTGGTCCCCGGATCCTAAATGCCTTGGGCAGCCGGTGAGAGCCACGCAGGTCCCCGTGGAGACAGCCCCGGGCCACGGCCACGAGCCTCTGAGGGCACCCTGGCCGGCGGAGCGCGGGGCCGTGCCAGGGAGCTGCCTGCACGGTGGCCGCCGGCACACCGGCCCCGGACACTCGGCACGGGGCTGGCCTGGCTGGGGCGCTCCCTTCTGGTTTCACTTTGTTTTAATCAATGTAAGTGGCTTAACGAGCCACCGGGGCTGACGGCTGGGGAGGGAGGAGCCCGGGTCAGGCACAGAGATCTCTGGCAAACAGGGAATGCCCGTGGGCCCGGGCCTGCCTCTCTGCGTCCCTTTGACCTTCACTGCGTGCCGCTGCGGGTCTGGACGCAGGTGGCCCCGGGATTGGGGGCGGCGAGCCTGGGGGGGGCCTCGTCCTTCACCGCCTCCTCCGTGACTTACCGGCCCCGAGGGCGCCCCCCGCCGCTTCCCGGTGACAGCTCCACGCGGCGTGGCAGGCTCCCTCCACGCGTGATAAATCGCCTCATTCTCTCTCCGCGGTCCCCCAGCCGGCAGAAAGCAATAAAGAGCCAACGACACGCAAATTGTGTCCCCGAAGAGCCGTAGCGGCCTCAGACATTGGTGCCTCTGACGATCCGGCGGGATTCTTTGCCTTTAAACAAATAACCTCATTAGCGGGAAGGCCGTGCCGGGGAGCGGGGAGGGCGCGGGGCGGCCGGCGGGTGGGCGGGCTCTGACCGCACTCGGGGGTCAGAGAGCTCCCGGGTGTGATGCGGATGAAGCATCCCCGGGCAGCTCTGTGCTGTGGGGAGCGGCTCCGCGATGCTCCGGCTAGGACTCCGGCTGCGGTTTCTGCCCGGCTCTGGCTTGTAGTCTCCGTGGTTACCGGGCAAAACTGCTGCCCAGACCCCAGGCCAGAGATCCGGACGCAATCGGGTTGGGGGTCCCGGCCTCTGCCTGTGAGAGCAGGTGCCCCAGCGCCGGCCACGCCCGAGCCCCGGGCCCCACAGTCGCACCCCAGAGGGGAGGGCAGCAGCGCCCCGTCAGTCCCCTGCTCTCTGAGCCCAGCCTGCGGGCTCCTCCGTCCCGGGCCTTGTCCTCCCTCGTCCCCGCATGGAGCACGGAGCCTTCGTGCTGCCCAGAGAGGAGGGTGGGTGCCGAGCGGATTCACGTGGTTCTGTGATGTGCATAGCGGTTTGCAGTCGGCTGTCCCCAGTGCTGTCCCAGAATGACACTGGCTGAGGCGGCACCTCCCGGCCTGCGCTGGACCAAGCAGGGGGGCTTGGGAGCGAGGACGCAGTGTCAGCCCCACGGACGCCGGAAGCGGCGCCGCAGCTGCCTCGGGGCGCCCTGCCTGCCTGGAATCTCGTTTCCACGGGCTGCAGGCCGCATCCCCCCACACAGCACCCCCAGCGTGGCCACCGAGCTGTCACGTCGGTGCCATCAGGTGACCTTGTCCGCAGCCCATCGCTCAGGCTGGCGCTGGCGTTCATGGCTGCCTCTCACCCATCAGGGCTGCGTGCGGACCAGTCCGACTTCGCCGGGAGCTGCTGAAGGATGCCCCCCCCTCCCCCCGCACGGGTTCACCAGGGCAGGGCTGCAGGAGGGAGCCGGCGGGCATCGTGGGGGGAAGCAAACCCAGAACAGACGCCGGCGCTGCTCCCGGGGAATGGCCGTGCCACGTCCTCACCGCCTGCTGCCCAGACGGCGGGTCACCTGGGCCATGAGCCACGGCCACGTGGCCACGCCGGGAGCGGGGCCGGCCTAATCTCTGGGTTTAAAGATGGGAGACTGGACCCCAAGCCAGGGAATGCAGAAGGCTGGAAAACACAGCTTCCGGGGGCTTCTAGAATGTCCTAGACCCCCAGGCCCCTGAGAAAGGAACACGGGCCTGGCCACCATTGGCTGTAGCCCAGCGACAGGAGACCCATGTCAGGCTCCCGGGCCTCAGAACCGAAGGACAACACATCTGTGTGGTTCCCGCCGCTGGGAGGTGTGAGCTGTCCCCGCGGCAATAAAACACCGGCTCCCTGTCAACTGACTCTTCTTCAAACAGGCATCTGTTCGGCTGCTGTGAAGGGGGCTCTGATTCTGCGCAGCCTCCGAGAGGTGCAAGCTACAGGCGCGTGTGTGGGCCCGGGCCTCGGGTGCTCCGGTCTGGAGGGCACACAATGCCACAGAGAGGGAGGTGAGGCCACAGCCGTCTGGCAGGCAGGTGCCCTGTGCTCCCCGCGGTGTAGCGATGGCTCCGCACACCGCCGAGACCGCCTGCTGGTCCCCCCCAGAGCCGCTTCTCCAAGGGCCAGCGCTGGGCCGTGTCGGCCCCTGGTCCCCAGGCTGCTCCAGGGCAGGGAGGCCCTTGGTTAGGTGGCCCCGTGGCCCAGGCCCCCTGGAGGTCTCCCCCCGACCAGGGTGGGCCCGCCCTCCGCCCCCTGCCCCCCGCCCTCCGCCCTCCGCCCCCTGCCCCCCGCCCTCCGCCCTCCGCCCTCCGCCCTCTGCCCTCCGCCTCCTGCCCCCCGCCCTCCGCCCTCCGCCCTCCGCCCTCCGCCCCCTGCCCCGCCAATCAACAGGAAAGACAGCCGCCACCCCTGCCCCCATCCGCACCACCCTCGGCCTCCGCCTTCATTGCCTGAGTTTGTTCTCGCTTCTCGGGCAGGAAAGCCAGGTGCCCACGCTCAGGTGTGCCAGCCTCCTGGGGCTGCGGGACGCTCACAGGATTTTAAAACGGACTTATTTTGGGGGAACACGGTCGGGAAGGCCCAGGAATTCACTGCCTCCGGTTGCCGCCTCTGCTTCTGCTGTGGCGGGTCCCCCTCAACGGCGAAGGGCCCACAAACCCACGTGAAACCACATCGCGTGCCGCGGCCGTGGCTGCAGTCCAGGCTTCTCCCAGGTGAGGTGGTTCCGCTCCTGCCGGGGAAGGAGCTCGGATGAACCAGGGCTGGGAAACAGGCCAGGCCCCCATGGACACCGACGCCAATGCCGCTTTCTAAACGGCGATCCAGGTCCCGGTTCCGAGGGCCCTGCGGTGCCCCCGCTCTGTTCGGGCTGCCGTCCGCCCCGGCCCAGGCATGAGCCGGCCTGCAGACCCAGAGCGGCACCCACTGAGCCACACCCTCACGCTTCCCAGGCGCACCCCAGGCTGGTCCCTGGGGCCCAGCACTGCTGCTTTGAGGGGGAAGGGCACGTCCACGTCCACGTCCACGTCCACGTCCACGTCCACGTCCACGGCCACGTCCACGGCCACAGTGCACAGGTAGGCGGGATGAACGAAGGATATTCGTGATAGTTATGTTTCCCAGCTTCTGCTTCTAGAATTTGCTTTCTGTTTTCAGCAAAATGTTGGTGGCTTCTTCTCAATCAATCGGCGCTCCTCGGCCTTGAAAGGAGAGGCGGGATCCGCCCCCCGCCCCCCCCCGCCCCGGGCTCCCCTTTGTTTGGGTATGAAGTGTTAATATAAAAATAGACGTTCTCCAGGCATGAGAGCGGCCTCCAGGTTCCCATGGAAACCGAGCAGTGCAAATACGTGGAGGGCTGTTTTCTTTCTTTTTTAATTTGACCAAGAATTCCATCCTCCGGGAGCTGGGGTCATCCTGCCTTCTGGTTTGGGAAAATTCTTTTCTTTTCAAGATCTACAAGAAACGGACGCGGTCTTTCCACGGGCCGCCCACGCGCCCGCCCACGCCGGCCACAGGGTCTGCTCTGACGCGACCACGGAAAGTGGCTCCCCCCGCCTGGTGGCCCGGGGGCTGAACCCGTTGGGACGACGCTGCTTTCTGGCCTCGGAGGCAGCAGTGATTTCTCCCTTCACGTTAAAGCGATTCGGAGCCGCCGTGGCTGCCTCGCGCTGACGGCCACGGTCCCCGGGGACATCGGAGGCGAATAAATATTGTGAGGGAGCTGAGCCCCCGTCCTGGCCACCGCGTCCCCCTCCCCGCTCAGACAGACGTCCTGGCTCGGGGAACCTCCCCCGCCTGCCGCAGCCGGGGAATGGAAAAGGCAGGGAGTCAGGGCTTTCGTCAATGCCACTTGATTTCTTCAGAGCATTTGTTTTCGGCCATTTGTCGGATGGAAGCCGTGGCAGCCCCGGCCAGTGGCCTGGGCCCTGGAGCACCCTCTCCCTGAGGTCCCTGAGGTCCCTGAGGTCCCCTGCCCAGCCCCCCCCCCCCTGCAAGGCCAGGACCAGCCCCTGGTGTGTGTGATGGATCCAGGAGATGCCTGGGGCCGGTTACACCCTCTGCAGGACTGACCGATATGGGGACAGAGTGGACGCTCTCCGCCCAGCTCTGCCCGCCCCGCGTCACTTCCTTTCGGAGGCCTCCTGTTCAGTGTGTGTCGTGTAGTAAATCACATGGGCCGCCTTTGCCCGGACGGTAGGCCTGTTCCCAGTGAGAGCGAGGGTGAGCAAGAGGTTCGAATTCAGTACTGAGCCGCAGGCGGACAAGTCAGTGCAGAGTCGGAGGCCCATGTTAACGAGGAGCCCGGCAGTGTGCAGGCAGTGTTCTGTGCGGAGGAAGTGGATCCCTGTCTATTATTTTCCCTCGGGAGGGTCTCGGCCTCCCGGCGGCACTGGGCATGGGGTATTGTATCCCCTCTGGACCTTCGCATCCTGTCCCCTCTGCTGGCTGCTCACACCCGGGTTCTCCCTCGGCCTCACTTACTCTCCTGCACCCCTGGGGTTCGTCCAGATGCCCCTTCCTCCAGGAAGTCCGCTCTGCCTGCTCTCGAGGCTCTGGAGCTTCCTTGCACGGCGTTGTGTCTTCTGCACCTTCCCCGCTAGGCCAGGGCTACCTGACATAAATGCCATGCACATAGAAAGATATGTGTGTGATATACATCTACATATATGTTACCTATATATGTTGAGAGATCACATATATAGTGTACATACGTTGTGTGTGTATTTATATGCACACGATATTGGATATGCATTGTGTGCCTATATATAACATTGTATGTATGTTGTATGAATATATCACCATGTTATACTGTGTGTGTGTGTGTGTGTATATATGTGTGTGTGTGCCTTGTGTGCATGTATGTGTGCATGGCTAAGACAGATCAACAGGGGAGAAAGTTTACTGTATAAGCACCCAGCCACGCAGGGATGTGTCTATCACCCCAACAAAGGGCCATAAAGAAGGCACAGGCTCGGGCCGGGGGCCCTGGGGGCAGTGACAGGCGGTTATGTAAGTGCGGGCGGGGTGGGGTGCGGGGGGAGACGGACAGAGGTGAGGGCTGTTTTGGGAAGGCTGGGCGTATGACCATCCCCCACACTTCACCTTCAGGATGCAGGGTGTCCTCCCTCCTCCACAAGGACATTTGTGTCCTCCCTCCCCCACAAGGACATTTGTGTCCTGCCTTCAGGCCGATGGCGGGGGCGGGGGGCAGGGATTTCTGCCAGATCAGCGGCTCCTCAGGTATGAAAATCACCGTTTTGCAGAAGTGGCATATTTGCAGGTGGCATCTCCTGGTCCCCTTCCTCCTAGAGCTTACAGGCTACGACAGGTGCTAAGGACCTTGGCGCTCTGTGCTAATGCCCTGTGCCCTCCAGCCTCAGCTTCGGTGGGCCACAGGGAACACCACCCTCCCCGCCGCTGGGAAGGCTGCTGAGGATGACACGTGGGTCCCTCTGCAGAGAGTGACGCCTTGCGAAGCTGCCGCTGCCCACGGCTCGGAGGGGCCCGGGGAGGGGTCTCAGGCCCGCATTCAGTCCGCACAGGAACCGCTGGTGCCCTAAGGAGCCCCTCGATCCAGGGCCCCTGGAAGGGGAGCTGCAGGGACCCCCTGCTCCAGCCCCGGCCCTTTTGGGTCCACCAAGGGCTGAACCCCCCCCCTCCCACCCCCTCTCCCCTTTGCAGGAAACGGGCGGATTGTGAAATCGCTTTGGAGTTAAGTGCTCAGTGATATTCATAGGACGGGCAGGGTTTGCATGCCACTTCTGCGACCGCGAATGTCCAGCCAGCGAGGGGCCTGGCTCTCAGCCTCCAGGCTTGTCCCACCCCTATGCTCCCGGCCGGCTGGGGCTGGGAGACAGTCTGCAGCCACTGGACCCACTGGCCCTACAGAGAACTCCTGCTGAGACAGGGCAGAGGCCCCTCAGCCTGAGAGGGACTCGGGGTGGCGAGCGCGGGGCCCTGTGCAGTGTGCCGGCTCCGGCAGGAATCAGCGTGGAAGGCGGACTGGCCGCCCACCCGAATGGGAGCCGGCTTTGTTCGGGCCAGCGGCTCCGGGACCCTGTCGGAGGGGGAGGTGGCTGCGGGTGTGTGTGCCATCCGCAGAGGTGCTTAGAGGAGCCGCCTGATTAGGTCTCAGCCATTTGTTTTTCCGTTTGTTTGGGGTTTTCAGAGAGTTATTAGATCGCTTTAAGGTGGCACAGGTCTACGCCTTGGGACGGAGTCGGAGCTGGCGGGGAAATCTCTGTCGTCAGTACCGGGGGCTCCCAGTACCCCGGGAGAGGGAAATTGAAGTGGGCTCGAGTAGATGCTTTAAAACTGTGTGTGAGAGCATATGTGCACGTCATGGAGCTGATGAGGGCTTGGTCTCCAAGACACATAAAGAGTCCGCACAGCGGGGCCCTGGCCGGTGCGCTCAGTGGTTGGCTGTGGTCCCATGCACCCAAAGGTTTCAGGTTCAATCCCCTGTCGGGGCAGGTACGGGAGGCTACAGATGGATGTTTCTTTGGAAAACTCCAACTTATAAAAAAAAAAAATTGCTGTTTGAAATTTTAACCCTGCTATTTGACTTCTGAAAATGCTTGCTTACTTGAATAATAAGGAAAATAAGACTATCCCCATTTCAGAGAGGCTATTAGACCTTCCCCGGACGAGGTTCTCAGTGCTGGCACCAGGCCAGGCCTTTGGCTGAGGTCTCAAGGCCCCAGCACATGGGGCTCTTTAAGAACTCGCAAAGGAGCCGGAAACACCCCAGATCTGGGGGACAAAGAAGGTAAAAACACATAATTAGGAAAAGTGCCTCCATGTAGGGGCCCAGAATTTGAGAGACATTTTCCTCTGGACCCGCACATAAGAATAATAATAAATGTAACTCCATCTCTCTAAGCATTGCTTGCTGTAACACTTTCTCACGTCGATGTGTCTCTCTCCCTCCTTCTCCTGTCCTCTCTCTCTCAAAATCAATGCAAACAAACCCTCAGGAGAGGATAAAAAAAAAAAAAAAAAAAAGAAGAGTTTACACACTGAATTAAAAAAAACAACAACCTGATCTAAAAATGGGCGCGAAAAGGCACTCAAATCCCCCATCGCCAGGGAGACGCCACCCGAAGCCACAGGAGGCCCCGCCGCGCACTGTCAGAAGGCCATGGCCAAAGGGACGGAAACGGCAGCGCCGGTGAGGACGCCGGGAAGGGGCCTGGTGCTCGCTGGCGGGATTGCCAGCTGGTGCGGCTGCAGAGGAAGACAGAGTGGAGGGCCCTCGAAGAATAAAAAATCAAACGGAACTGCCGACAAGCCCACTTCTGGGCTCTTCTCGGAAGGAAACGGAGTCAGCATCTGGGAGAGACGCCGCCCCCAGGCATGTGGCCGGGACTCACACCGTCAGCAAGCGCCTGGGAGCCGCCTGCGGGCCCCTCCCCGCTAAACGCCCGGGAGGGGCCCGTGTGAGGGTCCGTGTGCGGGTGTGTGGACTCCCGGGGAGAGACGGCATCCCGGGACTCGGGGCGATGTGAATGGACCCCGAGGGCACTGCTGCTGACGTGAGTCGGACAGAGAAAGGCGGAGACCACATGAACCCACTTATGCGTGGAACCCACAAAAGCCAAACTCGCAGACACGGCGAGAATGGGGGTCACCAGGGTGTGGGGGGGGCACGGGCCGGGGGAGACTGGGGAGATGGCCGACAAAGGGCACATGCTTCCCGTCACGAGATGCACCTGTTGGGGACCCGTGACAGCGGGGTGACTGTGTGTAACGCGGCACTGCATGCTTGAACGTTGCTGAGGGAGCAGCTCTTACAGGTCCTCAGCACAGAAGAGAACGGGGGATTGTGTGAGGCCGTGGCCGGAATCCCACCGCAACGCAGAAATGTATCGAACCCGCAGTTTCTGTGTCAATTACATCTCAATGAAACCCCTGAAAACTATGCATCATCACACTGTACCCCTGGAGGCTGGCCCCCCAGAGGTCTGCGCCCAGGAGGGCAGGTGCCAGGAGGGGCATGAACCCAGGTCCTGGTGGTGGTATTTATAACCCAAATACCTCCCCCCCACCCCAAGGCCTGTGTTGAAATCCTAACCCCAATGTGATGGTATTAAGAGAGAGGAGCGTGGGGTGATTAGATCCTGCGGTGGCACCGCGTGAATGGGACTGAGACGGAGGCCGCTGCTGCTCTGGGCTGGTGTCTTCGCGTGAATCTCACCAGCGCAGCCGCCGGGTGGAAGGTGTGCCGTTTGAACCAGACACGTGTGTACAAGGCCGTTCTACAGTTCCCATCAGCAAGACGGCTCTTCAGACTGCCCGGGATTAGCATGCCAAACCGGCTTCCTGAGTCTGACGGGGTGATGAATTAGGCTTCAGTTTGCACTCGAATTTGGAAAGTGATGGGAGGCAGCGGCGATGAGAAAGAGACGCCTGTGAGGAGGGAACGGGAATGCTAATGCCAGTGAGTCTTCGCTGGTGGCTGATTGGCATCACCTGAGATGGTGAGTACGGTTATAATGATGGTGATGGCGGTGGTGCTGATGGCGGTGGTGCTGATGGTGGTGATGATGATGGTAGTGGTGATGGCAATGATGGTGGTGGTGATGGTGATGGTGGTGATGATGATGGTGGTGGTGATGGCAATGATGATGTTGGTGATGGTGATGGTGGTGATGATGGCGATGGTGGTGATAATGGTGATGGTGATGATGGTGGTGATGGTAGTGGTGATAGTGATGGTAGTGATGGTGGTGGTGATGGTGATGGTGGTGATGGTGGTGATGATAATAAAGACCATTTAGGTGGGTTAGCAAATGTCAGTCTTTGTACTCAAAGCTTCATTATGCGTCTCCTCTAATCTTCCAGAAAACTGGGGTGCAGGATTTTTGCCTTTCACAGCCGTAGCCAGTCATCCCCAGCACTCATTCCCCTGTCCTCTTAACAAAGGAACTGCGCGCTTATGTCTGACTTACAATAAGAAATATATAATTTCCTTCATCCCATTTCCTGGCACAGAATGTCCTAAGTGGTGAGAGCAACACAGGCTTTTGTTATGCTAACGAGGCGGGTTTTGAAAGCCACAAGCTCACCTTCCTGAAGCTTCAGTCCCGCCCGCCTGGGCCTGCCAGGAGGAAGGGGCTGAGGGCGAATTGTTGCCAGGCCCAGTGACCTAAGCAGCCATGTCCATATAATGGCACCTCATAACCCCCATGGGGCTCGGGGAGCGCCTGTGCTGGTGAAGACACCTACCTGTGGGAGGTCTGCTGCCCCGCAGAACTAAGGGGTTTCCACCCCAGATCGGGATGGGCCAGGTCGCCGCCCGGTGCCCAGAGAGAGAAGCCCCAATGCCAGCCCTCACACTCCCTGAGAGAAAGCAGCCCCGCCAGTGCGCCCCGGTTCCCGTTTGGTGGGGATGCTGCGGGGCGGGGTCCTCCTCGGCGCCATCAGCACTGAACTTGCGTTTGGGGAACTGAGCTGCGCCCCTCCGGCCCCCCCTCTGCCCCCTGTGTGGTGCTGTGTGTTCTGAGGAACCAAGGGGCTGGGCGGGAGGCAGTGGGCTTGGGGCCTGGACTCCCCTCCCCACCTGCCGCCCCCTGAGTCCGCCTCCGCCCGGGCAGCCCAGCCTGGCGGCCCCGTTTCCCCCAGCACCAGCTCAGCGCCCGGACGCTGCCCTCCTCGCACGCCCGGTCCGAGCTGAGGGGAGCGGGGAGACCTGGGTCTTTAGAGAAAGCCCATCAGCTCCATTTCTCTCCCTTCCGGTGAGTTCCCTCCCCCGGGCGGCTCCTCAGCTCCCGGGAAGAGCATGTTTTGAGCAAAAAGAGACGAAAAGAAGGAGAAGAAATTAAATATGAACATTTAATTGGCTCCCTCTTCGGCCATTCTCCCCGAAAGGCGGGGGCTGTGCCGTCCGCACAGGCAGGGAATCCGGCTAATTGGCGTGAGGGATGGCCGCCGGGCCGCACGCGTCCGAGGCCTCCGCTAGGCGGGCCCTGGCCTGCTCCGCGCGTTTCTCTTCTCTCAGGCTCCGCAGGCGCAGGCGGGGGCTTGGCACCTTCTGGAAGGTCTCCTGGCGCCAGGAGGTCCCCAGGGCGAGGGTCTCCGGGCATGTGCAGGGTGGAGGCCAGGGTTAGGGTCTCCTGGCGCCAGGAGGTCCCCAGGGTGATGGTCTCCGGGCGTGTTCGGGGTGGAGGCCAGGGTGAGGGTCTCTGGGCGTGTTCAGGGTGAAGGCCAGGGTGAGGGTCCCCGGGTATGTTCGGGGTGGAGGCCAGGGTGAGGGTCTTCTGGCACCAGGAGGTCCCCAGGGTGAGGGTCTCCGGGCGTGTGCAGGGTGGAGGCCAGGGTTAGGGTCTCCTGGCGCCAGGAGGTCCCCAGGGCGAGGGTCTCCGGGCGTGTGCAGGGTGGAGGCCAGGGTGAGGGTCTCCTGCTGCCAGGAGGTCCCCAGGGTGAGGGTCCCCGGACGTGTTCGGGGTGAAGGCCAGGGTGAGGGTCCCCGGACGTGTTTGGGGTGAAGGCCAGGGTGAGGGTCTCCGGGCGTGTTCGGGGTGGAGGCCAGGGTGAGGGTCCCTGGGTATGTTCGGGGTGAAGGCCAGGGTGAGGGTCTCCGGGCGTGTTCGGGGTGGAGGCCAGGGTGAGGGTCCCTGGGTATGTTCGGGGTGAAGGCTAGGGTGAGGGTCCCCGGGCGTGTTCGGGGTGAAGACTGCAGCCGCGCTGAGGCTGGGGGTGCGGAGGAATGTGCCTTTTAAAACACCGCCATCCCCCCGACTCCAGGAGCTGCCTTCCTGCGTGGGGCCAGCACCCACATGACCAACAACCAGCCTAGTCCCCGGGGACCCGGAGCCACAGGCTGGGCAGGGACAGGGACAGGCCTGCATGCCGTCATCCACACGGACCATCCCCTGCCCCGTTAGAGCGCAGGTCAGTTTAAAGCGTGAGTACACATGCACACACATGTGCAAACACACACAATGTACACAAACACAGAGATATACACATGCACGCAGACACACTAACACAGAGATACACACACATGTATACAGTCATACCCAAACATACACATAAACACCCACACACAGACATAAGCACACAAACATATAGACAATCACATACAGAGAGAAACACACAATAAACACATGCATGCATACACACACATATGCATGCACACAGACACACAGATACACATTCACACACAGAAGCACACACAGGTACTCAGATACACACATGTACACACAAACACAGAGATACACACATGCACACACATGTATACAGTAATATGCACATAGACCCATACATAGACATAAGCACACAAAAACATAGATACACAGAGACACAGAGAGACACCCATTTGTGAATGCATACACACATGCATAAGACACACATGCACACACACATGCACATGCATGCAGGCACAGTAATACGCACACACCAAAGCACACATGTGCAACACACTTGCGCACACACACATGTGCACTGACATTCCAATACACACAAAACACAAATGCACACAGAGACACACACGGTGGAGTTGCATGCCCAGAGAGAGCTTTAGGAACATGGGCCGTTCCCGGTGTGCGCTGTGACAGAGGCAGACGTGGGTGCGAGCCCGGGGCGCAGGGAACACGCTCAGTGGACAAACACTGCGGAGACGGCGGCCCCAGAGGGAGACGAAGGGGAACCGGGAAGCTCGCTCAGGTCAAATCCCGGAACACACCCCTGACCCAGGCCCCGGCGCAGGCGGCCACGCGTGACTTATGGCCGGTCCGGCTTCCCGGGCCGCGCCACGAGGAGGCATCTTGCTCAGCAAATCACGTTGCTGAGGACGGGGGGACGCTGCCTGAATTATTAAAAGAATCAATTGTTTCCCAGAGTTTGGGAAGCCTTGTTTGCATACAATTAGCATAATGTTACAAATTATTGTAAATGATTGCTGCAGGGCCCCGCGTCCCCGAACAATTTTATTGAACAACATCTCTGTTTCATTAGCCGGGGAAAAATTATGTAACCGGATTTTTTTTTTTTTAATCCTGAAAGCCCATTTTTCATCGGCTCTGGCTCGTCAGGGCAGCGCGGGCGGAACGGCGGGGCTGAGGCGGTACCGCACGGCGGGGCTGAGGCGGTACGGAACCAGCCCCGAGTCCATGCTCCGCACGCAGGATCCGAGTTCCCCGGGTGGCAGGGGGCTGCGTCCCGCTGGGCCCGCGTGGATCTCTGCTCCCCTTGTCCCCTCCAGAGTCACTGGCCACAGAGAAGTCTGCCTAAACACGCAGGGCCAGGACACCCAGGGGCCGGGACACGGGACGCTCGCAGGGGCGCCGTCACAGGGACTGAGGCGGGCGGCCTGGCCCACAGCCGTCCCTCCCCTGGCAGCCCGGAGGCCGGAGCCGCAGCCCCGGGGTGGGCAGGGGGCCCTCCCGTGGCCTCGCTCCTGGTTGTGTGGATGGCCGCCTCCTCCCTGTGTCTCACACGGTCCCTCCCCGTGTCTGTGTCCTGATACTTCCTTCCCGTAAGGACACGGGTCCCCTCGGATTGGGGCCAGCCGGTGACATCACTGGACTCACCTCCTCTCTCCAGATAGGGTCACGTGATGGGGAGCAGGGTCAGGATGTGGACATAGGCATGGGGAGTGGGGGTGAGGACACAGTCCAGCCCCTCGCAGCTCTGCTTCCTCCGCTGAGCAGCGGCCACGGCGTCTTCTTCCTGAGAACCAAAGGGTCCCGAGGCCGGCGGGGAGGGAGCAGGTCGGCGCGGTGCTCGCAGAGCAGGGTCTCCGACCACAGCCGTGTCTGGTGGGCGCCCGGGGCGGCCTCAGTGGGCACCGTGGACAGAGCGTCTGAAGAATTTGCCGGGAGGTGGGGCACCGGGGTGCACGCGGTGAACTTGGGAAAACTTCACGGAGCTCGCTGAGCGCCACGTGCAGTGGCCGGTCCACGGCTGACAGACGGGGGAGCTCTCCGCCCGCATCCGGCCCTCGCACTGCTCCCCCGCTCCGAGGTCAGAGGCCACAGGACGGCAGACCCTCTGCAAACATTCACCAACTGTGAGGGGGGGATTCATGTCTTTTTTTTTTTTTTCTTTTTAAATATATCTTTATTGATTTTAGAGAGAGGGAGGGAGAGGGAGAGAGAGAGAGAAACATCAATGATGAGAGAGTCATGGATCGGCTGCCTCCTGCATGCCCCACACTGGGGACCGAGCTCACATCCTGGGCCTGGGCCCTGACCGGGAATAGGGCCGTGACCTCATAGGTCCGCCCTCACCCCCGAAGCCCGCCGGTGCACAGGGGCTGGGACGTCATGGTCTGTTTGAAGAGGAGACCAGGAGGCCGGAGGACGCCGGGTGGGAGGCACGGGGGGAGTTTGGGCCTCGAGGTGGCTCCCCCGGGGGGAGAGAGAGCCTGTGTGCCGGGCGGCGAGGGAGCCGCAGGCGCGGACAGAGAGGACCGCTCAGTGGAAGGCACGGGCAGGACCGGCCAGCTCGCGGCCGAGGGGCCGAAAGGCACGTGGGTGCTGAGTCGTCCCTGGGAGCTGAGCCCACCGTCCAGTCCGGTCTCCTGAGAGCAAGCCCGGGCCGCCGGCCGGAAGGCGCAGCCTCTTCGTCCTTGTGGCTTAGACCCGCGGCTGAGGAGGCGGGTCCCGGGCCGGACGGCCTCTGCCGGGAGCGTGGACAGCGGCCGGCGTGATTCCGTATAAGACCAAAGGGCCGGGCAGTGGACGGGCTGCCTCCGCCTGGGAATGGTCTGTAAGTGAGGCCGGGCCGGCAGGAGGCTCCGGAGTACACGCCCTCCCCGCCCCCCCCCCCCAGCCCCACCACCTCGGGGCAGAGGCCCGCAGCCGGCGCAGCTGAGGCCCTGAGGCGGGAGGTTCCAGCGGGTGGACTCTCCTGAAGTCACCGTCCCATCCGCTCACGTGATTCCCATCCGCTCACGTGATTCTCCGGGAGGGAAGCCCAGGGCTCTCGGAGGCTCTGGGGGTGCAGGGGCGGCATCGGGGTTTCTCAGCCCGGACTCACCCACGATTCAGTCTCGCTGCCCCGTGAGCCAGGCGGTGCCGCCTGCACTGGCCCTGGCGCCGGCTCCGGGCGCTCCTGCTGGTGTGGGAGTGGCCGGGCTTGTCCGGCTCCCAGGGTCTCCGGGGGTCAGGGTGGGCACTGGCACCGGCACAGAGCAGCCAAGGCGGACTGGGACACGGGGCGCCCTCGGGGCGGTTCCCAGCGGGATTCGCTGAGCTCCCTTCCCTCTGGCCACCGTCCTCTTTCCCGTGAGGAGCAGCTAAGCCGCCTGCGGGCACAGCCTCCGGGCCGGGCTGAGCCGGGTTGAGAGGCCTCAGACGGGACCCGCCGCCCTCCCCAGGCGGAGCCACCCCAGGGCCCCCCGAGGAGCGCGGCCCGAGGAGGCTGCTGTGTAAACCGTCTGGAGTGGGAGGCAGGGTTGTTATGGAAACAAATTGCTCTGACTCTGAAGAGGCACAGCCTTGGAGAACAGGGTGAGGTGGGTGTGGGGGGGGGATGAGGAGGATAACATCTCAGAAATGTGCTAAGCGGCTGGCAAGACGTCTGCATGAGGCCTGACCGGCTGCTGGTCCCAGACAGCGACACCTTTCCGAGTGTGGGAGGGTATGGGGGTGGGGGGCTGTCCCCTAGGCTCCCAAACCCCGAGCATCCTGCCCTCCCTGCCCTCCCGCCCCTAGAGGTGAGGTGTGAGTGCAGGAGGCAGTGCCCTGCAGTAGTTAGAGCTTGGCTCTGCCTCCACCTGTTATACCCGCCCCTGCCCCTGCCCAGCTGCCCCGCTGCCCACCACCGGAGAGAAGTGCAGAGTGACCTCCTTCCCTCCCCCATGGGCGCGAAGAGGAGCCCTCAGTGGATAAAAGCCTCCGTGTGTATTGGGCCCAGGGTTTCCGTTCAGGGGGATGAGGATTTGAGAATGTTCTGGAACTACAGGAGGGGGATACTAGAGGCCCAGTGCACAAAATTTGTGTACCTGGGAGGGCTCTGCCCCAAGGCCATGGAGACCAACCTCCAAATCTTCAACGCACTCCAGGTTCCTGTGCCCAGCACCTCCGTGCCCAGCACCACTGTGCCCAGCACCACCGTGCCCAACGTCTCCATGCCCAGCGTCTCCGCACCTAGCACCACCGTGCCCAGCACCTCCGTGCCCAGCGTCTCTGTGCCCAGCACCACTGTGCCCAACGTCTCTGTGCCCAGCATCTCCGCACCTAGCACCACCGTGCCCAGCACCTCACGCAGTCCCGTGGAATGCCCCCGCTGCAGAGGTCACCGACAGCCCAGCGCCTCACGCAGTCCCGTGCTTTGTGTGTGAGGTGAGGCCACTTAAGATCCATGATCCTGGGGCGGTCCCGGAAATGGGGCATCCGGGCCTGGCTCCCTGGAGTCGGGGTGGGGTGTCCCGGGCACATGGAGGTGCTCGGCACACGCAGACTCCCAGGCCATGATGTCCGAGGTGTTTCCAGAGTTGGGGGAGGGGGTCACTGTGTACACGTGGTGGACGGGGTCACAGACCTCAGGACTAAACTCACTCTCTGGGCCGCCCCCCCCCCTCCCCCGCCCCAGAGTGGAGGCCTAGGGACTGTCCCCTTAGGCCCTCTAATCATGATGGTGTCCTGTGCCCACCCCCACCCCGCCTTCTCACCTCTTTAGCATAAGCTCAGGTGGGACCCCAGAGGCTCATGGGATCACAAGACACGGGGGACAGTCCAAGGCTCAGCTTCCTCCCGGGACCCAGGTGAACCTTCCTTCTCCAGCGCCGTGAGAAGCAGGACTCCCACCCAAACACATCACACGTACGGGCTGTGCAAACCGCGTGTGGGAACAGCCCGGGGAACGCAGATTTTGGCCGGAACAGGCCTCCCGCGTGAGGTCCCTGTTGGAGAGTGGGGGTTTTTGATGCAGAAAAGTGGGGGAGGGGCGCGCGCATTGGCGGGGAGAGCAGGGAGATCCAGAGAGGCGTGGACTAAGCCCAGACAGAGTTGTCAGTGTGACACTGGGCCAGGCCTTGAGATCCGGTCTCATGGCCTCTTCCCAGCACGTAGGCCTTCTTTCACAGATCACTGTCAGCTTTCTGAAGAACAGGGTGGCCTGTGAACAGCATGGCCATCAATGGCATGACCCTGGCGTTGCTTGGGAAAATTGTTTTGTCCTGGTTTGCTTATTCTGCAAAAACAGGATGTGGTTAATGTGCTTAAAAGTGGCCCTGCCCAAAGGGTCGGGGCTGCTCTCTGGACTTCCTGTGTGGAGACCGGCAGAGCAGTCGCCTGCTGGCTAATAAAGGCTCCCTAAATTTTAATTTGGTCTGGACTCCAGTGGCCGTTCACTCACTTTCATTCCACAACAGTCCCGTCTCTGACACAGAACTGAACAGGCTTCCACGGGTACTCCCTGAATCACCACCCCGGGGCGGCAGGGGGTGGTTTGGGGGGACCCCCAAGCCGCCTCTAGTAGCCTGTGAGGCCTCGGGCCCATTCACTGACCCACGCTCCTCTGGGCAGCGCCCTGTGAGTGAGGGACGAGGTCGGGGGAAGCCACTCTTCCCAAGAGAACTTCTTAGGGGTGGTTCGGACCTGGGCGGTGGGAGGTGGCGGGACACCTCGGGAGGCCCATGCGTACCGGCGTCATGGCGCTCACGTAAGACACATTCAAACCAGGGAGGAATGCTGGAGAGTTTCTCTGAGCCAGACTGCTGACGGTCGCCGGGAAGCAGGACCTCAGAGATGGGGGCAGAGCTCCGGAGGAAGGGTGGGCTTCAGCTGTTTCCACAAATCCCCGTCAAAGGTGGGGACGGAGTGGGTTACTTTGGTGGCAGGTCAGGGAGGCGGGAGGAAGCAAAGCAGGGAGCCTCCGGGGTCGGACACAAAGTGAAATGACGGACACCTGCCTCTCACACAGGCGGGCGGTGCGGGGCGCTAACAGTCAGCCAGGAGCAGGTAACCGTCGCCTGGAGGGATCTCTGCCCTGGCACTCTGGGCAGAGCTGTGCCCGAGGGGTCAGAACAGAGAAGTTACCAGTTACCCCGACGCCCCACAGGGATGTGGCCGGAGACACGGAAAGACAACAGGCTCAGCCCAGGTCCAAGCTGGTCTCCTGGGAGAGAGAGACGGTGGCCTGGGACACGATGGCCCACGTGAGCTGCTTTGTATGAAGGCTCTCCTGTCAGACCGCCTGTGTGGGCACTTCAGGTCTCGTGTTTGCGGCCGCCACGCAGGCCGCCCCTGGGCTGGCCGGGTCAGCGTGTGCCTTCCCAGCGCCAACCGCACGGCCAAGGCCAGGAGGCACGTGCTGTGTCTCCCCTCCGCAGCCGCTCGGCGTGTCTCCCCCCGTGCGCCCTCGCCTCCCTCCTCCGCGGGCTGGTCCTGCTCTCCGGCCTGCCCCAGGCCCCGTGGTTCCCTCAGCCTCCGCCGACGCCTAAGAAGGCGGAGCCCGGAACAGGGCGGGCAGGCCACAGGCTGCAGAGCAGGTTCCAGTCAGCCAAGACGTGACCTGTTCGCCCGGTGCCCGCGTTCTCTGCTTAGACTCCCTCAACAGCTCTGCTCCCTGAGCCCCCTATTCCCACCCCCTGTCCCGTCCTCTCCCGCCTGCACCCCACCTGACTCTGCTGGCAGCAGCATTGCCTCCCGGGTCTGGTGCATCCTATCTTCCTTTGCCAGTAGAGGGGACCCTCTGCGCCCCCTGTTCCCGGTGGAGGTGGGGGTGGGGTTCCTGGGGTGCTGCAAAGAAGGGAATGTCACGAGACTCCCCTGGAGGATGAGTCACAGGAAAGAAATGCAGGTAAGAAGCCAGGGGAGCCGAAACCGGTTTGGCTCAGTGGTAGAGCGTCGGTCTGCGGACTGAGAGGTCCCAGGTTCGATTCCGGTCAAGGGCATGTACCTTGGTTGCGGGCACATCCCCTGTAGGGGGTGTGCAAGAGGCAGCTGGTTGATGTTTCTCTCTCATCGACGTTTCTAGCTCTCTATCTCTCTCCTTTCCTCTCTGTAAAATATCAATAAAATATATTTAAAAAAAAAAGAAGCCGGGGGAGGGGGAAGAGCCGTCTTCCTCATCCTCCCGGGGACCCCTGGGCAGTGAGTCCCGGTGGAGCGGGGGAAGGAGCTGGTCTGGGGTAACGGGCTGTGGTCCTGGGCGGGGTGAGGGTTAGGCCGCCGCCCTGAGTCTCCGCTCCATGTTCCGGCGCCGTCGAGGGCAGCGTGTGGCCGGCCCAGCTGTGCTCCCGGGCAGAGCACTGCGACCCAGCCGGGTGACCCTCGGTTTCGCTGCCCTGGGAAGCTAGCTCAGAGCAGCGGGAGGGAGAAGCATCTGCGCCTGCATCCTGCCTGCCGGGAGGCGAAGTGTGATGGGAGCTCAGCGGCCAGGAGGAGAGAGAGCAAGCCTCACCCCAGCAGCTGCTGGGCCCCGGGCCTCCCGGAGAGACGTCAGCCGGGCGCCTGCTCCTGGACGTTTCGCTGTGACGGCGTCCCCGGGGAACGGGGAAGATGGCGCCCCCCTCCCCCGGCTGTGGCGTGTCTAGAGCGCGGCCAGGTGCCCGCTCAGCGGGGCGGGGGAGCGTCCCCCTGCAGAAGGCCTGGTGCTGGGGAGGCGGGGAAGGGAGGGAGCAGGTGAGTTAACGGCATTTCCTGCGATTTGCATGTCATGAATATTCAGAGCCCCCTCCAGCCTTGCTCGCTCTAGACCTGAAGAGACATCACAGCCCTGGGAGGTCGTGCCTGGGACGGGTTCCGGGATCCACCCGGACACCAAAGCCCAGGGGGGCTCGATCCCGCAGGCACAGCGACTGAGGACGTGCATGCCAGCTTTGGGCATCCTCCCTGTGCCCCCCTCCCCCATGGTCTCCAGGTCACCGTGGCACCTGCTGTGTCCACGGGGTTACACTGGGTGGCCTCCAGGGGGCGCTGTCACAGGTCACCCTGAGAAGCTGGGACTCACAGCGGCCCCTGTCCTCCGAGAGCGGAAGGGACCACAGATTAGTGGATCATCAGCCACACCTACGTGACGCAGCCGCCATAGCATCCCCAAACCATGGGGGGGGTCCTCCAGGTTGGTGAACACTTCCACGTGCCCCACCCCCCGGGGACAGCAGCCCCTGCCCTCGGCCCTTCCGGCCTCGCCCTGTGTCCCTCTGCATCTGACCGCTCGACTGTGCCCTTGACACTCGGCTGATAAATCACCAGGTGTCCCCTGAGGTCTGGGAGCTGCTACAGCAAGGGAACCCCCAGGAGGGGTTGGGGGCCCCTGGCCTGTGCCTGGCCGCTTGAACCGGCTGGGCCTGGAGACTGGCGTGTGAGGTGGGGGTGTCATGTGGGACTGACAGGCAGGCAGGGTCAGACTGAGCTGCAGCGCGGGCGGCCGGCAGAAGTGCCGGGTGTGGGCAGCTCACGTCCGGTGTCCTGAGCGCCCGGTGAGCAGGGAGCAGGCAGAGGGCTGCGGGGTGTGAAAGCAGGAGAGGCCACAGGAGGTCACCCTGTCTAGGACACAGTGAATGGACCACTGTCCCTCTGTCCACCAGAGTCCCCCGGACACGCACGTCCTGCAGACTCAGCTCAGCCTGACTCTGACGCCCGTGGTGACGCCTCTGGACCCAGTGAGTCACCTCCCAGGTCCAGGCCACCTGCCAGGCCACCTGCCGGCCATCTGGCGGCCACCTGCTGGGCGGGCGGAGCCGGCCCAGGGCTGCAGGAGGCGGGAGCGCGCCCTGACCTTTGTGTGATTTCCTGGCACCTCGGGGGCTGGGGACAACTGTCCCGGGGGCGGGGGCGGGAGAGGAAGCCTCGTCACGCCGGTAGGAAGCAGCGGAGGCATTTCCATCCCGGTGGGAGCCGAGGTGACACAGAGGAGGCGTCCCGTGCGCGGTGCGTGGCAGCGGTGAAAGTCACGGCACAAACCGCCGAGTCAGGACATTTTCCCCGGAGAGGAAGAGGGAGAGCCAGCCTCAGCCCGCCCTGCTCCCGGCCTCAGCCCGCTCCCTGCTCCGGGCTCCGGTGCTGACGTGGCGGGCGGGGGGGAGGAGGGGCAGTGGTGGGGTGAGCAGGCGGTCGGACGGCGGCTCCAGGAGCTCTGAGCGGGGCCCGGCTCTCAAGGGCGACCAGGCCCTTCCCTTCGAGAAACTCCGTGATGGCCGGAGCCTTCCCTCCTCGGAGGCTCTGAACTGTCACCCTTCACAAGGAGCAGCCCCGGGACCACCGCCGGCCCCTGAGCCTTAAAACTGCCACGGGCCCACCCTCGTGGGGTCAGGGGTCAGAGTTTTGCAAGCTGCACGGCACCCAGTGTTCTCCCAGCTCACCCCAGTGCAGCCAGACCGGGGGGACGGACACACTGCAGGAGGCACTGGTGTGGGAGGTGCAGGTGTAAGACTCAGGCTGGGTGGGGACACCATGCCAATTGGGCCCTCCTCTGCCCAGTCCTCACCCCCAACAGCACTCCTGCCTCAGTCTCCCCTCCTGTGCCCAGGCAGCACCTGCAGCAGCCACAAGCCACAGGACAACTGCCACTATGGAACTCCTGGCACCACGGACCCCAGAGCCACAGAACCCCTGGTGCAATGGAACCCCTGGTGCCACGGAAGCCCTGGAGCCACGAGAAGCTGGAGGCAGTGAGGAAGGGTCCCCGCTCAGAGCCTGCCACAGGCCCCACCCTGCTGACACTTCGATGTCAGGCCTCGGGCCTCTGGGGGAGAGAGGGAGTTTTATTAAATTGCTCAGCTGGTGGGCTTTGTTACAGCAGCCACGGGAGTCTCATACCGACTATGTCCCAGGCTGCACTCAAAGGACAGGTGCCCGGACCTGCTGCTGGTGCCAGCGACGGCCAGTCCCAGAGGTGACTCACCTGTGCTGATCCCAACGCCCTCAGAACTGCCCCCGCCCCCGGAGGCCACAGGACACAGCCAGGGCCCCGCGCCCCCTGTCCATGATGTCTGGGGGGGTCTTCCCTCTGCCCTGTCACCCCTGTCTTAGTCCGTTTGGGCTGCTATGACCAAGTGCAGAGCTGGGGTTACGGTCGGCGACACCTGCTGCTCACAGTGCCGGGCTGGGCCCCCGGGCAGGTCCCCTGGGTCCGGGGTGTGGTGAGAGCCGCTTCCTGGTTCACAGGTGATGTCTCCCGCGGTGTCCCCCCTGGTGGAAGGAGGAGAGAGCTCTCTGGGGTCCCTTTACACAGACAGAGATCCCCGTCCTAGGCACCCCCCACCCCTTCCCCTCTCCCTCCCCCGCCGGCCATAATCGCTCCTAAGACCGTCACTGTGGGCTTAGGCTTCACCATATACATTGTGGGGGACACAGACATTCCGTCCATAACCAGACCCAGCCCTTTCTCCAATCAGACCCGGCTGACGGCTGCTATGCACACTTCCCCCCTCCCTCCCCCTCCCGTTTCTTTCAGGGACCACGGAGCACATGTCTGAGGTCTCTGTCCCAGCTGCTCCGCTCTGCGTTGTGGGGGGAGGTGGCCCCAGGCGATATGCAAATGAACGAGCATGGCGGAGTGCCAATAAAACTTTATTTATGGCTGCTGAAATGTGAATCCCATACCGTGTCCACATGCCGCAAATCTCTTCCTTTCGATCCCCCCTCTCCCCCCGCCTCCCCCAGCCATGTGGCAATGCAAACCCCGTTCTCAGCCCGCAGGCCGCATGGAATGGGCTGGGGCTGGCGGCGGGTGTGGGTTGCAGGCCCTCGAGCCAGAAAGGGCGCTAGAGGGGAGTGAGTGTGCAGGAGCGGGCGGAGCTGTGACCTTGGGCAGAGCTCAGGGTCACCTGCTGTCACCCACCCGGGCCGGGCACCGTGCCAGGCCCCCGGTGGCTGCAGCCAGCTGCCCCGCCTGCAGACGCTGCTGTTCCGGGTGGGCGAGCCTCAGCCCCTCCCCCACCCCCAGGACTCACACCCGCCTCAACGTTAAATAGGGAGCTTTTAATGTTAAAGAGCTTAATAAGAAGCAGCTTGAGACAGATTTGAAATAGCTGTGGATGGAAAAATCGGGCATATTAATTGCCACCGCTGGTGAGCTGCCTTTTTTCTCCGTTCGCCGTCAAAAGCCTGGCTGCTCCGAAATGTCAAGTGTTGTTTTTAACAAGGGAGGCTGCGGGAGTGCTCCGGCTCTGGGTCCGAGGGCGGGGCGTTAGAGGCAGGCGGGGTCTTCTGTGGGGCTCGAGGTCCCCGCCCCGCCCTGCCCCATGTCTGTAGGGGCGGCATCAGGCCATATCTGGGGGCCCCGAGGGCAGTGGCCCCCGGGAAAGTCAGGAGGCAGCGCCCACCCTCCCGCCTGGGACCCAGGTGGAGCAGAGGGCAGGAGCCAGGGGTGTCCCGGGGCTGGGGGGCTGAACCGAGGACACCCGGCGACCAGCCCCGAGCAAGCCCCCGGCCTCCCAGCAGGCATTGCCTGTGGAGGCTCTGACAGCCACGGAAACCATCCTGGCTGGGCCCGGCAGGCCACACTCTGGCCCCAATGGCTGGGAGGTGGGGAGACCCGGAGCCCAGAGCGGCTGCTGACCGGGAGGACTGCGGGGAGGTGCACCGAGGGCCAGGCCCCGTGCTGACCCCCATGGACAGCACCAGGCCCCTCTGCCATGTGACACTGGGACAGGCCTCCACGCCACCGTCACCGCGCCGCCCGTCACCGCGCCACTGAGGAACGGAGGGGGTGGGAGGGGGGAATGCATGGCTCCAGGACCCCAGGACACCTGGGCTGGCCCCTGGCAATCAGGGGTGCTTGTCCCCCATAACCTTCCTCCCGGGCCTGCAGTGGCCCCGCAGCTCCGGCCAGACACTTGGAAGGGGTGAAGCCGCCTTCGGAGGAGGAAGCACCGAGACCTGAGGTAGAGCAGCCACAGGGGACGGACCCTCCCTGGCCGGGGCGGGGGTGAAGTGACCACAAGCACTAAATTTAAACGTGGCACCTGGCACCCTCGCCACCCGCCCTCCTCCCCCGTGACCTGTGACCTGACCTCACTCAGATGCCGCAGCTGTGTCCTGCTCACGAGCCACCGTGTCCTCGGGGCAGTGTCAGTGACTCGAAGGGTCTGCCTCCTGTCGGAGCCGCTGGTCCCACGCGAGGAGAGGGGTATGCGTGTGCCACCTTGGACGGAAGGACCGTCACTGGGGAGCACAGGGGCCTGGAACCTCCCAGTCATGGCTCTGCAAGTTCTGCAGCCCGGAACCCCCAGAACTGAGCAAGGAGCAAGGCTGGTTCCCCAGCCAAGATGGGGTCCCCCAACCCAAGATCCTCTGTCCCCCATCATAAAGAGACCCTTCTATCTCCTCCCATGCACAACCCCTCATCTCCTCCCCTGCATGGACCTCTCCCATCTTCTCCCCTGCACAGACCCCCCATCTCCTCCCCTGCTCAGACCCCCCATCTCCTCCCCTGCACAGATCCCCCCATCTCCTCCCCTGCATGGACCTCCCCCCTCTCCTTCCCTGCATGGACCCCCCCTCCATTTCCTCCCCTGCATGGCCCCCCCCATCTCCTCCCCTGCTCAGACTCCCCCATTTCTTTCCCTGCAAGGCCCCCCATCTCCTCCCCTGCAAGGCCCCCCATCTCCTCCCCTGCACGGACTCCTCTAGCTGCCTTGCACAGACCCCCATCCCTCACCAGCACTGTCACTCTCAAGGTTTAGTGACTCAGCCCTGAAGCCATTTTCTGCCGTGGATTCTGCAGGTTGTTGGACACGAGGGAGCTCTGATTCTTTGTGCAAACACAACAGAAAACATGCCAAGCCCATTTGTTAGGAGACCTTTGAATTCATTTGTGAATCTCTGGATCAGACTCCGCGCGCAGTTGGATGGATGCGGGCCTCGTTCCGGAGCTGCACGTCCAGCCAGGCCTCTCCTTTGTCAGCACCTGATTTGCATTGGGAACTGGCAGGGGCTCCGGAAGGACAGCTTCAGCCGTACATCAGTGTCACTGGTGGGGGCGGGGCGCTCTGGGCTTGTTTTTCCAATCGCCTTCCTGTCGTGGGAGCTAAGCTGTGCCCTGGACTGAGAACTGGAGTTGCCTTTGGGTTTAAAGGTGTTTCTTTTGTCACCCACGCCCTGTCCCGAGCTGCAGTGCAATCATGTAGGCAGGTGCTCTTTGGGCTTCTTGGTCTGCTAGGGACAGATACCCAACTGGCTTAACTGAGAACAGAGCAACCTTGGTCTGTCCATCCATCCATCCATCCATCCACTCAACTTTCCATCCATTCATCTGTCCATCCATCGATCCATCCATCCATCTACTCAACTTTCCATCTACTCATCTGTCCATCCATCCATGAACTCATCCATCCATATCTATCCATCCATCCATCCATCCACTCATCTTTCCATCCATCCACTCATCCATCCATCCATCCATCCATCCATTATATAATCACTCTATGCTAGGCATAGCTTTAGGCCTAGCAGATAGAGATGTGAACCTGCCAGCCCTGCCCTCCTCGAGAGAGCAGACAGATGTACAGTCTCATCTCAAAAATCCAGACTCATTGGGTCAGGGGCTCAGAGGATATTGGAGTACTCAGCATTGTCCTGTTGTCCCAACGGTTCACACAAAACCACTGGGCTGGGGTCTCATGGGGGCAACTTGGGTTACAGCCCAACCCCGGATCTAGCATCACGTCCAGGAATGGGGAAGCTGACTGGCTGACCAGCCTGGGTCATGTTTCCCCCTCAAAACTGACCCCATGGCTTGCAGGTGGTGGGTGGGGATGTCACAGGAATAAGCTGGTTGCTCAGGCCTGGCTCAGCTGTCCATACCTGAAACTCAAGTTCAGTCTCCGTGCCCAAACACAGGACCAAGGACTGAGGAGAGGAGATACATATGTTTATGTATCTATGTCTGTTTTTGTCTATATCTGTGTCTGTGTCTATGTCTATGTCTATGTGTCTATGTCTATATCTGTGTCTATGTCTGTATGTATCTATATCTATGTCTATGTCTATATATCTATGTGTCTATGTCTATATCTATGTCTATGTGTCTATGTTTATGTCTGTGTTGGTGTCTATGTCTATGTGTCTATGTCTATGTCTGGGTCTGGATCTATGTCTATGTGTTTATGTGTTTATGTGTTTATGTGTCTGTGTCTATGTCTATGTCTATATCTGTGTCTGTGTCTGTGTCTGTGTCTGTGCCTAGGTCTACATCTCTTTCTCCATTTATGTCTGTGTATAAGTCTATGGCTAAGTCTAGATTTACATTTATGTACACACCCAGCAAAGGGACATGAAGATGTCACACGCTCTGTCCTTTGATTGGACAAATACCCGATGAGTCTTAAACACCATATTCAGGGCCACTCAGGGCAGGGATTTCCAGCCACACAGATCACACAGGACCCCTGAACCATGCACTGCCGTGTGCTGTCTGGTTCTGACCTCAAAGACACACCTTTGTGCAGTCCCCCCAGGTGACCTTGCCCCAGGCCCTCAGCTTGTGCTCCATCCTGTTAAATCTTCCTGCCGTTATGTTTAGAACGGAAACAATTTACTGCTTAAATAATTTACCCAGATCCCACGCAGCAAGGCTTTTGTCGAGATCCATCAGCTAATAAAGAAAATTGATTCTGGAAGCCAAAGTCAATCGGAGGGTAGGGACACGCTCTCTGATCTGCTTGTTCCCGTCTCCGGAGACTCTGTCACTTTGAGGAGACGGTCGGCCAGGGCGCCCCTCCCTGCCGGGGAGTCTTTTTCCATTGTGACTCTTCGGGTGCCAGAGCCACGAGCCGTCCACGGCGGGGAGGGGCGGCCGTGGGGGCCTTTTCCTAGCGCCTCACCAAGAAAAACAAATCACTTCCCCGAGGAGCGGATTCTGGGAGATCAGGTGCCAGTCTGAGGGGCAGTGGCTCACGAGACTGGCGTCCAGATTGAGGGCGGTTTGGGGGATCATGTACAAGCCTCAGCGATGAGCTGGCTTCCGTGTGTCTGCCCTCATGATGGGCTCATTAGTGAGGAGAGGGGACCACGTGCACCCAGACAACGAATCTAGCACAGTGCCCAAAGCCAACTCCGCCCTGGGCAGATCCCCATATTGGCCATCCAGCGCTCGGCCTCGAGCCCTTTGTTCACGACAGTGAGGAGGTGCCCGCCCGGTGCCCCAGCGCCTGCCGCTCCCCCGGGGCATCCAGCGGCTCCGGCTCCGTTCCCTCGCGGTTCCCTGTGCAGCCAGAGCTGCCTGGGCCTCCTCCTCCCCCTCCCCGTGTGTGCCAGCAGGTGAGGACGTCCGTGTCCTCTAGGCACTGGCTCAGGCCTGCTCCCGCCGGCCTCTCCCGGGCCTGGCTGCTCCGGGAACTCTCCTGTCCATTCCAATTCCGTCCTCAGCCCCGGGGGTCACAACCAGCTTTCTGTCTGAGTCACTAACGCTTCCGGGGAGCACAGCCTGGCCGTTCCCCGCCATGTCGTCCAGGCTGCTTTGCGCTCGGCGGGAGAGGCAGTCCCTCCCCGGGCGCTCGGAGAGAAGGTGGGTGTGCAGAGACGGGCACACTAAGGGCCGAGGGGTGGCCGTGGAAGAGTTTAGGCAGCAAACAGGCATTGCGAAGAAATATTGTCGAAACTGAGTAGTACGTCCTGCCGGTTTCGTATCAGTCTTTGCTGTTCTTCACCCAAGGATATTTCCCCATTGCTTTCAGAGAGAGCATGGGAAGAAAGAAGGGACTGTCTTAGAAAAGGTTAGCTGCCTGCACACACCTTGACCGGGGCCAGGGTTTGAGTCTGCAGCCCAGGTAGGTGCCCTTGACCGGGAACCAAACCCTCGACTGCTCGGTGCACAGGCTGGTGCTGTACCCACCGAGAAACACCGGCGGGGGCTGGGGCTCATTCTTATGCTTATGGCATCCCCATTAAAGCTCAAAACCACGTGGAAACATGTGTCTTTGGCTGCAGCTGTCAGTCTGCCGGTCCCTCGGGGAGGCCTCTGGGCCCTCCATCCACAGCGCGTCTCCTTCTGTAAAATGGGGTGAAGCTGGGTGAGGGGTCACGTGGCTCACTTACCAGGAACGGCTTCTAGAAACAATGAATCAAACAACAGCGATCGCAAGCGTGTTGGGAAGGAAAGGTCACCGTCCATCATCCCGCCGCCCGACAATCCCCGAGAGCTCGGACGGCCGCCAAAGCCCCTCTCACAGGAGAAAGCCATTAATTCCGGTCCCTGGCTCTTGTTTGGTCACGTGGTTTGGCTTCTCAGTGTTGCACACGTTCCTGCCCCAAATCTGCCACCGAGGACCGGCGCCGGGAGCCAATGAGGACCGAGCCTGCCGGAGCTGCCTCCGCAGGCCCCCCTGTACCCGGAGTCTCCGCTCAGAAACCCACCTGAGAGCGTGCGGAGGAGACGCCGCCGCTAACGGCAAAGGGTGGAGATGGCCCAAGTGCCGCACACAGGGGCCTGAGTCAGCCCCCCGTGCGCCCACAGGGCCGGAGGGCCGGGGAACATACGGAAGACGCCGGTGGAGTTGGCGTGGGTGATTCCGGGGACACACTGCTTAGTGCCAAAGAAGCAGCAGTCAAGTGAGGATCTGCGTGCACCGCCTCCACCTTTATATACACTCTGAGTGGCCCGATTGTGATGATGCTGAACGCATAACCACCTGGCCACTCAGCGTCTATCCTATACAACAATCCTATATAGCAAAAGGCTAATATGCAAATTGTCCCCTTGACCAGAAGTTCAACCAGCAGGCAGGCCGGCCAAGTGCCCATGTCCCCTCCCCGGGCAGGCTGGCTGGACCCTACCCATGCATGAGTTCATGCACTGGGCCTCTAACATATATGTGCATGAAGACTCACGCAAGAATGGGCCTTCCTTTCCCTGGCTGCTGGCACCGCCTTTCTGCTCTGGCCCCGGAGCCACCCCTCTCCGCTCCAGCCATGCATTCTCCTGTCGCCCAGAGCCCCTGAACAGCTGGGGTGGACAGAACACCTGCATCCTGCCTGCCAGCAACTCAGTGCCTGTTTATGCAAATTAACCCGCCATCTTTGTTGGGTGAATCTGCCTACTCACTCCTGATTTGCAGGTGGGCACCTTGAAGGTATGGTCAATTTGCATCTTTCTCTTTTATTAGTGACGATATATATATACATGGAGTGGCCAGATTATTATGCATTCAGAGATCACAATAATCTGGCCATTCAGTGTATATAATTATTGATTTCAGGAAGGAAGGGAGAGATAGAAACGACCATGATGAGAGAGAATCATTGGTTGGCTGCTTCCTGCGTGCCCCACACTAGGGATGGAACCTACAACCCGGGCATGTGGCCTGACCTGGAATCGAACCGTGACCTCCCGGTTCCTAGGTCAGCGCTCAGCCATGAGCCACGTCGGCCGGGCAAGCTTCGCGTTTGTCAGCACGGCCACTAAAAAGCGTGTTCCCGGCGGGCCTAGGCTGCCCACAGGCCCCACCCTCCCCCAGACAGAGGAGCCGGTTCTCTGGCCGCTGGGAAGGCTGACACGTGCGGAACCACGAGCCCAGGCAGAGGCAGCCACGCGGCTGTGAGCAGGCAGGCTCCGTCCGCAGGGACATGCCATTGGCACGCTCCCCTGCGGCTGTGACAATGCCCTGAGCCCATTTCTTCCTGCCCGCGGCTCAGAAAGGAGGCAGCGGAGCAGGGCCAGGGGCGTGGGCCAGGGCAGCGTGGTCTCTGTTTTTGTTTTAAACTCCGGGGACCAGAGAGGCTACAGAGATGCCAACGAGCCAGGGAGGGAGGCCCGTGCCCGGCAAACGATCTTCACTTTGGGTCCAAGGTGGCAGGGGAGCGGGGAGGAAGGAGGGCAGACAGAATCAGATGCCAGCTCTTAGGCGGAGGGCGGGGTGCGGGGTGCGGGGTGCGGGGTGCGGGGTACGGGGTGAGGGGTGAGGGGTGCGGGGTGCGGGGTGCGGGGGGAGGGGGCAGGGGCCGGGGTGGAGTCCCGGTGAACCACCCACGGTTATCTTCGGAATAGCCCGTCCTCTCCGGGAGCAGAACCCAGACAGAGGCGGTGAGAGCCGCCAGGACAGCACGCCGTTCTGTCCCGGCGCCGAGGCGGGCCGCGTCCTGTCGCCTCCAGCGCTTTGCATGCGCGCCTCATCCTCTGTCTGCGTTTCCCGCACGCCTTCTGGATAACGGCGGTCATAAAGATGACGGATGGCGGTGGTGGATCCTTAAAAAAAAAAAATTAGAGGCGCGATCATCTGCAAACGTTACTTCCCCGAGGGCCGGCGCCGCGACGCCAGGTGCTTGTTTTCTTTCTTCCTTTTCCTTTTTGTTGTGGTTGGGTTTTGTTGTTGTTTCTTGAAGAGAACGTTCCGGGCCTCCACGCGCTCCGTGTGCAGGGAATGAGGAAATGAGCGCCATAAAGCTAATGAGATGCCTCCGAAGGCTGGGCGCACCATCAGCCACATTAGCGGACCTGTTGCCATCGAACTAATTAAATTGGAAATCACAGCGCAGTGTCGGAGATGGAATTGGGGGGGTAACAGAGCTGATATTGCGGAGGCAACACCGTTATTAAAAACGAGAGGGGGGCGGTGTATTAAACCCATCCATTTCCCCACCCCCACCCTTCGCCAGGTTCGTCTTAATGATCGTGTTTAATGATCGCGCTTCCCGGCTGTCCCCAGGTCCCCAGGTCCCCACGAGTCTGTTCCCGGCTCTCTGAGGGGCTCCTGAGGTTCCCAGCTGGCGGCTCCCGTGTTCCCAGCGGGCAGGGCGGCCGGGCCCCCCCGGGGAAGGCGCCCCCCCCCTCCACCCCGCAGGCCATCCGCCGACGCCCTGAAGCGTGAAATTGGCTCCTTTGTTTCTGAGCTTGAAGAATGGGCCCTTCCTTCCGGGAGACGGAGCTGCGGCTCAGACCCAGCTTTGCAGTGGGTCTGGGAGCCCCACAGCCTGGTTCTCGGGGCCACGGGGCTGTGTTTGTTCCTTAAAAAACAGCGGCGGCGGCCAGTCTGCACCGATGGGAGCAGGTCCTTCAGTGAGTCCTCCGCTCTTATGTGTCCTGTCGGCTCTGTCTCCCCGGGAACCTGACGCCTGTGGTCCTGATGCTGGTGGGGCTTGAGCTGCAGAAACAAGCCTCTCAAAAGGACGTGGAGCCCGGCCGGCGGGGCCCAGGGACTGAGCATCAACCCAGGAGCCAGGAGGTCAGGGTTCCATTCCCGGTCAGGGCACAGGCCCAGGTTGTGGGCTCGATCTCCAGTGTGGGGCATGCAGGAGGCAGCTGATCCATGCTTCTCTCTTATCATTGTTGCTTCTCTCTCTCTCTCTCTCTCTCCCTTCCCTTCCTCTCTGACAGCAATAAAGTTTTGCGTTTTTAAAAATGGACAGTCTTCCTCTTTCCCAGGCTGTCTTTCTCTCTCCTGCCTGAGAGAGGGAGGGGCATCCCCCTGGCCTGGTGGGGAGGGGACCGAGGGTGGGGTCGCAGGCAGAGACTGGGCAGGGGACTTCTGGGTGCTGCCCGGCCCCTCCCCGAGCCCCTCCCCCAGCCCCAGCCGTGGTGGAGAAGAGGCCTCGGCCAGACCTCCCCCCCCCGCCCCCCCCCGGGAGGCCCAGCGATGGCTGCGGGTCCCGGAGAGCCAGACAGGGCCCGTGACCAGCTCTGGCACCTTCAGGCGTCTGAGGACACTGAGCCCCCATCCACGGATTTGCTCTCCGGAGTTCCAGTTAACCTTGTCAACGGCGGTCCGAAACATCAAATGGAAAATCCCAGAACTAAACAATCCGTAAGTTCATGGCACGCCACTCTGAGCAACATCGCACAATCTCGTGCCGTTCCACTGTTTCTTCCCCGGACGAGAGTCGTCCCTTTGTCTGGCATCGCCACACGGTGGGTGCTTGCCCGTCAGTCACTCTGCGGCCTCTGGGATCAGACTGCCCGTCTGAGGGCCACAGGCACGCCGCACTCCGGGCAGCGGGAGCGGGAGGCCGGCCTGTCAGGAGGTGACCGGAGCGGAATGGCTGCTCTGAGTGACCGGCAGGTGGGAGCATCCCGCCCACCGGGCCGACGGCTGAGTCAACCCCAGCGAGCCCACTGGGCGGACGGTGCTGGGCTCAGGGAAACACAGGGCGGCGGGTTTTCTGCGTGGGGTCCCGCCCGGCCCCTCGGGCTCACGAAGGATTAGCAGTTGCCCATGGAGCCCCCCACGTCACCTGCGCAGGACGGGGGCTCCCTTTCAGACTTGGTTGCATCCGTCTCCACTTCGGTGACCAGTTAGCCATCACCGGCGACCCCTTGGTCAGCGCAGACGAGACTCCGAAGATGCCGCCCACCCAGAGCCAGCGCCTCCGTGTGTTCACAAGGGTCGCTTCTCGAGGTGAGAGTCATTATCCGGATGGAGCTGTCAGGGGCTGACGGCCGCAAACCCCGGGCGCCGCGTCCCCTGCGAGAACGGAGCCATGGGAGCAACGCTGGAGTAAATACCACGACTCTGCCGGTAATTAAATAACCCGAAACGCACTCATTATCCTCCGAGTTACGTGTTAATAAAACTACCGGCAAACACTTCCTAAGTTAATTCGGAGAAGACCTGAGCGTAGACAGCTTTAATTAATTCCGCATTCACACCGAGCTCATGCGCTTTTCACGTCCAGCTCATCTTTCCAAGAGTCGGGGAGTAAGAGGCGTGTTGTACCCACAGGGACAGGCTCAGGTCACCCTGCCATTGTCTGGAGAGGGGCTCGGAGAGCGGGTGGGGGGGGAGGGAGCTGGAGGGTGGCAATGCTCCTTGCACTCGGCTCCGGTGACACGGTGTCACCCCCGGTGGGGGCGGGGTCCTGGGTGGGAAAACTGGGTACCAATCAGCATCCCCTCCCCTTCGTTCACTTACAACATCAGGAGACACCTCAGCCCGTAAGACGCCTCTGGTGCCTTTTCCGTCCGCCTGCAGCACAGGTGAGCCACACCCCGGGAGGTGACAGACAGCGATTCCAACATTAATAGGAAAACGTTAAAGTGGGAAAGGCATTCGACACATTGGCTCAAGTCATCTGCTCTTCGGCGAGGCCACTCCGGGCCCTGGAGGAGAACGAGGACAGTGCATTCCTACGGCAAGATGCCCTGCAGCCAGGCCGGCTGGGCTCAGGGGCTGAGCATCAACCTAGGAACCAGGAGGTCACGGTTCGATTCCCGGTCAGGGCACAGGCCTGGGTTGTGGGCTCGATCCCCAGGGTGGGGCGTACAGGAGGCATCCAGCCAATGACTCCCTCTCATCATTGATGTTTCTATCTCTCTCTTCCTCTCCCTTCCTCTCTGACATCAATAATTTTTTTTTTTTTTTAAGAAGATGCACTCCAGCCAAATCACGTAAAAGACTTCAGCACCGGCCTGTTGGACAGCTCCACGCCAGGCACCTTGCTCTCTGGACTAGCTAACGCCCAACCCCCCCCCCCCCCCCCCCCCCCGCCCCCGGCCAAATTGACTCCATGGCCTTGTCTCCTGAGAACAAGTCTCCGCAGGGCCTGAAGATGGGGTGCGTGTGTCTTTTTTCCTGGTTTTAGTCGAGAAAACCCAGCCTGCTGGAGGGACACCCCCCCAGCCTCCTTTGTAGTGTGCCTGTGACCACTGCCCGCTCCTTGATCTCACCTCTCGTCTGCGCCTACGGGAGGAAGAGAGAGACAGCGCGGCCTCATTAACCCGCCTGACCCCGCCATTTCAGACAGCGCCGCCTCCCCGAGGCTCCGGGGGAAGGTTAATGACTCCATTGTGCTCCTGAGTGTGTTCTTTCCGAAGGTGATTCTTGTGTCCCCCCGCGGACGCGTGTGGGACATGACAGGCCCATGCTGCGGGGTCAGGGCCGTGCGAGGCGGCGTTCATGAAAGCCCCAGGGAGCAGGTGGGGGGTCAGGGCAGGGCCTCTGCTAATTACTGACACTGGGTTCCGGGAACTGATTAACATTCAGAGCCGGGGCCAACGCTGGGGGGAGGAGGGTCCACGGGGGAGGCGCGTCAGTCTTTGAACTGAGCCCACGGTGTCTGTGCGGAAGGAAGGATGCCTCGTGTCTGAGGACAAGGGCAGCCATGACCCTGCAATCAGGCTGTCAGTTTAGGAATTAACCTTTTCATTTAGAGCCCGATCGTGACTGAGAGAGTGTCACCGGGCGGTAAGTGGGGCGGGCGAGGGCCCTGGGACGGGCGTTCGCCGCCTCTGAGAGGCTGAGGGATGGTGGATTCCCTCAAAACCCCCTCCCGTTCTCCACAGAGCAGAAATGCAGATGGACGCCCCCATCTTTTCTTGGCCGCTTGAATTTTTAAACCCTTTTTAAATATATATATTTCATTGATTTTTTTACAGGGAGGAAGGGAGAGGGATAGAGAGCCAGAAACATCGATGAGAGCGAAACATGGATCAGCTGCCTCCTGCACACCCCCTGCCGGGGATGTGCCCACAACCAAGGTACATGCTCTTGACTGCAATCGAACCTGGGACCCTTCAGTCCACAGGCCGACGCTCTATCCACTGAGCCACACTGGTTTCGGTGGCCCCGTGAATTTTTAATGAGCCACAGAGGGCAGCTCCTGTGTTCTAGAAGCAGAGACAAATCTCCCCCCTCTTCAGCCTCCTTGGCAGCCCTTGGCGAAGGCTTCTGGGTAGCAATGCCTCCACCCTCCGGCTCCCGCCGTCAGCCCCGACGTGTGAGAACCTCGGGAAGATCCGCTGTTGCCTAAATAACAGGATCTATTTAAAGAAATGAAGCCAATTAGGCTTTCAGTTTATGACCCAGAAGGATTCCACTGTGTGTGGTCAGCGTCTGCTCAGCACCCGGGGAGCCAATTACCCATCCCCGCCGAGAGCTCCCCACACGCCCCCACGGCCCGGACAGCCTGCTCCCGGCGTTCCGCCCGTGACCTCGGCGCCCGGACGCGGTGGTGAGACGCCGGCCGGCCGGGCTGAGCTCTATGGTTCGACACCTGCAGGTCCTCTGCGCGGGCGTCGCTCCCGGGCCCTCCGGCGGCGTTTGGCGTTGGGGGTTTGTGCCCCTGTGTCCTGGCCCCGGTGTCCCTTTCCTGTTTCCAAAAGAAACCGGCACCCCCGGGTCTCTCTGGTCCTAACGTGTCTCCCTCCGCCTCTGCAGGAGCATTAAAGGCGTAAGTGATGGATGAGAGGCACCGAAAGAGCGAACTTTTCTTGCGGGGATTTGCATTTTTAATGGGAAAGGTCATCCGGCAATAAAGAGAAGAAAATGTGGGCAACGGGAGGGTTAGACGTGACCGCAGGCTGAGACCATGGGGACGGCGGGTCCTCCGTGGATCCCAGCTCTGTGCTCATGCACTGATCTCATTGTCCAGCCGCGTGCCCACCACCCCCCTCCCATCTTAGCTTGGAGCCAGGGCATGTAAGTGGGAGGAGCCAGGACATGTGAGTGGGAGGAGCCAGGACATGTGAGTGGGAGGAGCCAGGACATGTGAGTGGGAGGAGCCAGGGCAGGTAAATGGGAGGAGGACTCAGATTGCCATCCTGGGAGGGGACCCAGGCCAGCTGCCTCATCATTCTGGGAGGGGTTTGAGGAGAAGCTGGGGGTTTCTGGGAGCTTCCTGTTGCTGCTGGGACTGGCCTCACACACCTGGGTCGGGAGGGTGTGCGTAAGGCCAAGGACGTGGGGTCTGAGTCTCTGCAGCCCATTTTTTTTTTTTTTAATTTGGCACTGTTTATTGTAACATTTCCAGCCCATCTTAACGCCAGAGAACCACACCCCCAGGGAGAGCCTACGCCGGAGCACGGCGGATCTGATGTCACTCAGGATCCCCAGGGACCTTCCCATGCCCCAGGCAGGTGGATGCGTGCCCTGCGGCTGGGCACCCACTGGTGAGAGTGGCTCCTGGGAAGGAGCTGGAGCCTGGTGGCTGTGGGTTGGGCTGGCAGCAAAGCCAGGAAAGGCTGCAGCGGAAGGTCAAGGCTGAACAGGCAATGGCACGACCCCGTTGGGGTTGGCTCCCTGCCTCCCAGTGCTTAGGGGTCTGCGGGCAGTTGGTCTACACGGGATACCACCTATCAGCCACTCTGGCTCACCCCCACTGGGCGGACTCCATGGTCCTCTCCTGCAAGGTGACCTGATGCCAGAGGGCTTTCTGGAACAACAGATGAATGATGGAGGCTCAGGGCGTTGTGGTTGCCTGGCACCCGCAGGTGGGTTAGGGTTGGTGCCATGGAAATGGTTCCCACAGAGAAATGGTTCCCATGAACCCAGCCAACGTCTTTGTCCCTGTTCCTGGGGTTCAAGCAAAGCGAGTTTCTTCCTGACGCCGAGACTGACCACAGAGGGAATGACTTCTTGGTCATAAACCGGAAGTGACTGGCTCCGTTTCATGAAGTGGGCCTCGTCATTTAAGCCCCAACAAAGGAGCTGGTGAAGTTACTAACAAGGATGCTCTGAGCTGCCCCTGCCTCAGGGGCCCCTCAGCACCCTGAGGCTGAATGAGCCACCGCAGCAATGCCTACCAACCCTGGGGCCAGGGAGCTAAGGCTCCGGAGGACCGTGGTCTTGAGAGCCAATCTCTTGGATGATGAAGGTCAAATACCTTCCCAACTGAGTTAGAGGCCCGGAACCTGATCCAGCAGCATATGCCAATGGCAAGGGTTCGGAGAGACGGGGGAAGCCAGAGGGTGACAACTCCGGAAACGAGGCCCAGGAAACACTGGCATTGGTGTATGGAGGGCACCCGGGGTTTCCGTCCAGAACCAGGCTTCCTGGGTGCTCGTGAGGGCGGCCGTGCCCCCGGGCAGGGCGCTGGCTCATTTCTCAGGCTCTGCTATTGGAAAGCCACCCGCGCGAGGCTTCAGATGAAGCAACGTCCACGCACAATGAGCGAGAGAATTACGGAAAATAAGCAGCGCTCTCAATGCTCGGTCTCACGTCGCTCAGACACATTACAGAATTCATTCCGTTCTCGGTCTGGCGGCCGACATTGACTGGTGACTACTTAACCGACATTAATATTTCTGTCTTGTAATCGGTGATTGAAATCCCAAATTCCAATTTATTCTTAATCCCTTAATCCCGAGTCCAATTGTTAATGGCTAGACTATGAAAGTATTTTTAAAGTGTCTCATTTGAAATTTGAAGCAGACTTAAGGGCCTGTTCTGTAGACTGTGTGTGTGTGTGTGTGTGTGCGCGCGCACTTGTTTCTTCATGGCCACAATAACTTTTACAAAACTGAAGGGCTCTAGTGTTATGGAGGATGGTGGTGGTGATGATGGTAATGGTGATGATGGTGGTGATGATGATGATGATGTTGGTGGTGATGATGTTGGTGGTGGTGATGATGATGATGATGACGGTGATGAGGATGATGGTGGTGATGTTAATGATGATGATGTTGGTGGTGATGATGGTAATAGTGATGGTGATGATGGTGATGATGATGTTGGTGATGATGATGTTGGTGATGGTGATGATGGTGGTGACGATGGTGATGATATGGTGATGATGGTGGGAGGGATGACGAAGATGATGGCAATGGCAGAGGTGATGACAGCTGTTGGGATCTTCAGATGCCTCATTATGACTCCATTTATCCCCACCCCGGGTTCTGACTAAACTGAGAAATGAAATAAAGAGTAGCAGGCGATGGAGGCAAACCTATGGCTCTTCCTACTGAACAGAGGTCAGATGGGGTGATACAGCTCCCACTCTGTGAACCTCGCCAGCTGACAGTGTCAGCTGCACCTGCCCAGGGCGTCCCGCCCCATGTGAGACAAGGTGTGTGCTCTCTCAGGGTCCGTCCGAGTGAAGGATGGGGAATGGAGGTCCCTGTGTCGGGAAGAAGCCCCCGGGAAAGAGGAGTTATGGAAGCCAGCTGGGAGCTAACTGCTTCATAGTGACCGGACGCCGGCACCTCCGCCCCGTCTCCCAGAGAAGAGATGGGCGTGCTCAGAGGGCTGATGGCTTCCCAAGGCCCACAGCTGGGACGTGACAGCGCAGGGCTGAAACCCTCAAGCCCGTCCCAAGCTGAGGTGTTTGTACCTGAAAATTGTGCTGAGCCACCATCCACAAGGCGTGGCTCGAGGACGCCTGGGAATCCCCCACACCCTCGATCTTCAGGGTCAAGGTCACGCTCATCGGGACACTGGGGTGGAATTGCCCTCTTCACCGGCCCCTTCTCCCGGGCATGCGGCCGTTTCCCAGATGTCACCTGGCGCGCAGGGTCATGGCTGGCTGGAGAGGAAGCGGTGGCGTCCTCTTGAAAGCCGGAGAGGAAGGAGATTTGCCACGACTGACACAATGGCCGTCCCTAACCCAGCTCCTCAGGGCCCTCGTGTTTGTTAGGACCACAGAGGGCGCCGGAGGCCAGGCGTTGGAGAATCCTCCGTCGTCGACCTTCATGTAACGGGAGAAACACGGGGGCCTCTGGGCTGTCACTGCCGCTCAGTCCCCCAGAGCTCCCCGCCGACCAGAGGCCACGTCTGAGGCCGGGCGAAGCGAAACGCCTGCATTCCGCCGTCGTGTGCCTCTCCTGGGAGCGCAGAGAGCCTTCGGATCCGCCTCTTCTTTCCTTGTAAACGCTGCTGCTGGGCTCTCCCGCAGACGCAGCCCCACCAGGGAATCAAACAGCAGCGCACGCTGGGAGCTTGCTTTGCGATCCTCTGCCTGTGATCTTAGCCACGCAGACAGGATGCCGTCTCTGCTCCGTTCATGCCGGCCTGAAAGAAGCAAGTCCGTTTGGAGCCCCTGGGGAAGCCAGCCCCTCGGGGGAGAGGCCACACGTCCTGCGAAAATGAGGAGGAGCGTCAGCTGTAGTTTGACCTTGGTGAAGACACGGCCACGTGGCCCCTGGACGTAACCCCCTCCCTCGCTTCTCGGGAGACCGTGAGGAGTGATGTCACCGGTGATGGGCAATGTTAAGGAGCTCTGAAAGAGCACGCCGACACGGGCATCTGGTCTTGCGTCGAGCCACGTGCCACGTGAAGCATCGGATGACCATGGAAAGTGAGAGCTTGCTGAAGACATGCAGCTCCAGGTCGCCAGCCCTCGCCTCAGGGGGAGCCTGTGAATGCCATGGGAATGGGGGGTTCTCAGAGGGCCTGGGGGTGCCGAGCTGGGTGGGCAGGCCTCCTGTGACCGGGCCAGTGCCTGCCACCTGGATGGAGGGCCCTGGCGAGGCTGATTCTCTGCACCCACCACCCGCTCACCCTTCCACCCCAGCATGTGGCCCTGCATGGAACTGACTTGCTTGCCAGCCAGGGGAGACCATTCCCAGGCTGAGGTATCCGGCAGAGACCGGCAGGGGCTGAAGTGGTTTTCCATCCAGTTTGGTGCATGACCACCCCAGCAACCCCACCCGAGCGGCTGATCTCCGAAACCATGACCGACAGCAGGGAATCCTGGGGAGGGATGAGGTAAAACCCCCCACATCCCCGGATTCCTCTGACCCATCTCCCCGGAGCAGAACATCTTCCAGCCTCTCCTGACTCCCCCAAGCTGACAAAAGAGCGAACAAGACGTCACGTGCTCCAGGCCTGACCTTGCGGCTCAGTCTCTCTGGGAGGGAGGTTCCCGGCTGCAGTCTTGGCCACGCCAGCCATTGGCGCGAACATGGCCGTTCCCTGCGAGAGAGCCATCCATCAAGGCCGGGACGGTTGTGATGGTGATGAGAATATATGAAAGTGCTGTTTGGATGCTATTAAATGCAGCAAAGTAGGTCAATATTGTCTGGAATAATGAACTTGAGTTTAATCAACATATCATCAGCAAAATTATCTGAAAAAGCATAGCAAGTTATTGCTGCTGTGTTTGGTTATTTGACTACTTAATCTTCTAAGATATGCACATAATAAAGTAATTTTGCACGTGGATAGAACTAATTTGTCTACAATCATGCAAGTGTACTTAACGGTATGTTAATAGCGCACCAGGCTATCTTTGCGGGAGAGTGTCTATGGCTTTGTACCTGGATGACATTGGGTCGCCCTGGACCCTTCACTCTCCCACATGTCACGGGGGACCTGGCGCGTAGTAGGTGTTTCGTAGAAGTGGGCGGGGTTCGGTGTAGGAGTGGGCCTGTCCCCCCATCACCACTGCCCCTGGGCCAGAGAAGGGCCCTTGGTTGGTGTGTAGCTCTTCCGTGACACAGAACAACATTCAGAAACCCAAAGACGTCTGCCAGCTGTGGGAAAAACAGCATGCGGGTCCCCCGCTGGGAAGGGAACATGTTTTTTTACTGAGCAAACCACAGAGGGAGAATCCTCGCGAGGCAGGGAGGAGCACAGAGGAAGAGTTAGGGGCACTTGCAGACTGAGGGCATGAATCTTAGGGCCATCTCTCCGAGCCCCTGAATCTTTGGGAAGTGTGAGAGCTGAATAGAATTATTTCTGTTGAGTAAGTACCTGGTGCAGGCAAGTGCCTTCAACAAACATTGATCCTCTGGATTACTATTGTTGCTGTCAGCGTCATCATCATCATCAACATTGTCACCATCATTGTCATCCTCTCATCATTAGCATCATCATCATCGTTATCATCTCATCGTCATTATCATCTCATCACTAGCATTGACATCATCTTCATCATTGTCATCATCGTTATCTTCGTCATTAGCATTGTCATCGTCATTAGCACCGCCATCATTGTCATGTCATCATTGTTGTCTTCATCCTTATCCTCATCAGTGTCATCATCAGCATCATTGTCATCATCACCACCGCCGCTATCATCCTCTCGTCATTAGCACGGTCATCATCATGGTCATCATCATTATTGTCTCATCATCATCACGGTCATCTTCATCATCGAGCCATAGATTTGGCGCGGTCTCTGCTCCGTTCATGCTGGCCTGAAAGAAGCAAGTCATCATCTTCATCATTGTCACCATCGTCACCGTCGCTATCATCCTCTCAGCATTAGCGTTGTCATCACTATTATATCATCACCATCATCATCATCATCATCATCAAGGTCAGACAGGAGGCATCCCGTCTAAGGGGCACTGCACCCACCGGACATGCTGTAAGAGGGGCTGAGGCTGGCAGCCATGTGTACAACAGGCTCTGCCTCTCTCAGAGGCCCTGGGTCTGTTTCCTGACAGCAAGCAGAGGCGAACAACATTCAGAAACTCAGAGACAGCTGCCAGCTGTGGGAAAAACAACATGGGAGTCCCGGGGAGGGCAGTTCGGGCCCCACCCTGTGCCTCCGCAGACGGCCGGGCCCCTCCCGAGGCCACATCGCCCTCCGTCCCAGGTGGGAGGAAGGACGGCTGGCCCGGCGGCTCTGCTCTCCCCGTGAAAGTGACCTTCACGGTTTAATCACTTGGCAGCCGAGAGTCAGATTGCTTCCTCGTGGAGCGTAATGTCAGATCAGTTTCGGGAATTTTCGGGGTGTTTTTTATCTTCGCAGCGAAGCTGTAACAACCCTGGCAGCAGCTGGCCGGGCTGGGAGCTCGGTGCCGCGGAGCGGCTCATTAGGGCGTAATGGCATTTCTGAGAGAAGACGCTCCTCGGAGCAGCAGGCAGAGCCGCACGCCGCCGCCGCCTGACACGTCCCCCTCATCAGCGCCCGCTGATGGACGGCGGGAGGCCGGGCTCCGGCCGCGCAGGCCTCGCCAGACCCTGAGCGGGCACCGCGGGGGCGGCCCTCGGGGCCAGGCGGGCACAGCCTCTGGGTGCGCGGGGACGCGCGGGGGAGCAGAGGGACTGAGGGACCCCGATGGCGGCGGGGCGCGATGGGTTCGGGGTGATTTAGAGCCCTGTCCCCCGTTTAGATTGAGCAGTAAATTCTGCCTCCGACGCGGCTATTGTATTTCCCAGGATTAAGCTCGGGGAGAAGCGGTCCTGGAAGCCAGGCAATTTCTCGTTTCAGCGTGAGCCTAACCTCTCAATAATCTCCTGGCCCCGGAGTGCTTAATCTTTCCGAGGCTCCGCGCCCTTTATTACCGCCATCGGCACGGCTGAGTGTCCTCACACCTCCGGGGCGTGACAAACAGCCTTCAGCCATTCCAGTGCCCCCGGGGCTTCTGCGGGGGAACCGGGCTCGGCGCCTCGGGCCTCTGTGGCATCCCCCGTGGCAGCCCCCGTGGTCAGGTTCGTTCCGTGGCCGTGTCTGGGCCAGGCAGAGGCCCGGCTGGGGTGGGAGGTCGCTTAGGTCTTGGGTCCCAGGCGGGGGTGGCCGGTGAGGCCGCCTTCTCCCCGCAGGCCTGTCCAGGGGCCGGCGTGGGCGTCCTCACAGCGTGACTGTGTCACGGTCATTTCCTTTCTCATGTGGCAGGTGGCTCCCCACAGACCGGGCCCGCTGAGGCGGAGGGAGGCGGGGAGCGGCCGGCGGCCAGCGGCCCAGGGCCGAGACGGCCGATCAGCTCTGCGGTGGACGGAGTGACGGGTAAACACCTGGCCGGGCAGGAAAGTGCTGAGCGCTACACTCCGGTCCCCGCGCGGATCTGCTGAGTCGCGTTGTTCCTGGGTAATTGGGGTTACGGGCAGTTGACTGCTTGGTCAGGCTGTTCTGACGCTCGCTCGGCCGGGCGGAGGGGCACCCCCTTCGGAGGCAGCCGGGAGCCAGTTAACCCTCTCGCTCCGGGGCCAGGAGAGCTTCTCACCTTCTCACTCTCCTCCCCCCACCGGGACCGCCCTTCCCCGCCGTGCGGCCCTGAGAGGGGGAGAATGGGAGATGGAGCACGGGGCGGAGACGGGCTCACGGAGCTGCCAGGAGCCGCCTGGTGCAGGAGCCAGAGCCCCAAGGGTGCAGGGCGGGGACTGGCCATGGTGGGCAGTGTGCGCTGGCCTGGACGGTCTGGTCGCCACATGCTTCCCAGGTGGAAGCAGGGCTCGGGGGGGGGGGGGAGAGGGAGGGTGCAGTTCCCCCAAACACGATGTCTCATCGTCTGGGAATGCCGGGTCCCAGCTGGGACTGAGCAGCGGGTTTCTTAGGAAGAGCGCCAAGGACAGCTTCAGGGAGGTCCTAATCCGGACCTGCTCTGCCCACTAGGGTCCCCTCTGGCTCCCCGCCCCCCCTCTCCCCCCCCGAGTAACCAGGCCCCCGGGGACTGCTCCCCTCGGTCTGGCACTGGATGAAGTCAGGGGTACTGGCGAGGGCCCCGGGGAAGGAGCGATGACAAGAAGGCACTCCAGATGCCCAGCAGGACGTGGAGGGGCCCTCAGCCGGTTATTGAAAAGTCAGTGGGAACCTCGACGAAGAGGCTGATGGATACCGAGCCTCACACAGCGCGTTACCCTTCCTAAATAATTAATATCCGGGATTTCAAGGTCTCATTAATTTTGACTGTCTACGCTGTGAGCAGCTAATTCATCACCAGCCCCGCCATGTGGCCGCCCACTGGTCTCCGTCCGCCACGGAACGTGGTCTCACATGCCAAACGTGTACCGGGCCAGGGCTGCCGGACAAAGCCCCGTTCCCTCCCCGCCCTGGAGGCCGGATGCCGAGACCCAGGCGGGCGGCGGTTCCTCTGAGCCTTCCTCCGGGGTGGGGAGACCATCTTCTCCCGTGTCCTCCCGTGGCCGTCCTCCGTGGTCTGCGTCCCAGGCCTCTCCTCGTGAGGAGGAGATGAGTCAGATTGGCTGAAGGCCACCCGTGACCTCAGGTGAACTTGATGATCTCTATAAAGTCTGTCTCTCCAAACTCAGTCCCGTGCTGAGGGGTGTGTGTGTGTGTTTCAATATAAGAATTGGGCCCTAACTGGTTTGGCTCAGTGGATAGAGCGTCGGCCTACAGACTGAAGGGTCCCAGGTTTGATTCCGGTCAAGGGCATGTACTTTGGTTGTGGGCACTCCGTCCGCCACGGAACGTGGTCTCACATGCCACGGAGGGAGGCCACTCACAATGGAGGGAGGCCACTCACACCTGCCGGCCTTTGGCCCAGGGCTCTCCTCCTGGGAGCTCACCGTGAGCGCCCTCCCGCACGCAGGTGGGAGCGGAGCAGCCATAAAGCTTGGCCATCGCCCGGATGGGTCTGAGCGAGCGTTCTACCTCCCAGCCGTTCACAGGGACCCGCCACTTTGCCAGTCTGGCCCAGCGGCTGCTGGCCGGCCGGCGGCAGTGTGGAATCCCATGAGCTCAGTTGCTTTTCTGACACTGCCCCCGTCCGCCCTGCCGGGCACCCTTTTCGTGCTGTTCTGGAACCTTCCGTGGCTTCCTGCTGCCCCTTGGTCGGGTCCAAACTCCTGTCCCCGTCTAAGGAAGGACCCAGTGTCTCTCTCCTTCCTGCATCCGAAGCGATTCCTCTGGAGGGACCGGCGGCTGGTGGTCCCCCGGCCCCACGCCAAGCCTCCTCAGCCGGCCTCCCCCGGGATTCTGAATCAGCGAAGGCGCAGGAGCGTTTGCTCCCTCAGTCCTCCCGTCTGTGAAGGGCGGAGGCAGAGGAGGGGACACCGAGCCCTCGCCTCGTGAGGGGCGGCCCGGAGGGGAGGTCGCTGTGTCCTGCCTGGCCCGCGGGGTGCCCAGCCAGCGGCACTGCTGGTGGGTCTGAGCGCCCCAGTGCCGCCCCTGCAGGCCTCACCTCTGTGACTCCTCCTCCCTCAGCCACCACCCGGCTGTGGCTGCCCCCTCCCCTGCCACCCTCGGCAGGGCTGTCTTGCACGGGTGTGGGCAGCAGAGGTCCTTGGTCACCTGACCTGCTGAGTGACACCCGTGGTTTCTAATTAAACTGTGGGCTGCGTGGGAAGCTCCCTTTCTCTGCCGGCTCCTCGGCTTCCATTTCTCTGCACATTTGGGGGACGTGTCTTTGCAAATGGCCGCATGACGGAGGAACCGAGAGCGTGGGCTGGTGGCCAGGTTCAGTGACTAGCTGTGTGCAAGTGATTTACCGTCTCTGTGCTTTGCTTTCTCCCGGGGCAAAACGGAGGTTAGTGGTAGCACCCACAGGGCCACAGACGATCGGCTGAAACAGCTGAGCCCGATTCGCCTGCAGCCCCCCATCTTCCCTAGGACAGGCTCAGCGAGGCCTGAGTCCCAGCCAGCTGGCCTGTGGGTCCCGGGAACGCCGGCCCGGGAAGCTACGGCTGAAACGAGGAAATCGCTGAACCGCTAGCTTCAGTGACAATGTTTGCTCATCTGGCCAAACCCTCTTGTTCATCAAAACCTGCTTCTTCAGCTACGTTTAACCCGGGCACATGCCCTAACGGGGAATCAAACCCGGACCCTTCAGTCCGCAGGCCCGTGCTCTACCCACTGAGCCACACCGGACAGGGCTCTCCCTCCTTTTCTAACCATTTCCACCTGGGTGCCAATTCCTCTGGCGAAGGGCAGCGCAAGGACACGGTGTGAGGGATGAAAAGGAAATGTCCCACGTGCCTGCCGAGCCTTCGGGGGTGTCAACACGTCCCAGGCTCTGATTGCTGCTCGGCCGCTGTTGGAGGCTTTTAGGTCTGACCTGTGGTGGGAAAGGTCTGCCGGGGTTCCGGGGGTGGGCCCAGCTGTCGGGCCAGTTGAAAGCAGGCACGGGGGGAGGGCGGGCGACCGTGGAGCGCGTGTTCCCTGCTCTAGACTCGCTCTACAGGCTGATGCCTCTGAGTCCGAAACACGTGGGCGGAGGAGGGGGGACCCTCCTCACGGATGACCCAGTTCCGCGGAGATGGAGCGGAAGCCCTTCTCAGATCCGCCGCCGGCCTTAGTGTTCCTTCTCTGCCTTATAATTTTTACCGTTATTTTTATTTTTTAAATATATTTTTATTGATGTCAGAGAGGAAGGGAGAGAGAGAGAGAAAAACATCAGTGATGAGAGAGAGTCATGGACTGGCTGCCTCCTGCACGCCCCACACCGGGGATGGAGCCCACAGCCAGGCCTGTGCCCTGACGGGGAATGGAACCCTGACCTCCTGGTTCCTGGGTTGACCCTCAACTGCTGGGCCCCGCCGGCCGGGCTCTTTCCCGCCTTTTTACGGAAGCGCCCACACAAATTACCTTTTCGCTCGGACACAGGTTTTGTAGGGAGAGTGACAGGCCTTCCCTTCCCTGACAGGCCGTCCCTGGCAGAGAAGCCGTCGGGCTGCTTTTGAAATTGTTTCCAGAACCAGGACACGCCGCCGTGTCTGTGAACCGCAGGGAGGGCGGCAGGTGCTGTGATTCTAACGGACAGCGAGCCCCGGGCGCCAGGGGGCACACCCAGGGGCACGTCCAGCGCGCAGTGCTGTGAACCTGGATCTAGGAAAGGCCGGTGGTCCACCTGCCCTAATTAGAGAGGTCTGGTAATTCCGCTGGCAGGGGCGGGGAAGGGGGGGCGGCGGTGGCGGGGAAGGGGGGTACGGAGGGGGAAGGCTTGGGGAGAGAGATTTATGACCCAAACGAGGTGGCGGAAGGGATGCTGAGGGTCCTGGCGTGGGCCTCCTGTGGGTCAGGGCGGAGGGACAGGCCATTATCTGGTCTCTGACAGATTTGCCAATTACCGCCCATCTCGGCAGGCCCCCCTGCTCCCCGATGTGTGAGAATGCAGCCACCCCCTCACCCCACCTCAGGACATCCCTCGCCAGGTCACTCTGCCCCGCCACCCCTCCCCCCTCCGGAGAGCCCCCCCCGCACTTCCCACCTTTTCATGAAGGTCCTCTGAGGACTTAACAGATGACCTTGACGGATGACCCGACTGCTGACCACTGTGAGGAGGAACCACGCCTACACGTACCCTCCGCTTCCCCAGACCTGCCTCCCACGGCAGGACCAAGGACAAGCTCAAACACCGGGCTAACGGCAGGAGTTTGCTCATTTACATCAGAAAAAAACGTGGCATCCTAATGTCAGCCATAAAGCCGAGCCCTACAAGAAGACCGAAAGCGAGGAGCCGTTATGTGTTGTTTTAAAGCATGGCAGATATCCAAAGAGCGACGCGCAATCGATAACCGCGCAATTAAGAATCGGAATTACGTCTGGGGCGCAGGGGGGAGCTGGGCCCACGGCGCAGGTCCGGGCAGGAGAGCCGTGCTGGGAGCAGGCTGTCCCCGCCGGCGCCGGAGCGGAGGAGGAGTTCCAGCCGCTGGGCCCTTCCGGAAGCCGCTCTCAGTGTTTGCGGAGCTGGATGAGGATAGCCTGATGAGTGAACCTGGACCCCACACTCCAGCCAAGGCCGGCACGCACGAAGTGGGGCTTCTTCTGACCCTGGCGAAGAAGTTCCCTGTGGACAGGAGAGCGCTGACCTGCGAACCAGGGGCTGACGGTGCCCTTCCCCGTCAGGGCACCCGCCTAGGCTGTGGCCTGGATCCCCAGTGGGGGGCGTGCAGGAGGCCGTTGATCCATGATCCTCTCTCGTCACTGATGTTTCTCTCTCCCTCTCCCTTCCTCTCTGACATCAATTAAAACCTGTGTTTTTAAAGGAAGTGAGTTTTTATTGTGTCAGAGAAAGAAGTGTGGGGGCAGCAGTGGGCAAACCCAAGCCACGGGCGGCTCTTGGGCCCCTGGAGTGTTTAGCAAGGCCAGCTCAGGAGGCGCCTACGATAGAGCTTAAGTTTTAAACATGTGGCTCTCAGAAGCAATTTCAATCGCTGTTGATGTCTGGCTCTGTGGACGAGTGAGTTTGCCGACCCCCGGGCTGGAAGAGTGTGCAGAGAGCGTTCCTCCTGGTAGGAAGGCTGGGGAAGAACGGCTTTACGTTCAACGTCCGTCTGAGGGTGCCGAGAGCGGTCAGGCCGCCGGGCCACGTGGGCAGCTCCTGGGAGAGGAGAGGCTGGCGCTGCCTCTGAGCTTGAAGCATCTGCTGACGGGCGCGGGCAGCCGAGCCGCTGGGCCGGGCTGTTTCCGCCCTCGGGGGGTGTGTGGGGGGGAACAGGCCCGTGACGGATGCTCCGTGCTTGTCAGGATAGAACCCGGTGGTGGTGGTGTGTGTGTGGGGGGGTGTCACCTGGGGATGGAGTGACCAGAAATAGACTACACCCCCCCCCTCCCCCCCGCCCCAAGGATAAGGGGGCCGCAGCGACATCAGGACCAGCAGCCTTAAAGTCCACACCTAACCCTTCCCGCGTTGGTGACGCCCCCGCTCCAGAGCGAAGACCAGGCAAGGGCCCAAGGCGGGGCTGCTTCCCCCCGGAGGCATCGCTGGTGGGCGAGCAGGGGTCCTGGAAAAACAGGAGAAACTGCTGGGAGGAAGCCGGGTCCGCCCTGGCCCGTGTTGCTCAGTGGATAGAGCGCCAGCCTGCGGGCCGAAGGGTCCTAGGTTCAAATTCGGTCAAGGGCACAGTACGGGTTGTGGACTCAATCCCCAGGACGGGGCGTGTAGGAGGCAGCCGATCCATGATTCTCTCTCATCATGGATGTTTCTCTCTCTCCCTCTCCCTTCCTCTCTGAAACCAATAAAAGTGGTTTCAGAGAGGAAGGGAGAGGGAGAGAGTGAGCGAAGCATGGATGATGAGAGAGAATCACTGATCAGTGGCCTCCGGCACGCCCCTGGGGACAGTGTCCTAAGCAGCAGTGCGACCCAGAGTCTGCTTCATGCCGCCAACCTGGGCCGCTCCGGAACCTTCTCTCGCGCTCGGCTGTCATCCCGCACGGCGCCTGCGCTCGGCGTCTGCTCCTGCCCGATGTGGGAAGCAGCGGCCATGCTGAGCGGGGCCCACACTCTCCCACACGTTCCCGGGACCCACTCCTGGCTGCCCACGGAGCTTTCTCACCGCTGGGGCCCCTCTGCTCCGTCTCACTCCGCACCTGATCCTCTTTTCCTTTTTTTGTTCTAGAAATATTTTGGTTTTGTGTCTCCCCCCGCCCCCCACTTGCCTCGGATTGGGACTGTGTTCGCGGGGCTCTCCCAGGAAACAGACCACGAGGGCGTGTCCACGTGAAGGGGAAGGCAGGTGTGTCCATGTTCTGAGGAACCGGCTCCGGGGTGGAGGGGGCGGGCAGGCCCAGGACGCGGCGGAGAGGCCCGGGCTGGGCCGGGAAAGGATCTGCTGGGGCCCCGGAAGCGGGCGGCGAGACGAGGCCCGGAGAGGCGGCCTTCCCGGGGGAGGAGGCGGGCTCTGTGCCACTCAGGCCAGTCCTGCTCGGTGTCAGTGCACCCCAGACCCTGGGTGACCCTGGGTGACGGGGTCTCACAGGGAGGGGCCCAGCACCCCCAGAGACAGCCCGGTGCCCGCTGGGGCCGCGGCAGCACCGCCCCAAGTGCTCGCCCTCCTGTTGCTGAAAGCTCTCTCGTGGCTGTCGATGGGAAAGGTCAGAGTTCACTGTTCAGAGGGGTCTCTGGGCTGTTTGTGTTCTTGTTGAGTTTTTGCAGACATTGGATCCAGTGTGCGGTTTAGGGTCTCCTCACAGCGGGATGGGACCCCGTGTTGGTAACCACGGGTGCGAAAGGCCTCGGCCCTGGGCCCGGCGCTGACCAGGCCCCCGGACAGGGCCAAGCCCGATGCCATTGTGCGGTGCCCTGTGGCCCGAGGACTCACTGAGGGCCGGGGCTGCCCAGTGAAATGGAGGACACGCACTCCCGGGAAGGTCCTGGGCACGGGCCACACGCACAGCCCCGGGCAGAGGGACCCCGGAGGGGGACAGCCCTTCATTCACAGCCCCGGGCAGAGGGACCCCGGAGGGGGACAGCCCCTCATGCACAGCCCCGGGCAGAGGGACCCCGGAGGGGGACAGCCCTTCATTCACAGCCCCGGGCAGAGGGACCCCGGAGGGGGACAGCCCCTCACGCACAGCCCCGGGCAGAGGGACCCCGGAGGGGGACAGCCCCTCACGCACAGCCCCGGGCAGAGGGGTCCGGAGGGCGGGCAGCCCCTCACGCACAGCCCCGGGCAGAGGGACCCTGGAGGGGGACAGCCCCTCACTCACAGCCCCGGGTAGAGGGACTCCGGAGGGGGACAGCCCCTCACGCACAGCCCCGGGCAGAGGGACCCCGGAGGGGGACAGCCCCTCACGCACAGCCCCGGGCAGAGGGACCCCGGAGGACAGCCCCTCACGCACAGCCCTGGGCAGAGGGACCCCGGAGGGCGGGCAGCCAAGCGCCGGGTGAAGTGGGTTCCAGGAATTCTTCCCGCTTGCTTCTCAGCAGCCACCTGCCTGGCACCTGGTCAATTGCATCCTCACGCTGAGCACTGACCTTCCCCCGGCGCCAAGGACGTCCCCGTGGGGCTGTGGATCGGGGCTCCTCTGTCCTCGCATATCAGCGCGCTGGGCGGCCTGGGCACAGCCTCCGGCACCGCCTGGACACAGCGGCCTCTCTCCTCCCCAAACCCCCTCCCTAGCCTCCCCCCTCTCCTCTGCTGTCTCCTGCTCTGTGGCTGATGGATCTTTGAAAGGTCTGAGAACCCCGCTCCCACCCTACCTCTCCGCCTCCACCCCGCCATCCTCATGCACTGTCCAGCCCCGGCTCAGGGCCACCCTCCGCGCCCGCCTCTGCTGTATGAGTCCATGGACCAGCAGAAGCCACTCTGTGGGCGGAGGGCCCTGTGTGCCGCATGGCTGGGCACCGGGCACCTCGGCAGCCGCCGCTGGGGGCTCTGCCTGGGCAGGGCACTCCCCAGGAGAAGACACGGCCTCGGTGTGAGCCGGACAGGAACGTCCTCTCTCCGGTGGAGGAGGTGCCAGCCGGCGGAGGCGAGCTCACCCGGGCGGCGGCCGGGCAGCTGTGGGAAGCGGGTCTGAGGAGGAGGAGGAGGTGCTGGGGGAGGCAGCACACAGTCCCAGCACAGCCGCCCTCCACCTGCGGACTGAGAACAGAGGTTCGCTGACTCAGCGGAGGCAGCTCGGACTGACGACCTCGGGAGAGAAGGGGTCCGGGGCCCTGCTCTCTCAGGAGGCCGGCGGGGAGGGCCCTTCCTCGTCCCTGCGGCTCCCGGGGGCCCAGCATCCTTGGCTTGTGGCCACATCCCTGCGGCTCTGCCTCTCGTCATAGGAGCTTCTTCCTTCCCTGTGTGTCTCTGTGCACCCTCCCCCTTCTTATAAGGACACAGCCATATTGGATTAACTACGGTAATTACGTCTGCAAAGACCTCACGGCGAGGAGCAGATGGGCATGGATGGGAGGACCCCGCTGGACTGATTTCTCCTGGTCTCTTCTCGCCGCTGCCCTCAGGAGGGTCCCTCTGAGGCTGATGCTTCCCTGGTCCTTGCCAGATCAGTGCCAAGCCGATGCCCTTCCACAGCCCTTTCCCGGGGAGAGGCGGGCTGGTCTCCCTCCCCCTGGAAAATGCCGGATCGGTGGCCCTCAGCCCCGTGCACCGCGGAGGAGCCGTGGTCAGCGAGGTGGGGATTGCCAACTGGCTGGAGCCGGTCAAGAACCCCTCACCTCTTCCCCCGCACCCCCCACCCCCACTCTGGGAGAACAAGGGGCGGGGCTTCCTGAAGCCCCATAAAGAGGGGAGCAGAATGTAGCCAGCAAAGTACAGGTGCCCTGCAAGAGAGGAAGATGGGTCCCTTAGAAGTCACACTCCGAGCTCTACCCAGCGGCCAGGGCAAGGGTGAAGGGTGAAATCTCTCCAATGTGCATTGTGGGCACAGATGTGAGCTGCCTTAGGGAGCTGGTCATGCTAAGCATCTCCACCAACGGCCCCATCTGACCCCCCAATCAAGGTGCTTACACCTGCTGAGGAATTTTTAAAATATATATATTTTATTGATTGTTTTACAGAGAGGAAGGGAGAGGAATGGAGAGTTAGAAACATCGATGAGAGGGAAACATGGGTCAGCTGCTTCCTGCATACCCTCCACTGGGAATGTGCCTGCAACCAAGGTACATGCCCTTGACTGGAATCGAACCTGGGACCCTTCAGTCTGCAGGCCGACGCTCTATCCACTGAGCCACACCGGCTAGAGCTCACCTGCTGAGGAACTTAAATGGCCGCTGAGGAGCCCTGTGGGTACAGACACCAATCACCCCATATCCTCCTCTCCCCCTCCCCCTCTCCCGGGCCATAGGGTGGCTTTGTGAGTGGGTAGCCTTCCAGTGGCTGTGAGGGTCACTCCTGTCCCTGTGCTCTCCCTCCTTTCCAGACGGACGAGACGCAGGCCGCGACCCCGTCACCAGCCTCAGTTCCCTTAGAGGAGGAAGCCATGTCTGGGAGCGGCCGGCACAGCCGGGGCAGGGCCTCCCGCGTGTCCCCTCTCCAGCGCCGCGCAGGGACAGACCAACCTCCCTCCCTTACCCCCTCCCAGGTCCAGGGTCAGGAACCAGGGCAAGGGCAGGCCGGGCAGGGCTCATGCCCCAGTGAGAGCGCCCCCCCCCCCCCGCACACCTGCTGTGCAGGAGCGAGGGGAGGCGGTTTTGATTGGCTCATTTTCGTGTGCTCGTGGCTCATTATTTTTACAGGGAACAATTTCTATCCATTTTCCTTGTCACTCAGGGTGCTAGCTACTCGCTGAGCGGCTCGGGCCGTTATAAATACATTAGCAGCCACGTTCAGGCGCTCTCGGGTAAAAATAATCTCTCCGATCTGCATTGTGGGGCACAGATGTGAGCTGTGTGGGGAGCCGGCCAGGCTCAGCATCTCCTCCTGAGGGCTGGGGGGGCGGGGGGCAGGGCCGCGTGGTCCCGAGGGCCAGGAGGCGGGGCCCCGGGAAGCCGGGAGGTGCGAGCCCCGGGCGCCGTCCCCTCCGTGGTCACAGGGCTCATGAAGGCACGGAGGGTTAGCGGTTCGAGCCCCCGAGAGGGGATGGGTTCTGATATGGCCGACAGTTGGGGACCCACAGGCCCGTGTCACCTGCTGAGAAGCTTTTGGGACTTCCCAACAGGCCACCCTCTCCGGCCGTCCTGCTGAGTGGGGACTTCTGGGGTGGGGCCCGGGTTCCAGCACCTTCCAGTCGGGTGACCCAAGGCCTTTGCATTTCACTGTGCGTTGCTTTTGTTTTCATGTTTTTGTCTTTTGAGGGAGAGAGAGGAAGGGAGAGAGAGAAACATGGATGTGAGAGAGAAACACGGACCGGCCGACTCCCACACTCTCCCTGGTCCGGGATGGAACCCGTGACCCCTCCATACGTGAGTGACACGCCCCCCCACGGAGCCCCTGGCCGGGTCTGCCTGTCCCGTGTTCTAGGTCACGCCAGGTTAGAGAGCACAGGCAGGGCTCAGGTGCCCGCACCACAGTGCCGCGGCTGCCGGGTCGTCCTGTGGTTCGGAAACCGCTGTGCCAGATGCGTGGTCGGTACACAGGCACCCAAACTAGGACATGTCACAGCGGAATGGGGACACGGGAAACCAGCTGTCACTGCCCAGGCCGTGTTTGAGTGAAAAGTGGGTTTCAACATATTGGTAAACGCACAGGGGTTTTTCTGAAGAATAGAATTCTTCCGTAGAATCATAACATTTCCACCCGGCCAGTATGGCTAAGTGACTGAGGGTCGACCTATATGAACCGGGAGGTCATGGTCCGATTTCCGGTCAGGGCACAGGCTTGGGTTGTAAGCTCCATCTCCAGTGGGGGGCGTGCAGGAGGCAGCCGATCAATGATTCTCTCTCATCACTGATGTGTCTGTCTCTCCTTCCCTCTCCCTTCCTCTCTGAAGTCAGTAAAACTATAATTTAAAAAACTTCCCAGAACAATTGCTCACACCTTTCCTCAAAGTTGCACTTTTTTTTTTTGTTAATGCGTTTGAAAATGTTGACACCTGACTCTTTTCAGACTAACATGTTTTTAAATTATTCTTATTTATTTGTTTATTGCTTTCAGGGTGGAAGGAAGAGGGAGAGAGAGATAGAAACATCAGTGATGAGAGAGAACCATTGATCAGCTGCTTCCTACACGCCATACACTGGGGATCAAGCCTTTAACCTGACCGGGAATCGAACCTGGGACCCTTCAGTCCATGGACTGATGCTCTATCCACTGAGCCAAACAGGCTAGCCCTGATGACATTTTTAATTGAGCCGATTCTCTCTGCAGGTGCAGGGGAACCTGGTACGCTCAGAGCAGACCCAGCCCTGCAGAGGGCGCAACCTCTCCCCCCCTTCATCTCCCCTTCCTCCCCTGCAGCAGAATGGGGGCCTGTCCTGCCGCCCAGGCGGGTTGGCAGGGGCTGCGCGGCCGCCTGCGTTCAGAGACGCTTTCTTGGACGAAGCCGCCACCAGGACAAACATCATCGCCTTAGCCGTCTGCTTTGAAGTCACTTCTACATGCGGTTTTCTTGAATGCCACTCCAAATTCAGTCGTAGATCTTAATTCCGAGCCGTGCCTGATTCGGGGAGGAATCTGTTTAATTGAAAGCAGGGCTTCATGGATGCTGCCTTTGCCCGTGGCGGCATTCCAGAGCGCGGCGAGGCCACGGCTCAGCCAGACCCCGCGCCCTCCGGCCCGCTCTGCTCTGCTCTGCGGGCTCCCTCCCTCCCGGCCTGCCGGGCAGATGTCCCGTCCGTCCTGTTTGCAAGCTCTGAGGTCAGTAGTGACCATGTCCTAATGGCCGGAGCGGGAGTGTCTAGCTATCGCGGCTCTGGTCACGGAGTTGTTCGGTGCAGTAGACGGTGGAGGATTGCCACGGAAGCTTTGGGCCGTTGTGGCCACGCGGACAGACAGACAGACGCCTTCGGGAGGCACATGCATTTCCCCGAGCTCCCTCAGGGCAGCAGCCCAGAGCCCAGGTCCCCACGCTGAGGGCTTCTCATCGCAGCCCCCGCCCTGGCGGGGCGTCCGGTGCACTGCGTGCAGGCCGTGCGGGCACGTGTTGGCAGCGCTGGCATTGTCTGACTGTGAGAGCCTCAGTTGCCAGATGCCACTTCGAATGCGTCCGCACAACCGTCTCTGGCTCAGGTCCCCGCCCTGGCTGCCTCCTGGGGGGTGAGGGGAGGCAGCCTGGGCAGGGCATCTTCACCCCCACCTTTCCCGAGGGCAGGCAGGCGGGCAGCCACGCTGCCATTGCCTCCAGGCGAGAGGCCCCCTGAGCTCCCTCCGTGGGACGGGAGTGAGCACGCCCCCAGGGGAGTCAGGGTCCTGGCGGCTGTGCTGGGGGACAGGCCGCCCTTCCCATCACCCACGTGGGCCTGGAAAGCACTCCCCGAGTGCAGCCCTGCCCCCCAAGCAGCGGGGGTGGGGGGGAGGCAGCCGCTCCAGTGCGAGAAGCAGCTGGAGGGCGGGGGTGGGGTGCGGGCTGTGGGCACGGGAGGAAACCCAGCAGTTCCCACTTCCTCGGGGGGACAGGGCATTGAAGATGGGGTGACGTGGAGAGTGAAGGGGCCCGGCTCTCAGGGAGGATGGAGCCTGGGGATACCCCCCGCCCCATAACCTCCATTTGGGGGTGTGGCAGATCAGGCTGCCACATTGGTAAATGTGGGGTGGGGCTTCCGGGAGGGGCAGGGGCCCCCGTTTTTAACACACTCGGGAGCGGGGAGTGGTGTGGGGTGGGGTGTGGCCCTCTCTGGGGCCTCCCCGCATTATAGTGATGGGAGCCTTGGTGCCTCGGACAGGCCTGGGCTGATGTCCGAGCCACCCCTCCCCGCTGGGTGGTCTTGGACGATCTCCTTGAACTCCGCACACGTGTGTGTCAGGCCTGGCGCCGGCAGCCACGTTGGGCATTACATACCGACAGCTCCGCACCGGCCGGGAACAGCCGCACCTCCCGGCTCTTCAGGTGCTCCCAGGGTCCCCCTGGCCCGGCCCGGCCCGGCCCGAGCCGCCCAGCCTGAGCGGCCGTGGTGGTGTCTCAGGCTCGGGGTCTGGGTGGGGCGATGCCAGTTGCCGCTCGGCACGGTGACGGGCTGAAGTGAGATCCCGGCTGTGGAATCCCTCAGGCGGCTAGTGCTCACAGGCCCAGGGATCCCAGCCCACGCCGGAGGAAGCAGCTGGTCTCTGCCCAGCGGCAGGGCGTGCAGTCAGTGCCACGTCCTCTTCCCCCTCAGCGTGTTCCGGAAGCCTCTTCACGCCGAGGAGAACAGCTTGAAGACGGCGTTGTTAGGGGAAGTGGCTTTTCTGCTCAATTACTCTCTGGATGGGCCGTGAGCAGTCAAGATGCCACCTCCGCTGCTGCTCGAGGAAGATGGGGTGTGACGGCTCCTGGCTGGAAAAGGCCATCCAACGATCAGCTGTGTTTCCGTGTGTGCGGACAGATTTCCCCGGCGATGCCGAGCGCCAACAACACTCTTAGAAACGATAATGGTGATGGTGATGGTGATGGTGATGGTGATGGTGAGGAGAGTAATGGTGATGGTGATGATGGAGATAATGATGATGGTGATGATGATAATAATGACAGTGATGATGGTAATGGTGATACTGATGATGGTGATATGATGGCAATGGCGGTGGTGATGATGGTGATGGTGATGATGATGAGTGTAATGATAATGGTGATGATGATGGTGGTAGTGATTTTAGTGGTGATGGTGGTGATGATAATGGTGATGTTAATTAGGATAATGATGGTGGTAACGATGGTGGTGATAAAATTGTGATAATGATGGTGATGATGATGGTGTTAATGGTTTTAGTGGTGATGGTGATGGTGGTGATAATAATGATAGTG